>CAWUFW010010298.1:0-709374 GCA_963921515.1 Calotriton arnoldi
CAAAAAGTGTTATAGCAAACAAATGATGGACGGAATGCTGACAATGAAAACATTCTCCCCCAGTCAAAAGATCTGGGTTAAATCTATCGTTCTTTTGCCCACTACGCCATCCCAGTTTGGACCCAGCCATATGCAAATCAGTCTTGACCCTGTGCCCCATGGGAACAGTCCAGTCTGAATTGCCAGGCCAGGTCTTCCCTGGACCGGAAACAAGCTTCCTGGGACTGGTTTCAGGGTATGTCACCCTTCTTCAGCCAAGCTAGCTTGAATCCAGTGGCACAGTGAGCAAGGGACCCACGTCTGGGCATACCCATCCCACTTAGGGCGAAAAGTGTTACAGCAAACAAATGATGGACTGAATGCTGACAATGCAAACATTCTCCCCCAGTCAAAACATATGGGTTAAATCCATCGTTCTTTTGCCCACCACGCCATCCCAGTTTGGACCCAGCCATACGCAAATCAGTCTTGACCCTGTGCCCCATGGGAACAGTCCAGACCGAACTGCCAGACCAGTTCCTCCCTGGACCGTAAACAAGCATCCTGGGACAGGTTTCAGGGTATGTCGCTCTTCTTCAGCCAGGCTAGCTTGAATCCAGTGGCACAGTGAGCAAGGGACCCATGTCTGGGCATACCCATCCCACTTAGGGCGAAAAGTGTTACAGCAAACAAATGATGGACGGAATGCTGACAATGCAAACATTCTCCCCCAGTCAAAAGATCTGGGTTAAATCCATCGGTCTTTTGCCCACTACGCCATCCCAGTTTGGACCCAGCCATATGCAAATCAGTCTTGACCCTGTGCCCCATGGGAACAGTCCAGACCGAACTGCCAGGCCAGGTCCTCCCCGGCCCGGAAACAAGCATCCTGAGACCGTTTTCAGGGTATGTCACCCTTCTTCAGCCAGACTAGCTTGAATCCAGTGGCACAGTGAGCAAGGGACCCACGTCTGGGCATACCCATCTCATAGGGCGAAAAGTGTTACAGCAAACAAATGATGGACGGAATGCTGACAATGCAAACATTCTCCCCCAGTCAAAAGATCTGGGTTAAATCCATCGTTCTTTTGCCCACTACGCCATCCCAGTTTGGACCCAGACATATGCAAATCAGTCTTGACCCTGTGCCCCATGGGAACAGTCCAGACCGAACTGCCAGACCAGGTCCTCCCTGGACCGGAAACAAGCATCCTGGGACCGGTTTCAGGGTATGTCACCCTTCTTCAGCCAGGCTAGCTTGAATCCAGTGGCACAGTGAGCAAGGGACCCACGTCTGGGCATACCCATCCCACTTAGAGCAAAAAGTGTTACAGCAAACAAATGATGGCCGGAATGCTGACAATGCAAACATTCTCCCCCAGTCAAAAGATCTGGGTTAAATCCATCGTTCTTTTGCTCACTAAGTCATTCCAGTTTGGACTCAGCCATATACAAATCAGTCTTGACCCTGTGCCCCATGGGAACAGTCCACACAGAACTGTGAGGCCAGGTCCTCCCTGGACCGGAAACAAGCATCCTGGGACCGGTTTCAGGGTATGTCACCCTTCTTCAGCCAGGCTAGCTTGAATCCAGGGGCACAGTGAGCAAGGGACCCACGTCTGGGCATACCCATCAGGGCGAAAAGTGTTACAGCAAACAAATGATGGACGGAATGCTGACAATGCAAACATTCTCCCCAGTCAAAAGATCTGGGTTAAATCAATCGTTCTTTTGCCCACTACGCCATCCCAGTTTGGACCCAGCCATATGCAAATCAGTCTTGACCCAGTGCCCCATGGGAACAGTCCAGAACGAACTGCGAGGCCAAGTCCTCCCTGGACCGGAAACAAGCATCCTGGGACCGGTTTCAGGGTATATCACCCTTCTTCAGCCAGTCTAGCTTGAATCCAGTGGCACAGTGAGCAAGGGACCCATGTCTGGGCATACCCATCCCACTTAGGGCGAAAAGTGTTACAGCAAACAAATGATGGACGGAATGCTGACAATGCAAACATTCTCCCCCAGTCAAAAGATCTGGGTTAAATCCATCGTTCTTTTGCCCACCACGCCATCCCAGTTTGGACCCAGCCATATGCAAATCAGTCTTGACCCTGTGCCCCATGGGAACAGTCCAGACCGAACTGCCAGGCCAGGTACTCCCTGGACCGGAAACAAGCATCCTGGGACCGGTTTCAGGGTATGTCACCCTTCTTCAGCCAGGCTAGCTTGAATCCAGTGGCACAGTGAGCAAGGGACCCACGTCTGGGCATACCCTTCCCACTTAGGGCAAAAAGTGTTACAGCAAACAAATGATGGACGGAATGCTGACATTGCAAACATTCTCCCCCAGTCAAAAGATCTGGGTTAAATCCATCGTTCTTTTGCCCACTACGCCATCCCAGTTTGGACCCAGCCATATGCAAATCAGTCTTGACCATGTGCCCCATGGGAACAGTCCAGACTGAACTGCCCGGCCAGGTCCTCCCTGGACCGGAAACAAGCATCCTGGGACCAGTTTCAGGGTATGTCACCCTTCTTCAGCCAGGCTAGCTTGAATTCAGTGGCACAGTGAGCAAGGGACCAACGTCTGGGCATACCCATCCCACTTAGGGCAAAAAGTGTTACAGCAAACAAATGATGGACAGAATGCTGACAATGCAAACATTCTCCCCCAGTCAAAAGATCTGGGTTAAATCCATTGTTCTTTTGCCCACTACGCCATCCCAGTTTGGACCCAGCCATATGCAAATCAGTCTGGACCCTGTGCCCCATGGGAACAGTCCAGACCGAACTGCCGGCCAGGTCCTCCCTGGACCGGAAACAAGCATCCTGGGATCGGTTTCAGGGTATGTTACCCTTCTTCAGCCAGGCTAGCTTGAATCCAGTGGCACAGTGAGCAAGGGACCCACGTCTGGGCATACCCATCCCACTTAGGGCAAAAAGTGTTACAGCAAACAAATGATGGACGGAATGCTGACAATGCAATTATTCTCCCCCAGTCAAAAGATCTGGGTTAAATCCATCGTTCTTTTGCCCACTACGCCATCCCAGTTTGGACCCAGCCATATGCAAATCAGTCTTGACCCTGTGCCCCATGGGAAGAGTCCAGACCGAACTGTCAGGCCAGGTCCTCCCTGGACCGGAAACAAGCATCCTGGGACCGGTTTCAGGGTATGTCACCCTTCTTCAGCCAGGCTAGCTTGAATACAGGGGCACAGCGAGCAAGGGACCCACTTCTGGGTATACCCATCCCACTTAGGGCGAAAAGTGTTACAGCAAACAAATGATGGACGGAATGCTGACAATGCAAACATTATCCCCCAGTCAAAATATCTGGGTTAAATCCATCGTACTTTTGCCCACTACGCCATCCCAGTTTGGACCCAGCCATATGCAAATCAGTCTTGACCCAGTGCCCCATGGGAACAGTCCCGACCGAACTGCCAGGCCAGGTCCTCCCTGGAGCGGAAACAAGCATCCTGGGACCGGTTTCAGGGTATGTCAACCTTCTTCAGCCAGGTTAGCTTGGATCCAGTGGCACAGTGAGCAAGGGTCCCACGTCTGGGCATACCCATCCCACTTAGGGCGAAAAGTGTTACAGCAAACAAATGATGGACGGAATGCTGACAATGCAAACATTCTCCCCCAGTCAAAAGATCTGGGTTAAATCCATCGTTCTTTTGTCCACTACGCCATCCCAGTTTGGACCCAGCCATATGCAAATAAGTCTTGACCCTGAGCCCCATGGGAACAGTCCAGACCGAACTGCCTGGCCAGGTCCTCCCTGGACCGGAAACAAGCATCCTGGGACCGGTTTCAGGGTATGTCACCCTTATTCAGCCAGGCTAGCTTGAATCCAGTGGCACAGTGAGCAAGGGACCCACGTCTGGGCATACCCATCCCACTTAGGGCGTAAAGTGTTACAGCAAACAAATGATGGACGCAATGCTGACAATGAAAACATTCTCCCCCAGTCAAAAGATCTGGGTTAAATCTATCGTTCTTTTGCCCACTACGCCATCCCAGTTTGGACCCAGCCATATGCAAATCAGTCTTGACCCTGTGCCCCATGGGAACAGTCCAGTCTGAATTGCCAGGCCAGGTCTTCCCTGGACCTGAAACAAGCTTCCTCGGACTGGTTTCAGGGTATGTCACCCTTCTTCAGCCAAGCTAGCTTGAATCCAGTGGCACAGTGAGCAAGGGACCCACGTCTGGGCATACCCATCCCAATTAGGGCAAAAAGTGTTACAGCAAACAAATGATGGACTGAATGCTGACAATGCAAACATTCTCCCCCAGTCAAAACATATGGGTTAAATCCATCGTTCTTTTGCCCACCACGCCATCCCAGTTTGGACCCAGCCATACGCAAATCAGTCTTGACCCTGTGCCCCATGGGAACAGTCCAGACCGAACTGCCAGGCCAGTTCCTCCCTGGACCGGAAACAAGCATCCTGGGACCGGTTTCAGGGTATGTCGCTCATCTTCAGCCAGGCTAGCTTGAATCCAGTGGCACAGTGAGCAAGGGACCCATGTCTGGGCATACCCATCCCACTTAGGGCGAAAAGTGTTACAGCAAACAAATGATGGACGGAATGCTGACAATGCAAACATTCTCCCCCAGTCAAAAGATCTTGGTTAAATCCATCGGTCTTTTGCCCACTACGCCATCCCAGTTTGGACCCAGTCATATGCAAATCAGTCTTGACCCTGTGCCCCATGGGAACAGTCCAGACCGAACTGCCAGGCCAGGTCCTCCCCGGACTGGAAACAAGCATCCTGAGACCGTTTTCAGGGTATGTCACCCTTCTTCAGCCAAACTAGCTTGAATCCAGTGGCACAGTGAGCAAGGGACCCACGTCTCGGCATACCCATCTCATAGCGCGAAAAGTGTTACAGCAAACAAATGATTGACGGAATGCTGACAATGCAAACATTCTCCCCCAGTCAAAAGATCTGGGTTAAATCCATTGTTCTTTTTCCCACTACGCCATCCCAGTTTGGACCCAGACATATGCAAATCAGTCTTGACCCTGTGCCCCATGGGAACAGTCCAGACCGAACTGCCAGGCCAGGTCCTCCCTGGACCGGAAACAAGCATCCTGGGACCAGTTTCAGGGTATGTCACCCTTCTTCAGCCAGGCTAGCTTGAATCCAGTGGCACAGTGAGCAAGGGACCCACGTCTGGGCATACCCATCCCACTTAGAGCAAAAAGTGTTACAGCAAACAAATTATGGCCGGAATACTGACAATGCAAACATTCTCCCCCAGTCAAAAGATCTGGGTTAAATCCATCGTTCTTTTGCTCACTACGTCATCCCAGTTTGGACTCAGCCATATGCAAATCAGTCTTGACCCTGTGCCCCATGGGAACAGTCCAGACAGAACTGTCAGGCCAGGTCCTCCCTGGACCGGAAACAAGCATCCTGGGACCGGTTTCAGTGTATGTCACCGTTCTTCAGCCAGGCTAGCTTGAATCCAGGGGCACAGTGAGCAAGGGACCCACGTCTGGGCATACCCATCAGGGCGAAAAGTGTTACAGCAAACAAATGATGGACGGAATCCTGACAATGCAAACATTCTCCCCCAGTAAAAAGATCTGGGTTAAATCCATCGTTCTTTTGCCCACCACGCCATCCCAGTTTGGACCCAGCCATATGCAAATCAGTCTTGACCCTGTGCCCCTTGGGAACAGTCCAGAACGAACTGCGAGGCCAAGTCCTCCCTGGACCGGAAATAAGCATCCTGGGACCGGTTTCAGGGTATGTCACCCTTCTTCAGCCAGTCTAGCTTGAATCCAGTGGCACAGTGAGCAAGGGACCCATGTCTGGGCATACCCATCCCACTTAGGGCGAAAAGTGTTACAGCAAACAAATGATGGACGGAATGCTGACAATGCAAACATTCTACCCCAGTCAAAAGAACTGGTTTAAATCCATCGTTCTTTTGCCCACTACGCCATCCCAGTTTGGACCCAGCCATATGCAAATCAGTCTTGACCCTGTGCCCCATGGGAACAGTCCAGACCAAATTGCCTGGCCAGGTCCTCCCTGGACCGGAAACAAGCTTCCTGGGACTGGTTTCAGGGTATGTCACCCTTCTTCAGCCAAGCTAGCTTGAATCCAGTGGCACAGTGAGCAAGAGACCCAGGTCTGGGCAAACCCATCCCAATTAGGGCGAAAAGTGTTACAGCTAACAAATGATGAACTGAATGCTGACAATGCAAACATTCTCCCCCTGTCAAAAGATCTGGGTTAAATCCATCGTTCTTTTGCCCACTACGCCATCCCAGTTTGGACCCAGCCATATGCAAATCAGTCTTGACCCTGTACCCCATGGGAACAGTCCAGACCGAACTGCCAGGCCAGGTCCTCCCTGGACCGGAAACAAGCATCCTGGGACCGGTTTCAGGGTATGTCACCCTTCTTCAGCCAGGCTAGCTTGAATCCAGTGGCACAGTGAGCAAGGGACCCACGTCTGGGCATACCCATCCCACTTAGTGCAAAAAGTGTTACAGCAAACAAATTATGGACGGAATGCTGACAATGCAAACATTCTCCCCCAAGTCAAAAGATGTGGGTTAAATACATCGTTCTTTTTCCCATTGCGCCATCCCAGTTTGGACCCAGCCATATGCAAATCAGACTTGACCTTGTGCCTCATGGGAACAGTCCAGATCGAACTGTGAGGCCAGGTCCTCCCTGGACCGGAAACAAGCATCCTGGGACCGGTTTCAGGGTATGTCACTCTTCTTCAGCCAGGCTAGCTTGAATCCAGTGGCACAGTGAGCAATTGACCCATGTCTGGGCATACCCATCCCACTTAGGGCGAAAAGTGTTATAGCAAACAAATGATGGACGGAATGCTGACAATGCAAATATTCTCCCCCAGTCAAAAGATCTGGGTTAAATCCATCGGTCTTTTGCCCACTATACCATCCCAGTTTGGACCCAGCCATATGCAAATCAGTCTTGACCCTGTGCCCCATGGGAACAGTCCAGAACGAACTGCGAGGCCAGGTCCTCCCTGGACCGTAAACAAGCATCCTGGGACCGGTTTCAAGGTATGTCACCCTTCTTCAGCCAGTCTAGCTTGAATCCAGTGGCACAGTGAGAAAGGGACCCATGTCTGGGCATACCCATCCCACTTAGGGCGAAAAGTGTTACAGCAAACAAATGATGGACGGAATCCTGACAATGCAAACATTCTCCCCCAGTCAAAAGATCTGGGTTAAATCCATTGTTCTTTTGCCCACCACGCCATCCCAGTTTGGACCCAGCCATATGCAAATCAGTCTTGACCCTGTGCCCCTTGGGAACAGTCCAGAACGAACTGCGAGGCCAAGTCCTCCCTGGACCGGAAACAAGCATCCTGGGACCGGTTTCAGGGTATGTCACCCTTCTTCAGCCAGTCTAGCTTGAATCCAGTGGCACAGTGAGCAAGGGACCCATGTCTGGGCATACCCATCCCACTTAGGGCGAAAAGTTTTACAGCAAACAAATGATGGACGGAATGCTGACAATGCAAACATTCTCCCCCAGTCAAAAGATCTGGGTTAAATCCATCACTCTTTTGCCCACCACGCCATCCCAGTTTGGACCCAGCCATATGCAAATCAGTCTTGACCCTGTGCCCCTTAGGGAACAGTCCAGACCGAACTGCCAGGCCAGGTCCTCCCTGGACCGGAAACAAGCATCCTGGGACCGGTTTCAGGGTATGTCACCCTTCTTCAGCCAGGCTAGCTTGAATCCAGTGGCACAGTGAGCAAGGGACCCACATCTGGGCATACCCTTCCCACTTAGGGCAAAAAGTGTTACAGCAAACAAATGATGGACGGATTGCTGACAATGCAAACATTCTCGCCCAGTCAAAAGATCTGGGTTAAATATATCGTTCTTTTGCCCACTACGCCATCCCAGTTTGGACCCAGCCATATGCAAATCAGTCTTGACCCTGTGCCCCATGGGAACAGTCCAGACTGAACTACAGGCCAGGTCCTCCATGGACCGGAAACAAACATCCTGGGACCGGTTTCAGGGTATGTCACCCTTCTTCAGCCAGGCTAGCTTGAATTCAGTGGCACAGTGAGCAAGGGACCCACGTCTGGGCATACCCATCCCACTTAGGGCGAAAAGTGTTACAGCAAACAAATGATGGACGGAATGCTGACAATGCAAACATTCTACCCCAGTCAAAAGAACTGGTTTAAATCCATCGTTCTTTAGCCCACTACGCCATCCCAGTTTGGACCCAGCCATATGCAAATCAGTCTTGACCCTGTGCCCCATGGGAACAGTCCAGACCGAATTGCCTGGCCAGGTCCTCCCTGGACCGGAAACAAGCTTCCTGGGACTGGTTTCAGGGTATGTCACCCTTCTTCAGCCAAGCTAGCTTGAATCCAGTGGCACAGTGAGCAAGAGACCCACGTCTGGGCAAACCCATCCCAATTAGGGCGAAAAGTGTTACAGCAAACAAATGATGGACTGAATGCTGACAATGCAAACATTCTCCCCTGTCAAAAGATCTGGGTTAAATCCATCGTTCTTTTGCCCACTACGCCATCCCAGTTTGGACCCAGCCATATGCAAATCAGTCTTGACCCTGTACCCCATGGGAACAGTCCAGACCGAACTGCCAGGCCAGGTCCTCCCTGGACCGGAAACAAGCATCCTGGGACCGGTTTCAGGGTATGTCACTCTTCTTCAGCCAGGCTAGCTTGAATCCAGTGGCACAGTGAGCAATGGACCCATGTCTGGGCATACCCATCCCACTTAGGGCGAAAAGTGTTACAGCAAACAAATGATGGACGGAATGCTGACAATGCAAACATTCTCCCCCAGTCAAAAGATCTGGGTTAAATCCATCGGTCTTTTGCCCACTATACCATCCCAGTTTGGACCCAGCCATATGCAAATCAGTCTTGACCCTGTGCCCCATGGGAACAGTCCAGAACGAACTGCGAGGCCAGGTCCTCCCTGGACCGTAAACAAGCATCCTGGGACCGGTTTCAGGGTATGTCATCCTTCTTCAGCCAGTCTAGCTTGAATCCAGTGGCACAGTGAGCAAGGGACCCATGTCTGGTCATACCCATCCCACTTAGGGCGAAAAGTGTTACAGCAAACAAATGATGGACGGAATCCTGACAATGCAAACATTCTCCCCCAGTCAAAAGATCTGGGTTAAATCCATCGTTCTTTTGCCCACCACGCCATCCCAGTTTGGACCCAGCCATATGCAAATCAGTCTTGACCCTGTGCCCCTTGGGAACAGTCCAGACCAAACCAAACTGCCAGGCCAGGTCCTCCCTGGACCGGAAACAAGCATCCTGGGACCGGTTTCAGGGTATGTCACCCTTCTTCAGCCAGGCTAGCTTGAATCCAGTGGCACAGTGAGCAAGGGACCCACGTCTGGGCATACCCTTCCCATTTAAGGCAAAAAGTGTTACAGCAAACAAATGATGGACGGAATGCTGACAATGCAAACATTCTCCCCCAGTCAAAAGATCTGGGTTAAATCCATCGTTCTTTTGCCCACAACGCCATCCCAGTTTGGACCCAGCCATATGCAAATCAGTCTTGACCCTGTGCCCCATGGGAACAGTCCAGACCGAATTGCCAGTCCAGGTCCTCCCTGGACCGGAAACAAGCTTTTTGGGACTGGTTTCAGGGTATGTCACCCTTCTTCAGCCAAGCTAGCTTGAATCCAGTGGCACAGTGAGCAAGAGACCCACGTCTGGGCATACCCATCCCAATTAGGGCGAAAAGTGTTACAGCAAACAAATGATGTACTGAATGCTGACAATGCAAACATTCTCCCCCTGTCAAAAGATCTGGGTTAAATCCATTGTTCTTTTGCCCACTACGCCATCCCAGTTTGGACCCAGCCATATGCAAATCAGTCCTGACCCTGTACCCCATGGGAACAGTCCAGACCGAACTGCCAGGCCAGGTCCTCCCTGGACCGGAAACAAGCATCCTGGGACCGGTTTCAGGGTATGTCACCCTTCCCAAAGGTATATCTGTGGTGATAGTATCTGAGTGTGTGTTGTATGATATTGTCAGGGTTAAAACTCCCAGTTCTACTGTCACTAGTAATCTAGTCCAAAGGATTTTTCTCTTTATACTATTGTATATAACCCTATTCCTTTGGCATTAAGGGGTTCCTCTTATATTCTCTTAAATTCCAGTACAGCCCAGTTGGGTTGAAGAGGTGTTTGCTCTTGGAAGTATCGAGCACTCCATAAGGTCATAATTGCCTTTCATTAGTGAAAATATGGACAATTTTAAAACGTTCAGTTTTTCTGAAGACCAATTTAATAGACTCATTAACTCAAACCCTAGGAGTAGAACCATCAACGGTACGAATCCTACCAACCAAGAACAACTACTTAAATTATATAATTTGAAAAAGAAATTAATTCGTACCGAGCTACACGCTGAATTCCTTATTGAGTATTTAAAAACAGGCGTGATACCAATTGGTCTCCAAATAAGAAATGAGCCAGGATTATTTGTCGAGCATAAAAATTTTTAGAGACGTGGTCGCATATTGCGAATCGTTGTAGCCGGGACTGGCTCATTTTAATCATAGAGACGGCACAGGAGATAATAATCATTGAGAAGAAAGACATTGAAGACTTAGAGAATAAAATAAAAGACACCAATTTAATAGAGGAAATTAAAAAAAGACTTGAAGAAATGAAATTGGAAGCCGAAGGTTATAGGGAATACTTAGTTAATAAAAAACGAATAAACTTAGGAAAGATATCGAGAAATTTAGTGCAGAAAAAACATATCCCTATTTGGAGAAAGATTATTATGATTCTAAAAGGGAACATCGATGGGAGAAACCAACCTTCCAAAAACCCATCTACTCGAGAGGAGGTAACAAGAGGATTACTTTCTCAGATACCTCCTGCTCGAGTAGTGAGGAAGATAATCAACAACATGACACCAGGGGGAGAATGCGCTACAACATGGAATCAGAGCCTTTTTTAGGGCAACGCCAGAAGAGAGACCAAGGGAATTACAGGAGTGCAAACAGGGGGGAAGTGGCAGCAAATTATCCGCCTCAGGAATATTTGAAGACCAGGAACCGCAGATATTGGCGGTAGATAAAATCCCCATTATAAATTTATCTGTCAAAAATCTTACCAACTTAGAAAAGGAAGTTCTTGAGAGAGGATTTAGTTTTGCCCCTACAGTAGCCCCAAATAAATTTGAATTTGAGAAAGATCTCAAATCATTTTTTAGGAAAATTAGACTCAAGGATTTTTTTATAGGGAGAGAGAGTCGCCCTAGTACGAATATTACTGGTCTGCGGGGCAAATCAACTTTTACCCCGACTTTAGGCCAAGTTAGTAAAAATATTGAGATTTTTGAAAAATCCGTTGAAATTGAAATTAAACATCTTTTTGATCGTTCATTTAAATCACATAACAATTTATCACATCCCCATAGAATAGCCTTAAAACAACTTAAGGAGGACACCAGCATTATTATTAAGCCCGCCGACAAAGGCGGTGGGGTTGTAGTCTTCAATGATAAAGACTATGATGCGAGAATGATGAATCTATTGAATGTTAAAGAACATTATAGGCAGGTCTCCCATATCCATAACATCCAATTGAGGAGTGAGGTCGGCGAATTACTCGATCTAGCTCGAAGTAAAGACTGGATCTGTGATGAAGAATATAAATTCTTATTTACCACAGATCCCATAACACCAGCTATTTACGGATTGCCGAAAATTCATAAAAACAGCCATGACCCCCCAATGCGTCCTATAGTGAGCAGTATAGGTTCTATTTTAGAACCTCTCAGTAAATATGCTGATTTCTTTTTAAAACCTATTGTTGCCAAACAAACATCTTACCTTAGAGATTCAGCCCATGCTATTGCCACCTTTGAGGGATTGGGTTTCAACAGGGTGACCCAGTTTTTGGTCACCCTGGATATTGAAGCCCTATATACAAACATTCCTCAGGTTGACACTATAAGAACAGTCAAAACAATCTTAGAAACAGAAAATCTAGGAGGTGGCAATTTGGACTTTATCATGAGTTGTATTAGCATGGTACTGAAGAACAACTTTTTCCTATACAGAAAAGATCTCTATCACCAAATTAAGGGGACCAGTATGGGCGCAACTTGCGCCCCAAGTCTGGCCTGCCTTTACGTTAGTAAATTTGAAACAGTTCATATTTTTAACGAATTAGCACCCTTTTTTGAAAACATTAATCACTGGTATCGTTTCATTGATGATATTATTTTTATCTGGAACGGTGCCAGTGACCTATTGACAGAATTTATTTCTTGGCTCAATTTGGGTGACCCAAATTTGAGATTCACTTCCCAATACAGTAATTCCAGTATTAGTTTCTTGGACATCTGCATTAAAGACCTAGATGGGAAACTAGCTGTAGAATTATATAGTAAGCCGACAGATAAAAATACACTGCTACATTATGCAAGTAATCATCCCAAAGCACAGAAGGATAATATTCCCTTTGGGGAATTCTTGCGTCTTCGGAGAAACTGTTCAACACTTGAAGATTTTTATTTGCACTCGGATACACTAAAGAAAAAACTCAGTGATAGAGGTTATCCAAAAAAACTCATTAAAAACTCATATAAAAGAGCTAGATTCTATAATAGAGAAGCCCTGTTAGATACCTCAAACAAGAAAGATCAAAAACTAGCTAATGAAAAAATAGTGTTTGTAAGTAAATTTTCTCACATTAGCAATCAAATTAAAAATATAATCAATAGAAATTGGAAAATTATCAATGACGATAGAGAAGAACCCATTAATAAACCCATGTTCGCTTTCAAGCGTAATAAAACCATACGCAATTCATTAGTTCACACATATACTGACCAAGATGAGAAGATCCAAACCACCTTATATCAAACTAAAGCTGTAGGGAACTACAAATGTGGATCATGTTCCATGTGTGAACAATGCCTAGTAGCCAAAAAATTAGAGCACAATGGCCAGACCTTTTCGTCAGTGGCCCTGACAAACTGCAGAAGCAAAAATGTTGTTTATTTTTTAATTTGCCCATGCGGATTAGGCTATGTAGGCGAGACTGGACGCGAATTAAGATACAGGTTACTTGAACATAAGTCCTCCGTACGCATCAATAAAGAAAATGCACCACTGACTACTCACTTTGTTGAACGAGGTCACAAATGCGAGGATTTTCGGTGGTTCATTCTTGAAAAAATAAAGATAAATAGGCGCGGAGGCAATGTGGACAGGGTCAGAAAGATGAGAGAGCAATGGTATATTTGCCAGTTGAATACCGTCATTAAAGGTTTAAACACGAGAGAGGATTGGATGTCCTTTGTATAGATGGTCAGTCCAAACAGTAACCCATATAGGGATGCAGCCATATAGGGATGCAGCCTTGCAGGTTGGGGTCCCTTATAATTTTGTGAAAAGGGCCGTGAATAATATTTATTGGCTGGCCGTATACAGCCATTACATCAGTACCTGTGTATAACCACAAGGTTCTCCTGCCTGTATCCCCGATCGGGCTTATATGTTTAAAAAAAAGGTGGATGTAACCATGCCCCTTGTGTTTAATTCAACTGCATGATATCAGCCTTGCAATATGAGGAGGCACAAATGGTGTGAAAATTGATCTTAATATTATGGGGGCCTTTTTACACCATCTGATTAATACCTGTTTTTTTCAATTATTAAAGGTGATCGGATTTTGTTTTAAAATCCGATCCAGTAACATCTAAAAAATGTCTGATTTTTCATATGGAAAAAACCATTCATTTTCATCTGGTATTTCCAGTTATTTAGACAAGATTATATTTTTTTATATTTTTAACTGTTGATAAAATTTGTCAGTGGTATCTAAATTTTATCCACTTTAACAATATCGGCCGATTTGTAAACATGATAAACCAGCAAGCTATCCATTCTAAGATGGCGCTGGTTGTCAGTAGGCAGAGTAGAACGTTTCTGCCTTTGTCGCTTTCTATTGCCTGTTGGAAGTCGGTCTTGATTGTGCTCGGACCGGCGAACGCCGTGCGTAATGAATGACACACAGGTGTAAGGGATAGAAAACGGTATAAATAATACCGTGCTTTTGTCGGATTAAACCTCTCTCCCGTCATTATACACCATCAGGAGGACGCCACTGTGAACGGACAACATTGCCACAAGTAAGTGCTTGCCAGTACGGTTTATACGTGCCGGGAGGGGCTAATCTCTTTCTATATATCGAGAGCGTCCGTAGCTCAGAAGCATTTTAAACTTTTTAAGACCTTTTTTTAATAATTTGATAGCCAGCATTGCTTTCGGGAGTATTAAGGTTAAGATGAAAGCAAGGCATGCTGTTGTAGAATACTTACAATTTTTCTCTTTATTCTGTAGCAATGTTTCAAGGCTTGCAACTACGAGTGCTGGGAGAGGGCTTTTTGCAGAATAGAACTAGAAACATGTTCTCTTTAGTAAGTTGAGATCCATGGCGAAAGAGGAGCTGTTTAAGCAGCTACAGACATATGTCTGTTGAATATCAATATAGGAAGCTGACAGGCTCCTGTTAAAGTTTAATTAGGTCAGATTAAATGATCGATAGAAATCACTGATATTGGCAGCAATTATTTTTAAGAATACGAGTCCTGCTGCCTTATGAAAATGTAATGCTGCTGAAATTACAATGACAGAGATAATTACTTTGGAATAATATTGGTGTATAATTACGTATAAATTTACACTTCTCTTGTCTAGATCCTAATTATAAAAGGGTACGTGGAAGCCAGAGGAAATTACGAAAATAAGTACCAAGGACATAAAATTAAAATCCTTGACTCCCGTCAATCTCTGATCAGGTATTTTGAACACAAATTTATTATAGTGGCTCCATGTGATACCATGAGTAGCCTTAGTTAGCGAGTAATGGGGATTAATCTAGATTATTTTACTTTTATAGTGACTAAGGAATTGATGAGAGATATAGTTCATTTCTGAGCTATTACTTCCTGGTGGTATGAAAAACGAATCGGCCAGTCAACATTAATAATCCAGGTGAGAAAGATATAGCTTTCCGAAATGGAATAATGGGGACCAAATAATAAGGAGGACGGAGGGTCGCCTATAACACGATTCTAATTTTCCCCATAGATATATATATACTTCTTCATTTGGACGACAGAAGGATTTATTTGATCCTCCTATGACCTTAATAGTGTTTGAAATTAAAGTGGCCTTCCCCATTGAATATAGGTAAGCCCTGCTTTTGAAGGTTCAATTGCATTGCAATTAATATGTAATGCAGTCGGTCCCAATTTGGTAAATATTACGCAAGTATGAAACTGTGGGAGCAGTTAGTGAGAAGAATGAATGTGACTGTTTGTTTAAAAGATTTGGGAAGATGACCATATTTTCTGGTTAACCACTATTTGATGTTTAAGAATTCTCTCTTTTAACATTATATCAGTAGGTTCATGTGATGATTACAGTGATTTATGATATATTTTTTTATATATATATGTATATATTTTAAGGTATTAAGTCATGTGTTTTTATTATGCAGGTGTGTTTTGACTGCAGCATTGTTGCTTTTTAATCTTTTGAGAGCCGGAATCTGCTTGTCTTGATAAAGATGGTATCATCTACTAGCCATCGAAACGCGTCGACGCCCCTTTGAATACAACCTAATCTGTGTCACGGTCTGGGCCTTTGAGTATTTAATGAAGTGAGATATACCGGGCTCCAGCCCTAGAAATTGTGTAATCACGGATGGTTGGACTTTCAATGACATATTATTTTTGTCTATTTCCATGTACTCTCATATGTTTTTTTAAGCCTTTTTTTATAATTTGTTTTTTGATGCATATGTGTATGAATTACAATTAGGAGTTTGTGTAAGCTCATTTAGATATGTTGTGCACTGTAATTTTATGATCTATGCCGCTGTGGTTTTTTATGATCTATGAGATTTTTTAATAAAAGATTTTGATATTTTTTCAAACAAGTGGTATATTGTTTAGATTGTTTTTCAGATGTATGATCAGTTTTCCCAAAGGTATATCTGTGGTGATAGTATCTGAGTGTGTGTTGTATGATATTGTCAGGGTTAAAACTCCCAGTTCTACTGTCACTAGTAATCTAGTCCAAAGGATTTTTCTCTTTATACTACAGTGAGCAAGGGACCCACGTCTGGGCATACCCATCCCACTTAGTGCAAAAAGTGTTACAGCAAACAAATGATGGACGGAATGCTGACAATGCAAACATTCTCCCCCAAGTCAAAAGATGTGGGTTAAATACATCGTTCTTTTTCCCATTACGCCATCCCAGTTTGGACCCAGCCATATGCAAATCAGACTTGACCCTGTGCCCCATGGGAACAGTCCAGACCGAACTGCGAGGCCAGGTCTCCCTGGACCGGAAACAAGCATCCTGGGACCGGTTTCAGGGTATGTCACTCTTCTTCAGCCAGGCTAGCTTGAATCCAGTGGCACAGTGAGCAAGGGACCCATGTCTGGGCATACCCATCCCACTTAGGGCGAAAAGTGTTACAGCAAACAAATGATGGACGGAATGCTGACAATGCAAACATTCTCCCCCAGTCAAAAGATCTGGGTTAAATCCTTCGGTCTTTTGCCCACTACACCATCCCAGTTTGAACCCAGCCTTATGCAAATCAGTTTTGACCCTGTGCCCCATGTGAACAGTCCAGACCGAACTGCCAGGCCAGGTCCTCCCTGGACCGGAAACAAGCATCCTGAGACCGGTTTCAGGATATGTCACCCTTCTTCAGCCAGGCTAGCTTGAATCCAGTGGCACAGTGAGCAAGGAACCCACGTCTGGGCATACCCATCCCACTTAGAGCAAAAAGTGTTACAGCAAACAAATGATGGCCAGAATGCTGACAATACAAACATTCTCCCCCAGTCAAAAGATCTGGGTTAAATCCATCGTTCTTTTGCTCACTACGCCATCCCAGTTTGGAGCCAGCCATATGCAAATCAGTCTTGACCCAGTGCCCCATGGGAACAGTCCAGACCGAACTGTCAGGCCAGGTCCTCCCTGGACCGGAAACAAGCATCCTGGGACCGGGTTCAGGGTATGTCACCCTTCTTCAGCCAGGCTAGCTTGAATCCAGGGGCACAGTGAGCAAGGGACCCACGTCTGGGCATACCCATCCCACTTAGAGCAAAAAGTGTTACAGCAAACAAATGATGGACGGAATGCTGACAATGAAAACATTCTCCCCCAGTCAAAAGATCTGGGTTAAATCTATCGTTCTTTTGCCCACTACGCCATCCCAGTTTGGACCCAGCCATATGCAAATCAGTCTTGACCCTGTGCCCCATGGGAACAGTCCAGACCGAACTGCCAGGCCAGGTCCTCCCCGGAAACAAGCATCCGGAGACCATTTTCAGGGTATGTCACCCTTCTTCAGCCAGACTAGCTTGAATCCAGAGGCACAGTGAGCAAGGGACCCACGTCTGGGCATACCCATCAGGGCGAAAAGTTACAGCAAACAAATGATGGACGGAATGCTGACAATGCAAACATTCTCCCCCAGTCAAAAGATCTGGGTTAAATCCATCGTTCTTTTGCTCACTACGTCATCCCAGTTTGGACTCAGCCATATGCAAATCAGTCTTGACCCTGTGCCCCATGGGAACAGTCCAGACAGAACTGCCAGGCCTTGTCCTCCATGGACCGGAAACAAACATCCTGGGACCGGTTTCAGGGTATGTCACCCTTCTTCAGCCAGGCTAGCTTGAATTCAGTGGCACAGTGAGCAAGGGACCCACGTCTGGGCATACCCATCCCACTTAGGGCGAAAAGTGTTACAGCAAACAAATGATGGACGGAATGCTGACAATGCAAACATTCTCCCCCAGTCAAAAGATCTGGGTTAAATCCATCATTCTTTTGCCCACCACGCCATCCCAGTTTGGACCCAGCCATACGCAAATCAGTCTTGAACCTGTGCCCCATGGGAACAGTCCAGACTGAACTGCGAGGCCAGGTCCTCCCTGGACCAGAAACAAGCATCCTGGGACCGGTTTCAGGGTATGTCACCCTTCTTCAGCCAGGCTAGCTTGAATCCAGTGGCACAGTGAGCAAGGGACACACGTCTGGGCATACCCATCCCACTTAGTGCAAAAAGTGTTACAGCAAACAAATGATGGACGGAATGCTGACAATGCAAACATTCTCCCCCAAGTCAAAAGATGTGGGTTAAATACATCGTTCTTTTTCCCATTACGCCATCCCAGTTTGGACCCAGACATATGCAAATCAGACTTGACCTTGTACCCCATGGGAACAGTCCAGACCGAACTGCGAGGCCAGGTCCTCCCTGGACCGGAAACAAGCATCCTGGGACCGGTTTCAGGGTATGTCACTCTTCTTCAGCCAGGCTAGCTTGAATCCAGTGGCACAGTGAGCAATGGACCCATGTCTGGGCATACCCATCCCACTTAGGGCGAAAAGTGTTATAGCAAACAAATGATGGACGGAATGCTGACAATGCAAACATTCTCCCCCAGTCAAAAGATCTGGGTTAAATCCATCGGTCTTTTGCCCACCACGCTATCCCAGTTTGGACCCAGCCATATGCAAATCAGTCTTGACCCTGTGCCCCTTGGGAACAGTCCAGACCGAACTGCCAGGCCAGGTCCTCCCTGGACCGGAAACAAGCATCCTGGGACCGGTTTCAGGGTATGTCACCCTTCTTCAGCCAGGCTAGCTTGAATCCAGTGGCACAGTGAGCAAGGGACCCACGTCTGGGCATACCTTCCCACTTAGGGCAAAAAGTGTTACAGCAAACAAATGATGGACGGAATGCTGACAATGCAAACATTCTCCCCCAGTCAAAAGATCTGGGTTAAATCCATCGTTCTTTTGACCACTACGCCATCCCAGTTTGGACCCAGCCATATGCAAATCAGTCTTGACCCTGTGCCCCATGGGAACAGTCCAGACCGAATTGCCAGTCCAGGTCCTCCCTGGACCGGAAACAAGCTTCTTGGGACTGGTTTCAGGGTATGTCACCCTTCTTCAGCCAAGCTAGCTTGAATCCAGTGGCACAGTGAGCAAGGGACCCATGTCTGGGCATACCCATCCCACTTAGAGCAAAAAGTGTTACAGCAAACAAATGATGGCCGGAATGCTGACAATGCAAACATTCTCCCCCAGTCAAAAGATCTGGGTTAAATCCATCGTTCTTTTGCCTACTACGCCATCCCAGTTTGGACCCAGCCATATGCAAATCAGTCTTGACCCTGTGCCCCATGGGAACAGTCCAGACCGAACTGCCAGGCCAGGTCCTCCCTGGACCGGAAACAAGCATCCTCAGACCGGTTTCAGGGTATGTCACCCTTCTTCAGCCAGGCTAGCTTGAATCCAGGGGCACAGTGAGCAAGGGACCCACGTCTGGGCATACCCATCAGGGCGAAAAGTGTTACAGCAAACAAATGATGGACGGAATGCTGACAATGCAAACATCTCCCCCAGTCAAAAGATCTGGGTTAATTCCATCGTTCTTTTGCCCACCACGCCATCCCAGTTTGGACCCAGCCATATGCAAATCAGTCTTGACCCTGTGCCCCATGGGAACAGTCCAGACCGAACTGCCAGGCCAGGTCCTCCCTGGACCGGAAACAAGCATCCTGGGACCGGTTTCGGGTATGTCACCCTTCTTCAGCCAGGCTAGCTTGAATCCAGTGGCACAGTGAGCAAGGGACCCACGTCTGGGCATACACTTCCCACTTAGGGCGAAAAGTGTTACAGCAAACAAATGATGGACGGAATGCTGACAATGCAAACATTCTCCCCCAGTCAAAAGATCTGGGTTAAATCCATCGTTCTTTTGCCCACTACGCCATCCCAGTTTGGACCCAGCCATACGCAAATCAGTCTTGACCCTGTGCCCCATGGGAACAGTCCAGACCGAACTGCCAGGCCAGGTCCTCCCTGGACCGGAAACAAGCATCCTGGGACCGGTTTCAGGGTATGTCACCCTTCTTCAGCCAGGCTAGCTTGAATCCAGTGACACAGTGAGCAAGGGACCCACGTCTGGGCACACCCATCCCACTTAGCGCGAAAAGTGTTACAGCAAACAAATGATGGACGGAATGCTGACAATGCAAACATTCTTCCCCAGTCAAAAGATCTGGGTTAAATCCATCATTCTTTTGCCCACTATGCCATCCCAGTTTGGACCCAGCCAAACCGGTCCCAGGATGCTTGTTTCCGGTCCAGGGAAGACATGGCTTAGCAGTTCTGGCTGGACTGTTCCCATGAGGCACAGGGTCAGACTGATTTGCAAATGGCCATGTCTGAACTGGGGTGGTGGAGTGAGCTAAAGAATGATGATGGATTAAACCCAGATAAGTTGACTGGGGGTGAGTGCTTGCAATGTTCAACACTCCATCCATCATCCCCTTTGGTTTTGCATTGTTCACCTTAAGTTGGCAGGCTATGCCCAGACGTGGGTCCCTTGCTCACTTTGCCACTGGATTCAAGATAGCCTGGCTGATGAGGGCTGTGAGCCCAAAACCGGTACCAGGATGCTTGTTTCCGGTCCAGGGAAGACATGGCTAGGCAGTTCGGGCTGGACTGTTCCCATGAGGCACAGGGTCAGACTGATTTGCAAATGGTCATATCTGAACTGGGGTGGCGGAGTGAGCTAAAGGATGATGATGGATTAAATCCAGATCAGTTGACTGGGGGTGATTGCTTGCAATGTTCAACACTCAGTCCATCATCCCCTTTGGTTTTGCATTGTTCGCCCTAAGTTGGCAGGGTATGCCCAGACGTGGGTCCCTTGCTCACTTTGCCACTGGATTCAAGATAGCCTGGCTGATGAGGGCTGTGAGCCCGAAACCGGTCCCAGGATGCTTGTTTCCGGTCCAGGGAAGACATGGCTTGGCAGTTTGGGCTGGACTGTTCCCATGAGGCACAGGGTCAGACTGATTTGCAAATGGCCATGTCTGAACTGGGGTGGCGGAGTGAGCTAAAGAATGATGATGGATTAAACCCAGATCAGTTGACTGGGGGTGAGTGCTTGCAATGTTCAACACTCCGTCCATCATCCCCTTTGGTTTTGCATGGTACAACTTCTAGGCACGCCTCTCCTAAGAGAACTAAGTGAATCTTGGTTCTTGTCATTTCGACCGGTCTGGATAGACTGCATCTTACCTGTCCTCCGATGCATGTTTTGTGGAGAAGAATGTGTGTTAGACCTGTGTTTGGCACTCCCATCATGTGCGCAACCGGACTTGAATGCGTTACTGGACCCGATAACGGCCCATGTTCTGCAGTGTCCTCAGCGTATTCCAATGTTGATGGCGGCATTCCTTGAGCCTCCACGGGTAGTAACAGCACCTGTTGGTATGAACACCGGCTCCTCCTCTGACACCCAGGATTTGGACGTCGCACAAGCTGCCCCAGCACCGGCTGTGGACAGCCGGGAACATCTGTGCTCAATTGATGTGCTCTGCGAGGTGCTACAGGGGCCGTCTACTGCGGAAGCAAGCAACGAAAATGTTGCATCTACCAGCCAGGCCTCATAAACATTTGAACTCATTTGGCTCGTCGTGTGCTGGGAAAAAATTCGCCCTTTTTTAAACAAAGCTCAAATTTGGAACTATGGAACTAAATTGACATTCCTTTCATTTTTTGGGCATACATGGCTTTATAATGCTTATAGTGATCCGGACTATACCATCGGACATTTTAGAGCTAGGGCTTGCAAACTTTAAAAAAAAAAAATCATTTTTAAGTTTTTTAAAAAGTTTAGAAGTTTTTAAACATTTTAGTTCAAGAGATGTTTTTATAAACTTTGTGCGTACCGCTATTAAGTCATATTAGTAGTACAGTAATAGGTTACATATGTCGTCCATTCGGAAGAGGAGTGGGTGTTATATTCCATATAGGTATCCTATATAGGCGCAGGTAACATCGCAACCTTTCACCTATATCCTTCCCTACATTACATACATAACGGTTCTTAGGCACTGACCTTTTACCTAGATATGACACTGCACTCAGAACGCGGGTTTTTCCCTGGTTCGATTCTCATACATTATGCATGAGGCTTCTTGGGAGCACAGCAGGACTAACAGTAGGATTATATATATATAAGTTCAGGCCCAACGTCATCTTTTAGGCCGACATAGTAACACAGCAAGGTAGAACCCCTGGGGAGACCTATGGGTATATATACAACACATCTTGCTTAGGAAGATAGAGGAGACCGTGACTTCCCGGCTGACACACTGACCAGAGACGCTGAGGTTCCTGCATGCCGACGCTCCAGCTAGCAGTGGTCTAACATCCCTCGCAGGGTGTCCAACTCGATACCAGGACGGGGTCCCACATTCTCTAAACTCTCAGGTAATGGGGTGGACTAGATCCTAGAGGGATTCTTGGCATGACACCTACATAAATGCTAGGTACATTTAGGTACATCTAGTTAGGGAGACATCGTAGGGGTACGCACCTTTTATCATATATTCATGATTTCTGCAAGATGGTAGAACTATACCATCCCTTTACTTTCATAGTATTGCTAATCATATATCTCTGCTGCTGTCTAACGGTTGTTGCAGCTCATCTATTCTACACTAGAATAACAACTGTTCAATAAATACTTATTGAAACGCCCCAACTGTTTATTCTGTGTATCTCTCTGAGACAAACTAAGTGAGCACGAGTGACTGAGCGAAAAGTAGTATATTGTTTCCACGATCCTGGGGGATCAGGGTTGTCATGTTCTGAGGTTGCCAGAAACTATTCTTTCCCCGATAAGAGGAGACTCTAGTGGGACTCTGAGCTAGCTAATACAGACAGGCTAATGTATCCGGTGGGGGTGCACAGAATCCGTCAACCGCCAATCCCACAGTTTATGTTATCCGAACGCGTAGATCCTGTACAGGAAATATAGGAACTACACAACACCCCTAGCTCTGAAGGTTGAAACATGTCAACCCATTACGATGCAGAGATAAATGTCAGTTCCATGCATCACTACAGTTTATAATCATCCCTTAGGCTCACCTATGTTAAATAGAAATTCCCTTGTTTGGGCTTATGTATTTTTAAGTTTTCTAGGTCCTAGTTCCATTAACCTCTCTCCCCAGAGAAGTACTCCCAGTAACCATGCTGAGCCCATTCACTACAAGAAACTTCTCTGTGAACGCGGCCTGGCTATTGATGAAGCATGACACTCAGGGGCGTGTGTGAGGCTACACCTGACCATTGCTGTGGATCCAGTTCGTCCTTCCCATATTGTGAGATACAACATGGTGAATGAGGAGCTCCAGTACCATTGGTAATCAACATGAGAGAGCCCTTGAGTAGATCATGTTTGCTTTCTGTGCTTGATGTACTTAGGAGGGAGGATGCAAATGCTGACAGCCCACTTTCCTCTAGTTTCCCTGGATCAATTTCCACGTCTGGAAAATCAGGTCCTTTCTTGTGTGCAGACACTTCAATGTCTTCCACTATGTACTCAAAATATCACCTCTCTGAAAGTGTATGCCTAAAGCTATTGAATCTATTTTTTGTTTCTGCACTTCTTCGGTGGCTATAATGGCCTTTTGTATCTTATCCAATGTGTGTGTAAGAGGTTCCTGCATCCCTTTGCCACAATGGATACTGGGCTAGGCCAGTGTTCATGCCAAGGGTTAGGATTGGCCTCTGAGTGCATTGTGCCAATGTGGCAGCCCTCCAGTCTAGAGTCTAGACAGTAGGCTTGCATGACCCCTTCTTGATATGTCTCGCTCTGGGTCAGCCTTCTTCTTGCAGCCCCTCTTAGGCAGGGATCAAGGCTGCAGGCCAGAAGACCTCGCTCTGGTTTGAATCTGTCCACTTTGCATGTCTTAATTTATACCCCTGATAATCACTCCACGGGAGCAGACTTCTCACCAGTGAAAGTCGTCGACCCAACTAGGTGAGCAGAGGAAGCAAGCATTTCTCTGTTTAATCTGGTGGGTCCTAACTGCACTCCCAAGGCTGTATTACAATAAGGGCCCTGGTGGCGCCAAGGGCGTTTGTGCCTGCTTTGCGTGTCCCCGGGGCACTTTGATATTATAGAAGGGGGCGCAGGCGCTTGTGCATCCCCTTCTATAATACCGATAGAGCTGGTGCACTTAAAGCGCCAGCGCTACCATCAGAGGGTGTTCCCTCATTTGTATAGGGGTGTGCCCTATGCAAATGGGGGAATTCATTTGACTCTGCGCCAGCGCCATATTACAGGCGCGGGCGCAGAGTCAAAGAAGCCCTCAGGCGGCGCACTGTCAGTGTGCCCCCTGAAAGCAGCCCTCTGTAGGTGGTAAAGGGGGTCCCATGGAACCCCCAGACATCTCCTTGCAGGCGGGTGCAGTCACAGACTGCACCCGCCTGCAAGGGGATCTCTATTACCCTGTAAAAGTGCAGGTGGGTGATGCCTGCACTGTGAAAACACGGAGCAGCGTGTTTTCACATGAATGCGCTGCCCTGGGGGCAGCGCAAGTTCGCGGCTGCCCTGGGGGCAGCGCATACATCGTAATATGGTGTATTGTGATTGTTTGCGGCCGGCGCACCTCTTAAAAGGTGCGCCGGGCTCAAACAATCACAATGCATAATACAACACCCAGTGCGCTGTGTGGATGCACTGGCACTCACCTCGAGCCCATGAGCTCACACTTCTTTCCCCAACTTGAACCGTAGCTCAATTGATGTCAGTTTCCTATTCTCAGCCCATCCAAAACTGAGATCACATCTACCAGCCGTAGTCTCCCACTCTAGGGCCCCACTCTACCCACGCTGTGTACTTGAAATCAGTGTCACTCTACCCTTGTCCCGTGAGTGAGGGTCATTCTTCTGATTTCTCCAGAGTTGCTGTTTGCTGCACTGGGTCCGAATTACAAATTATCATTGCTTGCGCCCGGTGCACCTTCCTGTACATAAACATACCGTGGCATTTTGCTTTTTCCATGTGTGCTGCACAAGGCAGCACACATAGAAAAAGCAAAAACGAGGAGAAATGAAGCATTTCTCCTCGTATTGCCACCTTAAGACCAGGATTTTCCTGGTCTTAAGTTCGGCGCTCCCACCTATTATCGCCTCTCTTGATAATAGGTGGCAGCGTCGAAGTGAATGGGTGTTGCGGTGGAACGCCCACCGCAACACCCACTGCACGCCCCTTTCATGCTAAGTTTAGCGTGAAAGGGGCACTATTACCAAGGCAGCATTAAGCCACTTAACGTGGCTTTTAGCCACATTATGTGGTTTAACGCTGCCTTGGTAATAGGGCAATGACTCTATCGCCACCACAACGTCACAAAAAGTGACGTTGTGGTGGCGATAGAGGCTTGGTAATATGCCCCTAAATTTTTTGTGGAGTTAAAAATCGCATGTTTTTGTGAAATTGCGTGTAAAGTTGGAATAAGTAAACAGACCTGTCTCAGCTAAGAAATTTTCTGCTCAGACTGATCCCTTGTAGCAAAAACGTGGGATGAATTTCACAGTTGCATAATTTTCAATATTATCTTAATTTGTGTGCTACACAAGCAATGCAAATTATGCGAGCGGAACGGGAAATTTTGCATAGGCCCATTTTTAATGTTGTTCTGATGATGGTCAACAGGCAATATGTTACACTAGTGGTGTTCCATGTGTATTGACTTGTTTATAGTAAGCCTGGGCGGTGAACTCCGCTCCGCTTGCGGAGTTTGCGGAGTTTTCTGCACTCCGCTTTGCGCGGAGATCGCGGAGTTCCGAAAAACTCCGCTTCGCGGAGCGGAGTTTTTTCCTCGCTCGCATTCGTCAACGTCAAGTTGGCGACCGCGAGCGAGGAAAATCAACCTCCCGGCGACATTTTTCCTCGTTCGCGATCGTCAACATCAAGTTGGCGAGCGCGAGCGTGGAAAATCAACATCCCAGCAAGATTCAGGTTTCTCATTGCGGGTGGTCACGTATGCTCGCGACCGCTCGCGTTGAGAAACTGCCCGTTCGTGTTGAGAAATCTCTAGTAAAAATCTACTCGAGCGGCAGAAAAGGAAAACTTGCACTGTGCATTGTGCCGTTCGCAATGATTGAACAGTGCGGACAAGCATCCGGCACTGTGCAATCACCGCAAACAGCATTTTTCTATCATACTCCGCCGCTCGCGGAGCTCTGCGTAGTGCGACTGAGTTTTTTATGCACTTTGCGGTGTTCCGCGTAGTGCAACTCCGCGAACTCCGCCCAGGGTTAGTTTATAGCTAGCAACTTTTCATGTGTTACTAGTGGCAAACTTAAAACATGAGCATAAAAAAGCAGGTCCTCTGCTGCTGAAGAAATGCTGCAGATGCTGCTCAGCACATTTAAGAGCAGCTCAACTTTTGTTCTTCTAGCGCTAACTTCTCCTTTCAGCAATGCCACAAATCCTAGGCATAGTGACACTAACATTCCTTCCAGGTTGTACAATGCAGCCTAAATCAGAATAGTCAACTGAAATACATTGTTACCCTTTTTTGGTTTCATTTGTAGCTTCTGTTATGTGATGTGCACATTTTGCATACCTGAATAATTTTTATATTTTGTACACAAGTGACAAAAGTAACTTTCTGACAAAAGTGCTAGCCACTTGATGTATCATTCTCCAATGTCTAGACATGACTCGGAGTATTGGCGCTAGATAAACAAGAAATTGGGGCCCAGAAATACTATAATTTCGTGACGGGGATGCATCACTTTTGTGGCGTAGCCCAGACGTAAAATCATTTCTGGCATTTACTAAGCCATGCAAACGCACTTTGCATGGTTTAGTAAATACAGAGTAACACAATGCAGTGCATAGATAGACGATCCATGGGTGGAGCACGGATCTTCCCAGGCATCCAGCTAAGAATTTTGCTGCAAAGTAGACATGGGTTTGCGCCAAAATGGCGCTTCTACCCACAGAAGCATAACGAGAAGAAATGTCTTTATTTCTCCTAGTTACTACCTCTTTCCTTGTGCGCTATATTCTGCAGGACACATAAAAGAGGAAAATGCGTCTTTGGATTGTTTTTTGTGCAGAAAGGTATCCCTTTCTACACAAAAACAATCCTGCCTGTAACGCAATCCTGCCCGTAACCGAGGCACCCTTGTACTATAGTACAAGGGTGCCTGCATTAGCGCTAGGCAGCACACAGTGCACCAGCACAAGGAGAAAGTAGAAATTAACTATTTCTTTTAAACGTGCCTCTGAATCTGCAAATATATTGTATTAAGATATGTAATGATAATCAAACTCATTTACATGCAAATTGAATAAAAATTAAATAAAATACATTCATATTTAAAAAATAATCTAATGTAAAACAGTGGATTATTAGTTGACATGGAGGGTAGTCCTTCAAAAGTAATAATGTCACTATTCTTGTTAGATGATAGCTATGGCACAGAACAGGTAGGCTTAACTTAAGAAAATGTGTAAAGCATGTTGAAGTACCAAAAGAGTTGAAAAGTCACAAATATTGCACAATAAAAATCTCACTTCAATTAAAAAAATAGAAAATATTTTAATGGTAAAAATGGAATAAAAATACTAAAAGTTCAATGAGGATAACAAGTGATGTAAATGTTAACATTTTAAATAGAAATAGCACCAAAAGACACAAAGTGCCAAATGTAGGTATCTGGTCATGCTAGGCCAGGACAAGGTCAAAAGTTATGACCAACCACAATGGATTGCAAGTCGGATAAACGGACCTGGAGCATCCCGGTGAAAATTGTATTTAAGCCTTAGAAACTTTCATGGAACTTATTCTGTCCATGTGAAAATCCTATGTTCCAGCTGTGATGGCCATTATTAACCAATTTTCCTGTTAGTCTGGTTATAAGTAACCCTGGGCATAATACTTTGCTACGCTCACGGAGTATGCAAAGTTTGTGTTACTACGCACATTACACGTAGCAGAGTAAAAAACTGTGCTAATGAACGTAGCGTAGCAGCAGTATATTAAACACATACAAATGCTTTGTTAAAGCAATTTTCTATGCTAAACAGCATATAACAAATTCACAAAAGTGAACTTTGACAATGAAAATATCAAGCAATGAGAGAGGTGATGATTTTGGGTTCCCCCTAACCTAGGGGGGACCAAGCAGAGGCCTTGAACACAAAAAGCATATCATGTGAACGATTCAGTGGTGGTCCCTTCCTCCTAGGACCACCCCAAGCACAGTTATGGGCAAAAATACAATCCCAACCAAAGGCCCTGCAAAGCATTATGGGACGAGATTAGCAGTGGGCAGTGAATATTATAGTGTCCAATATCAAAATAATTCTACAAAGAGCTGCAGTTCAACTAGTCGTTACTAGATGTCCCTCACGAGTCAAATGCAAAAGCATTGAAATTATTAATACATCAAGCTGCAGTTCCACTAGTCGTTACTAGATGTCCCTCACGAGTCAAATGCAAAAGCAATGAAACCCGTTCATGAAGCTTTTGCATTTGACTCGTGAGGGACATCTAGTAACGACTAGTGGAACTGCAGCTCTTTGTAGAATTATTTTGATATTGGATACTATAATATTCACTGCCCACTGCTAATCTCGTCCCATAATGCTTTGCAGGGCCTTTGGTTGGGATTGTATTTTTGCCAATAACTGTGCTTGGGGTGGTCCTAAGAGGATGGGACCACCACTGAATCGTTCAAAAGATGTGCTTTTTGTTTTCAAGGCATCTGCTTGGTTCTCTCCCTAGGTTAGGGAGGATACCAAAATCATCACCTCTCTCACTGCTTGTTAATTTATTGATTTCACTTTTGTGAAATGCTATATGCATTTTAGCATATAAAGACAGAGATACTTATTTTATCCTAACTTGCACTGTGCAAGATGTCTTTGGCAATTATTGTACAGTGCAGTCAAACACACAGCTACGCACTATGCAATTTGCAAAGCTATGTGTAGTTCAAAATGTACTTCACGTAGCTACGTGAAGTGCTACTACGCCCAGGGTTAGTTATAAGCTCAATGGGAATACATGTGAGGCACTATAATGTCAAGGGTGACTATTAGTGCATGGCTAGAGGCATACAATATACGGTGGGTCCCTAAGGGCCTCAAATATCTGGGCATTTGCATAAACAGGGGATTGGTTGGGATGGTCTAAGACAATATATAGATATTTATGGTAAGCTCTAAAAGGGAATTCCTGGAGTGGGAACAGCTGACCCTCTCACTATAGAGGAGGGTTCATATAGTCATAATGGCAGTGGCCTCCTGCCCCTTCAGATACCTCGGACTTTTCTTTTAGGGGTAGAGGCAGACGTACAATAGGGCGTCTGGAATGGGCGAAGGCTACGTGCATCAAGGCTTTCGGCAGACACCATGGCAGGGGCTTTTGCCTTCCACATATACTCTCATATCATCTGGCCTTTCCCCTTTCACATCTATCCCAGTATCTGATTGACTCAAATGATTTCTCAATGTGGGTTAAGATTGAACACCATATCCTGGAGTGACTTAATGTCTCCCTCTCAATACACCTGTCAACTACACAACGGCCCATAGCAGAGAATCTGACCCTTCATCTGACTGCTATGGCCTGGCTCTCTGTCCATAAGGTAGTAGGGTTGGTTCACTTTCTACAGAACAGGGCATGCTTGTGGGACAATTCAGCTTTATGTATAGCTAAAAAACCATTTTACTGGGCATCTAGGTATAACGAGGGGGGTATGACACGTAGACAAACTATTTCAAGATGGCATTTTAAAATATTTCTAGTCACTGAAAGATGACTTCAGTCTTTCTGTCACAGATCATTGGAAGTATCAACAATTAGCCCACTGCCTCCGGGGTGCGCTTGGACCTCCATCGGTGGAACTGCTAATATCTCCATTCAACAATATTTAAGGTTCTGGAGGCAATTCAGGGGAGTCATCTCAGGGCTATATGGGGTATTAAATTGCTACACTCCAGCCCCCCTCTCACCACTAGAAGACTGCAATAGCAGGTGCTTTTGGGCAGAGAATATTCACCCAGTGTTAAGCAACTCTGCTTCTCAAGCGTGATAGGGTCCTGAGGGAATACTGGTTGAAATGTCTTTTCTTTAAGGTTCTTAATGACGGGTACTGATCACCACGGAAGTTGCATCGGGCTCATTGGCTGCCTCACCACCAGTGCTGACACTGTGGAAAATCCAACTGTGATCTCTATCATGTCTTGTCATCCTGAATGTCCCTGCACCCCTATTAGATAGAATTGCAGTCTTACTTAAGCCTTTATAGCCCCTTGATGTTGATTCCCCTCATCCTATTTGGCACTTCCCTTTTACACAACTGACATCTTTGATATAGACGCTTACATCCACTGATGGCTAGCCTTTTCATTAGCGGCGGCTAAAGTATGTATTGTCTACCATTAGCATCAACCCAAGATCCGTATGGGTCGAAAGTGGCCTATAGAATTGCACAAGATGGCGCTCCATAGATATACTGCCTTCAAATTCAATGACAATATGGATAGCTGTAGAGGATCTGGGGCACTTTTCTTTCCTCCTTTGTGTAGGAATCTTCTTGTTCCCTGACACCTCAGTATTTTACATTGGGTATCATTTGACTTTGATTGGATTTGGCTGCCCTCCTTGCTCCCATACATGATACTCATTAAGCTAATCTATTGAATGGTTGACCTGACCTCTTTAGAATGAGTGACCAGGGTTTCTAGCATAAGTTACCTGGGTTTCTATTGTGGGACATAGTGGGAAAGACCTTGTTGTGCTATACTACTGTTTAGCTAACAGATGAGGTGGGTAGATGGAGGTAAGAAGACACAGTATCTCGTTGAGTTTCCCCATTGTTCTCTCCTACTGTGGTGTATTCACCTGCCCTCCTAAACATCCATTTGCTCTGTTCCTGTGTGCATTGAGGAATGGCTCACTGGACATCTCTGAGTCACTCAAGTTAGGTTTCCCTCTGAATGGTCTCTTGATCGGACCTGTATGAATGCTTAACTGTGTACCGGATTGTTGTACTGATGTTGTTATGTTATGTTAAAGGTTCTTATATAGCGCACATACACCAAGTGGTTTCATGGCGCTGAGGTCCAGGAGAAGCTGCTGCAATGGAGATTTTAGCCATATGCTTGTTGGAACAGCCAGGTCTTTAACTGTTTCCTAAATGGAGCAAAGGAAGTCAAAGAACGAATCTCCAAAGGGAAAGAACTCCAGAATTGGGGAGCCAGGACCGCAAATCTTAGTCCCCCGTATTTCTTCCGTTTGGAGGACGGGATGACCAACAGATTCAGATGGGAGGACCTAAGGTCCCGGATAGGAACATAGCGCTGAATCCGGGAAGATATGAATGCTGGACTGTTGCCATGAAGAGCCTTAAAAGTGATGCACCCCAGCTTAAATGCGCATGGTTTGGCTACTGGAAGCCAGTGAAGTCTGGCCATTAATGGCGTAACGTGGTGCCATTTGGGCTGGTGGAAAATCAGTCTGGCTGCCTGATTTTGCACTAGTTGCAGACGTTTAAGTTGGTATGCCTGGATGCCCATGTAGAGCGAGTTGGCGTAGTCAATGCGAGAGATGACTAAGGCCAACACAACTTGAATCATGGCTTTAGTGGTAAAGCATCTACTAATCTTCCTGATCCTACGCAGCTGGAAGAAGCAGGAATAGACCACTGTCCCAATCTGGGCTTTCACCGACAAGTCACTACTAATGGTGATGCCCAAGCTTTTAGTTGAGCATACTGGTAGTGGAGGGGTTCCTAGTTCGGATGGCCAGAAGTTGGAATTCCAAGGGTTAGCTGGCCCGCCAATAAGGATCAGCTCTGTTTTATCGGGATTCAGCTTCAGATGGTTTCAATTCGTCCACTCGCTTATAAATCGCATAGTGGATTGGAAGTTGAGAACAGACGAGGCCGATTGATTGATATCAAATATCAATTGGAGGTTGTCGGCATAGTTAAAGGTCCCGATCTTCCTTTCTCCAAGGGAGCGGATCAGGGGCAATAGGTACAGGTTAAATAAGAGTGGCGAAAGAGAGGAGCCCTGCGGTATTCCGCAAGCCAGTTTCATTTTGGGGGAGGAAATGTGAGCAAGACGAACAGCCTGAGAGCGATCGCTAAGAAAAGATACGATCCATTCGAGAGCCGGGCCCCGGATTCCAGCACTGCTGACACGATCGACCAAAAGAACGTGGTTGACCATGTCAAATGCTGTCGAGAGATCAAGAAGGACCAAGGCCTGAGTAGTGCCCAAGTCAGCCCCTTTCCTAAGTTCGTCCACAACAGTAAGAATTATAGTCTCAGTAGAGTGAGCAGGTCGGAAGCAGGCTTGGTGGGGGTCGAGAAAGTGAGAGCTTTCAATAAAGGAACTGAGGCTACTAGCCACATGAGCTTCCAGGACCTTAGCCAAGTAGGGGAGCAAAGAGATGAGATAGGGCGGTAATTTGTAAGGACTAGGGGGTCTGCCCCAGGTTTCTTTAGTATTGGAACAATTTCTGCCTCTTTAAATACGTTTGGGACGATGCCCCGCTTGAGGGAGTTATTGAGGAGTACAAGGGGGGGGGTTCGGGCAGATAAAAAAGGCTTCCTGTAATATGTGCGGAGGGCAACAATCGGTGGGGGAGCCAGAGCTAGCCTTCCTCAGAAGGCTAAAAAAGACTTCCCTGGAGATGGGTGGGAGCTGGTCTAGTAATAAAGGGTTCGTACAAATAGCTGGTGGAACCGCTGGATAGGTATTTGTGGGAATGCTAGCTGTGATACTAGTAATTTTATCAATAAAATAGGTGTTGAGGGATTCACATAGGGCTTGAGTGGGAGCAGGCTTCGCTGTCACTCTATCAGGCTTGGATAGTTCATCCACAATAGCAAAAATGTCCTTGGATTTGTTAGCAGAGCTTAAAACTCTATTGGAAAAATAAGCAGCCTTGGTTTGCTGGATAGTATTTTTGTATTCTTTTAACTGTGCCACAAATGCCTCTTTTTTGTCTGGAGAGTAATTATATCTCCAGCTACGTTCGGCTTGACGCAGGGCAAGTTTCTTAAATTTTAAGTCGTCGGAGAACCAATGTTGTGCTTCATGAGGTCTCGATATTTTAATTTTTTTAAGGGAGCAAAGCTGTCGCTAGCAGATTCGAGCCAAGATTTGATATTTTCAGCTTGGTTGTTAATAGACTGCTGCTCAGCCGGAGTAGTGGAGACTAACATGTTACAGAAATCTCCCAAATTGGCACGTCTCCAATTTCTAGCCATGCGGCCTCCTTTGGGAGGGTTTTAGTTAGATGAACATTGGAGAGGATAAATGTTATAAAGTGATGATCTGACCTAGTGCATGGGGTGATCCTTAAATTAGAGACCCTCAAATTAGATGTCCAGACTTGGTCCAGCGTGTGGCCCTTGACGTGCGTAGCTGGGTACAATTTAGCCCAGAAAGTAGTTCATGTTTTCATAAATCCCACTGGAGAATGTTGACTTGTTGCCAGATTAAGATCCTTCTCCGTCATCCACTCTTATTCCACTGCTGTTTTCATCTTTCCTACCACCCCCACTACTGTCCCCCTTCTTCGTGTTACCTGCACATATTAACATAACAGCATTGGGTTTTGCTGACATTACTTGTACCGTTACCGAGAATTGGCTGGATCCACTGTATTCCTGGACACTCCTTTTTGACACTTATCATGTATACTGTCATTTTCTCAGGGTTAAAATGAATACACAAATAAATGTTGCAATCAAAAAAGGTTTATGGAAAAAAGTGGTCATCGAGGTGTCATCGGTTGGGGAGGCTGCAAGCTGTATACTAAGTGGCACTCAACAACAGCAGGATACTGAAGAGCAGGGTTCTGGCACAGTCATCGATGAAGGCAGGAAAGATCCAAGCGGGCAAGATCCGAAGTCCATGCACAGGAAGGCCTCAACGTCAAATCGAACCTGCATTGTGTCAGTCCCCATGCAGCCCTCTTTGGTTGGGACTTAGAAACTTTTCTGGAAGTTGGATCTCCTTCAGTTGAAGTCGACCGGCAATTAAACATCGACGGATGCAGCTTTGACAGCAGTCCTCACCTCGGTCGTTTATCCACAAAGAGAGTTGACAAAAAGTTTGTAAGTCCCACTTCTTGCAGTTTGGGGAAGGGCACACACTAGCAGCAGACAAGCATCCAGGACCTGGGGGCATCACTTTGGTTAGGACTTACTCCAACAGAGGTCACCAGCATGGTCTAGTTGGAACTATAAGTAATTGTTAGAAAAAGGGTCATTAGTTGTGGGGCCTGCCCAAGAAATGGGTCCATATTTGTCCTCCACTGAGAACCAAACACCTCATTGTAGCGCTTGACTCTCTCAGAGTAGCAAAGCAGAGCAGTCCAAGGCCTACTCAAGGGAGGTGGTGTGGACTAGTAATCGCCATTCACAGACACACAATAATAACACTCAATAAATGGTTGTCCAGTCTGTGCTTTTTCTTTTGAGAAAGTAAAAGGTACATTTATTAATGACACAATACTAAGCAGTAATTTACAAATATACATACACTGATAGAAATACTTCTTTATGACATTGCATAATCACTCTTACCTCTCCCAATGTGACATCTAGATCAACAAATCACGTTAAAACATTCACTTGTATTAAAATGCACTAATTGAATATAACTTTGAATGAGCACACTGAAGATTGGCTATAAAGCAAGTATACCTTGAACATGAATGGTTGTCAGAGTCATTTCTTCCTTATAACATTTACAAGACAAAGTGACTATGCATGTCTGAGTGATTTGTGAACTCAGCATAACGTTTAGTATTAATAACGCAATTAAAACATACCCCTAAAGGCTTTACCTTTTATAATCACAACACTGTGCAATTATAAACCTTCACCCCTAGAGAGCATAGCGCAGCCTGCAATGAATACACACTTAAAACATAGCCCATAAAGGGCATCCCATTTATAATTTTAGACATAGCCCCTAAAGGGCATCACATTTATAATCACAACATATGCAATTATAACGGTTCATCCATAAAGGGTGCTTGCACAACATGAAACCTTATGTTGACCATCTTCAGAAAACAGATTTTGCCCCTAGAGTACTCCCAGCTGTAGAGCAGTTGCTCCAGCCCGGGGAGTGCTTAAAAATCCCTGGAAACCTTGCGGGGGTGGAACTTAGGGGAGAGACTCCTAAAATTCTTTTGACAGGAGGCTGCATTGCTTCAGCTGCTCCACCCACTTGTGCATGCTTTTGGTGGTGACCTCGTCATCCTGGGGCCACCACAAAGTGACAAACAGGGCCAAAATAGGCGAAAAAAGGCATGCCCGCAGGGCATTATGGGGCGCTCCTCATAGCTTTGTGGATTTCTGATTAGCAGCTCTCCCGCTGCACCGGGGAGAGACACATCTTGCTTTTTCTTAGTTTTTTTCTGTTTACTGTGACCTTGTGCTGCACTTTCCTTTTCCCTGTGTGCAGGATCCCTTTATGGGGAACACTTGAGGAATCTACCTCCAGCTGCCCCACCAGCTCTCCAAACGACTTGCACTCTAGCGTGCCGCAGTGAGAGTCAGCAGCATTCTTCTAGTCGGACACAAGCGTGGGGAGCGGTGAGGACTGGGTACGCAGGGGGGACAGTGCAGCGGTACTTCCCCCTTTTCCTTTAAATGGGTCCCGGGACCGCTCCTGCCTTCCCGCAACATGCCAGTTTTCCAGGACCCATGGATGAGGCCCTGGGTCCCTTCTCCTGATTTGCAGGGGAGTCACAATGGTACTCCCTTGCCCCGTAGCTTCCTAGGGCCTAAGGATGGGGTCCTAGGCCCCCTTCTCTTGATTTGTGGGGGGAGGGGACGGGACAGCCCTCCCTAGACACATAAGCTCCTTGGAGGAAGCCCCCGGGCCCTGGCTCACCCCAAGGGCCAAAAGCAGCCTTGCAGTGAAGCTCCACATGCTTTCGGTGGGATAAAGGTCACCCAAACGTATGAAATGCGACATCTCAGGCCCTGTTAGGCTGATTTGGACGATGTTGGTCTTGTTTTGTTCCTGGTGGCAAGCTCTAGCCACCTGTAGCACCTGGCCTCAAAGGTGGTGAACTTTGCAGCAATCGGCTTTCACTGGCTCCCCATGCCAGCCTTTCTCAATACTTTTCCTCTGGGCTTCTTTCCTTCCTTGCGCAGATTACCAGTTTTTTCCCCAACAGGTCCTCAAGGGGTGTAAGAGGACCAATCTCCCTGGTCCTGGGGAGTGTCCCACTGGTCCTGGGGTCAATTAGAGTCAGAGGCCTCAGTCCACATGGCAGTCAGGGGGTTCTTCCTTCTAATTGTCCATGGCGTAAGCCTCCAGTTCCAGTGTCCAGCAGAAAAGAACGACCTAGCATGCTCTCTGCCCTGCACAGCACCTTTTAAATGGGGGCGGGAGGTTCCTCTGGCCTATGCTTAAGTGCCACATCACCTCTCCACCCCTGTCCCAACCTTCCTGCACAGGCTTCAAGGATATTTCAAAATGGCGTCACCCAGGAGCCACTTGCCACATCTGCTGTGGGGGATCTCACCTCAACCCCTATATGATATCACTGCCAGGGCCTTCCCAAGCCAAACTTCAAAGGAGTCCTCTTCCTGGTTTGGCTCCAGCGGTCTGGGCTTCCTCCTTCATTTAGTGGACTTGGGCAGGCCCTCTTCCTGGCACAGGGTGACAGCTGGCTGATTGATGCAGAACACTCCACCCCACCCCTTTCCTTCTTAGGAGCTGACTTAAGCACTGTTAATTTCTCCCTTTGCAGAGATGGCCTTTGTCCCTGATGCTGGAGAGAAAAATAATTAACCGAGCCCAGCAGGGTGACAAAAGGCCTGGGCTCTGATCCTGAGCTGAGCCAGTGAAATATGATATTTCAGGATGACCCATAAGTTGTACAGATATGTCTTTGGACTCTACAGAAATGTTCTTTCCACACAGGTTACACTGAACATTGATACAACTCTGCTGTCTGTAGACCAAGAAGAAGTGGAGCTGCACTCTGAGGCAGCCTTACTCACAAGTGTATAATGGAGTTTCACTGCAGACAGGACAGTAAACCACAATGACTTTCCCTATATGTGTACACCAACATTATAAGACCTATCCCAGGTCAATATCCAACACTGCAGAGTCCCTTCTGTGCCAGGCTACCTATGCTCAGCCCCTGGGCTGTGCATGACAGGAGTATCCCATGTGCAGCCCTCACATGGGTGCACACATGTGTGCACCCTTGATCACGTTTAACAGCCAATTGCCCCTTACCCTTGCTGCATGCAGCCCTATCTTAAAAGGCGGACACTGGTGGTAAACATGCACAGTCCATTTTACCATGAGTTTACCATGGATGAGTCACAGGTTATGAGGCTTCCCCACAGTAAAAGGTCAGAAAACAGGTGATCAAAAAGTGAACCATCCATGCAGATTAGATGGGCAGAACCACCTTCTCACAGTAATTGTATTTTAGAAATTAATATTTCTTTACAACAATAACAGAAACTATAAAACAACAGATCATTTAAAGCATAGTATGGGCGATCAAGATCACACGTTGCCATCACTGAGAGTATGCAAGGTCTAAAAATGTCATCAGTTTACCAATAAATGGGTAGTCATCTGTTAAAAAACAGAATTTAGCAACCTGATTGATTGTTCTGATGTTGGCTTTTATAAAAGAGTCATTAAGATATTTTCTTTCCTAGGTCTAAAATAGCAGCCTCCTAATACCCACAAAATTTACGGATGTGTGTGCACTGAGCATTACATATGCCGTGATATTGAAACATTGGGATGTAAAAAAGGAGGAAGCACAGGAACGTTTTTTCCAAGCAGGCTCACGAAAGGATAACGGTAGCCCTGATTTGCCCTATCATAAGAGTCCATGGTATATTCCATGTGCTTATAGGACTATAGGAGTAAAAGATCCTCTAATTTAATTTTGGTCCTCAAGCACTCCGTAATAGGTACTTTGTGTTTGAATTGGGGGATGGGTTACCATCTTAATTAAAGAAGGTAAATATTAATTCTGAAAATGTCAACAACCTGCATAAATATGTAGCACTTTGAAGCCTTTCCTTCTTAACTGTTATTTTTTTTATGGAGTTTTCTTTTGCCGAACCACAGTGGCAGACTAAGTTCATCATTGCACCTGCATAGAGAGCCGATATGGATGGACGCGAAAGCTCGAGACATAATTTGCAATGTAGTGTGGAGGGCCAAAGATTTAATAGGGGTCTGATCCCTCTTCATATAAGTTTTCTCCAGTGCCTTGATTGCATTGCTCTTGAAGATCATTGATGCATAGAAAAGGGATGGTATTAATTTAATTTTCAAAATTCTTAATGCCTGTTCAATTGATCAGCCTCCTTAGATTTTAGAAAATCTTTTTATAGAATTCAGATCAATATTGGCCATTTTGCCTTTATTTATGATTTGATCAGTCCAAGCTATTTTATGGTCCACTGTTACACCTAAATAGTCTAATTTAAATATTTGTTCAATAATATCATTATAGCTTTTCCATCTGTAGTGACTTGTCAAGTTCCCAAGATACATACCTTTACATTTTTCAGATTGACCTTTAAATCATATTTCATTACATTCTTGTAGCTTTTGTAACTGAAGCTGCAAACCAGCTTGATTTAAGGAGATAATGGCAATATCATCTGCATACGCTAAATATGAGATGCATTTTTCCACCAAGGTTGAGGGATAGCTCCTTCAGATCGTTGAGGTATAAAGATAAGTCAGAATTATGGACCAAAAAATGTAGGGGTGCCAGGATACAACCTTGCTTGAGCCCATTGGAGGTTTTTATCTGTGGAAAAAGGTTCTCTATGAAAGGAGTTATTGTGTAATGCTATCAAGAAATGGAGCAGCAATTGGTTAATTCCCCAGCCCTTGAGTTTTACCCAGAGTTTAGACTAAGTAATTTGGTCAAAAGACAAGGAACATTCAATATAACAAACAAAGAATGGCAGTTTTTTTTATTAAACTATGATTTAGCTAAAAGATTCAAAGCCACAATGTAATCTAATGTGGAAGAACCTGGCCTAAATCCAGTTTGGTTGTCCAGTAGCAAATTGCCATTAATAGCCTAGTCAAACATATATGTTACAAAGATTTCCCAAATAGTTTCCTTTTGGCATCGATTAATGCAGTGAAACATAAAGTGGATGAATGATTTCTCCTTGCCAGGATGATGGAATTTTGCCTGCCTGTCTGAAGTACTTTCGTAAATAAAGTCAGAAGTAGTTGGCTCTAGAGCTCAAGCTCTAATATGAACATATTAATTGGAATCCCATTGGGCCCAGCCTTTTCTGAGGACATAGAAATTAATTGCTTTATTAGTGAACAAATATCCTCCATTTTTGCCTCCAAATATTCTTGTTTGCAATTTGAAACTAAGAACTTACTGCCTGTTTTACTTGCATTTGACCCATTAATTTGGGTGAAACATGTTTTAAATGGTATTTGGAAGTCAGAGGCCGTGCTGAGGGAACCCAATTCATGCCCAACAAGCCTACAGAATTATTTTGTGTCCTTTGATTGTGAGACTAAGAACAGTTGGAACCATAATATTTCTTTGTGCCTTATCTATAGAACTTGTATTTTCTGTTTGTAGTGTTTTTTCTTTCCCAATCAATTTAACACATAGGGGTCGATTCCGATCTCGCTAGGAAAGCTCTCCGTCCGACTCGGATCCGGAGTGCTTTCCGACTGACTCGTGCTCCGGGGCTCCGAGCGCACGAGTACGATGCGAACAAGCGCTGACTGACACGGGTCGCTCAGAGCCCCATTGAAGTCAATGAGAGCCTGTTGTACGACGCGTACACAGGCTCCCATTGCCGAAAGAGGTACGTTGCGCACAAGGGTGCCCCCTGTAGTAGGGACGCATCTATGCAACCCGCACCGTACAGGCATGTGTAGGGGGGACCCTTGGGTCCCCCCCTGTAATCGACTCGTAAGGCTACGGGTGAAGGACGGTCCGGCGCGGAACCCCGAAGTCCGCTTCCCGGAGCGTTTACGTGTCGGAGGCTCCGACGCGATCCGGCTGTCCGAATCGTGCATCGTACTGGCTCGGTCGGGAATCGCATCCATTGCACGGCACGGATTGCTTACAGTCGAGTCGTACGGAGCAGTTCGGAACCGGAAACGATTCGGTCGGCGATTTCGCGTATCTCGCATCGTACTTGCTCGTCCGTACGGCTGTGCGCGTCGGTCGGGAAACACGTGTACGGCTCTTGCTTTTTCCGGCCGGTTCGCTTTCGGATCCCTTACGAATGGGATCGGAATCAACCCCATAGTAGTGAGGGAGATATATATAGGCGTTTCATCAGCCGGCAACAAAGATCTCACTTTTCAGTATTTAATGGTATAACTCTGGTTTCTGATGGAGTCTGGGTCTGGAGGAAGAATTGGATGATATATAGATAACCACTGCACTTAAAAATTGTTAATGGATTGTTCGCAGTCAGTTGGAAGAGGCAAGCTGTGTTCCTTCAGGAAAGTGCGCTTCTTGCAGCTTTTCTGTCCCTGTAGCTTAACAAGAGGTCAGCGAACTGACTCTTGATGTCCACTACTTTGTCCAGGGGACAGGCGGGAGCACTTACGGTTCTCCTCACAGGACTCAACAACATGTATTTATTTTATTTTAATACATTTTAGACAGCGCGAACATGATCACTGGGGGTATCAGAACCCTTTATAATTTAACAATCATGAAAGGTACAGGAAGTAGTAACAATAAGGTCCATTACTGTTCTGAAGAGGGAGTCCAGGGGTGCCACATGTATGCTTCTGACTAGCCCATGGTTGGGGGTGACCCCTGTCCCCTCCCTAACCAATAGGGAAAATTTCCCTGGAGTAACCCTAACCACTTTCACAGCAGTTCCTATTTGCCCTACTGCATTAAATCCCATGGTATCGTACTCTACATAAAACCAAGATGGCAGAAACTTTTTTTCATTGAGAAGACCGCCTGTGCCCACCCTAAACGTCTGACCAGGAAAATGAGCAACCACTCTTCTGCCATCACTCAAAACCGGTTCTGGGGGTACCTCCTCTCTCAATGGAATTGGAGCCTCGCTGGCTAGGAAGACTTAAGTTTAACTGAGACAAAATCCTAGTCGTAAAGTTAGGATTTTGTCTCAGTTAAACTTAAGTTTGTCTTAAGTTTAACTTAAGACCAAAACTTAAGATTGACTGAGACAAAATCCTAACTTTAGTACTCCTAAATGCCTCCTGTGAATACCGAAAGTCGTAAAGTTAGGATTTTGTCTCAGATTACTTTTGTGAATCGGGCCCTATATGTTGCAGCCCACTAGTGACATTTAACTTCCAGATCCTGGGTACATTTTGCCCCATATACTAGGCACTTATAGATCAGGTAAATGTGTAAATTAGGTGTATGGCCAATTTAGACATGTTTTGGGGGTGACAGCACATATACTAGGGCCTGGTTAGTAAAATCCCAGCGCAACGAGTCTAAAAACATCTGCATCAATCCAAAAATAGGTGTTTTGTATAATGTAGTTAATCTTTTACTGTGTAACCTTTTTGTTGGAATGGAGAAATATCCTCTGTTTGGATTTGAAGAATGTATGCTCCTGCCTAAAATTCACCATCGAAAACTGTACCTTTTTTACCTCTTCCTCATCACACAAGACAATCCTGCATGTATTCTCGAGGAATTATTAGTAACAAGTATTGAGATGTAGAGAAGTATATTTACTCTCAGGTCACTGGGCTGTGAAGGCTATAGAGGACTGACAGTTGTTGCAGTAATATGATGCGATTACCAGGACAGACCTTTTCATCTGTCACCTGCTAGGAATAGTGGCCTCATGGCCAGCAAGGTGTCTGTAACCATGTGACATGGATGTTGCATGTATACACCACTTAGTGTTCAAAGAGGATGTCAATCAATCAGTCAGTCAATCAACATTTGTAAAGCACACACTGGTACCCCTAGGGTATCTGGGTACTGAAGGTGCCATGAGCTTCTTTCTAAAGTCCGCCAGGGAGGGTGCAGTTCTGAGGTGGAGGGGTAAGTTGTTCCAGGTCTTGGCAGCAACCTAGGAGAAGGAGTGGCCCTACAATGAATATGGGGGTTGTGTGTGAGGGTGAGTGAGGCAGAGTGCAGGTGTCTTGCAGGCAATTGGAAGTTCAGTCGATGGTTGATGTAGGATGCTCCTTGGTTGTGCAGCACTTTGTATGTATGCGTGAAAATCTTGAACTGACATCTCTTCTGGATGGGGAGCCAGTGGCGGTTTCTGAGGTGAGGAGTGATGTGGGTCTGTTTGGGTAGGTCCAGGATGAGTCTGGCTGCAGTGTTCTGTATGGGCTGGAGTCTTTTGAGGAGTTGGGTGTAGATTCCGGCATAGAGAGCATTGCCGTAGTTGAGGCAGCTGTGGACAAGGACCTGCGTGACGGTACTCCGGGTGTTGATTGGGATCCATCTGAACATTCTGAAGAGTATGCTTAGCGTGTGGAAGCATGAGAAGGCGATAGCGTTGATTTGTCCTTTCATTGTCCTACAACTTACACTGCATTAAGGAGGCCGAGAATGATGGGAAGGAGATCTTTAAAATTGTAGCCAATTTAACGGATCCTAAAATTATGTCTCCTCCACTGAGTTCTTGTCAGGCCCTATGCTCCTGGCTGAGTCCCTTCTTTGAGGAGAAAATCCTCAAAATTCAGTATAATCCGTCTGGGGAGAATAACATTGTAGTAATCTGTATTATATTTATTTGGTTACTTTCTCCCTAGCTGCTCAGCCAGTGTGAATGTGATGCATGGTATGTTGGTGTGATGGTCTTGAATGGAATGTTGGGGTGCCTGGATGCTTGAGTATGGGAGTAGGGGCTGAGCAGCAGGCAGACTGCTCCTGGTGGGGCTGCATCTCTACAACTCATCTACTTGTAACTGAACTTATTAAATCTACATGAAACTACATGTTGATCATGGACTTCATCTCTACAGATTTTTGACGATGATTCATGGAAAAAGAAACTGCGTGCTACAAAAGGACTTACTGAAACAAGAAATCTTCAAAGAAAACCTTCAAACACTAAGCAGATGCCTCAAGACTGAAGTACCAGGCTTGCCAGCCCCTCCAGTGTCCTTTTCACCGGACAGCCCCAGCCTGGGCATACTTCATTGGCTAGGATTGGGATTTCCTGCAACCATGACAACTTGTGTGTTTCCTGAGCACTTCATTTGTGTCCTTCACAATGGACGGGCCTTGCCAGGCTATGTTTCAGTTGTTTACACTACTTGGAGTTCTTACTAGGAGCTCTTACAACTAGCTGATGGATTTATTATCTCGCTGTGTCTATGTTAAAGTACTGTCACCGTCTGTTGCCAGGTCCTGGCAGCAGCATTTTGGAGTCATTTTGGACTGAGCCTGCGTTACGGGCAGTGTGGGGAACTGCCATCTTCAGTGTCTTCAATAGTAACAAGAGCATGCCCAGATACTTAACAGAATACTGGCACGGGACCGGAAGCTAGTTGGGCATGTGTCCTGGCATGTCTGTAGCGTTTTTGTGTTCGGTAAACATAGTACACACTGTTTTGCGGGGACCAGTTATGCGTGGACCTCATTGGTGTGCTGGGGTGAAACGATATTAGCCGAATATGTACTATGAGTAATCCGTTTTTTTAATAGAATTTCTTTGATGCCCGCTGCTGTTTGAACATTGAAGCAAACCGTTGCTGCAGTGCGAGATATGCGCGTGGTTTTCCTTCTTACTGGCTGTGAAGCTCATCCTGGTGCGAGATGAAACGTTCCTGTCTAGCTGCTTGTGACAGGCGCGAGTCTTACCTCAAAGATTGCCTGCGTTCATGCCTCCATGAAGACCCTCAAACCTCCAATGGTGACGATCCTCAATTCGAGCTCTTCTTCACTGGCTTGGCTGCACTGTTTGGTGCACGCATGCACCGGGAGCCCCACAGCATTTTGCTGTGCTGCGTGCTGCCATCTTTGTTGGTGGCTGCGCGCAAGACTCAACAATATGCTTAAGGCGGCAATGGTCTATCTGCTGTCTGTATGCGTTGTTCAAGAATTTCTGGAGGTCCGATGCAGTTTGTGCTGTCACCCAGCCGCAACATATGCTGACGGCAATTAGCAACTACGGCGAGAGGTCCAGTCGCTTTATAAGGTAACTGTGTCTGGTAGCCCTAATTTCATCATATGACAACCTTTTAAAGACATGTCTCAGCAGAAGGTCTAGTCCTTGGACATATGCTTGTCTACACCTCATTCCGAGTTTGATCACATTACTTCTGTGAGCTGGTCTTCAGCTGCTCAGAGATTAACACTTTTCCTGGATGTTTCTGGTTGTAACTTTTGCCTCTTACACTTGGGAGAATTTTTGAAATGGCACTGTGGGATGACACGTGTGAGAGGTTGCTCACCGGCGAAGGATTTCGTTAATGGTCATTTTGTCTTCATTTGGCCATGTTCTGCATTGTATTCCTGCCTCTAGTTCTTTATGTCTGTTTTGATGTTATACTGACAGTAATTACATGTTCTTGTTTATCCTACACAGGATTGTTGTTGGGTGTTGTAGTCCCATTCACCACAGCGTTCAACACAGCTTTCACAGTTAATGGGTTTTGGGTTTTAGTCCCATTTAACACAGTTCTCACAGTTGATGAGTTTTAGTCCCATTCAATACAGTTTTCTCTGTTTGTGGATTTCTGTTCCAGTTTATCTGAATTTTCTTTCCATTTCTCTTGCACTTACTTTTCATATCTCCTATCTCCTGTGTATTTTCTTTCTTACTCACAGTGGTTTTTCTGGGTTCTATGCTATTATCCTTTCCCGTTTGGGTTTACTTTCCTCTTGCCTTTTCTCTAATGTTGTTCACTTCTATTGCTTGGACTCCCCTTGTTTGAACCTTTTCTTATTTGCAGTTTCTATTTTTGTGTTGTAGAAGAAAAGAGGATATGTAGTAATCTGTATTATATTTATTTGGTTACTTTCTCCCTAGCTGCCCAGCCAGTGTGAATGTGATGCATGGTATGTTGGTGTGATGGTCTTGAATGAAATGATGGGGTGCCTGGATGCTTGAGTATGACAGTTGGAGTATGGGCTAAGCAGGAGGCAGACTGCTCCTGGTGGTGCTGCATCTCTACAACTCATCTACTTGTAACTGAACTTAATAAATCTACATGAAACTACATATTGGTCACGGACTTCATTATTACAAACATTCTGTCAGAACTGGAGCTAGAAGTTCCAGAGGATCGAATACAACCCCTGTCACTGGCCATCTTTCTGGTGCCATCGGTGGATGATGTAAATGCCTCCTTTTTAGACTGCAGGTCTGGGTCCCCAGTGGATCCGATACCCCCCCATATACTAAAAATCTATCTCTGACATTATTGTTCCACTGTATCAGAACTGAAGTTATTTGCTAGCTCCCTTGTCATAGGCGTAATACTTGATGACTGGAAAAGAGCTAGGGTAATCCCCTTATGAAGAAAGTCTAGTGCTGATCCTGAATGCTTAGCAAACTTCAGACAAGTCTCGCTGTTACCAGCAGCATCAAAAGTGCTGGAGAAATCGGTAAATCGACAACTCACTATCTTTTTGAAAGAAAATAACTTACTACAATCCTCTCAATCAGGGTTCCGAGCCCGCCACAGCACAGAGTCCACACTATTAGAGGTCTCAGAATCCATTACATTTAATATGGACTCGGGCCTCAATGTGGCACTGGTGCTGCTGGACTTGTCAGCCGCATATGAAATATGATAATGTGGATCATAACATCCTAGTGCACAGGCTAAAACACTTTGGTGTAACAGGCTCAGCACTGAACTGACTGGGCTCTTTCCTTGAAGGCCGCGTACAGGTATTCTGGATGAAACCATATGCTTCGGGAAGTAAAGAACTGAAATGGGGGGTGCCACAAAGTTCATCTCTTAGCCCCACAATTTTAAACATTTATATGTCTCACTTGGCATACTTGGTGGAATCCCATTATCTCAAGATCTTCTCGTATGCTGATCATACCCAACTCCTGCTCGCATGTGATGGGGAGCCTGAGAGTTCAATAGACTACAGTGCAACTCTGATAAGACGGAAGTCATAGTATTTGGGTGGGATCCCCTTCCTGGTTGGGTTGGGGCAAGGCCCGACAGTGTTCCCCTACCTCCCCCCCCAACAATGGTGGCCAGAAACCTGGGGGTGTTTGACTTCCAGCTCTCATTTGTCGCTCAGGTGTCAGCAGTGGTGAAGTCCTGTTTTTGGACCTTTCATATGTTGAGGAAGTTTCTTCATTTGTCCAAATCACAGTGGTGAGAGCACTGATTTTATCAAGATTGGACTACACTTATGTCCTGTACCTTGGTCTCCCCGAATATCTGATCCAGCGTTTACAGTTCATGCAGAACATGGAAGTCAGCTTAATATACAAAATTCCAAAATACACTTCAGTGTCTATTTTTCGGGGTAAACTTCATTGGTTGCCAGTTCATCAGTGTATTAGGTATAAAGCATTGACCTTAACACGTCAAGCCCTCCACAAAAGAGGACCCAGGTATCTTAATGACTGTGTCAAGGCATACTGCCCTGGAAGGCTGTTGCGCTCTAGAAAACAGAAACAACTGAGGGGTGGCTCTTCCTTCTCCGTTAAAGCAGCTAATCTGAGGAATTACCTACCGGATTATCTTAGACAGTTTCCTAAAGAAGTGAGATTTGAAAAGGAGCTGAAAACATTCTTATTCAGACTCTAAGTGGGAGTATGGGCAATGATCCCGTGTCTACTTACCTTTTGAATACCTAAAAGCGCAGGGACACTCTTTTGAGTAGCCGTGTGCTATAGAAATGCTTCAGTCATTCATTGTCAGTTGGCTGTCGAGGATGATGCCAAGGTTGGGAGCATGGTCTGTCGGTGTGAGCATTGGTCTGAGTTCACCAGCTGTGGTCCCATACGGAGGTGTTCTTTATGAAGATCAGTACTTCCGTTTTGCCAAAGTTGAGTTTGAGGCAGCAGCCTCTCATTCATTTGGCTATGTGTGTGATGGTGCTGCAAAAGTTGATTTTGGTGTAGGTACTCGGTGAGTGACAAGTTGAGCTGAATGTCGTTGGCGTAGGAGATTATGTTGAGACCATGGGATCTGACGATGTCTGCGAGAGGGGTCATGTAAATGTTGAATAGGGTGGAGTGAGGGTTGATAATTGGGGTATGCCACAGGTGATGTCCTTTGGTGCTGAGGTAAAGTGAGGCAGTCAGATGCTCTGTGTGCATCCTCAGAGGAAAGAATTGATCCACTAGAGGGCATTTTGCTGTATGCCGGTGATGTGCAGTCTGTCAATTAGGGTGTGGTGGGAGATGCCGTTGAATGCATCAGAGAGGTTGAGGAGGATCAGGGCCACAGTTGCTCTGTAGTCGAGGAGAGATCTGATGTCGTCCGTGGCGGCAATCAGTGCAGTCTCAGTGCTGTGGTTGACACGGAATCCTAATTGTGAGGCGTCAAATGGGTGGCTGAGTTCCAGGTATTCGGTGAGCTGTTGATGGCTTTCTCTAGTACTTTGGCCGGAAAGGGGAGCAGGGAGATCGGTTGCTAATTTTTGAGATCTCTGGGGTCAGCCGAGGGTTTCTTTAGGAGGGGTCTGAACTCTGATTTTTTCCATTGGTCTGGAAAGGTTGCTGTGGAAATGGAGGTGTTAAGGATGCTGGTGAGCTTCATGCTGATTGGTTTGGCTCTGAGGTTGAATAGATGGTGGGGACAGTTGTGGGTGGGCACCCTGGAGTGGATGGTAGAGGTGGTCTGCATGGTGAGTGGAGACAAGGTGGTTAGCTTTCAGCTGGTGATTGTTGGTTGCTTGAGGTTGTCGAGGCTGGGGGTGGTGTTCAAGTTGTTATAGATGATGGCTATCTTGCTGTGGAATTAGACTGAGAGGGAGTCACAGAGTTCTTGGGAAGGGTGGATGGTATTCTCTGTGACTGGTGGGTTGGCCAATTGCTTGGCAATCTTGAATAGTTCCTTTGTATGGTTGGCCGCAGCGTCAATGCGGTTGGTGATGGCTGCTCTCTTGGCTTCCTTGACACGCCGTGGTAGTCGCTAAGTGCTGCTTTGTGGGTGACTCTGTCGGAGGGCTTCTTGGAGGTGTGCCATTGCTTCTCGAGTAGATAGCAGTTGTGCTTGGTGGTTCTGAGCTCTGGCTCTGGATATGTTTATGCAGTGTGTGACACAAGTGTTCATAGCCACACTGGGATCAATTTTGTAGCTGTTACATTCTAGTTGTTCCGAAGAAGGAGGGTTGGAGAGAGAGCATAGACGGCAGATAGATATGGATTGTAAGACTCCTCTCAGAACATTCAAGGGTTCATTTAGAAAATGGGGACAGAGGCCCCTTTACACCTAGGTAGTTCCCCTGCAACTTCCTGGTCCAATGTTCCCTTGAAGAACTATTCTTCACAGATTAATAGGTTGCTAAGTAGGGCAGCTTGCCTTGCCTTTGTGCAATTGCTGTATATTTCTCATGAAAGGAGGCTCTCATCTCCATTCAGAAATCCTTCTAACAGCCTTGGATTCCCTTTGACAAAGTCTTTGGTTGTTACATCTGCGTGAAATAGGCAAAAGGGCAGAACTGACCACAACCGGTCTTAGAGGTTATTTATGGACTATACAGCTAGTGTCTGCAACTGTTATATGAAAATGGGTCTGGTTTTTCCATCCAGTGTGCCAAGAATGCTCAGGGTATTCACACCAGTAACAAAGAACTTATTTTGTGCTCAGGGTTCCACCGCCAACTCTTCTTGCCAGGTTTAGGACCAGAATCCTGGGAATTTTAAACAAGACAGTCAGATGGAGCTGACTGGACTCTGCTTTCATGGAATAGATGCTCAGAAGTGACACAAGAAGTGTCCTTTCATGAGGGAGATGCTGCTCAGAAGTAAAGAGGCTGTTGAGGAGCCAAGGCAGTTTGAGGTATAGATGTCAACTTTTCACCAAGGAGGGTCTGCACCACTGCATGACAGTAAGGCTCTGAAGACTTCAAAGGGTCACCACAGTTTGATCAAGTCTAAGTTGTGGTTACCCCAGTACCGACCTTAGAGATCATTAAAAGAGCAAGCGATCCAAATGTCAAAGCATTAAATCCTTGGTTGATTCGATGGGCTACCTCTCTCACTGCAGCAGATGTAGACTACAGATTCAATTCTACATTACAAATACAAGCATTTTTGCAGTATGAACAAAAATATCTTCTGTTGAATGAAATATTGCTTCTAGATCAATGTGATTACATCAATAATACTGATGGATCTGCCCAGCCTGCCATAGGGACAAGAAACCAATATTCTGATGCATGCGCATTCGTAAAGGGGCGCATGCATGATGGAAATGTCCGTCCTGAAAAAACACACACACAGTTCCTAGGGGATTGTACAGCGCAGCTGGCAGAACTCAAGGCCCTGATAATGGCAGAACAAAATACGTATCAATGATTCCCCACACTATTAGTGTGCGATTCACATTACTGTGTCCAGTCCTATAATGAATACCTTCACTATTGGGGCCAGAATGGAGTTCAAGATTCCACGGGTTGCACAAGCAAGCACAAGCTGGCGTTGGTCACAGGTGGGGAAGCTGAAAAAATGCTTGCCATGGACTTTCATTGACCTATTATTGTGTTGGCATTCACGTTGCAGCGAATTTCATGGCTGATGAAGCTGCTAAGGCAACAGTTTGCACTGCTTCCTTTGCTGCAATCACTCGTTCTAGTACAAGATTAGACAGAGACATCATGGTGGCTGTCAATGCTGCTCACCACAGCATACACCTGCCAATAGGCTTTCCCCTCAAGTACTCCTACAAATTAGATGCACAGAACAATCTGTATGTTCAGATTCCATGAGTGGGTGATAGAGTTATACCAAACACTGATCGTAGATTGGGGTTGTTAGTAGCTGCACATGAGGTTCTGGGGTCAGCAACCACAGGGGTTGCTGCTACATTTTTATTTTTTAAAGCAGCACTATTGGTGACCTGGTCTAACTAAACAGACCAAGGTCTGCATCCTTAAATGCGTCATCTGGCAGCAGATGAAGGGTTCCACCAAAGCACGTCTTCCACAGACACCTCTGTTAATTTCAGACAAACCTCTAGCAGTTGTCTATTCAGATCACTGTGGCCCTTTACACTCAGACTGGGCTTACAAGTACATCTTGGAGGCAGTGGGTAAATGCTCCAGATTCCTGTGGGTTTGGCCACAGCGGCCGGCTGAAATCCCAAACTATTATAAAGGATCTGCATGTCTTCATCGGGACATACGCAATTGGCATGCTACATTTTGACCAAGGTCTGGCATTTAGCTCTCGGGCTTACAAAGAAGCCATGGGAAGTTTGGGTGTGGGCTTGCGGTACTTCTCCCCCTATCAGCCAGAGGGACTTCAATAGTTTACAGGGAAAACTGTGATGTAAAGCAGTCCTTAACAGCGAGGGTATTAGGTTTGGGTCTCAGTTGGGTCAATCACCTACATGGGGTCCAGAGGTAACTCAATAACATGCCAAGAAAATCCCTGGGTGGTCGTACTCCATATGAAATCCTGTTTAGAGTGAGAATGTGGGTCCCAGATCTCAATAATGTCAGCGCAGTGACAGCAGAAACACCATTTGACATCAATGAACATTTGGCTGTTTTAGAGGAACTCAATGAATTCTGAGGTGTATAAAGCAACGTCCAAGTAAAACGCACCACCACTGGAGAAGTGAAGGATGTAACGACAAGACCCTGATGAGTTCTGAAGATTGGGGATCTGGTCAGGGAAAAGATTGTGGACAAGAAAGTATTTGGGCCTGTACCTGTCCTGGCTGTCGAAGGTATCAGAACTGTACTTCTTCTGCCTCTTGCCGGCCAACGAGACAAAAGGTTTGTCTCAATTGATCTGATCAAACCATTCTATGTGGCCGAATCTCAATACTCAATCACGTAGGCTCCTGGGTAGCCACCACACTCCTCTCGCTACCATTCAGGAAGTTCAGATGGAAGCTTTAATAACTAAATAAGATTGCCCTCTCCAAAGAGAAACTGTAAACAAAAGTATTTCTTCTTCCTGTTGAAACAACTACAACTGTACAGTCAACGAGTACAAAAACAAAATTTCAACTCGAAAAATTGATGTTGTCTACGTGGCTATGGCACAGATTGAGCATTGCCCCAGTTCTACAAAACCTGCAGCGCTGCCAAAAATAGACCTAATGGTTTTCTGGCTACTTCGTGGACTATGACAACTTCTCATCGGATTCAACTGAATCTAAGATGCAATCGCTGCAACCTCTTCCTTTCAAGGTACAAGTGCATGCTCTCTATCTTTGGCTAAAAAAGACATACTTTGTTACTCCTGGGTTACATCTCTGGATTACAAATGGATTACTTTTCCTGGTCCTCTGTTTAAGCAGCTGAGACTGGCCATGTCGCTCCTTCTTTAATGAGCGGACCGAGTTTCACGTTTTCTGTATTGTGGAGGAGGGCGCCTTTAAACTAATTTATATGTTCTTGGTAAGTTAATGGCATTTCTATGTTCACATATGGAAAGTATTCATATGGTGTTTCATCTTCAATGTAAGTGTGAAACAATTATGTGTGAGCCAAGAACTTAAGGCAAGAATAGAATACCTCTGTTCTGAATGCTTCGTGTGCCTCAACTACAAAGGTAATATCTCCACCTGTTGCCGGGAGACCATATTGTAATAATTTCATAGTAACTGCATGTTTGCAATTTTCTGAAATATTTAGAGCTTCTACTTCTTCTGAATTGTTTCTTCATTTTAGGACATTGTTTTTCAAGAAAGACATAATTAATAGATGAATTTATAGAGATAGGGTAAGCACAATGTGGGAAGTTTTTATCCTACAAGCCTGAATAACCTACAGCCAATACATAGGTTATACCTACTCAGCTGAGATGGATTTCTTTACCACAACAGATGTCTCTGGTTTGGAGGCGAGTAAGGGTCTCTGAGAAAAGCACAACTGAACTACTCGGGTAGATCGTTAAATAAGAACCCAACCAACGCTGGCGGCACCACGTCGTGCATTTCTGACTAATCCATAGGACCTGCTCATTTGTTGGACAACATAAACTTTGGGTGAGGTGCCTAGACTGATTCCAAGCACCACTTCAGGATATGTCGGCCTAGAGACCAGCTAGCTCACAGTCCCACCATAAGCCCCCCTATCCCTACTAGTGGGCGAATAGTTTCTGGCAACCACTGAACATGACAATCCTGTCCCCTCTGGGATCGTGGAAACAGTACTGAATCTTTCGCTTAGTCACTCATGCTCACTTATTCTCAGAGAGGTAAACAGAGAATACACAGTGGGACATTTTCAATATATTTATTGAACCAACGTTATTCTTGTATAAAATACATGGGCTGCGATGATTAGTAGACAGAAGCAGATGAAAGTGATTACAAGCACCAAAAGAATTAATAGTAGATATAGTTCTACCATGGTGCTAAAACAGCGTACATATGCAGGCATATAATTCAAGATAGTATTCAGGCGTACTCCTACTATGCGTACTCCTACTATGTGAAACCTACTCTCTGTGTACCTAGAGTGTGTGTAGTTGTGAAGCCAAGAATTCCCCCAAGGGATGATCCAACCCCAATACCTGGTGGGAAAGAATGTAGGAACCCGTCTTTGTCAAAAAATGGAGACCCTTCACAGAGATGTCAGTTGGCTGCATGGGGAAGTCTCAGTATGCAGGGACCCTCAGTGTCAGCTGAAGTGCCTCCTCTGCTAATCCTATGAGATGCTGATTATTTATAATAAAAAGCATCCTTGCAATGTACGTACATATTAGCCTGTCGCCCCGTGGATGAAGATAGAACAACGTTTGTACATTCATGCGTAGAGGACTTGTACTTGGTGTTCGAGGCATTGTGATAATGTTATGCGAAGCCAGATTTGTAAACAGAAGTCGTTTCAGAGAAACTAATCCAACATTGTCACACACACGAATATGTGCAAAAGGTCACAGCAGAAATGTTATTGTGAAAAAGAGGACAATGTAAGAAATGAGCATCTTCGCTGCATGGGCCTAACCTGGGTGCATAACAATGCCCTTTTTGCTTCATAAAGTAGATAACCATGCCATGTAATTTGGCAAAGCAACGCTGATAATTGTGAAGCTCTACATGCTTTCTCAAACACATACACACACACACACACATATACACTCACGCACACATATATACATATACATATATATATTGCCAATTCTCTGTACTCCTCACACAAGAGACGGCACTCCACGTAGTGAAGTTTCAAGATATGTTATTTCATAACTCCATTTGCAGACGTAAGCATCTATGCGTTTCAGCCCCCACTGAACCTTGTTCACGACAATATATATATATTCCCCTTGCATAGAGTTTAGAAAAGCACGCTCTATGAGTGACATGCTAGTCAAGAGTAGTCCAGAGATTGTTACTGCAAAATCATGGCTACAAACAGTGAAGGGATTTGTAAGATGTCCAAACTGCAAAGCATGCAAGTATGGTAAAAGTAGAACATCCGTTTCATAATGTTCCCATCACCATCTCAAAAAGGCTCAACTGCAAAACAGAATTTGCTGTGTATGTGCTGGAGTGTTCCTGTGGCCTGCAATATGTGGGCAGCACCAAGTTGCAGGTCCACAAGAGGATACTCCAGCACATAAGGGCAATCAACAATAACGATGCAGCATACCCAGTTGCCAGACACTTCAAGTAGGTCTATGGCAATTGCCTGGATCACCTTAGCTACTTTGTGGTGGATATGATTCCACCACTCAGACGTGGCGGCAAACTTGAGGCTCTCCTAAGGAGAGTGGAAACTAGGTACATCCTGGAGCTGGATAGTAAGGCGCCAAACGGGCTTAACTCCAGTGATGACCTATACACCTGTTTATAAATGCCTCCAATCAATAGTAACAACTATAAAGATGCCCTTGTAACATTTCGCACTAAACTCCTCATGACATTAATTTTAGTATACATGTTTTAATACATTTTTTTTAACACTCTTTTTTATAGTTGGTAAACACATTTACATGCACTTTTCTCTTAGATTAAACATAGAGCCGCAGCTGTAGCTCACATGGGCTTGTTTATTTATTTATTTTCTAATGCAGCTACAGTTAGAGAGGGTAATACATGCAGCAGTTATGCTAATAGAATCCTTCAATTGGTGAGGCAATCACATCCAGCCAGATCAGCCTACAATATTCTATGGTTGCTGATTATTTTGCAGCCAATAGATAACTTTTCAAACCATCACAATGATTTGCCTATTTGCACTATTGATAATTTTTACTATTTATGGAGAGAATAAATGTTTTAATTGTTTAAAATGCATTTAGATCTTAGGCTGACCTTATAGTACGATATGGTACTTTATTTCAATGGTACTCATTTGAGTTATATTGTTTAGTATATACGGTATTGGTTGGCATAAAAGTTCGATAGTTGGCTGCATAGAAATAATTAATTTGTTATTTTTATATGTTCATGTATTTAATGCACATTTTAAAAATTTCTGAATTCGTTTTTAACTAACTGTTTAATGATGCATAGAAAATAGCTGGTTTGTATACCCACTTGGGTATTATGCATTCAAAGGACAATGACTGATGGACATGGACAATTAAGTTTGATGTTACCTGTGCCCATGCATGACATTGTTTTTAGCTGAAAGTAATTTTTAAAAAAATGTTCATGAATTAATGTACATTTTTTTATGTATTTATTGGCGTATTTGCACAAAATACATGACTTTTTCTGCGAGTATGCTACCATATCCAGGTACGCATATTTTCACTATGTCTATCGCACTTTGTTCCGATTGTCACGTGTTTCAACACCGTCACTTTAAAAACAAGGTCACTCCTCATGGCATCATGTGATCAAGGCCTCTCAGGGGGCCGAAACGCGTCATGGCGGCAGTGCTGGGTGTATAAGCAAATAAAGACCTTGCACGAAATCTTGGGTCCGTATCCCTCCTTTCAGCGCATTTGGATTTGTGTGGCGGAGTTCCTTTGTATATATATATAAAATCTACTGGCGGTCGCCAGTAGATAGTTATAGTTAGGACCTTTATCCATAGGAAATCCGCAACATTCTATTCCCAATAAGTTTGGCGTCGTTTGACGAATCATCGCGAAATTTTCAAAACTAGTGGGGCGCTCCGGTCCGCTCCTGTCTTGAAAGTTTTGGGGTGATTCATTAGCGGGGGCCGAGAAAAAAGGGGGTCCCAAAACATGTTTTCTCCATGTTAATTCCCATAGGAAATTTTAGCCACGGCTACAGCCCGATCTGCAGAACGGAATTACACCAAATTTTGCAAAAAGGTAGCGCTTGGTTCAGAAAGTGACCTTTTTTTTTAAATGGTGTAAATCCGTTCAGTAGTTGTGGAGAAATTCAAAAAATAAGAGTGAAAAAATCAATTTCCCATAGGAAACTTTATGCAAGGCTACAGCCAAAACTGCTGAACGGAAATACACCAAATTTGGCAAAAAGGTAGTGCTTGGTTCAGACAGCACTCTTTTTAAAAATGGTGTAAATCCGTTCCGTAGTTGCTGAGAAAATCCAAAATAAAAGTTTCGATATCTATGGCCAGGGTGGATCCGCGCACCCTCCCGATCACGAGCTGCATGCTAATTGGCTGTCAACACTCCAAACCAGGAAGTGTTGACAGCCATCTTGTTCCTCGGTAGAACCGAGGAACAAGAAACCATTAAAACAACTGCGTAAAACGCAAAAAGTGGGCAGGGTAGAAACACCCTGACCCCCTAGGCCTGCTCAGCGGGTCCTATAAGGACCCCCAGGGCCCAAAAAATGTATTTATTTTTTTAAATCGGCAGGATGCGCTTAGGGTGCGTGGATCCCGCCGAGAAAAAAACCAAAGCGCGGTCTCCCGCACTTTGTGGTTAATTGGCCCCCGGGTGGGCCAAGTCCCGGGGGCATGGGGGGTTTATTTAATAATATGGGGGGGCCTCTAAGGCCCCCCAAGCCCCGGGGACCACCTCCCCCCGTGGCTTTAAAACAATAATGGTGCGGGAGGGCTCTCGGCCCTCCCGCATCCCCGGGACCGCCACCCCCGGGGCTTCTTTTTAAAAATACACCTGTGTGGGGGGCTCGAGCCCCCCACACGCCCGGGACCGCCACCTCCCGGGGCACTAAAAAAATAAGCTAATTTGGGGGTCCGGAACGGACCCCTGAGCCCCGGGACCACCACCTCCAGGGGGCTGTGCATGTGAAGGGAGGGGGCCGCATGGCCTCCTCCTGGAGCCCTTGATGGCCCTGGGGACCGCCACCCCCAGGGCCGGCTCTTGCAGTGTCCCGGGTGCCTACCCCGGGACACTGTAGTTTGCAATGACAGGACGGGAGCCTCGCGGCTCCCGTCCTGTCAGTGCAAACTGCTTTGGATATTGGAAGAGAGAGCAGGAAACCTGCTCTCTCTTCCAATATCCAAAGCACATTGCTTTCCACATGGGGAGCTGCATGTTAGCAGCTCCCCATGTGGAAAGCAATGCCGCCTCCCGCAGGAGGCGGGGAGCCGGCAGGGTCCGTGGGGAGTTGGGGTCCCCCACGGACCCCAAAGGATAGGGCCAGCCCCGGGGGATGGGGTCCCCGGGGCAAGTAGTGGCCCGGGAGTGGGGCCACGCGGCCCCTCTCCAAAAATAATTACATTTAAAAAAAATAAAGGCCGGCCCCGGGGATGGGGTCCCCGGGGCCATAAGTGGCCTGAGGAGGGGGCAACGCAGCCCCCTCCATCAGTTTAAAAAAAAAAAAAAATGCCAAGCCCCGGGGGATGGGGTCCCCGGGACCGATTAAGGCCTGGGAGAGGGGGCCACGCGGCCCCCTTCCAAATTTTTTATTTTTTAAAAAAATATTAGGGGCAGGCCCTGGGGGATGGGGTCCCCAGGGCCAATAAATTAGAAAAGAAGGGGGCCACACAGCCCCCTCCTTAAAAAAAAAAAAAAAGAAAAAAGACCGGTATCGGCCGGAGGCCACGCCCCTTCTTTCAGCACTCTGCAAACGCGCCCTGGCGCGTTTGCAGATGGGGAACAATTCCCCTTGAATACTGGGGACCCTGGGGCCAACTAGCCCACCAGGAACCTCCAGTATGCGCCAGGGGCTGCGTTGCAGAGAGGTGTACAGAGGCCACGCCCCTTTTTACACCTCTCTGCAATGCAGCTCTGTGGCGCTTATTGGAGGTACCTGGTGGGCTAGATGGACCCCAGGGACCCTCAGGATTCAAGGGGACTTAATCCCCCAACTTAAAACGCACCACGGGGCGCGTTTGCACAGTGGTGAAGGGAGGGGCGGGGCTTCAGGTGACATGTGTGCAAACAGGCCCCGTGGCGCGTTTTAAGATGGGGAATTAAATCCCTTCAATCCTGAGGGTCCCTGGGGGCCAACTAGCCCACCAGGTACCTCCAGTAAGCGCCACGGAGCTGCGTTGCAGAGTGTTGTAAAAGGGGCGTGGCCTCTGAACACCACTCTACAACGCAGCTCTCTGGCGCAAACTGGAGGTATCTGGTGGGCCAGTTGGCCCCTAGGGACCCTCGGGATTGAGGAGGAATTAATTCTCCAACTTAAAACACGCCACAGGGCGTGTTTTCAGACATGTCACCTCAGGCCCCACCCCCTTCCTTCACCATTGTGCAAATATTCCTCTAAAATCAGCCGAACTACGAATTCCGATTTACTCACCTGTTATCAGGAGAGACCTCAGTGCTGCATCTTTGAGCCCAGTACTGATCCTGAAAAGTAATTTTAACCGTACTTACCAGTAACTTGAATTTCCTTCCTTAGGATATCATTGCCTGCTTTTTGCTGAAAAAGTTTCTAAGTGTCGATTTTTGAAACATACAAATATTCCTCTAAAATCAGCAGAACTACGAATTCCGATTTACTCGCCTGTTATCAGGAGAGACCTCAGTGCTGCATCTTTGAGCCCAGTACTGATCCTGAAAAGTAATTTTAACCGTACTTACCAGTAACTTGAATTTCCTTCCATAGGCTAACATTGACTGGTTTCACTTGGAAATTCTTCTAAGTGTGGAGTTTTGGAACTTTATAATATTCCTCTAAAATCAGCCGAACTACGAATTCCGATTTACTCACCTGTTATCAGGAGAGAACCCAGTGCTGCATCTTTTAGCCCAGCACTGACCCTGATAAGTAATTCTAACCGTACTTACCAGTAACTTGTATTTCCTTCCATTGGAATCCATTGTCTGGTTTTCCGCAGAAAAGTTTCAAAGTGTCGTTTTTCACAAACTACAAATATTCCTTAAAAATCGCCTGTATGACTTAAACGCATTCTTTCAACTGTTTACAGGAGATGCACCAGTGCTGGATCCAGGATCCACCACTGAGTAAGAAAAAGTAACGATAACACTACTTACCTGCTAAGTGAATTTCCTCCCGTAGGATAACATTGGTGATTCTATGTGAAAAAGTTTCAAGTGTCAAGTTTTAAAATACAATAATATTCCTTAAAAATCACTACTGTAACCAAAACGCTTTTACTCAACTGTTTACAGGAGATGTCCCAGGACTGAATCTAGGATCCAGTCCTGTGGTTAGAAAAGTAATCCATAAAGTAACTAATTGCATTTAACTAGAAATTCACATTGAGCTCAATGTTGCATTGTGTTTGAAATTGTGTTGCCCATTGCAACAACTGTAACTACTGTACTTAAAAGTCTATTGCCTATTTGCAAAGTATTTAAACTAAAGTAATTCATTCTGAGAAAGTATATTTTGTAATGTAATGTATAATGTAATTACAATGTAATTTAAAAATAAAATATGTAAAAATAAATAGTTTAAAAAAATGTAGTAAATCAGTATCAAAAAAATAAATATAACAATTAATACATTTAAAAATTGTCATTTACAAAACCTTTGAAATTCACTGAAAAAAACCATAGGTTTCAGACATGTTATAGTTAGGATTTAGCATTTAAAAACCTTTGAAATTCACTGAAAAAACCATAGGTTTCAGGCACGTTATAGTTAGAAATTAGCATTTAAAAAACCTTTGAAATTCACTGAAAAAACCATAGGTTTCAGACACGTTATAGTTAGAAATTAGCATTTAAAAAACCTTTGAAATTCACTGAAAAAACCATAGGTTTCAGACACGTTATAGTTAGAAATTTGCATTTAAAAAACCTTACAAATTCACTGAAAAAACCATAGGTTTTAGGGACAGTTATAGTTAGTTGGGCATTGCACTCGTACAAAACCCGTGAAATTCCCCGTTATAGTTAGTTCAGCTAACTATAACTCGCGCCCCGCAATGCACTGCTGATGACGTCACATATTACATCACTCATGACATGGTCAGTGACATCACTGATGACATCACTGATGACATCTCAAATGACATCACTGATGACATCATCCACGTGATAATCTGATGCACCTCCTCACACCCTAATATAACCTTTGATACACCCACTCTAAATTACAGACTGCCATTCGCAAAACCATAGACACTCCAACACCAATAACTACATACCCACTCATTGATTCTTAGGTCTACACACACATCCACTCACTCACCTGTACAGTCACTCGTACTTACGGTCACTCAGTACAGGACTATCATATGCACTCATACTCCTATATAGACACTCAAACACCGCCACTCATCCATAGAGGTACTCACACACCTAGTCAGTCATGCAAATAATTAAACACACTGCCATTTACTCACCTATACAGTTATACACACACCAGCTCACTTACTCATACAAATACTAGCACATTCTTACGCTCTTATACAATCACTGATGCAAGCACACACTCATCCATACAGTCACTCTCACAATCACACACTCTCGCTTATAGCTATTTATATACTCCAACACACATATATACTGCCTTTCACATATGTAGTTACTCACACATGTACCACTGGGACATACATTCACTCACTAATACACTCTTACACACACTTACCCACCCATACAGTCTATCACAGATGCACTCTTGAAACCATCCACCCAGTGAATCACCCACTCACACATCTATGCACAGAGTCGCACCCACCCCACCCACACAAACACTCAGGCACCCATACAGATACTCAGACAACCAATCAGTAACTCATATAGACACTCATGTAGCTATTCACAAACCCATGCAGCCACTTACACAGCAACAGACAGACGGATACAGACATTCACCCAGTTTAGTCACTAACCCATGCATTCAGTAAGATACGTTTAATCACTCACTTATAGAGTTAGTCACGCACCTACTAAATCATCCATACAGACACTTATACACCCACTCATTCTTCAATACGCCTTTCCCTATATATATTAAACATATTTAAACTTTACAGAAACACACAGTCACTGGATAATGTCATCAGTGATGTCATTTGAGATGTCATCAGTGATGTCATCAGTGATGTCACTGACCATGTCATGAGTGATGTAATAAGTGACGTCATCAGCAGTGCATTGCGGGCGCGAGTTATAGTTAGCTGAACTAACTATAACGGGGGAATTTCATGGGTTTTGTACGAGTGCAATGTCCAACTAACTATAACTGTCCCTAAAACCTATGGTTTTTTCAGTGAATTTGTAAGGTTTTTTAAATGCAAATTTCTAACTATAACGTGTCTGAAACCTATGGTTTTTTCAGTGAATATATATATATATATATATCCACTAAGGACCCTCAGCAGCCAAGGGGACTTCATCCCTGAACCAGCAACGCACCAGGAGGTGCGATTGCAGAGTGCTTCTGGAAGGGGGCGGGCCTTCGGCATCGTTCCGGTTAGCTTTTTTTTTTAATTATAAAGGAAGGGGGGCCATGAGATGCCACTTCCCTGGACCATATTTGGTCCCGAGGACCCATCCTCGGGGCCAGGCTTCTCTAGAATAGGGAGGGGGGCCGCATGGCCCACCTACCCGGGTCAATTATGTCCCCGGGGACCCCATACCCAGGGCCCAGCTTTTTATTTTAAAAAAGAAATCTTTGTTTTAATTTAAAGGAAGAGGGTCTGCATGGCCCCCTTCCCTGGGCTGATTTTTGCCCCAGGGACCCCATCCCCCGGGGCCTGGCCACAATACTTGGTGCCCTGGTCCAACCAGGGCACCCAGTTTTTCAAGTTGGGGGCCGTGTAGGGAGCCTGCAGGCCCCCCGTGGTCCCTGCCGGCTCCTCGCCTCCTTCGGAAGCCAGAATTGCTTTTGGACAGAGGGAGCTGTATCATTCAGCATTGTAACTCTGTCTAAAAAAATGGGGAGTCAGTATCTGCTCTAATACAGATGACACACAACTGCTGATAGCTCTTGATGGACACAATGATACTAGGATTAGACTAACCAGCTGTCTCTCAGAAATGGCGACCTGGATGTCTGACCATTGTCTGAAGTTGAATGCAGACAAGTCATAGATTTTACTCTTTGGAGGAGCCCACCTAGTCTTGGGCGAAACCTGGTGGCCCCCAGCACTAGGAAACGCACCCGCACCCAAACAGGTTGCAAAAAACTTAGGCATTCTCATCGACAATACACTAAACATGCAGGACCATGTCCATGCACTGTGCGGGAATAGCTTTGCAACACTAAAATTGCTATAAAGACTTTTTCTATGGATCCCCCTGGAGTGCAGGAAAACCATCATTCAGGCCCTGCTTATAAGTAAATTGGACTACGGGAATGCACTCTATGTGGGCATGGCAGACTACCTCTTTGCTCGTCTGCAGGTGGTCCAGAATGCGGCTGCCAAGCTAGTGTGCAACAAGAACAAGTACAGCTCGGCATCAGGATGCATGAGGGAGCTCCACTGGCTGCCTGTCCATCTAAGGGCTAGATTTAGGCTGTTGGGCCATGCACACAAAGTTCTACACCATCTTGGCCCCAGAATCCTGCAAGATAGAGTTGAATTCTATGTCCCCACACGGAACCTGAGGTCGCACTATCAGGCACGAGCTAAAACCAAACACATCAACAAAACCAGGGCAGGGGGACGCTCCTTTGCCCATCTGGCAGCAACTCACTGGAATGAACTACCACTAGAACTCTGGCTTACCGATGATCACATGGTATTTAGGTAGAAACTGAAAACGTATCTGTTCCCTAGGGTTCGATCAGTGACTTAGAAACCTCTCCCCATTACTTCATTTCTACCTAGGTTGTGCTCTCCTTAGCGCTGTAATATCCATTTGGATGAATGATGCGCTGTATAAATAAATAAAAATTAATTCTGCTGCGCTTGTGGTAAGTGAGAGCATTTTCTGCTCTTTTGCCTAGTAGAAGCTGAGCAGAGTTTGCTATGGCTTGGCAGGAGCGGTGCTCCCACCATACCATAGCAAACTGCACCTCGGGACATTGCTGGAGCCAGCCCTGGGTGGTGGCGATCCCCAGGGCCATGTATGACTCCAGGAGGGGGGGCGTGTGGCCACCCTCCATTAGACTAGACAGCCCTGGGTAGGTGGTGGTCTCAGGGCTGGGGGTCTGCAACAGACCCCCTGCATTATATTATTTAAGCACTGGGGAGGTGGTGGTCCCCAGGGCTGTGGGGGGCCTGACAGGCCCCCCGCATTCCTATTGTCAAGTGCCCTGGGAAGGTGGTGGTCCCTGGGGCTGTGGGTCGGCTGGACGGGCACCCCTGTATTCCTATTGCCCACTGCCCTGGGAGGTGGTGGTCCCCAGGGCAGCCGGTGAGTCCTCCTGCATTTGTATTGTCAAGTGCCCTGGGGAAGTTGCGGTCCCCGGGGTTTCTCGGAAGCGTAGGAGGGGGCCCCATTAGCCCCCGTCCTTGAATATAACCCTGCATGCCCTGGGATTTGGCCCACCCGGGGGCTTCATAAAAAAGATGCGTGGGAGCCTGTGTGTTTTTTTTTTTATTTTGCCGCAGGTCTACCTGCGAATTTGCAGCAAAATTAAATTAATTTTTTTTTTTTTACCCCTAGCAGGGTCCCTCAGGGACCCCCCGACCATGTATGGGGGGTCAGGGTATTCCTACCCTACCCCCTTTTCTTTGATTTTTCACTTTTTTTGTGGGCCTCAGCTTCAAGCCGAGTCCCAAGATGGCTGCAAACACTTCCTAGTTTAAATGTTGGCAACCAATCAAATTTTAGTATGATCTGCGAGTCCAGTCCAAGGACTCGTGTCCCCAGATATCTATATTTTTAAAACTTTAACATCTCTGAAACTACTGAAAGATTTACACCAAACCACAAAAAGCACACTTTCTGGACCAACATCTACCTTTCTGCCAAATTTGGTGTAATTCAGTTCAGCAGTTTGGGCTGTAATCATGTTCAAAAAATGAAAAATCCCCATAGACATAACATGGGGAAAATGCATTATGGGAACTCCTTCTTTTCTGAGCCCCTGCTTGATGGATCACCCAGAAACTTACAACAGACCATCTGAACCACTAAGGGGAAGAGTTTTGAAAATTCCGTGATGATTCGTCAAGTGGCGCCAAAGTTATTGGCAAAACGAAAAACATTTTCCTATGAAAACTTTAGTCCTAAATATGACTATCTACTGGCGACCGGCAGTAGGTCATATATATATATATATATAACATCTTCACAAGGTGCCCTGAGGCGAGGACGCACTCGACTGCAAATTGGTTTCTTCAACCTTTTATTAAAACGAAAACCAGCATTTTCAATCTGAGTCTTCTTAGATTCCTCCTGACGCGTTTCGGAGCTGGGCGCTCCTTACTCCTAGGCTGACGCTGGTGAAACGGACATGCTCGCTGGCACCATTACCGCATGCACTTAAATTGCCCCTTGTGGGCCTCTCAGGTGAATTACATTTTCTTTGCATGCTGGGACCTGTAGTTTTTCACTTGAGCCAATAATTACCACAGTGGGTTCCGTATGTACCAGTGTCCTCTTTATGAAAAATGTCAACCCCAGTGGGCCTCAGAGTGAGAATCCCTGGTTATTCATACCACATATTTGCAGCGCCTGCAGCTAGCGCAGTTCAAAACCCCTTCGGCTCCATTTTTTAATGCATGGTGATGCTGTCCTCCGCGGCTGGGCTGCAGCGTTCAATAACATCTTCACAAGGTGCCCTGAGGCGAGGACGCACTCGGCTGCAAATTGTTTCTTCAACATTTATTAAAACGAAAACCAGCATTTTCAATCCGAGTCTTCTTAGATTGCTCCTGACGCGTTTCGGAGCTGGGCGCTCCTTACTCATAGGCTGATGCTTGTGAAACGGACATGCTCGCTGGCACCATTACCGCATGCACTTAAATGGCCCCTCATGGGCCTCTCAGGTGAGTTACATTTTCTTTGCATGCTGGGATCTGTATTTTTTCACTCGAGTTTACCTCTAGTAAGCCCCACACAGCTGGATTGCTGAGAGTGGTCAGAGGCTACGCCCCCTTTTTTACACCACTCTGCAAACGCACCTCCTGGCGCACTGCTGCTCGGGGGATGAAGTCCACTTTAGTCCTGAGGTCCTCAGGACACAAGAGGACCTTATCTCCCCACCAGCAGTGCACCAAGAGGCGAGTTTGCAGAGTGGTGTAAAAAGGGGCGTGGCCTCGGACCACCTCTCAGCAATCCCACTGTGTGGGGGTTACTGGAGGTACCTGGTGGTCTAGTTGGCCCCTAAGGACCCTTAGTATTCAAGGGGCTTAATCCCCCAATTCAGAATGCGCCAGGAGGTGCGTTTGCACAGTGGTGCAGGGAGGGGCGGGCCTCCGGCAAGATGCCAGCTTTTTTCATTTGCTTTTTGAAGGGGGCTGTGCGGCCCCCTTCCCTTTATTATTTTTGGGTCCTGGAGACCCCATCTCCCAGGGCCTTAGGCATTTTTTTTTTAAATGGGAAAGGGGCTGCGCGGACCCCTCCCATGGCTGATTTCGGCCCCAGGAACCCCATCCCCCTGGGCATGGCCACATATTTAATTTTTTTTTTTTTTTTTTTTTTTAAGGAGGGGGGCTGCGCGGCCCCCCCTCCTGAGACCATTATTGGCCCCGGGGACCTCATCCCCCAGGGCTTTGCCTCGTTTTTTTTTGTTGTTTTCTTTTACATTTTATTTAGGGAGGGGGGTGCGTGGCGCCCCTTCCTTGGGCCACTATTGGCCCAGGGACCCCACCCTCCTGGGCTGGCCCTCAGGCTGGGGACTGCGGGTGGAGCCCCAATGCCCCCACGGTTCCAGCCGGCTCCCCGCCTTCTGCGGGAGCCAGCATTGCTTTTGGGCAAGGGGAGCTGCTGACATGCAGCTCCCTTTGCCCAAAAGCAATTCTGCTTTGCTTCTTGGAAGCGAGAGCAGGTTTCCTGCTCTCACCTCCAAGAAGCAAAGCAGTGTTTGCTATGGCAGGGCGGGAGCTGTGCTCCCCCCTGCCATAGCACATGGCAATGTCCCAGGGGTGGGCACCCTGGGACATTGCAGGAGCCGGCCCTGTGGGGCTGTGGTCCCCAGGGCCAACTAGGGCTCCAGGAGGGGGGCCACGCAGCCCCCCTCCCAACTGATTAAAGCCCCGGGGAGGTGGTGTTCCCCAGGGTTCCACAACGGACCCCCGCATTTAAATTAACAGTGCCCTGGGGAGGTGGTGGTCCCTGGGCAGTGTGGGGTGGCTCGAGCCCCCGCACTTTGTTTTTGAAAGTAGCCCCACGCAGGTGGTGGTCCCCGGGGCTGCGGGGGGGCGTGTTGTCCCCCCGCTTTTAAATCATGTAGCCCCAGGGAGGTGTTGGTCCCCGGGCCTTGGGGGGCCCACGAGGCCCCCCTCGCCCAAAATAATTAAATGCCTCAGGGAGATGGCGGTCCCCGGGGCTGCGGGGGGCCGCGTGCCCCCCACATATGATAAACTAAGCCCTGGGAAGGTGGCGGTCCCCGGGGCTGCGGGGGCCCATACGGGCCCCCGCATATAATTTCCTCATTGCCCCCGGGTCATGCCCCCTGGGGGCTAACAGAAACGTAGCGCATTTTAAAAAAATATTTGAGGCCGGAATCACACACCCAGCGCAAATTCGGCTGAACATATTTTTTAAAATGCTTTTTTTGGCCCTGGTGGTCCTTGTGGGACCCCCTGAGCAGGCCTAGGGCGTCATGGTGTTACTACCCTGCCCACTTTTCTTGTTTTTTATCCTTTTTTTATTGTTTTCTTCTGACTCGGTTACCGAGCCACAAGATGGCTGCCAACACTTCCTGGTTTGGAGTGTTGACAGCCAATCAAAATGAAGCTCGTGCTCGGGAGGGTTGGCGAATCCACAGCAGTCACCAGATATCGATATTTTTTATTTTTAAATTTCCCAGGAACTACTGAACGGATTTACACCATTTAAAGCAAAGAGTGCACTCTGGACCAAGAGCTACCTCTCTGCCAAATTTGGTGAAATTCCGTTCAGAAGTTCGGGCTGTAGCCGCGACAAAAGTTCCTATGGAAATTAACATGGAGAAAATGCATTTTGGTACCCCCTTTTTTTCTTGGCCCCCGCTTGACGAATCACCCCAAAACTTTTAAGACAGGAGCTGACCGCAGCGGGCCATTAGTTTTGAAATTTTCACGAAGATTCGTCAAACGGCGCTAAAGAAATTGGCAAATCAAAAAATGCTTTTCCTATGGAAACTATGTCCTAACTATAACTACCTACTGGTGACCGAAAGTAGGTATATATATATATATATATGTATATATATATATATATATATATTCACTGAAAAAACCATAGGTTTTAGGGACAGTTATAGTTAGTTGGACATTTCACTCGTACAAAACCATAGAAATTCCCACGTTATAGTTAGTTCGGCTAACTATAACTCGCGCCCCCGCAATGCACTGCTGATGACGTCACATATTACATCACTCATGACATGGTCAGTGACATCACTGATGACATCACTGATGACATCTCAAATGACATCACTGATGACATCACTGATGACATCATCCAGTGACTGTGTGTTTCTGTAAAGTTTAAATATGTTTAATATATATAGGGAAAGGCGTATTGAAGAATGAGTGGGTGTATAAGTGTCTGAATGGATGATTTAGTACGTGAGTGACTGACTCTACAAGTGAGTGATTAAATGTATCTTACTGAATGCATGGGTTAGTGACTAAACTGTGTGAATGTCTGTATCCATCTGTCTGTTGGTTTGTAAGCGGCTGCATGGCTTTCTGAATAGCTACATGAGTGTCTACATGGGTTATTGATTGATTGTCTGAGTATCTGTATGGGTGCCTGAGTGTTTGTGTGTGTGGGGTGTGTGTGACTCTGTGCATAGATGTGTGAGTTGGTGATTCACTGGGTGCATGGTTTCAAGAGTGCATCTGTGATGGACTGTATGGGTGGGTGAGTGTGTGTATGGGTGTGTTAGTGATTGAATGTATATCTCAGTGGTACATGTGTGAGTAACTACATATGTGAAAGGCAGTATATATGTGTGTTGGAGTATATAAATGGTTATAAGTGAGAGTGTGTGATTGTGAGAGTGGCTGTATGGATGAGTGTGTACTTGTATCAGTGATTGTATAAGAGCGTAAGAATGTGCTAGTATTTGTATGAGTAAGTGAGCTGGTGTGTGTATAACTGTATAGGTGAGTAAATGGGTGTGTGATTAAGTTTTTTGCATGACTGACTAGGTGTGTGAGTACCTCTATGGATGAGTGGCGGTGTGTGAGTTTTTATATAGGTGTATGAGTGCATATGATAGTCCTGTACTGAGTGACTAAGTATGAGTGACTGTACGGGTGAGTGAGTGGATGTGTGTGTAGACCTAAGAATCAGTGAGTGGGTGTGTAGTTTTTGGTGTTGGAGTGTCTATGGTTTTGAGAATGGCAGTCTGTAATTTAGAGTGGGTGTATCAAAAGTTATATTAGGGTGTGAGAAGATGCATGAAATTATCACATGGATGATGTCATCAGTGATGTCATTTGAGATGTCATCAGTGATGTCATCAGTGATGTCACTGACCATGTCGTGAGTGATGTAATATGTGACGTCATCAGCAGTGCATTGCGGGCGCGAGTTATAGTTAGCTGAACTAACTATAACGGGGAATTTCTATGGTTTTGTACTGAGTGAAATGTCCAACTAACTATAACTGTCCCTAAAACCTATGGTTTTTTCAGTGAATTTCAAAGGTTTTTTAAATGCTAATTTCTAACTATAACGTGTCTGAAACCTATGGTTTTTTCAGTGAATTTCAAAGGTTTTTTAAATGCTAATTTCTAACTATAACGTGCCTGAAACCTATGATTTTTAAGTGAATTTCAAAGGTTTTTTTAAATGCTAGTTTCTAACTATGCCTACAGAGGTAGGACATGTGAAGAAAGAAGAAAAAACGCACAGAAAGAAGCAAAAGATGTGCAGAAAGAACCAACAGAGGAGCAGAAAGAGGCATTGTTGCAAAATCATCCTGTGCCCACAACTTTTTCAGACGGGTACTGGTGGTAACTGACTCTGACTAACCAGAGCCAGTGCTATGCTAAAAGACACTTAGAATACAGTGAAAACACCTACATACACTAGGGAACACTATGCGTTGGGGTACCCCTGTGATTAGCATGACCTCCTCTGCAAGTCCCTAGTACATAATAGGGCAGGGGGATTAAAACTACCTCTTAAATCGCGCTACAGGGCGCGTTTGCACAGTGGTGAAGGGAGGGGGGGCCTGAGGTGACATGTGTCCAAACGCACCCCGTGGCGCGTTTTAAGTTGCAGGATTAAGTCCCCTTGAATTCTGAGGGTCCCTGGGGCCCAACTAGCCCCCCAGGTACCTACAGTTAGGACCACAGAGCTGAGTTGCAGAGAGGCGTTCCGAGGCCACGCACCTTTTTTCACCTCTCTGCAACGCAACTCTGTTGTGCTTACTGAAGGTACCTGGTGGGCTAGTTGGCCCCCAGGCTCCCTCAGGATTCAAAGGGAATTAATTCCCCAACTAAAAACGCACCACAGGGCGTGTTTGCGCACATGTCACCTGAGGCCCCGCCCCCTCCCTTCACCACTGTGCAAACGCGCCCCGTGGTGCGTTTTAAGTTGGGGGATTAGGTCACCTTGAATCCTGAGGGTCCCTGGGGCCCAACTAGCCCACTAGGTACTTCCAGTAAGCACCACAGGCCTGCGTTGCAACGCCTGTAACAAATTGTGCAGTTGTGTTTAGGTAGTGAAGAGGGTCGTGCTGGGGGTAGTGTTTTAGGGTTTATGGTAGTGCAGTGGTGTTTGTGTAGTGTAGGGGGTCATGCTGGGGGTAGATTTAGGGTTTAGGGTAGTGCAGTGGTGTTTGGGTAGTGTAGGGAGTCGTGCTGGGGGAGTGTTTTAGGGTTTAGGGTAGTGCAGTGGTGTTTGGGTAGTGTAGGGGTCGTGCTGGGGGTAGTGTTTTAGGGTTTAGGGTAGTGCAGTGGTGTTTGGGTAGTGTAGGGGTTGTGCTGGGGGTAGTGATTTAGGGTAGTGCAGTGGTATTTGGGTAGTGTAGGGGGTACTGCTGGGGGTAGTGTTTTAGGGTTTAGGTTAGTGCAGTGGTGTTTGGGTAGTGTAGGGGTACTGCTGGGGGTAGTGTTTTAGGGTTTAGGGTAGTGCAGTGGTGTTTGTGTAGTGTAGGGGTAGTGTTTTAGGGTTTAGGGTAGTGCAGTGGTGTTTGTGTAGTGTAGGAGGACGTGTTTTAGGGTTTAGGGTAGTGCAGTGGTCTTTGGGTAGTGTAGGGAGTCGTGCGGGGGTAGTGTTTTAGGGTTTAGGGTAGTGTAGGGGGTCATGCGGGGTAGTGTTTTAGGGATTAGGGTAGTGCATTGGTGTTTGGGTAGTGTAGGGGGTCATGCGGGGGTAGTGTTTTAGGGTTTAGTGCAGTGGTGTTTGGGTAGTGTAGGGGGTCGTGCTGGGGAAGTGTTTTAGGGTTTAGGGCAGTGCAGTGGTGTTCGGGTAGTGTAGGGGGTCATGCTGGGGGAGTGTTTTAGGGTTTAGGGCAGTGCAGTGGTGTTCGGGTAGTGTAGGGGGTCGTGCTGGGGGGAGTGTTTGAGGGTTTAGGGCAGTGCAGTCGAGTTCGGGTAGTGTAGGGGGTTGTGCTGGGGGTAGTATTTTAGGGTTTAGGGTAGTGCAGTGGTGTTCGGGTAGTGTAGGGGGTCGGGCTGGGGGTAGTGTTCTAGGGTTTAGGGCAGTGCAGTGGTGTTTGGGCAGTGTAGGGGGTAATGCTGGGGGTGGTGTTTTAGGGTTTAGGGCAGTGCAGTGCTGTTCGGGCAGTGTAGGGGGTCATGCTGGGGGTGGTGTTTCAGTGTTTAGGGCAGTGCAGTGGTGTTCGGGCAGTGTAGGGGTGGTGTTTCAGGGTTTAGGGCAGTGCAGTGGTGTTCGGGCAGTGTAGGGGGTCGTGCAGGGGGTGGTGTTTCAGGGTTTAGGGCAGTGGTGTTCGGGCAGTGTAGGGGGTCGTGCTGGGGGTGGTGTTTCAGGGTTTGGGGCAGTGCAGTGGTGTTCGAGCAGTAAAGGGGGTCATGCTGGGGGTGGTGTTTCAGGGTTTAGGGCAGTGCAGTGGTGTTCGGGCAGTGTAGGGGGCGGTGCAGGGGTGGTGTTTCAGGGTTTAGGGCAGTGCAGTGGTGTTCGGGCAGTGTAGGGGGTGCTGCAGGGGGTGGTGTTTCAGGGTTTAGGGCAGTGCAGTGGTGTTCGGGCAGTGTAGGGGGTCATGCAGGGGGTGGTGTTTCAGGGTTTAGGGCAGTGCAGTAGTGTTCGGGCAGTGTAGGGGGTCGTGCTGGGGCTGGTGTTTCAGGGTTTAGGGCAGTACAGTGGTGTTCGGGCAGTGTAGGGGGTGGGGCTGGTGTTTCAGGGTTTAGGGCAGTGCAGTGGTGTTCGGGCAGTGTAGGGGGTCGTGCTGGGGCTGGTGTTTCAGGGTTTATGGCAGTGCAGTGGTGTTCGGGCAGTGTAGGTGGTCGTGCTGGGGCTGGTGTTTCAGGGTTTAGGGCAGTGCAGTGGTGTTCGGGCAGTGTAGGGGGTCATGCTGGGGCTGGTGTTTCAGGGTTTAGGGCAGTGCAGTGGTGTTCGGGCAGTGTAGGGGGTCTTGCTGGGGCTGGTGTTTCAGGGTTTAGGGCAGTGCAGTGGTGTTCGGGCAGTGTAGGGGGTCGTGATGGGGGTGGTGTTTCAGGGTTTAGGGCAGTGCAGTGGTGTTTGGGCAGTGTAGGGGGTCATGCTGGGGCTAGTGTTTCAGGATTTAGGGCAGAGCAATGGTGTTCAGGCAGTGTAGGGGGTTTTGCTGGAGGTGGTGTTTCAGGGTTTAGGGCAGTGCAGTGGTGTTCGTGCAGTGTAGGGGTGGTGTTTCAGGGTTTAGGGCAGTGGTGTTCAGGCAGTGTAGGGGGTCTTGCTGGGGTTGATGTTTCAGGGTTTAGGGCAGTGCAGTGGTGTTCGGTCAGTGTAGGGGGTCGTGCTGGGGGTGGTGTTTCAGGGTTTAGGGCAGTGCAGTGGTGTTCCGGCAGTGTAGGAGGTCATGCAGGGGTGGTGTTTCAGGGTTTAGGGCAGTGCAGTGGTGTTCGGGCAGTGTAGGGGGTCGTGCTGGGGGTGGTGTTTCAGGGTTTAGGGCAGTGCAGTGGTGTTTGGGCAGTGTAGGGTGTCGTGCTGAGGGGTGGTGTTTCATGGTTTAGGGCAGTGCAGTGGTGTTCGGGCAGTGTAGGGGGTCGTGCTGGGGCTGGTGTTTCAGGGTTTAGGGCAGTGCAGTGGTGTTCGGGCAGTGTAGGGGGTCATGCTGGGGGTGGTGTTTCAGGGTTTAGGGCAGTGCAGTGGTGTACGGGCAGTGTAGGGGGTCTTGCTGGGGGTGGTGTTTCAGGGTTTAGGGCAGTGGTGTTCGGGCAATGTAGGGGGTCTTGCTGGGGGTAGTGTTTCGGGGTTTAGGGCAGTGCAGTGGTGTTAGTGCAGTGTAGGGGGTCGTGCTGGGGTGGTGTTTCAGGGTTTAGGGCAGTGCAGTAGTGTTCGGGCAGTGTAGGGGATCGTGCAGGGGGTGGTGTTTCAGGGTTTAGGGCAGTGCAGTGGTGTTCGGGCAATGTAGGGGGTCGTGCTGGGGGTGGTGTTTCAGGGTTTAGGGCAGTGCAGTGGTGTTCGGGCAGTGTAGGGGGTCATGCAGGGGCTGGTGTTTCAGGGTTTAGGGCAGTGCAGTGGTGTACGGGCAGTGTAGGGGCCGTGCTGGGGCTGGTGTTTCAGGGTTTAGGGCAGTGCAGTGGTGTTCGGGCAGTGTAGGGGGTCTTGCTGGGGGTGGTGTTTCAGGGTTTAGGGCAGTGGTGTTCGGGCAGTGTAGGGGGTCTTGCTGGGGGTGGTGTTTCAGGGTTTAGGGCAGTGCAGTGGTGTTCGGGCAGTGTAGGGGGTCTTGCTGGGGCTGGTGTTTCAGGGTTTAGGGCAGTGCAGTGGTGTTCGTGCAGTGTAGGGGTTCGTGCTGGGGATGGTGTTTCAGGGTTTAGGGCAGTGCAGTAGTGTTCGGGCAGTGTAGGGGGTCGTGCAGGGGGTGGTGTTTCAGGGTTTAGGGCAGTGCAGTGGTGTTTGGGCAGTGAAGGGGTCGTGCTGGGGGTGGTGTTTCAGGGTTTAGGGCAGTGCAGTGGTGTTCGAGCAGTGTAGGGGTCGTGCTGGTGCTGGTGTTTCAGAGTTTAGGGCAGTGGTGTTCGGGCAGTGTAGGGGGTCTTGCTGGGGGTGATGTTTCAGGGTTTAGGGCAGTGCAGTGGTGTTCGGGCAGTGTAGGAGGTCTTGCTGGGGGTAGTGTTTCAGGGTTTAGGGCAGTGCAGTGGTGTTCGGGCAGTGTAGGGGTCATGCTGGGGGTGGTGTTTCAGGGTTTAGGGCAGTGCAGTGGTGTTCGGGCAGTGTAGGGGGTCGTGAAGGGGGTGGTGTTTCAGGGTTTAGGGCAGTGCAGTGGTGTTCGGGCACTGTAGGGGGTCATGCAGGGGCTGGTGTTTCAGGGTTTAGGGCAGTGCAGTGGTGTTCGGGCAGTGTAGGGGGTCGTGCTGGGGGTAGTGTTTTAGGGTTTAGGGTAGTGCAGTGGTGCTTGTGTAGTGTAGGGGTCGTGCTGGGGGTAGTGTTTTAGGGTTTAGGGTAGTGCAGTGGTGTTTGTGTAGTGTAGGGGGTCATGTTTTAGGGTAGTGCAGTGGTGTTTGGGTAGTGTAGGGGTCGTGCTGGGGTAGTGTTTTAGGATTTAGGTTAGTGCAGTGGTTTTTGGGTAGTGTAGGGGGTCGTGCTGGGGGTAGTGTTTTAGGGTTTAAGGTAGTGCAGTGGTGTTTGTGTAGTGTAGGGGGTCGTGCTGGGGGTAGTGTTTTAGGGTTTAGGGTAGTGCAGTGGTGCTTGTGTAGTGTAGGGGGTCGTGCTGGGGGTAGTGTTTTAGGGTTTAGGGTAGTGCAGTGGTGTTTGTGTAGTGTAGGGGGTCATGTTTTAGGGTAGTGCAGTGGTGTTTGGGTAGTGTAGGGGGTCGTGCTGGGGTAGTGTTTTAGGATTTAGGTTAGTGCAGTGGTGTTGGGGTAGTGTTTTAGGGTTTAGGGTAGTGCAGTGGTGTTTGTGTAGTGTAGGGGGTCATGCTGGGGGTAGTGTTTTAGGGTTTAGGATAGTGCAGTGGTGCTTGTGTAGTGTAGGGGGTCGTGCTGGGGGTAGTGTTTTAGGGTTTAGGGTTGTGCTGTGGTGTTTTTGTAGTGTAGGGGGGTCATGTTTTAAGATGCAACACTCCAATACCTGACCAGTCTGCACTACATAAAACTGCAAAAAAACTAAAAATAAAAAGTGTTTTGCACACTTTTGTCATTGGGCTATATGTGGGCTACATCTGGGTAATATTTGTGCTACATTTGGGCTCTTTTTTCACTGGTGGCCATCTTGGAAGACTTCTTTGTTATGAAGTTTCCTAATTTCCTCATTTACTGCAGTCTCCTCAGTAGGAAATGCTTTCAGTTTTTTACTTTGATTCCATCAAGAAGGCATTCAGATGTGTCACACATTTGCCATAAATTCAGAATGTTATTACTCTAGTTGTTCATTAGATCACTGTAGTAAAGCTACTGCTCACCGAGGAGTTAACTGGAAGTCTACTGCTGGTATTGAAAGTGATTGTTTCAGTCTGCATGTCAGAATTTTCTAATGAAATAGAAGAGGATTTGAGATCTCACTTAAAACATGCACTAAATTTTCTTTTGCAGCACTAACCATAATTTCTATGGCAAAATGAACCCCCTCATTTTGTTCCTTTTTAAATTAAATGTTTTAAGTGTTACCAGTTTATTCCAATCAAGATGGCTTCAGGTGTGCCATACTTTTGTGATAAGTAAGGCTGTTAGCACACTAGTTGTTCTTTAGAACACTCTGGGAAGCTGCAGTAGAACACAAAGGCATCAACTGACAGGCTGCTCCTGTTGAAATATAACAGGAAGATATTTGAGATCACACTTGAAACATGTCCTAATTTTTCTTTCCAGAGCACTAACCATAATTTCTATGACAAGATGAACCCCATCATTTTGTTCCTTTTAAATTAAATGTTTTAAGTGTTACCAGTTTATTCCAATCAAGATGGCTTCAGGTGTGCCATACTTTTGTCATAAGTAAGGCTGTTAGCACTCTAGTTGTTCTTTAGAACACTCTGGGAAGCTGCAGTAGAACACAAAGGAATCAACTGACAGTCTCTGCCCTTGTTGGATGTACATGTTTTACTGAGAATGTCAGACTTCATTCTCACATGACTGAGAAAGATAATGTGAATTTACAGAAAATATGCTCTCATTTTAGCTTCTGGGGCACCTTCCAAAACTGTACGGGACAAGCATGTGAAAATAGTTTTCTCTCAAACATGATTCATGATATCCCAGCAGAAGGTTTTTCACAGGGTAAAATCACCTTAGAACACACCACAATTCCTGAAATTAGTATGGTACCATCAACAAATGAATTCTAATGTAACTAAAGTCTGTTATCACCCTTTATAGTTCTCCTTTGGTAACCCTCAAAATCTTCGATTCACTACAAATGCATTTCAATGGGGTACTATCATTTATATTGGTCCCAAGATGGCTGCCAGCAATTCCAGGATGAAGTGCTGACAGCCAATCAGATCTCACGATGACATGTGTGGTTAGGCTCCGCCCAGATATATATGTGTTTTTACTTTTGATTTTCTCAGCAACTACTGAACGGATTTACACCATTTAACAAAAAGGGTTCTTTTTGAACCAAGAACTACCTCTTTGCCAAATTTGGTGTAATTCCGTTCAGCAGTTCGGGCTGTAGCCTTGCATAAAGTTTCCTATGGGAAATTGATTTTTTGACTCTTATTTTTTTAATTTCTCCGCAACTACTGAACGGATTTACACCATTTAACAAAAAGGGTTCTTTCTGAACCAAGAACTACCTCTTTGCCAAATTTGGTGTAATTCCGTTCAGCAGTTCGGGCTGTAGCCGTGTCTAAAGTTTCCTATGGGAAAATGAATGGGGAAAACACGTTTTGGGACCCCCCTTTTTTCTCGGCCCCCGCTTGACGAATCACCCTGAGACTTTCAGGGTAAGAGCGGACCGGAGCGGGCCATAAAGTTTGAAAATTTCGCGATGATTCGTCAACCGACGCAAGAGTTATTTCAAATAGAATGTCACGGATTTCCTATGGAAAATAGGTCCTAACTATAACTATCTACTGGCGACCGCCAGTAGATAATATATATATATATATATATATATATTCACTGAAAAAACCACAGGTTTCCAGGGATGTCATCAGTGATGTCATTTGAGATGTCATCAGTGATGTCATCAATGATGTCACTGACCATGTCATGAATGATGTAATATGTGATGTCATCAACAGTGCATTGCAGGGGCGAAAGTTATAGATAGCTCAGCTAACTATAACGGCCGAATTTCTCTGGTTTTGTACGAGTGAAATGTCCAACTAACTATAACATCCCTGAAACCTGTGGTTTTTTAGGTACACTAAGATTTTTTAAATGAAAATTTCTAACTATAACGTCCCTGAAACCTGTGGTTTTTTCAGTGAATTTCTATGGTTTTTTAAATGCTAATTTCTAACTATGCCTACAGAGGTAGGACATGTGCAGAAAGAGGAAGAAAGGCGCAGAAAGAAGCAAGAGAAATGTAGAAAGAAGCAACAGAAGTCCAGAAAGAGGAAGAAAGGTGCAGAAAGAAGCAAGAGATATGCAGAAAGAACCAACAGAGGTGCAGAAAGAGGCCTTGTAGCAAAGTCATCATGTGCCCCCAACTTTTTGCTGACTGGTACTGGTGGTAACTGACTCTGACTAACCAGGCCCAGAGCCATTGCTATGCTGAAAGACACTTAGAATACAGTGAAAACACCTACATACACTAGGGTACACTATGGGTTGGGGTACCCCTGTGATTGGCATGACCTTCGCTGTAAGGCCCTAGTACATAATAGGGCAGGGGGATTAAAACTACCTCTAAGTCAGAGGTGCAGAAAGAGGCAAGAGAAGTGCAGAAAGAAGCAACAGAGGTGCCGAAAGAGGCAAGAGAGGTATACAAACAGGCAGGAAAGGTGCAGAAAGAGGGAACAGGGGTGCAGAAAGAGGCAAGAGAGGTGCAGAAAGAGAAAAGAGGGGTGCAGAAAGAGGCAAGAGGGGTGCAGAAAGAAGCAAGAGCAGTGCAGAATGAACCAACAGATGTGGAAAAGAGGCAAGAGGAGTGCAGAAAGAGTAGGAGAGGTGCACAAAGAGGCAAGAGAAGTACAGAAAGAGGCAGGAGGGGTGAAGAAAAAGGAAGATAAGTGCAGAAAGAAGCAACAGAGATGCAGAATGGGGGAAGAGGGGTGGAGAAAGAGGCAAGAGGGATGCAGAAAGAAGCAAGAGAGGTGCAGAAAGAAACAAAAGAAGTGCAGAAAGAAGGAACAGAGGTGCAGAAAGAGGCAGGAGGGGTGCATAAAGAGGGAAGAGGGGTGCAGAAAGAGGCAAAAGAATTGCTGAAAGAAGCAACAGAAGTGTAGAAAGAGGCAATTGTGGTGCAGAAATAAGCAAGAGCAGTGCAGAAATTGCCAACAGAGGTGCAAAAAGAAGCAAGAGCGGTACAGAAAAAGGTTGAAGAGGTGCACAAAGAGGGAAGAGAGGTACAGAAAGAGGCAGGAGGGGTACAGAAAGAAGGAAGATAAGTGCAGAAAGAAGCAACAGAGATGCAGAATGGGGGAAGAGGGGTGGAGAATGAGGCAAGAGGGATGCAGAAAGAAGCAAGAGAGGTGCAGAAAGAAACAAAAGAAGTGCAGAAAGAAGGAACAGAGGTGCAGAAAGAGGCAGGAGGGGTGCATAAAGAGGGAAGAGGGGTACAGAAAATGGCAAGTGAGGTGCAGAAAGAGGCAAGAGGGGTGCACAAAGAAGCAAGTGAGGTGCAGAAAGAAGCAACAGAGGTGTAGAAAGAGGCAAAAGAGGTGCAGAAAGAAGCAACAGAAATGCAGAAAGAGGCAAGAGAGGCACAGAAAGAAGGAAGAGTGGCTTGCACACCATTAGTACCAATTTAACACCCACATTTAGCAATAAGTAACAGGTGACCATTGTAGGTTTACAAAGGACCTTCCACCACGCTGTAACACTTGTCGCTGCATATTTGGTAACGTTTGAGCTAGAAACAAGGCTTTTTCTGTTCAAATCTGCAGATTAGGCAGAACATGATGGATTATGTGGCTAATGCGGAAAATGTATAATTGTGCGAAAATTGGTGCAGCCAAACAGTCGCATAATTCCAGTGGCCCTGCTCATACCTCTGACTAGGTCCAAAAGTGCTCCTCAGTGATTCCTTCTTTTTTTTTCTCATTGAGTTCATAGTTTAGCTTCTATGGAAACGAGGAAGACTAAACCTGAGGTTACCACTCCACAACACAGACTACCATACCACATAATTGCTCTCCATAACACATAATCCCACTCTACATAATTCCTATACACTAAATACCACAAACTTTATATCCACATAATTTCACTGCACAACATACCACATAATTCCACTACACACAATGTACATTCACTCCACTCCAAAAAATATAGTAAAAAACTTTTACATTTACAACGCCAATAGCTCTAACTCTTGCAAATGCGAGACCTATTAAATTACAAATACTTCTTTAACTGCTAGTCACGTTTGCAGAGTGGTGGAGAAAGGGGGCTAGGCCTCCAACCAGCGCTCAGGAATTCCGCTGCGTAGGACTTACAGGAGGTACTAGGAGGGCTTCTTGGCCCCCAAAGTCCCTCAGGAGTAAAGTGGACTTCATCCCCCACTAGTACAGTGCCAAGAGGCGCGACTACAGAGTGGTGGAGAAAGGGAGGGGGTGTGGCCTCTGAAGACCTCTTACCAATCCCACTGTGTTGGACTTATTGGAGGTAACAGGAGGGGTAGTTGGCCCCCAAGGAGATCCTTGGGGGCCAACTACCCCTCCTATTACCTCCACTAAGTCCCACACAGCAGCATTGCTAATTTCTCATAGCAGGCCACGCCCCCTTCCCCACCACTCTGCAAACCCACTCCCTGGCGTGCTCTTGGATGGGGATTCAAGTCCCATTCGCTGCTGGGAGTCCTTAGAGGCCAACTAGCCTGCGTGTTACCTCCAGTAAGCCCCACACAGTGGGATTGCTGAGAGGTGGTAGCAGGCCACACCCCCTTTTTCCACCACTCTGCAAATGCACCTCCTGGAGCGTTCTGGGTAGGAGGATTAAGTCCCTTTGAATCCTGAGGGTCCCTGGGGGCCAACTAGCAAACGCTCCTCCTGGCGCACTGCTGTTTGGGGGATGAAGTCCACTTTAGTCCTGAGGTCCTCAGGACACAAGAGGACCTCATCGCCCCACTAGCAGTACACCAAGAGGCACGTTTACAGAGTGGTGTAAAAAGGGGCGTGGCCTCGGACCACCACTCAGAAATCCAGCTGTGTGGGAATTACTGGAGGTACCTGGTGGGCAAGTTGGCCCCTAAGGACCCTTAAAGATCTAGGGGACTTCATCCCCCAACTTAGAACGCGCCAGGAGGTGCGTTTTCAGAGTGGTGCAGGGAGGGGGTGGGGCCTCCGGGGAGATACTGGCTTTTCTTTTTTTTTAAATATTTTTAGAAGGGGGACTGTGTGGCCCCCCTTCTTTTAGTATTTTTTGAGCCCTGGGGACCCCATCCCCCAGGATTGAGCCATTTTTTAAACTTTAAAAAAAGAATGTAAAAGGGGCCACGCGGCCCCGCTCCTGAGGCCGATTTTGGCCCCAGGGACCCCATCCCCCGGGGCATGGCTTCTTTTTTATTTTTTTATGTTACAGGAGGGAGTCCACTTGGCCCCCCTTCCCTGGGCCACCTCTGGCCCCAGGGACCCCATCCACGGGGCCTGGCCTCGTTATTTAAAAATTGTAAGTACGGGAAGGGGGCCACGTGGCCCCCCTTCCCTTGGCCACTACTGTCACCGGGGACCCCATCCCCCGGGGTCCGGCCTTAATTTTTTTTTAAATGGGCAGCTTTTAAATTTTTTTATTTTTTTTTGGGAGAGGAGCCGAGTGACCCCCCTCCCGGGCTACTTCTGGCCCTGGGGACCCCATCCCCTGGGGCCTGGCCTCTTTGGGGGAGCCCCAATGCCCCCATGGTCCCTGCCGGCTACCCGCCTCCTGCGGGAGCCGGCATTGCTTTTGGGCAAGGGGAGCTGCAAACATACAGCTCCCCTTGCCCAAAAGCAATTCTGCTTTGCTTCATTGAAGTGAGAGCAGGTTTCCTGGTCACCCCGGGACATTACAGGAGCCGGCCCTGGGGGATGGCAGTCCCCAGGGCCATACAGGGCTTCAGGAGGGGGCCGCGCGGCCCCCCTCCCAGCATTTTTAAAGCCCCGGGGAGGTGGTGGTCCCCGGGGCCGGGGGTCCGCAACGGACCCCTGACCATGATTTAAAATTGCCCCGGGGAGGTGGTGGTCCCCGCGGCAGTGTGGGGATGGGCATGAGCCCCCCCACACACTTATCTAGATTTATTTAAGCCCCGGGAGGTGGCGGTCCCTGGGGCTTGGGAGCCCGTGAGGCCTCCCACACATAATTAGGAATGCCTCGGGGAGGTGGCGTCCCCGGGGCAGCGTGCAGAGCAGGAGCCCCCCACGCATTGTTTTACAAAAAGCCCCGGGGAGGTGGTGGTCCCCGGGGCTGTGGGGGGTTGCGTGCCCCCCGCAGATGATAAACAAAGCCCCAGGGAAGTGGTGGTCCCCAGGGCTGTGGGGGCCCCCACGGGCCCCCACACCATAATTAAGAATTGCCCCCGGGACCTGGCCCACCCAGGGGCTTGAAGGTTTTTTTAAAATAATTTCGGCCGGATTCGCGCACCCAGCGCGAATTCGGCCGAAATTATAAAACAAAAATGCTTTTTTGGGCCCTGGGGGTCCTTGTGGGACCCCCTGAGCAGGCCTAGGGCGTCAGGGTGTTTGTACCCTGCCCCCTTTTCTTCATTTTTACCTTTTTTTCCTTTTTCTTGTGACTCGGTTACCGAGTCACAAGATGGCTGCCAACTTATTATGGTTTGGAGTGTTGGCAGCCAATCAGAATTAAGCTTGTGCTCGGGAGGATTCGCAAATCCTCCTCGGTGCTCAGATATCGATATTTTTATTTTTTAAATTTCTCAGGAACTACTGAACAGATTTACACCATTTAAATAAAAGAGTGCTTTCTGAACCAAAAGCTACCTTTTTGCCAAATTTGGTGTAATTCTGTTCAGCAGTTCAGGCTGTAGCCTGTTCCAAAATTCCTATGGAAATTAACATGAGGAAAACGTGTTTTGGGACCCCCCTTTTTTCTCGGCCCCCACTTGACGAATCACCCCGAATCTTTCAGGACAGGAGCTGACCTGAGCTGGTCATTAGTTTTGAAAATTTCGCAAAGATTTGTGAAACGGCGCCAAAGATATTGGCAAAAGAAAAAATGCTTTTCGAATAGAAACAAGGTCCTTACTATAACTACCTACTGGCGACTGCCAGTAGGTAATATATATATTTGATCACTTAATACCTTTGGCACCATTTGAGAAATCTGCCTGAAACTCTCCATACAAAAAAATGTATCCAAATTTCCCCCTCCATCTCAAGCACAGGTCAAGAAAAAGGAAAATCCCAAATTTGTGATTTATATTCCATGTTTGCTGTCTGATAGAATGGAAAAGGCTCAACAGAAGTACACCAAATTTGGCACAAAGTTAGAACTTTACACAGAAATTGTGCTTTTTTATTTGGTGTAAATCCTTTCAGTAGTTTTCCAGAAACTAGTCTTTAAAAATGTGCTTGTGGGAATGAATGTGTTAGAGATGTTTAGACCTGCGGTACCTCAGAGGACCCAAAATCAAAACAAAAAATCTGAATTTTAATTGGCTGTCAATTTCAATCCTATATTACTGGAGACAGGTTCACAGTAATAGAATGATCTGATAGGCTGGTCTCAACATCGGAGAAAATGTTATGCGCCAATACAGGACTAAGTGACTCTGCCTAACCATGGCTTCTCACCTGCATATTGTACCCGGTGAACTGATTGGTTTCATGTAGATGTTTAGGCATGTGCTGCAGTTAGAATATGAGAAAAACATAGAAATTCACAGAAAAAAAATCAAAGCTTAAAGTGACATTGTAGTTTAGATCTTAATTTGATTTCAAATCATTTTTATTAGGTTTTTAGGTTATTCAATGCTGTGTAACACAATAATACAATTCAACAAGCATTTCTCTGCTGTATAAATTAGGAGAGATCAATCCATTAGAGGGATATTACAAGACATATAATATGCAATGTGAATTGACATCAACAGATGGAGAGGTTTATAAATATGGATGCAATCTCTCATTATCACTTGACCTCTGGGTAGGTCGGGTAGGTCGCCCCCCCATCCGCACAGCGCCACCTGTGCGTCCAGCTCCCTGCTGCTGCTGATCTGAGGCCCTCCTCCACCCGCAGGCTACCACCTGCGCCTCATCCCTGGTGGCCAGTGGTAGGCCGTACGTAGGTTCTTGTCGTTGTGTCACTGTTACTGTCTTTCCCCTCTATATTTGTGCCCCCACTGTTTTGCCCTTCCGTTCTGTGCCCCCACTGCTGTGACTGTTTTCGTTCTGTGCCCCCACTGCTTCTCCACTGTTTTTGCCCTTCCGTTCTGTGCCCCCACTGCTGTGACTGTTTTCGTTCTGTGCCCCCACTGTTTTTCCACAGTTTTTGCCCTTCCGTTCTGTGCCCCCACTGCTGTGACTGTTTTTGTTCTGTGCCCCCACTGCTTTTCCACAGTTTTTGCCCTTCCGTTCTGTGCCCCCACTGCTGTGACTGTTTTCGCTCTGTGCCCCCACTGTTTTTCCACTGTTTTTGCCCTTCCGTTCTGTGCCCCCACTGATGTGACTGTTTTCGTTCTGTGCCCCCACTGCTTTTCCAACGTTTTTGCCCTTCCGTTCTGTGCCCCCACTGCTGTGACTGTTTTCGTTCTGTGCCCCCACTGCTTTCCCACTGTTTCTGCCCTTCCATTCTGTGCCCCCACTGCTGTGCACTGTTTTTCGTTCTGTGTCCCCCTGTGCCCCTTTTGATTTCTGTACCCCTTCGCCCTCCTGTTTCCCGTCGCTGTGTCCCCTGCGGCCCCGCCCCCCACGCTGACCACTCGCTGCCCCTGCCTCCCGCCTCCCAGCTGCTCCTCCCTCCCACCTCCCCATATATGGCGGCCACTGTGCGGTGAGGTGAGCGACCCTTGACCTCTGGGTAGGTCGCCCCCATCCGCACAGCGCCACCTGTGCGTCCAGCTCCCTGCTGCTGCTGATCTGAGGCCCTCCTCCACCCGCAGGCTACCACCTGCGCCTCATCCCTGGTGGCCAGTGGTAGGCCGTAGGTAGGTTCCTGTCGTTGTGAGTGTCACTGTTACTGTCTTTCCCCTCTATATTTGTGCCCCCACTGTTTTGCCCTTCCGTTCTGTGCCCCCATTGCTGTGACTGTTTTCGTTCTGTGCCCCCACTGCTTTCCCACTGTTTTTGCCCTTCCGTTCTGTGCCCCCACTGCTGTGACTGTTTTCGTTCTGTGCCCCCACTGCTTCTCCACAGTTTTTGCTCTTCCGTTATGTGCCCCCACTGCTGTGACTGTTTTCGTTCTGTGCCCCACTGCTTTTCCACTGTTTTTGCCCTTCCGTTCTGTGCCCCCACTGCTGTGACTGTTTTTGTTCTGTGCCCCCACTGTTTTTCCACTGTTTTTGCCCTTCCGTTCTGTGCCCCCACTGCTGTGACTCTTTTTGTTCTGTGCCCCCACTGCTTTTCCACTGTTTTTGCCCTTCCGTTCTGTGCCCCCACTGCTGTGACTGTTTTCGTTCTGTGCCCCCACTGTTTTTAAACTGTTTTTGCCCTTCCGTTCTGTACCCCCACTGCTGTGACTGTTTTCGTTCTGTGCCCCCACTGCTTTTCCACTGTTTTTGCCCTTCCGTTCTGTGCCCCCACTGCTGTGACTGTTTTTGTTCTGTGCCCCCACTGCTTTCCCACTGTTTCTGCCCTTCCATTCTGTGCCCCCACTGCTGTGCACTGTTTTACGTTCTGTGCCCCCCTGTGCCCCATTTGATTTCTGTACCCCTTCGCCCTCCTGTTTCCCGCCGCTGTGTCCCCTGCGGCCCCGCCCCCCTTGCTGACCACTCGCTGCCCCTGCCTCTCGCCTCCCAGCTGCTCCTCCCTCCCACCTCCCCATATATGGCGGCCGCTGCGGGGTGAGGTGAGCGACTCTTGACCTCTGGGTAGGTCGCCCCCCATCCGCACAGCGCCACCTGTGCGTCCAGCTCCCTGCTGCTGCTGATCTGAGGCCCTCCTCCACCCGCAGGCTACCACCTGCGCCTCATCCCTGGTGGCCAGTGGTAGGCCGTAGGTAGGTTCTTGTCGTTGTGAGCGTCACTGTTACTGTCTTTCCCCTCTATATTTGTGCCCCCACTGTTTTGCCCTTCCGTTCTGTGCCCCCACTGCTGTGACTGTTTTCGTTCTGTGCCCCCACTGCTTTCCCACTGTTTTTGCCCTTCCGTTCTGTGCCCCCACTGCTGTGACTGTTTTCGTTCTGTGCCCCCACTGCTTTTCCACTGTTTTTGCCCTTCCGTTCTGTGCCCCCACTGCTGTGACGGTTTTTGTTCTGTGCCCCCACTGTTTTTCCACTGTTTTTGCCCTTCCGTTCTGTGCCCCCACTGCTGTGACTGTTTTCGTTCTGTGCCCCTACTGTTTTTCCACAGTTTTTGCCCTTCCGTTCTGTGCCCCCACTGCTGTGACTGTTTTCGTTCTGTGCCCCCACTGCTTTTCCACTGTTTTTGCCCTTCCGTTCTGTGCCCCCACTGCTGTGACTGTTTTTGTTCTGTGCCCCCACTGCTTTCCCACTGTTTCTGCCCTTCCATTCTGTGCCCCCACTGCTGTGCACTGTTTTTCGTTCTGTGACCCCCTGTGCCCCGTTTGATTTCTGTACCCCTTCGCCCTCCTGTTTCCCACTGCTGTGTCCCCTGCAGCCCGCCCTCCTCGCTGACCACCCGCTGCCCCTGCCTCTCGCCTCCCAGCTGCTCCTCCCTCCCACCTCCCCATATATTGCGGCCGCTGCGCGGTGAGGTGAGCGACCCTTGACCTCTGGGTAGGTCGCCCCCCCATCCGCACAGCGCCACCTGTGCGTCCAGCTCCCTGCTGCTGCTGATCTGAGGCCCTCCTCCACCCGCAGGCTACCACCTGCGCCTCATCCCTGGTGGCCAGTGGTAGGCCGTAGGTAGGTTCTTGTCGTTGTGAGCGTCACTGTTACTGTCTTTCCCCTCTATATTTGTGCCCCCACTGTTTTGCCCTTCCGTTCTGTGCCCCCACTGCTGTGACTGTTTTCGTTCTGTGCCCCCACTGCTTTCCCACTGTTTTTGCCCTTCCGTTCTGTGCCCCCACTGCTGTGACTGTTTTCGTTCTGTGCCCCCACTGCATCTCCACTGTTTTTGCCCTTCCGTTCTGTGCCCCCACTGCTGTGACTGTTTTCGTTCTGTGCCCCCACTGCTTTTCCACTGTTTTTGCCCTTCCGTTCTGTGCCCCCACTGCTGTGACTGTTTTCGTTCTGTGCCCCCCTGTGTCCCTTTTGATTTCTGTACCCCTTCTCCCTCCCGTTTCCCGCCGCTGTGTCCCCTGCGGCCCCGCCCCTCTTGCTGACCACTCGCTGCCCCTGCCTCCCGCCTCCCAGCTGCTCCTCCCTCCCACCTCCCCATATATGGCGGCCGCTGCGCTGCTGCGCAGCGGACGCGCGCAGCGGGCGTGCCTAAGGCAAGCCCGTCTGCGCCCGTTCATGCCTGGACCGCGCCCAGCGCCAGAACCCCTGGCCCCCGCATCCGCCACGAAGACCACCTCTGATACGACGCCAGCACCCTCATCGCTCTCAACCCAGGACGGACCTCCACCTGCTTCTAGGCCTCCCCGAAACGCACCCATGGTCCCTTCACCTGCCGGAACTGCAGCTTCACCTGCCTCGGAGAGCCCGAGACTCCCACCAAGAAAGACCTCAACCATCTCCGGTGCATCCTACTAAACACACGCTCCGCACGCAAACACGCCGTCGAGCTCTTGGACCTACTCGACACCTCATCACCGGACGTCGCCTTCCTGACAGAGACCTGGATGAACGAATCCTCCGCACCTGACATCGCCATAGCCATCCCCGACGGCTACAAGATCACCCGCAGAGACCGCACTAACGGAATCGGAGGAGGAATCACCATCGTCCACATAGACACCATCAGGGTCTCGAACAGCACCGACGACACTCTCAGCACCGCCGAACACATGCACTTCCAGATCCACACGGATCCCAACACCACCGTAAGAGGCACCCTCATCTACAGACCCCCAGACCCCGACCCCAGTTCAGCGACTCCATCGCCGACTTCATCAGCACGCACGCCCTGACCTCCACCGACTACATCCTCCTCGGAGACCTGAACTTTCACCTGGAGAACAACAACGACAGCAACTCCTCCACCCTGATCGACAACCTCGCCAACCTCGGACTGAAACAGCTCGTCACGATGCCGACCCACATCGCCGGACACACGCTCGACGCCATCTTCTCCTCAAGCTCCCACGTCTCCTTCAGCCACACCTCCGAACTCACCTGGACCGACCACCACTGCATCCACTTCACCTTCCGGAAACCCGCCGCACACCACCGCACCCTACAGATCCCCCGCAGATGCTGGAGCAAAGTCACCGAAGACCAACTCCAGACAAACCTCGCACTCAGCCCACCCACCGACCCCTCCAACCCCGACGCCGCCGCCCGCAATCTCAGACGATGGATGGACGACTGCGCCAACACCTTAGCCCCGCTGAAAAAAGCAACCTACAAAGACACCAGCAAGAGAGCCAGCAGGTTCACCCCGGAACTCCTAGCATCCAAGCGCACCTGCCGGAAACTGGAGAACAAATGGCACAGCGAGAAGACGCCGGACAGCCGCGCAGCCCACAAAGACGCCATCCGCTACCACCATCACCTCATCAGGTCCGCCAAGAGGACCTCCTTCAAAGACCGCCTCGACAACAACGAACACAACAGCAAGGAGCTCTTCAGCATCGTGAAGGAACTCTCCAACCCCAGCTCCAACGCCAACGACATCCCGCCGTCGCAAGCCCTTTGTGATTCCCTCGCCACCTTCTTCCGCCGCAAGATCGCCGACATCCACAACAGCTTCGACTCCCGGACGACCCCAACAGGCCCCGACACATCAGACCCGCCGCACCCCATCGACCACGACCCCCTGACAGCCTGGGTCAACGTGAACACCGAGGACACAATCAAGACCATGGGCACAATCCACTCCGGCTCCCCATCAGACCCTTTTCCACACCACATCTTCAACAAAGCCGGCAGCTCCATCGCACCCCACCTGCGCAACGTCATCAACCTCTCCTTCGAGACCGCGACCTTCTCAGAGAGCTGGAAACACGCCGAGATCAACGCCCTACTCAAAAAACCCAAGGCGGATCCGAGCGACCTCAAGAACTTCCGGCCCATCTCCCTGCTTCCATTCCCAGCTAAGGTCATTGAGAAGATCGTCAACATACAGCTCACCCGCTACCTCGAAGATAACAGCATCCTGGACCCCTCCCAGTCAGGATTCCGCAGCAACCACAGCACCGAGACCGCCCTCATCGCCGCCACAGATGACATCAGGATCCTGCTGGACAACGGTGAGACGGCAGCCCTCATACTCCTGGACCTCTCCGCCGCCTTCGACACTGTCTGCCACCGCACACTACGCACACGCCTCCACAGCGCAGGGTTCCGAGACAAGGCCCTGGATTGGACCACCTCCTTCCTTTCCGGCAGAACCCAGAGCGTCCGCCTCCCCCCATTCTGATCCGAAGCCTCCGAGATCATCTGCGGCGTACCCCAGGGATCTTCCCTCAGCCCGACACTGTTCAACATCTACATGGCTCCACTCGCACGCATCGCCCGACAGCATGACCTCAACATAATCTCCTACGCCGACGACACTCAACTGATCCTCTCCCTCACCAAGGACCCCTCACCACCAAATCCAACCTCCACGAAGGAATGAAAGCCGTCGCCAACTGGATGAAGTGCAGCCGACTTAAGCTGAACACAGACAAGACGGAGATCCTCATCCTCGGCTCCAACCCATCAGCCTGGGACGACTCCTGGTGGCCCTCGTCACTAGGGGCACCCTCGACACCAACCAACCACGCACACAACCTGGGAGTCATCCTCGACTCAACGCTCACCATGACCAAGCAAGTCAACGCAGTCTCCTCCTCCTGCTTCAACACCCTCCGCATGCTCCGCAAGATCTACAGGTGGATCCCGACAGACACGAGAAGAACAGACACCCAGGCCCTCGTCAGCAGCAGACTCGACTACGGAAACGACCTCTACGCAGGAGCCCGGACCAAGCTCATCAAACGACTGCAAAGAATCCAAAACGCCTCTGCACGCCTGATCCTCGACATTCCACACCACAGCCACATCACCCCCCACCTGAAAAACCTGCACTGGCTCCCCGTCGACAAGAGAATCTCCTTCAAACTCCTGATCCACGCACACAAGGCACTCCACAAAACCGGCCCAGCCTACCTCAACAGTCGACTCTCCTTCTACGTTCCCAACCGTCAGCTCCGCTCCGCCGACCTCTCCCTGGCCACCGTCCCGCGCATCCGGAGAACCACCACCGGAGGAAGATCCTTCTCTCACCGCGCCGCCAAGATCTGGAACACCCTTCCCCTCAACCTACGACAGACCCAAGACCTGCTGACCTTCAGGAGACGACTCAAGACCTGGCTATTCGACCAGTAGCGGCAACTCCCCCCCTCCTCTCCCTCAGCGCCTTGAGACCCTCGCGGGTAAGTAGTGCGCTTTACAAATCTTGTGATTGATTGATTGATTGATATTGTATCTTTAACGCGGCAAGCATCTTTTGCCCTAGAGCTTTTAGTTTTTAAGTATTTGGCTGAGCTAGATTTACATTACGTCAGTTATGGTATTGTATCAGCAAGGTTGTGTGCTGTAAACATGATTATTTCTTAATATTTGGGTCATGGTAATAAGATCTTATTATATGTAAGAAAAATGCATATATCTTTAGCAGAGGTATAAACTGACAAACTGTTTACCATTTTTACAGCAAACTTTTGAAGCATAGAATTAGCTACTGCCATCCATGTCGAGTTGAAAAATTACAAAAGCCTTTTAGCACTGTATTACAGCTTTGAATTGGTAGGATACCATCCAAGCCAACCTGGAATGAATAAAAGCAACCCCCTGACACATATGTTTTGCCCTAGTTAGAGCTTATCAGAGAGGTCCAGCTTTGCACAGACAGAAGGACACACCCAGTTTAAGTGAAGACAATACCCTTTCAGGCTTAGAGTGCCACATAAATTATGCAAAAAAAGGAGCACAGAACTCTGGGTAGTTCCCAGGATTGGATGGAGAGCAGCTCCTTCATATGGAGCACCCTACAACGCAACAGAAACTCTAATTCTCCTCATTTCAAATGTCTGTTTCTTTAGCAGAGTTTTTAAGCACAGGATTAAAAACATTATTGGTGGTTCTCCCTTCTAGGAACACTACCAAGCTAAAAAATATGTTTTAAAATCCCTTGCAGGGAATTAAGGGGCGCTCCTTGCAAGGAGTAATGAAAAATAAATGAGCTTCTGCTGACTCTGATTTATTATTTTTTTCTGTTATATTTTTATTTTGGATGTCCCAGTGCCCACCTAGGACAGCCAAATCCTTATTTTGTATTGGAGGCTAAAGGAGGAAGCGCCACAGTCTTGATGGCTCCCCTGCCAGCACCCATTTTTTTATTTTTAAATTGTTGGGGAGGGGGCATGCAGCCCCCATCTTGGAGCATTTATGGGACTGATGACCCCATCCCATGGGGCATTTTTCCTTTGTTAGGGGGTTGCCCCATCTCCTTAGGCCTAATGTGCGACCCACCTGGGGCACCCACAATACAGAAGGCTGGGGGCTGCGGGGGAGCCTTAGGGCTCCATTGGTCCACAGGCTCCCTACATGCACCCATCCTGGGTCCAGAGGGAGACAGCACTGCTCCTGCCCAGCAGGAACAGGTATTCTTTCAAATGTCCTCTGGGCAGGAGCCATCTCAGTTTCCCTTCCTGCAAGAGCGTGGCCTATAAAATAATTGTGTGCTCCACCCTGGGAGGGCATTTTTTCATCTCCGGCCAGGTGGGAGCATACAATTTTTCCCATCTTACACTTTCGCTCTCTAGAAGAGGCAGCCTCAGGGGAAGGGCTCCCCGTGGTCCTTCAAGGCTCGGGTAGGGGGACGTGTGCCACCCTTCCCTATTAAATATCATCGACCCCAGGGATGGGTCCCAGTGGCCTTTGGAGGCTACGGGTGGGGGGCTGCATGCCCCCCTCACGTTTATTTTCTAATTGGTCCTCGGCTATGTTGTCAATGGCATTGCTTGATGCTCAGGGAAGGTTGCTGCATATCCACTTCCCCTTTACTATAAATTTACCCCCAGGGCCTCCAAGAGGCTTGGGAGTGGGTCTACATGCCCCCTACCCAAAATATATAATATACACCACCCCAGGGCCTTGTACATTCTGGGGGTTTTGCTTTTTCAAGCACGGGAGCTGTTTTTTAAAATGCTAAAGATGGTTAGCCTAAACATGAGTCCTGCTGGGGTCAGCAGACCACCATGTCTGGGACTGCTTTGAAATAAAGCATTTTTTTCCCAAATGTAAGGAAAACGGGATGCATTTAAAAAATAAAAATGAAACTTTTCTGTTATATAATTTTTAAAGGGGATCCCTTCGCGTTTGCGAGTGCTTTACCACCCTTCTGAGAAGGGTGGTAAACTGCGAGTTTTTTGCAACCGCAATGGCGGTTGCAAAACATTCATACATTGTTTTTAGAGTGGCTAATAGGAAGGGACGCCTTTGGAACGCTTCTTCCTATTAGCAAGTCGCTAACCCTATTTTGCGAGTCGCAAATTGTTTGCGAATCACAAAATAGGGTTTGCACATGGCCCACATGTTTTTGGAGGTCGCAAACGGGCCTAAAACCCCTTTGCCCGCAAAAAATGGTCGTGCATCTGGCCCACTATCCCTGGTCTTACATCTGGCCCAATATCCCTGTGCTCCTTCCTCTCAGTGAGGGAGTCGTAGCCCTTACCATGACATAGGTGACATGATAAATCATGTCACCTATGGGGGGAGAGGGAAATTGCCCTGTTAAAGGGATATTTCACCTTAGCTAGATCTCCATTTGTAACAGTAATCCCTCTAGACCCAAGGATTAAGGGTTTCAGTATTGTAGTAGATCTATCAAAAAGGGGATTTAACCCTTGCTGGTCTTTACACCTCCTGAAGCTCCCCATGTGTGATAGAAAAATAATTCAGAGTCATGGGGGCCGTACCCAGCCGAAGTGTAGTAGAAAATATAAGGCACTCTTGTGAAAAAGTGAAAAAAATGTTAATCAACTGACACATCATAGTTGACACTTGAGCTCACCAGTGGCCATTGTAGGTGCTGTATGCAATTGCAATTTTGTGCCTGAATCGTAAGCAAAATATTAAAATAAGTATCTGGGGCTGTATTATGCATTGTGATTGTTTGAGCCCGGCGCACCATTTAGAAGGTGCGCCGGGCACAAACAATGACAATGCGCCCTATTATGATGTATGCGCTGCCCCCAGGGCAGCCACAAACTCGCACTGACCCCATGGCAGCGCATTCATGTGAAAACATGGAGCACCCGCCTGCACTTTTACAGGGTAATAGAGATCCCCTTGCAAGCGGGTGCAGTCTGTGACTGCACCCGCCTGCAAGGGGATGTCTGGGGGGTCCATGGGACTCCCTTTACCCCCTGCAGAGGGCTGCTCTCAGGAGTCCAGGTCCTGTAGTCAACCCCAATGGCACATGGCCTTTCACTCCTAAGGTTGGGAGTCCACGGCAGTTTGGCAGCAGGGCTTGGTGGCAGGCAGGCCATGTGATCAGCCTCCGCAATGCACTGGATTTGGGCAACCATGGTGTGATGGGTTAAAAGCCTAATCAACCCTCATTGCGCTCAGGCAAACGACGTGCACAGTAGGGGATGTGCACCCAATCCCCACTGTGCATGACCTTTGGCTGTGCTCAGCAGAGATTGTAAATTAAGTACATCATAAAACAAGCATTTGCAATGCAATAGGTCTCGCATTCGCGAGATTTTGAGCAATTGGCATTGTAAATGGCAATGCTTATTAATTATGTGTTTGAAAACCTACAAGCGGTGTGTAAACACGCACTTTCTACTTACCGTCCTTGCTTACGAGAAGCAAAGCTGGCAGTAACTGCACCTCTTTTACTGCCAGCATTGCTTCTTGTAAGCAAGGACTAGTAGGAAATGTGCATGTTTACGCACCGCTTGCAGGTTTTCAAAACATATAAATAAAAGGCATTGTTATTTACAATACCAATAGCTCAAACGCTAGCAAATGCGAGACCTATTGCATTGTGTGTGGGGGTGTTTGTGTGTGTCTGAGAGAAAAAGAGCATGTGTAAGTGTGAGCATGTGTGCCTGTGCATGTGAGCGTGTGTGTTCGTGAAAGTGACAGAGTGAGAGTGAGTGACATAGAAAGATTGGCTGAGAATCAGTTAGTGACTGAGTGAGTTAGAGTGAGTAATTATTGGTGAGTGAGAGCAAGAGTGACGGCAAGTGCGTGAGAATGAATATGAATGAGTGTGAGGAAGTGAGAGTTAGGGAGTCTGTGGGAGTGAGCGACAATGAGTTAGTGTAGCTATGAGTGAGTCGGAGTGAGTGAGAATGTGTGACATTGAGTGAGAATGACTGAGTGTGAGTAAAAGTATTGGAAGTGAGGGAAAAGTATGAATGAGTGAAAGTGTGATTGTGTATAAAAGAGTGAGAATGAGGGTGTTGGAGTAAGTGAGAATAGGTTAGACTGAGCAAGAATGATGGAGTGAGAGTAAGTCTGAGTTCAAGTGAGAGTGGGGGAGTAGGAGTAACAGTGAGTGCAAGTCAGTGTGAGTGAGTGTGATTGACAATGAGGAAATAACAGTAAAACTCTGTGAGTGCAAAAGAGTGTGAGTGATTATGATTGAGAATGAGTGTGAGTGGATACAAGTAAGAATAAGTGATATTATGCTTCTGAGTCTGCCTGTGGGCCCAGCGGCACCTATGGCAAAATCCTGGTGCTGGCACACTTGAGGGAATTCTTAGTATAATGGACATTTGTGACCGAATACTGGCCCTTACACATGTGGGGTAATACTTGGCATATGGAACAACCATGGGAAAATGCTGACATTGGCATACTGGAGATAATTATTTACATACATGGCAACCATGGCAAAATGCTGATGCTTGCACATTTGAGGTAATGCCTGGCATATAAGGGAGGACACACGTGATAAACTGCTGAATGTGACATACTAGAGGTAAATTTTGACATAGGGGGTCACACATGATTTATGGATGGCATCAATGACAAGATTCTGGCACTAGCATATTGAGTGTAACGGTTAACATAAGGGGAACCTATGGCATATGGAGGACAGCCATGACAAATGCTGGTACCAGTACAATGGATGCAATTTTTGACATATGGTAGCATCCATTTTGGAAAAAAATGAGACAAAGCGCCACCCACTTTGCGATTCTGTACACATTTTTTTTTGCAGTTTTACATAACCGCGAACTTGACTGAAGGTATCGGAGGCTTTACACAAGCTCCAGTTGCGGTACAGACTGACACATTCATTTTAGGGGGGGGAGGGGGGTAAAGCGATTTGCCCAAACTCACACGATGTTCGAGCCTCCATCTATACACACTATGTATGGCATCCCCAGCTGCTCAGTCGTTACTTTGTAACGAGCAACTGCCCACTCAAGTTACTTTGGGCAACCAGATTTTGAAAAGTATAACCGGGGACATTTTAGGTGACCGAGAAGAAGGACTACACTTTTACATCAGTCATTGGGGAGAAAATGACTTAAATGGCAGAGCGCGTCAACACAAACACAGACAACGAGGCACTAAGGAACGAAATTAAAATCAACTTTTAAACCCAGCCTCATTGGTGTCAATTCATTTGTTTCGTTTGCTAAGAGCTGCGAACTCGTCCTGCCTTTGAGCACCTAAAAAACAACCTCCATCCATTTGCAGTCGATCCTCTCTATCACGATTCAACATCAAACATCTGCCTAACAATGCCATATGTACTCTCACTGCTGGTGGTATGTTTTAATATTTAAAAAGGACTTGTTCACAGCTAGTAAGATGGCTCGGTGAAGTAAGTGCTCAATGCAGACATCATGAGCTTGAAAGCCCGCAAAACCAAATCGGCTTCTCATATTTCGGCGTCGATAAATCAAGCATTATTATATTAGAGCAGTGGTTCCCAAACTTTTTAGACCAGCGGCTCCCTGGACTCATTGGCCGTTGGCCGTGGCTCCCCATTAAGTTACTTTTCTTTGGTGGGTGGGGGGTGTAAGCCCGGCCTCGGGAGACTTCCATTTTGAGCGCTGGGTCATGTAGCAAGTAGTAGTTGGAAGGTAAAGGGTGGCTGCACACATACCTTGACTCAGCGTGTGGCCCATCTGTAAGTGGTCTAGTATAAGTCCTCATTATGTTCTATTTGTAAGCCGGGGAATGTGGTCTCCTCAGTTAAGGTACTGCGGTACGCTCTATTAGTTATCAGGCATATTTGAAGACCGGCTGCTCTGATTGGCTGGAGTTGAGCCATCACTACGTGTTGACAGGAAGTGTAGTTAATGCATTTCGTTTGACGGAGGCACAGCAATATTCCATTCCTTACCTGGGCAAATCACCCAATATCTCCGTGCCTATCAAAAAATGAATGTGTCCTTGTTTAGCATAACTGGTGCTCATGTAAAGCACTCCAATACCTTCGGGTCGAGTTCGCTCTATATAAAATAAAAAATAAAACTGCAAAAAAAAGGCTTCTTGTACATACTGTGTGCCAGACAGGCTAGTAGCCTTTGAGTAAAATATGGCCACTTTCGGCTTGGCCCTGCTTCAAAGGCATTTATACTCTGCCTTCCCCAGAACTCTAGCACACGTGTACACCCTTCAAAGAGCTCACACTTCCTTATTTCTGTTACTGAAGGAAAGCTTCAGTGTCCTATGTTGCCCTTTTACCCTACAAACATTTGTTACCGGGATTTGGATGACCTCGTTGGACGAGTGACTCATACCTTTTGACATAAAAATTACCCCGGCTAAAGGCTTAAACCGAGCAGCTCTTCCCGCTAGCGGAGACATAGAAGCAACTACTTTATAGCTGTGGAGAATGTGGCTATGTTCACAGGCTGATTTAGTTTCTTACTTACACTGATGCCTGAAGGGCATGTGGCAAGGGTCTCCCTTTCAACTGGCGCCGTGAGAGGAGGAAGCGCCTGTGCTTTGCCACCACTGCTGTGGTATCTGCTGCACTGCAGGGTGTCTCCGCAAGTGTATGAGCAGCTTCTATGCGTGTGGCCTCGTCGGATGAGCAGACGACTGAGCGATTTTCCTAGTCCTGGAATTCAGAGTATGTTTGCCGGCTCCAGGCACCCAGTCCTTTCCTGTGGTCTTATAATGAGTTTTGAGTTGCTGCCGTCTCAGAACTGTTGCTGCACCATTTTATTTCATTCATGCACGCGCCTCAATATCCCCTTCAAAGCACTGAATTCCCATTAGTGCTCGCGGCGCCCCAGGCTAGTTTTGATGGCGCACCAGGATGCCGCGGCGCACAGATTGGGAACCACTGTATTAGAGGATAAAGGCTGGTAATTTATAGTGCTTAGAAACGGCACTGCGGTATTAAACGCTAGATGAATATAACAGGTTTGAATGCCTCCAAAACAGAAGTCATTGAAAATGTGCAATTGAATATTGGAAGTTGGTAAGATACAGCTCACAGCACAGTGTGTACTCACAGAGGTCTGTGCAGGCTTAAAAGCACCGGTCCAAATATGCTCCGGCTTTTTTCCTTTAAAATCGAAAAAAATATGTGCCCTTGACTTGAGTAATGAAACCTGTTTGTTTTATGTACAATGAAACACCTGAGTCGAAAGTTACGGGTATTTTGTTTGTCTACGGCATTCCGTACCTTGCGCCATTGTGCTGCAGACAGTGTTGAGATCGCCGAGTGCCAGGAATCAACCCTCCCTGCATCAGCAGAGCGTGCGCTCTCAGCCTCGGGAGGTTCACGGACCCTTCATTCTCCCCTCGTCTATGACCAGGCTGCGACTGCGAGTCTGAAAGTGGTAAAGGCGGGTGTTGGGCTGCAACTGGAGTTGAGGTAGATGGGGGAGGGGGAACAATGGCGTCCGCAGATTTTTAAATTAACACAGCGCTGGCTTCGCACAGCGTTCAGTGCAGCGGCGGAAGGGGTGGCAGAGCATATTGAAAAGTGATAGCCATTAAATTAAAAGCGCGGCATGGGGTGCTTTATAAAAAAATACTTTAAGGTATCGCACACGCACATCGCTCTCGTGGATCCGATCCAGTGCGATGAAAGCGCTGCGGCGGGCGGGGAGGGAGCATCTCCATTACAGGGGCATAACGCAGATAATTAAAAAGTACGGAGCTGAGTGGCTGGCAGTGAAGCACCATAGCGTGTGCAGGAGTCAGTGCACACTATGCAAAAAGTAAAGAAAGGCGCGTGGTTGCTTAAAGAAACAAGCGGCCGCGCAGAACGAGGGAGAGAAGGGGGGCCACGCCCCCAACCAGATGGCACACTGCACGCAATTAAGTGCGAGCGGAGCGAAACTGTGGTTAGGCGCCGCTGCCTCAGGACTACACGGAAGTTACCATAGGACCAACAGCCAACAGAAATCAAGAAAAGAACAGCAATGCCAGACTGAAACCAATCGCGAGGGGCAGGAGAAATTACATGGAGTTGAAGCCAATATACAGATTACTTTAAGTCTCGCTGAGAGAGCGCATGCAGCGCATGCGCTGCCAAGGCGAGACCTAAAAATGAACTTCACTGAAAAAAACACAGGTAGAAACTGAGTTGTGGTTCTAACTCAAGTGTGTAAAACCACTGAAATGTGTCTGTTCTGGTGATGAACGCACACAAACACACAATAACTCACAGCTTTTGTGATGCTTAAAACACCTGTTCATCAGAGGCACACTAACATAAAAACAGATACCAGGAGAATATCACTGAATGGGGAATGCAGTAACTGGTGTTTTTCAGTTGTGTTACACATTTGAGACAGCAGAACAAAAAATGTATGCATATTTATTTATAATTTTACCCATTTTATAAATTAATATTAACCTTTTAAAGGTTTGTGATGTGGTAGATGTAATGCTAAAGTTTTCTCTATTAATGAATATAATTTAGAAGTCTCTTGACAAAGAAGTTGCAGTGCTCCCGCAGTACAAGCTGCATTATGAATAGAACATACGAAAATAGACATCAGGGTAAAGCTGGCAGTAAGCAGTTTAAATCAGGACCAGCCATGAGAATTACTTTAGGCATGCAAAAAAGGCTATGCTGCATCTGGAAACACATATGGATATGTGTGTATTATATAAAAAAAAGCACAGCACCACTCAGTGCTGTCTCCTAGTTCCATAGAATATATGCTGATAACTAACTATCATCTGGGTCCTGATGGATGATTTGGACTTCACTGTAACTGTCCTACAATATGTTTTAGCTGTCATGCATGTCCCTTTATTTCAAATACAATTTGCTAGAACAGCTGTACCAGCTATATGTTTTCAACAACAAGTCATGGTCATTCCAAACTGTTGTTTGTAGAAGATACCTATTTTTGCATGATCATCCCCATTTTTTGGACTTGTGCTGCTGTTTGTTTGACTCTGTGCACAGGGACTCTGTTAACCAGGTCTCATTGTATGTGTTATGTCCCCCAAAACATCTTGAATTTGACAATACTCCTAATTGGCATATTTAACTTACCTATAAGTCCTTAGTATGTGGAACCAAGTGTGTCCAGGGCCTGCAAGTTATTTGTCACTAGTGTTCTAAAGCACATATTGCACCACCACTGAAGTGACAATGAAAAACATGAAGGCAGGCCTGTCTCAAGTAATTCTGCTGTGCAGGTTTAAACTGAGAATTCAATGGGATCGATTCCGATCCGGGTCGGACAGCCCTCAGAGAGCTGTCCGTAGCCTTACCTCGCGACCGACTCGTACCGGGAGCCGGTCCGTCGGACGATGAAGTACGAGGGGCAAAACAGCCAAAAATCCGTCCGATACATAGGCAGCGATTCCAGCAGCATTTCCCATACGAGCCGTACCTCCGAACGCCGATTCGAGTCGCCCGGAAGCAGTTCCCACAGCAGTTTCCGGCCGGACAAGTACGATGCGGAAATCATACGCGCCGGACGGGTTGCCACTAGCAGCACGTCACAGCATCTGGTAGAGCTGCATATCAGGTCCGATTCACGCAACAACACGATCCACGGCTACGAGACGGACCAACTCACAACGTGTACGAGACGGAGCAACGAGCAGCAAGTACGAGATGAACCAACGATGAATCCCATCGCGCAGGTCATCCCAGTACTGTATATGTATGACCGGATCAGGGACAGACGTGCACATCGCAGACGGTAAGTCAGACACCCCCACAAACCAACGTCACGCACACGCAAAATGCCCCACACACATAGGGGGGTGACATCCCTTCCACCAGCAACAGCAATACCACAGGGGTAGCATGTTCCTCACTACCAGCAGTCCCCACACCTAGGGGGGTGCCCATCACCACTACCCTCCCCACTCATAGGGGGCTGTATGCCCTGCACCACTACCCTCCCCACTCATAGGGGGCTGTATGCCCTGCATCAATACCCTCCACTACCCTCCCCACTCATAGGGGGCTGTATGCCCTGCAACACTACCCCCATATCATAGGGGGATGTATGCCCAGCACCAATACTCTCCCCACTCATAGGGGGCTGTATGCCCTGCAACACTACCTCCAACTCATAGGGGGATGCATGCCATGCACCACTACCCTACACTACACTCCCCACTCATAGGGGGCTGTATGCCCTGCAACACTACCCCCATATCATAGGGGGATGTATGCCCAGCACCACTACCCTCCCCACTCATAGGGGGATATATGCCCTGCACTACTACCCCATCTCATAGGGGGCTGTATGCCCTGCACCACTACCCTACACTACCCTCCCCATCTCATAGGGGGCTGTATGCCCTGAAACACTACCCCCAACTCATAGGGGGGTTGTATGCCCTGCACCACTACCCTACACTACCCTCCCCACTCATAGGGGGCTGTATGCCCTGCAACACTACACCCAACTCATAGGGGGATGTATGCCCTGCACCACTACCCTACACTACCCTACACTACCCTCCCCACTCATAGGGGGCTGTATGCCCTGCAACACTACCCCCATCTCATAGGGGGCTGTATGCCCTGCACCACTACCCCCAACTCATAGGGGGCTGAATGCCCTGCACCACTACCCTCCACTACCCTCCCCACTCATAGGGTGCTGTATGCCCTGCACCACAACCCTCCCCACTCATAGGGGGCTGTATGCCCTGCACTACTACCCCCAACTCATAGGGGGCTGTATGCCCTGCACCACTACCTTCCACTACCCACTCATAGGGGGCTGTATGCCCTGCAACACTAGCCCCATCTCATAGGGGGCTGTATGCCTTGCACCACAACCCTCCCCACTCATAGGGGGCTGTATGCCCTGCAACACTACCCCCAACTCATAGGGGGATGTATGCCCTGCACCACTACCCTACACTACCCTCCCCACTCATAGGGGGCTGTATGCCCTGCAACACTACCCCCATCTCATAGGGGGCTGTATGCCCTGCACCACTACCCTACACTACCCTCCCCACTCATAGGGGTCTGTATGCCCTGCAACACTACCCCCATCTCATAGGGGGCTATATGCCCTGCACCACTACCCTACACTACCCTCCCCACTCATAGGTTGACCAAGCAAACCATCCCCCTAACATCTTGGCAAGATTATATGTTTGTGTGTGCAAAATGGCCACAACCCAGATCCTGACAGTGAACATACAATGTAACTCACATCACATGTCTGCACAAATGCTTGTTGTGGTGTTCCAAAAACACGATTCCTAGGATCATTGTGGTAATGGGGTCTAAACCCCACATCACTACAGTGAGCCAAAGGTGAGTGTGGGGTCCAGAAAACCTGCATTGTCGGATCATTGTGGTAAAGGGGTCTAAAACCCCCATCACTACAGTGACCAAAAGGTGAGTGTGGACATAACAATAGAAGCATCACCAGACCAGCATTTGTGACTACTGGACCCAACACCTCAACCAATGTAGTGGCAATGTGGTGGTTGTGTCACATACAAACATAGGTATGAGAGGCAAAGAATGCTGTGTAGCACAAGAACTCCCTCTGCCATGTGCAGACAAGCATTGGCCATGACCCCTGACAATGCCAACAGCGCACAATTAGACTACGTGAAAAGTGAGCATCATGATGTATACACATATTTCTCTACGAACAGACACACAAACTGCGGAATCCTGTGGAGACTGTCGATGTTATGTGACAAAGTCACATACCACGACAGCAATGGGACATACCAAACATGATCAATGTGCAGGATGATGAGCTACAAGATGCATGGACATCAGGGACAAACCCCCAAACAACATCCCCCCAATGTAACGCTAAAGCCATACCAATGCTGAGGCGCAGATGCACAAACACAGACAGGCAGCCACACACAACACGTGTGTGTGTCTCAGTGTCCCCAGGCTAGTACACAACGCATGACGGTGGGCTGAACTACAATGACACACATGTGTACACAGTGCCATACAAAAGTAACTCTTTAACTGGACACACCTTTGTGGGCAAGCAGGCATTGTCAGGTGAGTGGGATCACAAAGGATTCATGTGACACAAGGTGGGTGGAACGGCAACCAACACAGCAAGAGACAGACCCAACACAGCATGACACTCTAGTACCCTAATTTGTGGTGATATTAGTCTGTACGCCAATCCCACTGTTATGATGAAGCTAGGCTTCCCCCATACTGCGTAGCACAGTCAGATGTGCGTCCTGGGTCATGTGTCCGGGACAACAAACTCACATCACAGCTCCATAAACACAAATCACTGGCCATGGCCTGCAAACAATGGGCAAAAAGTAGGTAGGGGCCTAGACATGAAACAACTCCCATTTGGCCACCCACAACACCACACACCTTGATCTGCAACAATGTGCATCAGCTAGGTACACAGGGACTGGTGATCTTGCTCATGCACACATGACAATCCCAGGGGTGGTGGGGGATCCAAGGTACCCACAAACCCTCACACATGGGCTGACAACAACACCTGTGAAGGTCTGCCACACTGCACAGCATGCGGCACATCGGCATAACGTGAAAATTACACAATTCTTCCGGAACCCTGCCACACACCTACACCAATGTTGAACCAAAGGAGAGCCACAATGAACAAATGTCGACACCTTCCAACATAGCAGCAATGACCCTGATGATAGGGAGTAGTCACACACACATACAAGTGAGCCTCTCACTGACAGATACCACATAGAGAAAACAACATGATGTTGGTAACCAAGTGCCAATGGTAATCCAGAATGTGTCCCACATGCGTTGGACAACATCCCTGGAATTTACAACTGAAACAGCCAGGGATGACACCCTAATGACCAGTAGTTTATCATGCACCTACATCCCAGAAAAGGCAGGGCAAAGAAGTTAGATAAACACAGACCAAGTCAGCAAGTCCACAAAGCAGGTACATCTGTCTGGAACACAGTCTGTGTCCACAAAAGGGAAGTGAACACACACAGACATGCTCACACAACACACACCATGTGCCCAGGCAATGTCACGGAATGACACAATGCCATGAGGGGACTCCACTCCTGGGGAAGGTCAGCTGTGCAAAACGTTGTCTGTGCAGGCTTCTGTCATGCCAGCACAACACTTGCCCAGTGATCCAACAATGACAACACTTGAAAAGCTCTGGTCACAGAAGCATGTGTACGGGAGTCTTCCTCCAGTCATATTCACATATGCAATACACATGTTGAGCAAGTTGGCCTGATGACACAGATGACTTGTGTAACATGGATGCACAAACATGCCTGTCCAGTGGAGATGGTCCAAGTCAGGTAATCTTCCTATGTGCCCAAATGTAAGCACAACCTATGTGCAACAGTGTATGCAAACGATGTGAAGTAGCAAAGCCAAAGAGAAAATCCTGGTCACAACATTTTGCCATCATCACACCCTGAAATTGCAGCTAAGGATGTCATGGATACATATCAGAAAAGTACACATATTCAATGGACCACATGGAGTACATCACATCAACAAATCATCCTGTAATACCTTTGAAACACCTGTACAATAGCAAGTCCATGACACTCATCATCAACATCATGTACATTTGAACCAACAACACTGGATAACAACAATTGACTTTATTGGGGACATAACTCTTTGAAACCGTTTAGTCACAATGTCAAAAGGCTAATGGCCAGTCCATATCAGGAGTCCGCCCAAGGTGAGACGTGACAAGTTGTCACCCATTGCTTGCATGCACTACTATGGGCATGGGACATCTCCCCTTGGAGGGGCATAGACAGTGGCAGTCCAGGCACCGCAGGGACAGGATCAGGGGACAGCAGAATGGGGTAGGGGAGGGCTGGTGGGTGCAGGAGTGTCACTGGCAACTGCAGTGGAGGTGTCTGACACAGTGGTTGCCGTCACCACGGCAGGGCCCAAATCCAATGGGGTGGGTGCTGTCACCACTGCAGGGCAAAAGTCAGACGGGCTTGTTACCGGCACCACCGCAGTGGGCAGGTCAGATGTTTGGGATGGGGTCTCTACTGCAGTGCCAAACTCCAAAGGAGTGTCATGGGGCTCAGGTGAGGTGGGGATGGGGCTCAGGTGAGGGGGGCACAGTCCCAACATCAGTGGCAGGAACAGGCTGAGCGTGTGAGGTGGGGGTGGAAGTGCATGTGGTAGGGGGAGGGCCTAAGCATTTTGGGGATGCGGTATTGGTGTGTGGGGGAACCAGGGGCAGGGTGTGGCGGGGGGACCTGTGGAGTGGTGGCCTTGGGGCTGCAGGACGGAGACTGTGACTTTGAGCGGTGGGATTGGGGGGTCTTGCTCTTCCTGCTCCAGGGGGACTTGCGGATGGGGGCCTCAGTGTCCGTGCGCCTGGGGGAGGGTGTCTGTGTGGCAGTGGAACTCCCCCCTGTGTGTGGTGACTTCCTCTTCCCCTTGTGCGTTGGAGCGGATGGATTGGTGGGGAAGAGGCCAAGGTCACAGATGAAGAGCTGCTTGGAAGGGGGGGTTGCAGGTGAGGCAGGGGAAGTGCTTTTGGAGGGAGAGGCATCTGAGGTCTGTGGAGTGCTTGTGGATGCCTGTTTGTGTGTCTGTGACCCATCCCCTGTGTGTGTGCCATCAGTCCCCGGAGTGTGCGTGCCTGTGGCTTTTGATTTTGACTTGCGTGACTGTGTGCTTCTTGGGTCTGTTGTGGTGCGTGCCGGTGTGTGTGTGCGTTGGACAGGTAGGGTAGTGGGGACTGTGGATGTGGCAGAGGTAGGAGGGGTGAGGGACAGTTGGAGGAGTGACACTGCTGCCATCTGTGTGGAGGCCATGGACTGAATGGTCCGATGTAGGGCAGACATGTTGGATGATATGCCCTCCATGAAGGACACCAGTTGAGTCAACAGAGTGGTGTGGGAATGGAGGACACTCAACATCGCTGCCTGCCCTACATGGATCTGCTTCAGTAAGTCCACAGACTCCACACTCAAGGCAGCAGGGGAGACAGGGGCAGGGGGTGCGGTGCCTGGACCAAAGGAGACATGTTCCCTCACAGGGGGGTCTCCACGGACATCTGGGATAGGAGCAGATGGGAGGGTGGAGATGTTAGTGGTGGCGGGGACAGACTCGCTACGTGTTATCTGTGGTCTGCTGACACCTGCCTCCACAAGGGAGTCCTCACTGGAGATGCTGTGTTCCTCAGCCGAGGTGGTCGTAGCTGAGGTATCCTCCGTGTGGCTCCCCTCACCCTCTGTGCCACTGGGTCCCTCCAACTCCTCTGAAGCGGACCCAGTCTGGCTCTGCGGCTCCTCTTGGTCCGTGGAGCTGTCTCCTCCAGTAGCCGTAGATGTATCTGCAATCAATCGGGATAAACAGATCCACATCAGTCACCTGTTTCACCTGACACATCACAGTCAATACAGCACATCACAGAGGACGCCTTTGCATCAAGTGGCAGATATTGCAAAAAGGGCAGACATTTTTTGAAAATGACACCTGTCAGTCTGCCAGTCAACCATGCCCCTCATATCCTGCCCCTCCATGTTCCCATCTGTCTGGTGCATGTAGTATGCCACTTCTCATATGTGGGCACATGCACCACATAGACATGTCTCAGAACTGCATAAATTGTGATTGAAATCTGCCAGTACACACACATCCCATCTCCTGCCACTGACTCAGCACATGTGTCAGGATTAGGGATGGCCAAAATCATTGTCAGTGAAATGGATATGCTTCATTCACAAGACACCATGAGGTGCTCATGTCTTGATGGTCAATGCAACAATAGAGTGCATGCTGTGCAACTGACATTACTGCGGGATACACATCAGCAAGTGGGATACCATGCTACGGCCCAGTATGGCTAAGCAGCCATCACTGGCTTCAGTCTCAGGGGCAGTGCATCCAAAATTAAACAGTCTGCACTGTCTCACAATCATTAACATTTATGAGAATGTAAGCCCTGCAGCTGTCAAGTGCACAGGTACCCCCACTGCTACCCACATCTTCAGGCATCTGATGATCACATGTAAAACAAATGCAACAGTTGAGTGACTGCAATCACCAATATGTAAGCATGATGACATCACAGCATGATGAGAACGAATTGAGGCTGCCTGCACTGTGATGTATAATCCAACATTAAGCACCGTCAAGTGATTACACACCTATACATTGACCCATTGTGATGATCCATTAGCCACACCTCAGCTAGCTGCACAAACCAAAATGAACAACACCACAGGAGTCTAAGAGGGTAGGCCACTCCACAATGACACCGAGGAAAACACCATATTGCACATTTCACAATGCACAAAATGTAGGCTGACACACAGGAGTAGAAGAACAGAGTGTACTTCATGTCCGGAGTAGGCATACCTGACCAGGAACATGTGCAACATGTGATTACCCTGGACACCAGGCATGTGTTCATGCATGTGTGAAACACATGATGTACATTCTTCTGATGCCCCTTAAATGTCATACCTGCTGCATGGCTGTGTGGCAAATACCCCTGGCACATATGGTGTGCCAAAACATCAATTGGAACACATATCAATTGCCCACACAGAGTACATGTCTGATTGCTGGCAATGTGCAGCCACATGGGAATCATTAGCCTCACTCATGAAGACAAAACAATGCACTGGTAGCAGATGCTGTTCACAACCTTAAGTTTGGACAACAGCAGGGACACACAACCCAAGTTACACAAGTCACAGACTGAAAGGGGTACACCTGTGTATCAGATGAGGATGGGCCATGACCTAAATTGGGCACATGACTCCTGTACAAGTAGACAGGAGTTCTGTGGAAGTGTAACCAGGATGAAGGAGTGCAAAGAGCATGTGAGACATAGTACACAGAGAATGCATGCACTTACCCCCTCCTTGCTGCTGTCTGGCCTTTAACTGCCCATCCAGGTCTGGGAAGACCACCGCCAGTATCCGGGGCATGTGGGGGGTCAGTGTACGGCGTCCGCCCCTTATGCGAGGAGGCAACAGCTTCAGCTGGACTCTGGCAATCCTCCGGGTCCAGCCACGAAGGTCGTGCCACCTCTTCTGGCAGTTGCGGATGCGGCGTCTGTAGACCCCCACAGAACGAACAGCCCGAGCAATGGTCAGCCAGATCTCCTGCCTCTGATGGGCATCAACCTGTGAGGATGACAAGGATAAAAAAGTCCATTACCACACATGCCACATGTTTGTGCATCACACAGTTGGATATACATGTCTTTCTTGCAAGGGCATATGATGGACACAGGTAGTGAAAATATGGTGATTGACAGTTGTCCTGCATTTTTCTAAATGGAAACATTGCCTGAGTATTACAACCGTGTGAAAAGTGCTCTTTTCATGCACAGTACCTGTCCAGTATAGGTACCTACACACCTTGGGGGTAACAACTACTCAGTGAGCATGCTAGACACTGGTGAACACAATGTAATTGGTGCCAGTCAGACAACATACACAATGAAAAAGGGATGTGGAGTGCACACTCACCTGCTCCCCTGGTTTCCCATACAGCTTGCTGTACTGTGGAAGGCGGCTGTCCAGCAGAGCCTTGTTCTCCTCCTCTGTGAAGGCTGGGGCCCTCTCCACAGTACGTGCCATTCTTGGAGCCAGAGGATGCAGAAACAGCAGCAGTGGTAGCAGAGATGTCACTCTGGTGCATGTAGTGCAGGCAAGTGAGCTCTCAGGGGAACAGACAGCCTTATCTGTGCTGCAGAGGCAGATTCAGTCCCATGCGTCAAAAGCAATAGGTCCGACACGTTTGCATCCTATGAATCTGGCCAATCCATCGCATTGCACACCTCGTACACGCCTTCTGCATTGTTTGAAATATGGAAAAGCATTGCACTGACGAGTCTGATACATTGTTGGAGGCAGCCAACGGAATTTCAAGAAACCGATTCGTATCAGGCTCGAATCCGCGTCAGTCCCCACAGAAGTCAATGTGCAAGGCGTGCGTGCAAAGCGTGCGTGCGGCTCCTTCCCTAGGTGTCCGACGCGTCTTTTGAATTGGTCACCCGCGTCAGTCCCCATAGAAGTCACTGTGCAAGGCGTGCGTGCAAGGCGTGCGTGCAAGGCGTGCGTGCGGCTCCTTCCCTAGGTGTCCGCGTCTTTCGAATTGGTCACCCGCATCAGTCCCCATTGAAGTCACTGTGCAAGGCATGCGTGCAAGGCGTGCGTGCGGCTCCTTCCCTAGGTGTCCGACGCGTCTTTCGAATTAGTCACCCGCGTCAGTCACCATAGAAGTCAATGTGCTAGGCGTGCCACACACCATAGCTTGCCATTGACCCATGGGCACACCAACAACAATACAGTCTGTGACACAGTATCTCAAAGTGCATGTCAGGCTGCATTACCTGTGTGTGAACATGTGATTTTGGATGTTTCACTTAGTGGCACTCCCAGGCAGGGCAGGGTGTCATGGGGACAGATACAATTGTGGCCTGGACACATAACCACTGTGGTTGTCAAGAGTACATTTCAGTGCATGAGGCAATTACACAGTTCCCGGTGTACATTGTGTATGACATACACCCTCACTCTTCAGTGGAATGGTATGTGTCTCACAGGGTGTCACAGTGCCACATATGTGATGTTCATCCACAGTATGTGTGCATTTCCATGCAGAGATGACTCAGATTTAATGTGCTCAATGTCAAACGGTCACAACATCCATGTATATTGTCAATGTGAGTTGATGTTGCGTCTGTGTGTCACAGTCATCCATGTGTGAGCTGGCAAGAAATCATGGGGCACTTCATGTGTGTGTCATGTGTGCGTTGTGTTGTGCATATGGGACGCTACATCATGATGGTGTCCATGTTGCTGAGATGTCAGATGATGGGCATGTATCTGACATGTGTGCCCATACACAACAGCACACACATCATGTTCTTGTGTCATGTATTGTGGTTTCATGTGCTATTTGTCATGTACACTGTCACATAGATAGGGGGAATGACAAACTGTCTTTGCTCATCTATGTACTGCAGGAGACCAAATGTCCAGAGACCGTTCCCTGACCTGGAAACCATGGTTGAACGTGACTGCATGCGACGGTACCGCTTCACCAGTCCACTGATCGAAAAATTGGCGGAGCAGTTGGCCCCACATCTGCAACCTGGCCGGACATACCCTACAGCGCTGACCCCCAAGGTGAAGGTGATGGCAGCCCTACACTTTTTTGCCACCGGTACTTTCCAGCACACTGTTGCTACTGCTGGTGGGATGTCACAGACTATGTTCAGCCGTGTGCTTCGGGATGTGTTGGAGGCGATGTTGCATTTCCTCAACCAGTACATCCATTTCCACAGAGCACAACAACTCGCTAACATCAAGGGGGACTTCTATGCCCTGGGCAGGATGCCACATGTCATTGGCTCCATCGATGGGACACATGTGGCTTTGGTACCACCGCAGGCACATGAGCAGACGTACCGGAACAGGAAGCATTTCCGTTCTATAAATGCTCTTGTGGTTTGTTTGGCGGACATGACCATTTCCCATGTGTGTGCAAGGTTCCCGGGCTCAGCACACGACGCCTACATAATGAGGAGTAGTCGCAACCCAACGATGATGGCACAGATGCAGTACCAGCGTTCCTGGCTTGTCGGTGTGTACTGTTTAGCATTGTGTGTGTTTGCTAAAGATGATTAGCACCCTATTTTCACACTCAACTAATGTGCAATTGTCTCTCTATAGGTGACTCCGGATACCCCAAAATGCCGTGGTTGCTGACACCCCTCAGGAACCCTGAGACACCGGCGGAGATGCGCTACAATGAGGCACATGGCCGGACCGGGAGGGTGATCGAGCGGACAATTGGCCTCCTGAAAAGCAGATTCTGCTGCCTGGACAAGACAGGAGGGGCCCTCCCATATGCACCTGCGAAGGTGTGCAGGATCATCATAGTGTGCTGCATGCTACACAACCTGGCAGTGTGGAAGCGGTTGCCTCTCATCCAGGATGACGATGACCAACCTCCACCAGCCGTAGAGGATCCTGACCTGGGGCATGATGCCAGTGAAGATGAGGCAGATGGTGATGTTCGGAGCCAGCTGATCCAGAACTTCTTCACATGAATGTCAGTATACAGGTATGTGTTGTCAAAGTATTGTGTCAGCCTGACCTATGTTGGTGGTGCACTGGTGCTGATTGAGTGTGGCAGTATGCTACTTGTCAGGATGCTTGCTGTGATGTGTCCTTTCTGGTAGTCTGTACTCCCAAACAGTGTTTACCTGATTGTTAGGTTGTGTCTGGGTAGTTAGTGTTTTGTTTTGGGCATGTATATTGTTGTTGTCTGCTGTATATCTGTGTTTTTAATTGTGTTTTCTGTCTGTCCTTCACAGGGTCCTTTGGATGCTGTATGGTTTGGTCTGAACCCCAAGACCCAGATCCTTGTTCCAGAGTGCAAGAACTCGTTGTCCCAAACAATGATGTGCCACACACCCCTGGACTTTCATCGTTCACCACGTGTTTAATTTTCTGCTCACTGTCACGTGAGGTTAACGTGCATCAGTTGTGGATTTCTCACATTGTGAATATTTGATAAACCTGCCCTTCACTTTGGGATGTGCTCCGTGTGTGTCCACACATCCGACAGTAATTCGAATCCTGTACCTGTGGGCTGCTTGCCAATGACCCAGGATGGGTGTTGTGTGTGTGCATTCCACTGTATTTCCTGTTGACATCAGTGTTGGCGATGAGTTAGAGGGCCCTGGTGAGTATGTGTTGTGTTGTCCTAGTGGTGTGTCTCCCTCATATGTGTCACATTCACATGACTCACATAACGGTGTTCGCATTGCTGTATTAGTTTGCATGCACAGTGTTCCTTAGCAGCTCATCATCGCCATGGCACAAACCAAGTAGGAATCACGACAGAGGCAAGTATTGTGTGATTATGATTTTATTTCCAAACATGTGTAAGGATGGTGAATGGAAGTTGAAGTGCTGTACAATGTGATGGTAATCCAAAGTTCACAGGTGAGTTGGTAGTCTTGGGAGTTGAAATGTCCAGAGTAGAATCCAGTCATTTGGTGCATTGTCACAACTTTGACCTTCCATGTCAAGTGGGTGATTTGGATGTAGGTCGACAAGGTCAACTGGTTTGCACACAAAGGACGATATCAGGACCAGGTGTTGTGTGCCTGGGGGATATGCATGGCCATCAGCGTCTCAATTGTCCTTCTTCGGACGACCCCTCTTCTTTCTCGGGGGACCCTCATGTGCAGGCTGCTGCGGTGCCGAGGACTCTCTGCCAGAGTCCTCCTCCCTCCCTGTGGCTGTTGCGGATGTTGTGGCAACAGATGTTGTGGGCGCACAGGGAGGTGTGGTCATGTTGGTGCTGATCTGGCGGAGGCATGTCAGTATGTCCCTATGCACCGCTGTTAGTTCATCCAATTTGTCCCACTTGGACTCCACCCGGGACATGTGGGAGTCCAAGCGGGCATGATGGGCAGCCTGCTGTTCTTTGAGTTCCTTGAGGATCCCCACGACCTGTCCAAACCCTCCGGTGCTTTCCTGGTACGCATCTATGATGCGTTCCAGGTGTGGCTCATCATGCAGTCCAGCCCCCTCTGCAGGCCGTGTCCTCTGCCTGCCCACCCTCCCACCGCCTCGACCCACACGGGCAGGACCTGCCATGGCCGGCACAGGTGACACTGGGCCCCCTTGAGTGTTTGCGCCAGTGGTGTTGTCCCTTGCTTCCGGGGTGCCCTGTGTACCTGTTCCGTTGTTGTTCTGTGGCCTGGGCCTGTCCGTGTCGGCATGGGTACTCTGTCTGGTGTCAGATGTGGCAGGAGTGGTTGCCGGGGGTGCTAATGTTCCTGCTGCTGAGGCTGCACGATGACTCATGCCGGAGGTGCCAGGTCGGTCAAGGTCGTCGTCCGAAGAGCATGGAGAGTGATCCACGCCGGGGAGCTCAGGGTCCGCCAGAGTCTGGGACTGGTACTCTTCCTCAGGTCCTGCTGTGTCCCCAGCATCCCCTGTGGTTGGAGGAGACACACAATGTATGTTATGTTTCTACCGACCTCAACGTTTCACACACATGACATTTGCCACTGGACATCATTATGAGAATCTGTACATTGCATTGTCCTAGGTTGTGACAGACAGGGGTTGATATTGTTCAAGCACTTTGTAATGGCAACCTGGAGCATTGCGATGTGCACGTCAAGCTGTGTGCATGACCAGCTCATGTATTGAACAATTGTCTGTAGTTGGCCATTGCCACTCACTTTCCATCACATGCCTGACACAGTTGTTTTATCCCTGTCCACATTAGTGCTTTAACAATGCCACACGAACAATTGCACTTGGGGTATGTAGCAAGCTTGGGGCATGTGTTGTGTGATTCTTTTCTTTCCTCTGTGCGTCACATTGGTGTGTCTGTGCAACATGGTTGCAGTACGGTATGCCTGAGATCCAATGTGAGATACTATTTTGTTGTCTGTGTTACTAGTTCACATCTCTTTTCATACAAGTCATGGTGTTTGCGTAGCTAATGAAGTTGTTGCTGAGTTTTGTAGGTGGTAACGCCTTCTATCTTGTCAAATTCCTCCATAGTGAGAGGGATTGGGCACAGAAGCTCTCTTGCTTTTCCATGCTCATGACAGTGATGGGCAGAGGTGTGTGTTACAGTTCAGCTGCTGTGAGTTGCATGCCTCCTCAGGTGCAGTCCAGGTTAGTCATTGTGTTTGGGGTGTCCATGACAGTGTATGATGTGTTGTGTGAATGATGCGTACAATGCAGACCGATGTGGGATTGAAATGCAGCTCACAACTGCACATTTTATGAATGACACCATGCTACAGTGTCAGCTATATGTGAGTGTCCATTCTAGTCACTGTCAGGTGTCCACTGTCAATGATGTATAGGTGACATTGTGTGTGTTTGGTGCTATGTACTATGTCTACATCTCCCCAATTGTCATCTACGAGACACACCTTCACAGCCAGGGCAGGGGACACGACAGGGACACTACATCTCCAGAGAGTGGGAGGATGCCTACAGTTCCAATGGCTGTGAGTGTAGATGTGTTTGAGTTGGCCAGTGCATGTGTGTGACTTGCAGCCAATTCATACATCATGACCATGTGTCAGCCATCTTGCCAAGGCATTTACTTTTGGAGTGATTGGTCCCAAGGGTGCACTTTGTTGTGGCTGAGAAGGTGTGCTTTGAGGCTGCATAGATGGCATTTTGAGTCATTGCAGGACCTCTTTCACCCAAAGAGGCCAGATAATACCCCATGTGTCATGCTTCCATTGCAGGGAGTCACAATTTACGTTCAGGGTGTCAGGCATTGGTGTCCTGTTGTCAGTTGGTGCCCAAGGCCCAGCTGGGCCTTGTGCTCCCCACAGCAGGGCCTAGTGTCAGCCATCATGGCAGTACTTTTGCACTCCCTGTGAGGTGAGCATGGTTCAGTGTGAGCTTGCAGGGACATGTGGGTGGGGGACTGGTGGCTGTGAATGCAACTCCCATCATGCTTTTGGCTCCACCCACCTTCCCACAATGCCTGAGCTTCCTTCCTGTGACTCTGCTTCCATGTGAGTGATTGAGACAGCAATGGCAAGATGACTGACAGTGGTATCCAATTGTTTGTTTGTGCACAATTCCAAAACAGGGCCTTGTGCTCCCCACGGCGGAGCACATTGTCAGGGTTCTTGTTAGGGAGTTTTCACTGACTCTCTTGTGGAGCATGATCCCAGGTGTGTATTTTGGTGTAGGTGGGAGGGGTGTGTGTGACAGGGGCTGCTGGTAGATGTAGTCAGAGCTGGCAGTCCTCCTCCCCCAGTTCCGACATCCCACCATGCAGCATGCTTCCATTGCAGGGAGTAGTAGTCACCTTTCAGGCTGTCAGGCATTGGTGTCCTGTTGTCAGTTGGAGCCCAAGGCCCAGCTGGGCCTTGTGCTCCCCACAGCAGGGCCTAGTGTCTGCCATCTTGGCAGTACTTTTGCACTCCCTGTGAGGTGAGCATGGTTCAGTGTGAGCTTGCTGGTACATGTGGGTGGGGGACTGTTGGCTGTGACTGCAACTCCCATCATGCTTTTGGCTACACCCACCTTCCCACAATACCTGACCTTCCTTCCTGTGATTCATTTTCCCTTTGTGGTGGTGTGCCTGTGCTGACAAGATGGCAGACAGTGGTGTCCTGGTGTTTGTTTGCACACAAGTCCCAACAAGCCCATGTGCTTCACACAGCAGACAACAGTGTGGTAAATCTATGTGGGATATTTGCATTGAGTCTGAGGGAATGCATTATACCAGGTGGGTTGTGTTGAGTTTGTGTTAAGGGGTGTGTGTGCAAGTACCTGCTGGTATATGGAGTCAGAGCTGGCAGTACTCCTTCCCACTAGGCCAGATTTCCCACCATGAGGCATGCTTCCATTGCAGGGAGTGTAAGTTACCTTTCAGGCTGCCAGGCATTGGTGTCCTGTTGTTTGTTTGAGCACAATTCCCAGCAGGGCCTTGTGCTCCCCACAGCAGGGCCTAGTGTCAGCCATCTTGGCAGTACTTTTGCACTCCCTGTGAGGTGAGCATGGTTCAGTGTGAGCTTGCAGGGACATGTGTGTGGGGGACTGGTGGCTGCGACTGCAACTCCCATCATGCTTTCTGCTACATGCACATTCCCAGCAGCCCAACATTCCTTCATTTTGACTCAGCTTTCCTGTGAGGTGGTGTGACAGTGGTGGCAAAATGGATGACAGTGTTTGTTGGTTATTTATGGTCATGCCTTGCAGTATTAGTCTTTAGGTTTGTACATGTTAGGACGTAGTTCCATATTACTGTAGGATGGCAGGTATTGTGTTTGTGTGACTGATATACACGTCACAGGATACTTGCCTTTCCGTTGCTATGGCTTTGCTGGTGGTAATTGGTTTCACAGTGCCCTTGCCAGTGATATATGTGTGTTGCCAGACAATTTTGGGTAAATTAGTTGGCTACTCACCAGGCTCTGGTATTCCTGTTAATCCATGGATGCTCTCCGGCGGTAGGATGGCCCGCACCTTCTCCTCCCAGGACCTGAAGTGCGTTGGTTTTGCAGGAGGGCCACCGCCAGTCTGCCTGCTCAGGGTGTGTTCCCTGCCAATGAGCTTCTTGACCCTCCTGCGCACATCGTAATACCTGTTCTGTATATCGTCCTTTGTGCGCAAACAAGGTGCTTGTGCATTGACCTTGTCGACAATCCTCTCCCACATCTTGGTTTTCTGTGACATGGGGGTCTGTTGGACCAATGTGCCAAACAACTGTGGCTCTACCCTGAGTATTTCGTCAATCATGACTTCCAACTCACTATCTGTGAACTTTGGATTCTTCTTGGGGGGCATGGTGCTGGGTGGTTGTGGGGATTGATATGTGGGGGGGGTATATGTGTGTGTGGTGGGTGTGAGTTTGTCAGTGAATGTGTGATTTAGTTTTTGAGTGGTGCAAATTGTGTAGTTGTTGTGTGTTGTGTGAGTTGTGCTGTGTCTCTGCAGTGTGGTGGTGGTGTCTGCTGTGCTATGCCTGTAATTTGCAAAGGATCATGGTAAGGATTTCTTGCCTTTATATAGGTGTAGTTGTGGGTGTGTATTTGTTCCTTTTTTAATTTTTTTTATTTATTGACTTTGTAATTTGTTTTTTTGTGCTTTTTTTGTGACATTTCTTTGCTTTTGTTGTGCATGATGGTGACGTTCGTTTGACCGTGTCGGACGCTGCCAGTGGCTCGCGCGGGCTAACCCGAGTCTGTCACACTGACATTCTGCTGTTTTTCGACGTTGGCGTACGCATCGGACGCAGAGGGGTCTTTTGTTTGGTAGTCACTTTTTGCTTTGCGGCTCGGTTTTCCTGATCGTGCTCCGTGCGAGTCGGTCTCAATTCACACGTATTGCATCGTACTGCGCGGCTCGTGCATCGCGGGTACGTTTCGGTCGCGTCAATTCATGATGCGTGTCGGTCGGTACGATTCCCGGTCATTTTACGGGCGAATCACTGATTTGCGTGCGGTTCGGTCGTGCGGCTCGTGTTCCGTGCGAGTGGGTTGTAATTCACACGCGTTGCATCGTACTGCGCGGGTCGTACAGTGCCGGTCCGTGTCGGTCGGTCTCCGTTCCCGGTCCGTGTCGGTCGGTATGTTTTACGGACGGAATCGGCCCCAATGTGTCAAAATAACAAATTTTGACAGGCCTAAACCATCCATTTAAATATTATTAACCCCTTGGCCGCGGCGGTAATTCCGCCGCGGCGCTGGGGGGGCGGAGGTGAGCGCGGTGCCGCCATGCTCGTGACGGAACCACGCCGTCATGAGTAACGGGCGAGCTGTGCTCATGACGGCGTGGCTCCGTCACGACCCCGCCCACTCACTAATTCGCCCGCACAGGCGGGGAATCAGTACCGCGTGGACGGAGCGGCCGCAGCATGACGGAACCACGCCGTCATGAGCACACGCCGCCCGTGGCTCATGACGGCATGGTTCCGTCAAAAGCAGGGAAGGGGTTAAGTCACCCTAAGTAGGCTTTAAATGGCAATAAGGCAGGGTACATGAAATTAAATGTAGGATATTCAAATGTTTAATGGTGCACAGACAGAATATAGAGTTGTTTTTTTCGAAGTACCATAATATTGAGTTTTAAATATCGAGGTACAAGAATATCGACTGCAAGAATATCGTGGTACAAAATATCGTCAGTAAGGTAAAAAATATAATTTTTTTTATTATCGAAGACAGTAATATCGTTTGTAAAAATATCGTTGTTAATAATATCGATATTTATATTAGTGTTCTGTATTTTAGTATGTGTGTTAAAAGTATGTGATGTCATTTTTTTCTATAAGTATAGCTTTTTTTTTAATGTATGTGTTACATTTTTTGCAGTAATTAATTTTATGTTAATAAATTTTTGCGTATTTTAATTGTGTAGCAGGTTGTGGGTTTATAGGGGAATAAGGTGGAAAGTAATTATGGGGCTCATTACGATGGCGTAACGATCGCCACCGCCGGGCCGGCGGTGGCGACTGTTATGCCATCGTAACGTGAAATACCCCCGTCATATTATGATGGCGGTGGGTATCGCAGCGGATGCAAAGTCCGTCTGCCGCTTTTCCGCCGGTCGGCAATCGTTACGATTGCCGGCCGGGCGGTGCTGGGCCACTAATATGGTGGCGGTGCCTAGCAGACACCGCCAGCCATATTAGGATGTGGGTGGTTGCAAGGCCTTTGGCGGGGATTGGTATCGGGAGCCAGTTGCAGGCCCCCTGGGGGTGGGAGGGGGGTGCACTTGGGGGGTACCCATGGTACCCCCCTGCAGTTCCCAGCACCAAGTGGCAGGCACCGCATGATGCCTGCCACGTGGTGCGAGGAAATGCTGTGCATGCCCTTTTACCATTGCGGACGGTGCTGCAGCCAGCAGCACCGTCCACAATGGTAAAAGGACAGGATGCGCCCGCCAGTATGGCGGGCGCATCCTAATTGGGCCGGTGGGACCGCCGCACGTCTGGCGGTCGGTCCCATCGCCGTTATGATGGCGGGCGGACTGATGTCCACCCGCCATCATAATGAGCCCCTTAATTATAATAAAGTAATTATTAATTTGAATGTATTAGTATTTCTAATTAATTTATTATTAATTAATTATTATTGGTTATTAAGTTTTATTAATGAATGAATTGATAATTATATTAATTGTGTTATTTTTTTAGGAATGGGTTGAGGGTTTATAGGGGCATAGGGTGGGAAGTAATTTAATTATACTAAAGTAATTATTAATTTTTATGTATTAGTATTTATAAATAATTTATTATTAATTGGTTATTAATTTTTATTAATTGATAATTATATTAATTGTGTTATTGTTTTAGGAGCCAGTTGTAGGTTTATAGGAGAATAGGGTGGGAAGTAATATAATTTAAAAAAAGTAATTATTAATATTTATTTATTAGTATTTATAATTAATTTATGATTAAATAATTATTAATTGATTATTAATTTTAATTAATTGATTAATTGATAATTATATTAATTGTGTTATTTGTTTAAGGAGCGGGTTGTGGGTTTAGAGGGGAATAGGGTGGGAAGTAATTTAATTATAATAAAGTAATTAGTAATTTTTAGTTATTATTATTATTTATAATTAATTTATTCTTAAATAATTATTAATTGGTTATTAATTTTTAATAATTATGTAATTGATACTTATGTTAATAGTGTTATTTTTTTAAGAAGCGGGTTGTAGGTTTATAGGGGAATAGGGTGGGAATTAATTTAATTAAAATAAAGTAATTAATATTTTTTATTTATAATTTATTTTATATTTCGATTTTATAGTGTTGTTTGTGGTAATTTATTTATTAAGAATTAGTTATTAATTGTTTGAAAATTATAAATAATTAATTGGTAAATATGTTAATTGTGCCAAATCTGTAGGAGTTGTTTGTGCGTTTATAGGGGAATATGGTGTGAAGTAATTTATTTAAAAATCATTAATAAACATTTTTTTGATTCTAATTAATTAATTTTAAAAATAGTTATTTGTTTGTAAAATGTTGATTTTAAACTTTTATAAATTAATGTTTGTAGTTAATTTTTAGTATTTTTTAACATTCAATTATTTTTCTATCTTTGCACTCACTGGAGTGGGAATAGTAATTTTTATCCCTACGCTATCCAACACTTTCCGTACTGTTGCACTCTCTGGAGTGGGAATAGTAGTTTTTACCCCTCCGCTATCCAACACGTTCCCTACTGTTGCACTCTCTGGAGTGGGAATAGTAATTTTTACCCCTGCACTATCCAACACTTTCCCTACTGTTGCACTCACTGGAGTGGGAATAGTGATTTTTACCCCTATGCTATCCAACAGTTTCCCTACTGTTGCACTCACTGGAGTGGGAATATTAATTTTTACCCCTTCGCTATCCAACACTTTCACTACTGTTGCACTCTCTCGAGTGGAAATAGTAATTTTTACCTTTACGTTATCCAATACTTTCCCTACTGTTGCACTCACTGGAGTGGGAATAGTAATTTTTTACCCTTCGCTATCCAACACTTTCCCTACTGTTGCACTCACTGGAGTGGGAATAGTAATTTTTATCCCTACGCTATCCAACACTTTCCCTACTGTTGCACTCTCTGGAGTGGGAATAGTAATTTTATCCCCTCCGCTATCCAATATTTTCTCTACTGTTTCAGTTAATGTAGTGTAAAATGTATTTTAAAAAGATTAAAAATATTTTACTATTTTAATTTATTATATATATATATATAATTTTTATTTTTATGTTATTGGTGTATGTGTATTTATATGTATTTATAATTTTTAATATGTTTCTCACAAATTATAATTTATTAAAATAAATATTTATCAATATTATTAAGTAAATATATATATTATATTTTATGTATATGTATGTTTAATTTATTTTTACATTAAGGGCCCGATTCTGATGCGGTTTGGAAAGCTTCCCGACCGAATGGGTTTGGGAAGGGTTTCCAACCGAATCGGATCGGGAGAGTCCAACCGACCGAGTACGATGCATCCGGATGCTTCCAGATACGATTTGGTTGGACTCCCATTGGCTTCAATGGGAGCCTATGTTCCTATCCGCATCGTAATCGGGCCCTAGGTGGGAATGCTTTCCTAACCGCATCGTAATCGGGCCCTCGGTTGGAAAGACACATTTCCGATCCGAATTGGACGGACAAATGCCGTTAGGAGGCCTTCCTAACCGCATCAGAATCAGGCCCTATATGTATTACTTTTAATTTTAAACGTTTCTAATAATTCTAACTATGTTTCTTTTAATTATATGTATTATTTACTTTGTTTTACATTATTTTTTAAACATTAAAAAACAATATTTTTAACAACGATATTTTTAACAACGATATTTTTTCTCGATATTTTTGTACTTACCATTATGTAGATAGGACTTCGATATTCTGGACAATTATATTTTTGCTTCGATATTTTTGTACCTCGATATTTTCAATGTTGATATTCTGTCATTGATCCATGTTTAATGTTAAACATGTATCAACAAAAAGGAAGGGGGGGGACCAGGAGCTGATTATGGTCCAGTGTCCGTGCTCCTAAATCTAGTAATCAACTCAAAATGGGGGACACTGTTCTGAAGTGGGGGTGCCAGGGGTCACCCACTCAACCCAATGAAAAAGAGAAAGAGAAAGAAAAAGTCAAGAGATCGTCCTAGGTCTAGAACCCACTGTTCCGAGGCAAGAACAAGTCTTGGCTCTTGTTGCCCTCACACACCTCGAAGGATGTCATGCTTCATCATCGGGCGTTTGCTCCTCGTCGGGCCGGCGCTGCAATGCCCTACGGGTCCCCCGAAGGGTCACTTTAGTGGAGATCTTTTGAGAACTGCCGTCAGATGGGTGAGGGTGTGTGGGGTGAGTCCTATGAGGAGGGTGAGAGAGTGTGTGTAAGTTAAAACTGGCTAAGGGTTACCAAAAGGGGATATTTATTGTGGCGGTGCCCTTGTCAGGATAAAAAACTCGAAGGTGGTGTGTTACTCCAGTAGACGTAATGTGCCCAGGTAACTAAAAGGTTGACATGTTTCGCGCCTGGTTGGTCACAATGATCCGTGGCGCTTCATCTGGGCCAAAAAACAAGTTGTTGTGTAAAAGTGCTAGTGAGTAAAAGGGATAAAACGACCCTCTGTGAGGTCAGGGCGGGCCACAACTGTGTACCCTACAGTTAGGGTACAACTAAATAGTTGATCCGCTCCTGATGTGACCTAGGAGAGAAATGGGACAGCAAGAAAAGGGACAAACATCAAACATACATCAGAGGCGTCATTTTATGCCTCCTAAAGTACATCAAAACGCGCACATAGTGCATGAGACAAGAGACTGACTGAGTGAAGATACCATGGGGCTGGTTCTCGCTGTGGTGGCTATCGAGGTGTGTGCAACAGGCCGACTACAGGTCACGCCAGATAGCCGGCGATCACGTGTGCGGCACTGCCGGTCACCCAAGAAGCAACCCTTGGTGAGAAAGAGCCGTGAAGTAAAAGTCCGACACGAGCGGTCGAATGCTGCGTGCAATGTATGCACTGGACCAGAGGTGCTGGGTGTGCACAAAAATGTGATAATATCACTGTTGCGTTGCTGTTAAGTGGAATTTGTGCCATGAAGACACAGCCCGTTTATTGGGGCCAGCACGCGCAAATCTAGCAAAGAACCTGCGATGCTGCATATGCAAAGATACATGAATGAAACAATGGCGCGTTGCCGGTAGAGGCGAGGCGGGGAGAGTCCTTACCTAAAGTCAAATGGAGAATTGCTCCATGGGCTAGGGGCGTAGGTAGCCCGCACCTTTACGGGCTAAGAGAAGAGAAAGTGAAGCATAGAATAAGAGAGGTGCAATTTAACACAAACGATAGTCCAGGAGCGACTTACTGTGCGGGCTTCGAGACATGAGTCTCCTGAATATACTCAGGGTTTCGCTAGAGTGCTGGCTCCCAGCACCCACCCGTCCATACACCTGCCCGAATGTTATCTGGCCGTGGTGGAGGCAGCCCAGATATAGTGGCACTACTGGCGTTGAGTGCGGCCCCTACTTCCGGGATGCTTCGTCATGTTGCGTTGATGCGCGCATGTACAGAGGAGTAGTATAAAATTGACCTGCACATTGCGGGCACGGTAAGAAGGAGGTGCAGTTGTAGTGGTTGCCATGGGGGAAAAGACAAGCCTGCTCTGAAACTAGTGCAAACCAGCGTGTAAATAAGAGAGGCAGAAAGGAAAAGTGGAAATCCACAGTGGTAGTCCACTCTAAGCCAAAAGCCAAATAGTGTTACAAGATACACTAATGGTATGAAACTACGGCTATGTCAGTCACGTATGTGAGAATGTAGCATGATACAGAATTATAGGGGGTAGAGAGAGAGGAGGGCGAAGGTGGCCCACTACATGGTGTACAATGAAGGGCAGTCCTCACTAATACCAACACTATAGCCAAAGGGAGAGAATCAGCCTAAGGATAAAGTGTGGAGTGTGGGTATGTAGAGTCCAACCCTCAGAGCGATGGTGGAGGCAGAAAAATGAGAGGAATGAGGCCATCAGGAAACATCTAACCCACTACTTAGGGGTGGTGACCAAGGTCAGTAGAGAATGTTATAATTCAACCCAGGGTATCTCATTGTTGAGGCCCCGTATGTGGGTGCGAAGGCGGTGGACCCAACGTTGCTCACGTCGTAGGAGTGAGGTGTTACTCTATGCCTGATTGGCCTCCAGGATGGTCCACTGTATCTCCTCACATGAGTGTCCTTTTTCGATAAAGTGGTTGGTCATCTTGGTTGCCGTCCGGTCGCGTCTGATGGTGCTCTTGTGCTCGCTGATCCTGATCTTCTCAGGTCGAGTGGTCATCCCAACGTATCTCAGTGGACATGGGCAAGTGATCATATACACACAGTTCTTGGTGCTACAATTGGTGTGTGCGTTGTTCCCACGAGAAATCCTCCAACTGGAGAATTTTGGAGTGTCTAGTGGATGAGCAGGCACTGCAAGACCCACACGGGTAATGTCCTGATACAGGGGAGGTTCCACAGTGTTGTATCCTGGGATTTCTTCTTAGGCCGTGGCCGTGTACTACCAGTTGGTCTCAGAGGTTCAGTAGTACGTTTGAAGGCAAAACGAGGCTGCTCGATGTTGAGTGAGAGAGTGTTGAGGATCTTCCAGTTGTGTTTGATAATGTTCTTTATCTTGTTAGACAGCGGGTGAAGGTCGTAACGCAGGTGATGACATTACTCGTCTGAGGCTCCCTAGTTTCGAGTAATCCCTGATGGTTGTTGTTTCGAGTGCATTTCCTGGCCTTCCGAATGACGTCTCCAGGGTAATCCCTCTCCTGTGGGTTCCTGGCAAGCGAGTGAGCTTGGGCGTCAAACTCGTGGATGTTACTGCAGTTGCGCCGTATCCTGAGGAACTGGCCATAAGGTAGGTTCTCCCTGAGTGCCTTAGGGTGGTGACTCTTGAAGCTGAGGAGGCTGTTGCAATCAGTAGCCTTCCTTAATGTCTTCGTATGTAGTTGTCCATCCTCCACTGTGATCAGTAGTTCCAGGAAGGGAATGGCCTTGTTGGATGATGTCTTGGTAAAGCGTAGATGGGGATTCAAGGTGTTGATCCACTTGTGGAACTCAACGCAGGTTTCTTCCGTACCTCTCCAAAGGATGAGGACATCGTCGATGTATCTCTTCCAAGTGATGAGGTTCTCCTGGAACAGGTTAGTGTCCGTAAAGATGTGGGTGGCTTCAAAATGTGACATGTACAGCCCCGCCAGACTAGGCGCAAAGGTACTACTCATACAGATGCCTTGGACTTGATGGTAGGTAGTGGTCCTGTACATGAAAAAGTTATTTTGGAGTGCAATGGTAATGACATCCAAAATGAAGTCAGCCGGCGTGTTGGTGGGGAGGTCCGCTTCCCGTAGTAGATTGCCCACTACCTCAATGGTGGCATCCTGGGGAATGTTGGCATATAATGCCTCTACATCGAGTGTGAGAAGGAGGTTGATTTCTTCAATGTTGTCGTCATTGATCTCTTGAATCAGATTGAGAACGTTGCGTGTGTCCTTGAGGTAAGCAGGTGTAGCCTGGACCAGGGGGAGTAAAAAGAAATCACTGAACTGGCTGAGGGGTTCAAGGAGGGAGCCAATACCCAAGACAATCGGGCGTCCAGGAGGAGGGACAATGCCCTTGTGAATCTTGGGAAGAAGGTAGAAATATGGCATCCTAGGATTTGTGTTGACCAGGAATGCTGCTTCTTGAGGGGAGATCCACCCCTCTGTGGCTGCCTCATTCGCCATGATCCTGATTTGAGTGAGGAGACGTCCCGTCGGGTCAGTGTCCAGCTTCTCATAGTATTGGGTGTTGCTCAGTTGTCATGAGCATTCTTTTTCATAATCGTCGATATCGAGGATCACCGTGGCCCCGCCTTTGTCCACGGGTTTAATTATGTAATTCACTGAACCGACGGAACGTCTCCTCACTCAAATCAGGATCATGGCGAATTAGGCAGCCACAGAGGGGTGGATCTCCCCTCAAGAAGCAGCATTCCTGGTCAACACAAATTCTAGGATGCCATATTTCTACCTTCTTCCCAAGATTCACAAGGGCATTGTCCCTCCTCCTGACGCCCGATCGTCTCGGGTATTGGCTTCCTGCTCGAACCCCTCAGCCATTTCAGCAATTTCTTTTTACGCCTCCTGGTCCAGGCAACACCTGCTTACCTCAAGGACACACGGTACATTCTCAATCTGATTCAAGAGATCAATGACGACAATATCGAAGAAATCATCCTCCTCATCACACTCGATGTAGAGGCATTATATACCAACATTCCTCAGGATGCCACCATGGAGGTAGTGGGCAATCTACTACGGGAAGCAGACCGCCCCACCAACACGCCGGCTGACTTCATTTTGGATGTCATTACCATTGCAGTCAAAAATAACTTTTTCATGTACAGGACCACTACCTAACATCAAGTCCAATGCACCTCTATGGGTAGTACCTTTGCGCCTAGTCTGGCGGGGCTGTACATGTCACATTTTGAAGCCACCCACATCTTTACGGACACTAACCCGTTCCAGGAGAACCTCATCACTTGGAAGAGATACATCGACGACGTCCTCATCCTTTGGAGAGGTACGGAAGAAACCTGCGTTGAGTTCCACAAGTGGATCAACAACTTGAATCCCCATCTACGCTTTACCAAGACATCATCCAACAAAGCCATTCCCTTCCTGGACCTACTGATTACACTGGAGGATGGACAACTACATGCGAAGACATTCAGGAAGGCTACTGATTGCAACAGCCTCCTCAGCTTCAAGAGTCACCACCCTAAGGCACTCAGGGAGAACCTACCTTATGGCCAGTTCCTCAGGATATGGCGCAACTGCAGTAACATCCAAGAGTTTGACGCCCAAGCTCACTTGCTCGCCAGGAACCCACAGGAGAGGGATTACCCTGGAGACGTCATCCGGAAGGCCAGGAAACGCGCCCGAAACACCAACCGTCAGGGATTACTTGAAACTAGGTAGCCTCAGACGAGTAATGTCATCACCTGCGTTACGACCTTCACCCCACTGTCTAACAAGATAAAGAACATTATCAAACACAACTGGAAGATCCTCAACACTGGCTCACTCAACATCGAGCAGCCTCGTTTTGCCTTCAAACGCACTACGAACCTACGAGACCAACTGGTTAATACACGGCCACGGCCCAAGAAGAAATCCCAGGATACAACACTGTGGAACCTGCCCCCTGTATCAGGACATTACCCGTGTGGGTCTTTCAGCGCCTGCTCATCCACTAGATACTCCAAAATTCTCCAGTTGGAGGATTTCTCGTGGGAACAACGCACACACACTAATTGTAACACCAAGAACTGTGTGTATATGATCACTTGCCCATGTCCACTGAGATACGTTGGGATGACCACTCGACCCGTGAAGATCAGGATCAGCGAGCACAAGAGCACCATCAGACGCGGCCGGACGGCAACCCAGATGACCAACCACTTTATCGAAAAAGGACACTCCTGTGAGGAGATACAGTGGACCATCCTGGAGGTCAATCAGGCATGGAGTAACACCTCACTCCTACAATGTGAGCAACGTTGGGTCCACCGCCTTCGCACCCACATACGGGGCCTTAACAATGAGATACCCTGTGTTGAATTATAACATTCTCTACTGACCTTGGTCACCACCCCTAAGTAGTGGGTTAGATGTTTCCTGATGGCCTCATTCCTCTAATTTTTCTGCCTCCACCTTCACTCTGAGGGTTGGACTCTACATACCCACCCTCCACACTTTAACCTTAGGCTGATTCTCTCCCTTTGGCTATAGTGTTGGTATTAGTGAGGACTGCCCTTCATTGTACATCACGTAGTGGGCCACCTTTGCCCTCCTCTCTCTCTACCCCCTATAATTCTGTATCATGCTACATTCTCACATACGTGACTGACATAGCTGTAGTTTCATACCATTAGTGTATCTTGTAACACTATTTGGCATTTTGCTTAGAGTGGACTACCACTGTGGATTTCCACTTTTCCTTTCTGCCTCTCATATTCACACGCTGGTTTGCACTAGTTTCAGAGCAGGCTTGTCTTGTCCCCCATGGCAACCACTAGAGCGACACCTCCTTCTTACCGTGCTCGCAATGCGCAGGTAAATTTTAGCAGTATCTCCCCTCTCGCGCATGCCCTATGTCCCAGAACCGCAATACTACTCCTCTGTACATGCGCGCATCAACGCAAAATGATGAAGCATCTCGGAAGTAAGGGCCGCCCTCAACGCCAGTAGTGCCACTATATCTGGGCTGCCTCCACCGCGGCCAGATAACATTCGGGCAGGCGTATGGACGGGTAGGTGCTGAGAGCCAGCACTCTAGCGAAACCGTGAGTATATTCAGGCGACTCATGTCTCGAAGCCCGCACAGTAAGTCGCTCCTGGACTATCGTTTGTGTAAAATTGCACCTCTCTTATTCTATGCTTCACTTTCTCTTCTCTTAGCCCGTAAAGTTTCGGGCTACCTATGCCCCTAGCCCATGGAGCAATTCTCCATTTGACTTTAGGTAAGGACTCTCCCCGCCTCTACCGGCAACGCGCCATTGTTTTGTTCATGTATCTTTGCATATGCAGCGTCGCAGGTTCTTTGCTAGACTTGCGCGTGCTGGCCCCAATAAAAGGGCTGTGTCTTCACGACGCGAATTCCACTTAACAGCAACGCGACAATGATATTATCACGTTTTTGTGCACACCCAACACCTCTGGTCTAGTGCATACATTGCACGCATTCGACCCCTCGTGTCGGACTTTTACTTCACGGCTCTTTCTCACCAAGGATTGCTTCTTGGGTGACCGGCAGTGCCGCACACGTGATCGCCAGCTATCTGGCGTGACCTGTAGTCGGCTTGTTGCGCACACCTCGATAGCCACCACAGCGAGAACCAGCCCCATGGTATCTTCACTCAGTCAGTCTCTTGTCCATGCCCTATGTGTGCATTTTGATGTACTTTAGGAGGCATTAAATGACGCATCTGATGTATGTTTGAAGTTTGTCCCTTTTCTTGCTGTCCCATTTCTCTCCTAGGTCACATCAGGAGCGGATCAACTATTTAGTTGTAGCCTAACTGTAGGGTACACAGTTGTGGCCCGCCCTGACCTCAAAGAGGGTCGTTTTATTCCTTTTACTCACTAGCACTTTTACACCTTGACTTGTTTTTTGGTCCTGATGAAGCGCCACGGATCATTGTGACCAACCAGGTGCTAAACATGTCGACTTTTTAGTTACCTGGGCACATTACGCCTACTGGAGTAACACACCACCTTTGGGTTTTTTATCCTGACAAGGGCACCACCACAATAAATATCCCCTTTTGGTAACCCTTAGCCAGTTTTAACTTACACACACTCTCTCACCCTCCTCATAGGACTCACCCCATACTCCCGCACCCATCTGACGGCAGTTATCAAAAGATCTCCGCTAAAGTGACCCTTCGGGGAACTCGTAGGGAATTGCAGCGCCGGCCTGACGTGGAGCAAATGCCCGATGATGAAGCATGACATCCTTCGGGGTGTGTGAGGGCAACAAGAGACAAGACTTGTTCTTGCCTCGGAACAGTGGGTTCTAGAACTAGGACGATCTCTTGTCTTTTTCTTTCTCTTTCTCTTTTTCATTGGGTTGAGTGGGTGACCCCTGGCCCTCCCACCTACGGAACAGTGTCCCCCATTTTGAGTTAATGTTAAACATGTCCTTACATGTTTAAGTGACAATGCCCTACAAGCTATTTTCACTGCAGCAGGGTTAGCTGTTCCATAGAAAGAATTAGGATACATTATTGAATTAAAATGAGGTTACCTCCTAGGAACCAGATAAACTGTTCAGTTTTGGCTTTTTCAAAGTATTTATTTATTGGAAAATTTGGATTGGTAACAAATATTTTACACCAGGTACGTTTTTAGAGGCTTTAACCCATTTTCCTGAACTGTCACCCAGTAGTGAAATAGCTTCTTGATGAGTTGCGAATTGGCTCCTAGAGCTGGAACAAAGGCCTTGGGTACGGGAGAGGTTTACCTTCACTTGACAGGATGGCTTGGGGCTGTGCCCTTCCCCTTACATATCTTCAAAGGATCTCTACCCTGTCACTGGCATATGTAGCTTACACATGCTAGGCTCCAATTCCAATAGGAGAGGAAAACAAAACACATTGCAAAGTGGGAGTAAGAAACACAGCACTTATTCAGAAAAGGTGCCAGTCTTCTCTACAACCACCATTGTAAAAATCAACTTAAGCAATTCACAACAGGGAGGATGGGATATTTTACCTTGGCCAGTAAGTCACCCGGCTGCAATGCTAAATGACCCCATTGGTTAGTCACCATCCATTCTTTCCAGGACTCTTGACAGGGTTGGATTCATTTGTTTCATTCACTGCCTCATTACCATCAATCTCTGCAATGGATTAAAATCAGGACACTGTGAGATAAACTCAAAAGAAACTGTGCAAACCACACTAAAATCCCATGTTATCGATTTCCATTTTTTCTTGGCATCTTTTTGGCAATTGATGCTTCAGTATTTACATATTACTGTCAGATTTGTCTGTTTTATATATCATGAGAAAATCCTGCCCCTACTGCTCTACTGAATAACAATGTATACTCCAGACTTGCAGGGCGATAATTTTTAATTTCATTGTATACAATAAATATAATAATGTTTTAATTTTCTCAGCAGCCTGGAGCTAGTACATGGTGTCCAGTGTAGAAGAGATATGAATTCATCAAGCAAATACTAGTAGAATTGACCTGGGTGAATGAAAGTTTACTGCTAGGGAGAAGGTACCATTCTATTATGAATCATTGGCTTTACATTTTAAATTGATTACCATTCTGAAGCAATTTAGAAGCAAATCCATTTTATTCTTTATAGATATCTTTTTTGGTATGGTTTATACCAGAGCCCAAAGCATCAGCAACAGAAAGTAGAATAAAATGTATATGAAGTATGATGACTATCATTTAAGTACCTTATTCAAAGCTATTTCAATGGATTAGAAGAAATTCTCCATCATTATCTGTGATGAAGCTATCATCTTCAACCTATTTGACAAGTTCAAAATTAGCACATAATGAGTCATTTTATACATCCCTTGAAGGTTATGAATAAAGTGAAATTTGGCACATGTGTGAGGATCTTGCTGCAATTTTGAAGCAATTAACTTGCTTACATTGTGGCATCTCAAAACTGTGGTACTTGATTCCTATACAGTGTGCTTTTCCACCTCCAAAAGGGAGTTGAAAATTCACTGTACCTTTGCCTTCAAAAATCCAGTCTTTGTCTCAATATACTCAAATGTGATGCACACTGTCAGACAAAATCAATTAAAATTAGAAACCTCACGAATCTCTGTGGGTATTTTTATAGAAAGCAGATTGCTGGTCATTCCAGCTGCTTGTCATCATAGGCACCACATTTTGTCTGGATTGATATAAAACAATAAAAAAACATTGAATAAAACACAGACATTGTTTCAACATTATGCTCCTGCATCCAAAACCCCATCTAGAAAAACACTGCTAGTGTTACTGACATACACCAGTAGTCCTCACCATTCATTCTCACATGGTGTATATACAGGTTCAAGGGGTTGATTGGAGTCAGGTTGCTTTCAACTGGTGTTCAAACATCACACAATCCTTCTACCCAGATGTTTAAAATGAAAAAGAGGAGAAAGGGCTCAAATTTGTAATTCTCTCCAGAGTCTAAATGAAACCGGTATCACAAGCAGCAGGACGTGAACAATCTACATGTTTCAGCAATATCTATAATTTTGTTTTCTGCATTCTTCAGGACTATTAGGGTAGCCTGATGGAAAAATGCCAGCCATGTTTTAATGTAGATAACATTTCCTTACTGCCAGAATCCATTTGATCATAGGCTTATTAATCCACATGAACCATATGTAGAATTATAGATGAATTATGGAGATGTTTTTCAAAGAGTGGTACTTAGTGACACCAAATAGACAAGGAGAGTGATGCTCAAGCTGTCTATGATGTCACATAGAAAATAGAGACATAGCCGTAGTCCACATTTTACTCATCTATAATTTTTTGTTGTTGTGTATGACCCATATAAGCAGGGGAAGAGGCGTAATGGGGAGCCATATGTTAGTAAACAAATATATATTAAAAAATCTGGCCTATCTCATCCACTCCCACCATCCTCTACATATATATTCCCCCTTCACCAAATAAAAAATAAAAAATAGCTAGCCTCCTGAAATCCACCCACACCCCCCTCTGCTTATGCTTCTCTTTCAATAAATGACACCAAACAATTCCTGGTGTCCTGCGATTCATCCCTACCATCCATCCGTACAGGAAACAAAATAACCTGGTCTCACTCTACTGCCAACCACCCACCACACACTGCACAATCCTATCCCATCTCAGCCCAAAGATCCTCTCCCTGCTCTCACACTGAGAGCCATCAATACAGGTAGAGCAGGTATGTAAAAGCCTCTTGTCAGCACAGCTTTACTTATTCACTTCGTATGGGTTTGCAGAGACCCATATTGACAAGGGAGAAGGCTGTTGGGGCAAGCACAGAACCACTTGAATTCAGCCCTCTACCTGTAGATAATGAGAAGAGGTGGGAGAAGGTTGGTGAGATCATCAACTACCATTCTGCCACTCCGCTCAGGTTTCGAGAAACCAGGTAAGGCTCCAGGACAAAGTGGAAGTGAGCACCTGGCTGACACCGTAAGTGTTGTTAACCAAACTGTTTAACTTTGGTTAATGTAGGCAATTTGTCTTTTTGTATGATCACCCCTGATTTTACATCTTTTTCTGGACCCTATTTTTGCTGGCATTAAAATGTTCTGGGCTTTACACCTGCTAATCAGGAGCAAAGTGTCTGTGGTCCCTCTTTAAACAGCGTTAAATTGGTATATTACTAATGGGCACATTTAACTTCCCTGTTAGTCTGTAGTGCATGGTGTGAAACGCACCCAGGGCCACTTTTGGACTGCAGCACTTCCACTAGTTTTTAGAACTTTTTGAATTCCCAGCTTTTCACTGGAACCAATCCTCTTCTTGCGTCTGACCAGGTGGCCATCGTGACTGGACTTAAATAACGCCTAGGTCTCAGTCTACTGCTTCGACAGACTATCATTGGCACATTGTGCTTTTTAGCATTATTTCTACCTAAAAACTTAATAATTCATATTTTCTCTTATAGGGTTTTTGTCATTTTGGTGTAATTTTGTTTATTAAACTTTATTCCTTTTCCTAATACAGTTTGGGATTTTTATTACTTGGTGTTTTTTCTTTTTTACTGTGTTGGTAGTGCATTAATACTTCACATATTGCCTTAAGTTCAACTTGTCTGCTCTGTGCTATAGCTGCCAGGGGGTTGAGCTCAGATTAATTTAGTTTCTTTGAGATTTCACCCTGACAAGAGTTGTGGTTGTTCCCCAATTATTAATCCAAGCCCATATTTATGAAGTCTTTGCATTGTCCTTGTTTCAGGCAAGGTGTTGCAAGGAGAATGCAAAGGATTCAATAATATTTACTAAGCCACGAAAGCCTGATTTATGTGGCTTTTAAAGAAATAAAATGCAAGGCAGGTGCTTGCACTGCCATACATTCAATTTCAACTTGGGAGTCGTTCCATGGGTGCAGCATAGGTGTTCCCATGCATCCATTCATGGATTTTGGCACATTCCCAAATATACAAAGACTTGTAAACCTGGTAATTTATCAAATGCTGCGCCTTCCCAAGTGAGGTGTAATGAGGAGAAATATCTTTATTTCTCCACAAGTTTGCTTGGTGCTTGTGTTACGTGAAAGTTTATTAAATGTACCCCCTCATGTCTTAAAGTTAACCACTGTTAAAATGTAGCAGCAGTAAATAACCAGATTTTGATCCTGTTTTTCACGATAAAGGCTCCTAATGAAAGCCATATAAAACTATTATCTAACAGAGAACCGGATACGAAACTAAACACAAGAAAAATCATGGAAATAACTGTCTGGTGTTATCAGGTACATACCTATGAAGACCATCCTATTTTTATTGAAACTAAGTAGTTCATTAAAGCACTCTAAAACTAGATTTCTAAAGTAGAAATAGGTTTCAGTACACAATGGGCAATATATACTGCCCAGAGATCAAAAGACGAATGACCAGTACATGAATCCCTTGAATCACTGCTGTCACTGATTCAAGCTGAAAGACATGGTCTCGTGTTTAAGAATGGGCATTGCTGGAAGTTGAGAACTGTGAGATGTCGTATTTAGGGATGATATGATAAGTAGTTGTGAAACACTAAAGAGCCAAACGAGTGTAACATGTTATAATAATGCTCTGATAGGAGCACAAAAGGATGATCCCTGATGCAGTGGAATTGGTTACAGGTGTCAAAAGTTGTGTATGCCTCATATATTATGAAAGCCTTGCTATTTAAGAATACTTTCTGGTCTGGTGTGAGATGATCCCTTAAATGGAAGTATGATTGTGGCCGTTCTACATACATCAAACGCTATCTCATTAATGCTGGTGTTGTGTAAGGCAACTGTGTACTTCATTTCAGAGAAAGTAACATTACCAATATTAAATCTAGTATATGAACCACATAAATATGGCATTGACCTTTTACTAGTGAAAGAAGACCAACCGTCTTTGAGGAAAGGTTTGTGGAGAACTTCCTCAGTGTGTCACAGTCTATACATTGAAATGGTAAGTTTAGGGCCCAGAAAACAGGATGGTGATGAATGATTTTGTGAATTTAACAATGAAATCTATGGTTATTACAGGTAGAATGAAAATATATTCACCAAAATGAAAGTTTAAATTGGGCAAATAAAAACAAAGATTTATTCCATATTAATGTTATACAAGCTTTGTTACATCTGTTACAAAACTGATAAAATAGACTTGAGTTGTTGAGGCGGACTTCTAATTGGAACTTGTGGCAGGAAAAACCTATCTGACCCTGTGTTTCAGTATGATGTTTATTTTCATCACTCCAAATGATTGAGCAACTATAAAGGAAATACAGTGGTTTCTGGATTCTGCTAATGAGAAGTTTTAATATAAAAACCCAAAGAATAAAAGAAGATGATAATATAATAGACTAATAATTTAGAATGAGTTATGGCATACCATATCAGAAAATAAAATTGTGAAATCTAATAGGAGAGGCAGATATTAGTTGAGTCACCTCATGAATGGAAACAACGAGGAAGAGAGCTTGACATATGTGACAAGAAATTCTGTAACAAACTATGCAATGATCTGATTTTTATATTTTTCACATATAAAAGGCATTGACATATGTGATATTTATGGCAACGTTCACCATACAATGACATTTAAAATCCAGTTTGGTATGTGAAATCATTCTATATGAGGTAAAGTATCCCCAATCATACATTATAACAGCAGCGGCCGGCTAAGGTAAGCGCCGTGGGGCGGTGGGATGGGGTGGGGAGCGGCGGGGGGGGGGGGAGTCGACAGACGACAGAATAGGTATTATTTATTTATTTAATTATACCTATTCTGTCGTTTGTCAACTTACCCCTCTCCCACTCTGCTCCGCCCCCGCCCCACCCCAGCGCCCACTGTTTCTTAACTGTGCCGGCCGCGCTGCATTATAAAGATATTGCAAGACACCAATGAGTTCGAAGAACATACAGAGGCATGTGCACAAGGTAACCAGACACCTCATTATAATAAAATTTTCTTCCATGTATATCCTACCTGTCAAGCTACCAGTAATACATGAAACTGTACAGGGGTCACTGAGAGGAAATTAGCACAAGCAAATATTACTTTTGACTTTGATGGGCGACCAGAAATCTCCCATGATGGTCAGTTCATTTAGGATTGCATCCTCTCTCATGAGGATCCTCATTGTCCCCCAATGACTGGTGCAGGATGTGCATGCAGAGGTGTTCCCAGTTCATCCCAGTGTATCAACAGTGTCTGGATATGTGTAACTCTTCTTTGATATGTAAACCCTCTCTGTCCGTCTTCTGTAAGTTGACCTAGAGGGATGGCTACTTGTGCACCACTGCCCAGGGATGTTACTTGTAAATGTCCTCTAGACCCTATTTTTTTGTGTGCCTGGTATTCGCCACATGTATACGGGCAAAAAAATCTGCCTCGTTTCCATGTGATATGACCAAAGAGATGTGAAGAGACGTGTCTCATTGGTTCAGTCTTAGATGTATTGTGGCACAAAACAAACAGCCTCATTGAAATGTGAGCATGCTGACTAATTCATTGAATTTTAGGCTGGCAAAAGACTATCGTATGTGCAGAAACATTTTAATACACACTTTATTCTCTTTAACAAGACTATTGCTAAATACACACATGCAACATGCGTATATTGCATAACTGTGTACTCATGCCAGTAGGAAGCCCGAATTTCACAACGCAAGATGTGTAAAGTAATTGGAACTTAACATTCAGGGGGATATTCACAAGAACGTGCGATAAACATCGCCAAAATCGGCTAACACAATTTTCCATATCGCCGTCTATTGCGGGAAAATAACTCTGTGTCAACGTCGTATTCCCAACACGGCGGTAACATGCAATAGTTTTCCGAGAACGCCTCAAATGTCCACGATACAACTACCGGGACGGCGATAAAAAAGGATACCCGAACGTGAAAAAAGTTGCGATGGGCCCAACTCCGATAAAAATCCAGCGAAAAGCAGCGCCAGGCCCCAAGTCCCACAAGTAAGGCGGGAACAATCACTATAAAAGCGGCAAAAAAAAACACTTACAAAACACAAACAACTGTGAAGCACCATGGAGGGAGCCGGAGCAAGTACAGAGGACAACCAGAACCCCACAAGCCCCACGGAGGACCAGCCTGGGACCTCGGGGACAGGGAAGGGCAAGGAGAAGAATAAGAGGAACCCGCGTCTCAGTCCGCAGGAAAACAGGATCCTCATTACAGAGGTGACAGAACACCACCACCAACTGTTCATCACCTCCACTGTGACATTGGCAACTAAAAATACAATATGGCAGTCCATCTTGGCCAAGGTGAATGCAGTCGGAGTGAAGAGAAGGGAAGTGGACGACTGCAAGAAGCACTGGACTGATGTGAAGCGCAAAACCAAGCTGAAAATCGCTGCCAACCTGAGAGCAGCAATGCAGACTGGAGGTGGGAGTCTAGCGACACACCAGGAGCTGGATGAGATGGTGACCCGAGTCATCAATGGGGAGACGGTGGCAGGAGTTGGTGGACCGGACACTGCACAACATGACCTGAGCCAACAGCAACAGGGTGAGTAACGACCAGGGACTGGGGGGACAGTGGGAGATGGGCACAATGGCACACATGCACAAGTAAGTAGAGCACATCTGCGGACAAACCATGCCCAAGAGTCACAACTCCGACCAAGAGCCCAATTTACCCAAGTCTGCAACATCTCATCACTGTATAAGCACAGAAGTGAAAGGCACACCGCTTGAAAGGGAGAAGGGCCAGCCAAATCAGAGCTGAAGGGGCAACACACCCACTATGCAGCACACACACATAAGAATCAGAGCACCTCAACATTGACAACAATGTGGTACGAACTGCAGCACTCTCACAACAGAACAGAGGACACAACTGCTGCTGCTTGTGTGTAGAAAATGGCCATTCGCATTTGACATAGCAGGAAACTGTGAGATGACAATGGACAAGTAAAACCTCACATCCTTGATGGTGTAGAAATGTCAACTGTCCCGCATCAAATAGGCATCTCTTCACAAACAGTCAAAATGTACATTGGCATGCAGTCCGTTAGTAAACTTGTACAATGCGTGAACATACATGTGAACACAGTGTCAATCTACATCTCCCCTTCACATTGCAGAGGGAGAATCAACACCTCCTGCAGAGCAGACACAACAACTCAGCACTGATGACAAAGAGGACCTCCCCAACATCGACACCGATGCCCTCCAGCAGCTCATGGACAGCTTCGGCACCCCACCTCCAGGAGCAGGGCAGCCCAGCTGCATCAAGGAGACCCCACCCCCTGCACAGACCACACAGCAGGAAGCACCCACCACCATGGCTGGCTCCCAGGACCCCCAAGACCAATACATGGCATTCCAATACCATGTGATAGGGTGCCAGGAGAAGATGGTTGATCAGCTGCGTGTGGGGTTCGACCTCATGGCAGCCAAACTAGATGCCATACGTGGGTGTCTAAGTCCCATAAGGGTCCACTTACAGTCCCTAACGGACACCCACTGTCCGCTCCATGCTCTCCAACAATCCATGGCTGACATCGCTGGAGTCATGACTCGGAGACAAGAACAACTGTCTAGTCAGAGTGGCTCCAGCGATGTCAGCCGGGAGTTGGGGCACATGCGGAGGATCATGGAGAACATGGAGCGGATGCATGCGGAGCGATTGGCAGGCACAGCTGCACACCAGCGAGATGTAGCTGGGATCTTCCATGCCCTGCAGATCCTCATCGTGGCATTGCTGCCACACGGCATGGTGCGGATGACTGCTTCTGCTACTACTCCATCCACATCTCCGCCCCCTGAAGTGTCAGCGCCACACAGTGCAGCAGACCAAACACCACCACCCACATGTGAGGCACCTGACACATCAGAGGACGAAGATGATGATGAATCTGGCTTGGTGGTGTTGTATTCCTCTTAGGGTGTCCATAAACAGGCTTTCCAGTATCATGTCCTTATATAGGCATAAAATCCCAGCCCTTATTTAGACATTAAACCGTGCACTCCAAATATATGCATGGTCTCCGACATCCGTCCACCCTAACGTCACAACGAGTTCATGAAGAACAGACCCTTTGGCTGCAGGAGTTTCCCTAGCCCAGGACTATTGATTTCTTCAAGGACTCATATACTATGCATGAACCATTATTCCTTAGGGGTTCATTCATGACGTCTTCTGCTGTCCGACTCACGTCAATGCTAACATTCTTAGGTACTTCTCAGGTATAAATATACCTTCCCTAGCCCCTGTAAATCAGAGGAGACCTCGACTTCAGAGGAGCCCGTTTCCCGGCCTGACGCACTGAGAAGACGCTGTCATCCCTGCACGCAGAGAGTCCAGCTTCCAGTGATCTGACTTCCCTTGCGGGGTGTTGGAGTTCGAGTCTGGCAAAGAGATTCCTACCTCTCTCATTCTTCAGGTATGGAGCTGACTAGAACCTAGAGGGACTCTTGGCATACTAGTCATACTAGGCTTAACATACTCTTAGTATACCATAGTAAGGAATACTTCACCTACTTCATACCTCTCCCTACACCTAGGTTAGGTTAGGTACATTGGGGTAGAACTAGATTAGAAAAGCATCGTATGAGTACTCGCATTTTTAGTCTGTGTCATTTATGTAAATGCATATATACTAAAAGATAATGCTATCGCAGTATTATTTATTCCTACTGCTCACACTGTACATTATTTATCTCGCATACTGTCTTGTGATCGTAACAGCACATTTTACTTACACCAGAAACAAGACTGTTCAATAAATCTTTTATTGAAACGCCCGTCTGTTCTTTCTGTGTAACTTGGAGAAAACTAAGCATGCACGACTGAGCTGAGTGAAATAGTTATCTATTGTTTCCACGACTCTGGGACACGTTCTGATTCTAAAGGGAAATAGGAGCTACACTACATCGCGCCCAACGTTTGGTAAGGCGGTAATTCAACGTTAGATACTGAGTAACTCAGCCGTGCTTTTTCTCTCAGAGACCCCTACCCATATACTCCAAAAGACGTCTGGAGTGGGCAGGGTTAAGTATCCACCAAGGCTACACAGGGCAGTACCCTATATATTAGCTGTTTGGTTTGCTCAACGTTGAAGGATACAGTGTTCCAAAATATTGTGCACCTTATCTTTGTTTCCTTGAAACTTGTTCTACATTTTTCAAAAAACAAAATGACTGAAAACGAAAACGGTGGAGCTGCGGCTGATCCAGCCCAAGCAGCAGTTTTTAACATTACAGGTTTAAATGAAACCGAGGAGGGTGTTATAGACATCCATCCAAACTTAAGAAGAGCCATCACTCTAAAACTCATAAAACATGGCCTACCACCAGGAGGAGGTAGAGCAGTTTTCGTGATAGAGGCACACGAATCCTTTCAGACAGAGGTATTCTATTCATGGGTAATATTTCCTGAATCGAATCCAGTAACACACGTTTCACTTCTACAAAGAAGATGATCCACCAGAGGAATACATTCCTTTCGAGGATATTGAAATTCCATTAACATACCAGGAGCATCAGCTCTGGTTTAAAGGCGCCCTAAAACATCACAAAAACATTACCAGGCTCGGTCCACTAGGTAGACCAGGAGCAACATGGCCGGTTCTAGCCGGCTACACACCTCATCCTGACATTGAAGAAATGTCAGACGAGGAATTACTTACTCAACTCACAGAGTTAATAAAAATCTACAGACAATTGGTCCAATATGTCATGCGGACTTTCACAGTCCAACCACCATTGACACTTCCAAATGCAACTCCCCAACAGAGGAATACACTAAAAATTACACCACAGACTCTATACGCAGTCATGGGTAAAATGCCCACAAAACGTGAGCAAATTCCATTTTGGATAGCTCAAAAAATTACTCAAATCGAAGCAGTATTTCCAAATACTAGCCCGCATGAGAAACACAGAATACTGACAATCAGTTTACCGATGGGGATCACACCACAACTGGAAGTCTGTACCACTTGGGGCTCAGTCTTTGCTGCCATCTATACTAAAACACATGGCATTCCGTCAATTGCGGTAATACCAGATGTTCTGAAACAAATTCAAAACGAATACGGGGCAGAGCCTGCTCTAAATTTAGGTATGAAATTACTGAAAAATTTCGACCAGGTCTCAACAATAATATTATCTAATATTAAAGGGGAGGCAGTAGCAGTGGCGATCCGCCAAAAATTAAGGGAATTTGATGTTACAGAACATCAAACTGAGCTACCCAGAATAATAGAACAATCTTATGCAGAATTAGGCAGAGATAGTTTGGGTGGAAGACCAGTGAAGCCAAAACTATCTGAAAGTCCTGAGAAGGACTCAATTAAACAAACTCCTACATCTTCTAAAAAGAAGTGGGAGACTAATAAACAAAATTCAAATGAGAAACGTTCTCAATCCCGAGGTAGGTCTCCTCAAAAGGAGCCCTCTGAAAGGAGGTATAACCTCAGGAATAGGGATAATTTGAGAAAACCTGACAGGTATCAAGATACTGATACACGTTCCTCTCGTCCCTTTCAGATCTCATAACAGACTTCGGAGAGAAGAGGACGAACGGAACATAGAGAAGAACGCGTGAAATCGAAAGACGAAAAACACGCTCCAAAAACTAAAGCAAAACCTCAATTCTCCAAAAAGAAAGTAGCAGGTCTGAAGGTCAGACATGCCGAGAATACTGAGAACACAACTCAAGAACAGAGAATGGGCTCAGACAATGCTGGACAGTGCAGCAGAAGTCACAATAGCTCGCCAGAACCTGAAGGAACTTCTGGAGATAGTGGACTTGAATGAGTACATTAAAGTAGAGACTGTAGACACCAGGGTTAGTACTCTACACAAATTATATGAAATAACACTCCGGATGGAGGGAGATAAACCTAGACAGGTGAAAGCACTTTTTGGGGAAAGACTATCAAAGGGCTATGACATACTTCTAGCAGAAAAGGACTGGCCACCACAATTTGTCAGGGAGTGCCCACACGGCGAGGACATTATTATGCCTGCCTTCTCCAACCATATACCAATGCACCTAAGATATACATATGCCAGGAAATGGGCAGTGGCCCAGGCCCCAGCATTATATAAAAATCATGTAGGATGGGATGAGGACTCACCTCACCATAAAATACATCTAAAACATGAACCAACTGCACAAAGGCAGTATCCTATAAAGCAAGAAGCTAAAAAACAGGTCAGGGAGATCTTAGATCAACTTGAATACCAAGGGTGATTGAAACATGCACCTCCTCAATGAACAATCCTTTGTTTCCTGTCTCCAAACCAGACAATACATATCGTCTAGTTTTGGATTACAGACACCTAAACACTTGTTCTAAAACTTTTGCAGTGCAAAATGCACATAGCACAGCATTAATGAATAACATTGTGCGTAAAAAATATAAAACAACATTAGACATCTCAAATGGTTTCTTTTGTCACAACGCAGCACCTGAAAGCAGGTACTTAACAGCTTTCTCCATAATGGGGACCCAGCGTCACTTTTGTCGACTCCCACAAGGGTTCAAGAACAGCCCAGGGTTATTCTCAGCGAGGGTAACGGAGTTATTACAAATTTATGACAATGAGGCATTGTCCTATGTCGATGACATCTATCTGACAGACGATGACCTGGACAAACACTTGAACAGGGTGAGCACCATTATACTGGGTTTCGCCTCTGAGGGCTACAAGTTCAACTTTAAAAGTCCCGAATTGCCCATCTCAATGTCCTATTTTTAGGATATGAGCTTTCAAGTGAAGGCAAGAGCTTGGCAGCTAACTTTCTAGAGAAATGTGCGCTGCTCCAACCTCCAAAAACGCAAAAAAACTTACAATCCATCCTGGGTTTCCGAAATTTTGGAAGAACATACATACTAAATTACGCAGAAAGGGTTAAACCTCTCTACGCATTAATCAAACCTGATTTTTCGATCAGAAACTGGACACAGGAACACACAGAAATCTTGCGTTCACTCCAGGCTAACATGTTAGCAACAAATCACTTACAAACACGTGTAAGTCAACGAAATTTGGTGATCCGAATAATTTCGGGTCAATGCGGATTCACCTACTTAACCTTCAATGAGGGTGAGAAAATACCAATCGCATACAAATCTCATTTGTACACACAAGCGGAAATGCGCTTCAGTTCAACTGAAAAAATTCTGACAGCAGTTCAAACCGCTGTAGCAAAAGAAAGAGCCTTAGCCCAAGGGAAACGCATTATTGTCATAACCCCGGAACCAGCTTTAGAAGCGGTCACAAAAGCAAGCATTCCAAATGCTAAAGCATTACATCCAAGATGGATACAATGGGTTAATTCTCTTGCTGCAACAGATGTTGAATATGTTTTTGATCCAGATTTAAAAACACAAGCATTCCTGCAATATGAACAAGAATGTCCTCTGCCCACTGAGATTCAGCCTCTCGATCAGTACGAATTCATAATTTACACTGATGGATCCGCACAGCCCGCAACAGGGAGTAAGCAAGCTTACAGTGCAGCGTGTGCAATCGTTAAAGGTCGCATGCGAAATGGCATCTTCAGACCTATGGTCACAAAAACTCAATCTCTAGGAGATTGTACAGCTCAGCGAGCTGAACTACAAGCATTCAAACTGGCACTTGAAAGTACAGATTGAGAATTCCCCACACTAATAGTGTGCGATTCCTTTTACTGTGTTCAGTCGTATAATGAATATATACAAAACTGGCTTGAAAATGGTTTCAAAGATGCGAAAGGTGGCACAATAAAGCATAAAATGCTTTGGGAACAAGTAGTTCAGTTGAAAAACGAACTACCAAAGGCTCACGTGATCCACACACTGAGTCATCAACGTGATGGCGTTCACGTTGCAGGAATTCATTGGCTGACGAAGCCGCAAAGGGGCTGTTCAGATGGCTTCCGTAGCTGCGATCACTCGTTCAAAAACAAAAATAGACGGTGAGATAATGTTGGCTGTCAATGCTTCAAGCAAGGGCAGCAGTGGAGCGTTACCAAAAAGTTTCCACTCAAGTACTCTTATGTAATTGATGCGAACAACGTTCCTTTGCTCGAATCCCTGGAGTGGGGGATAGGGTAATTCCAAACATGGAACGTAGAGCAGCCTTGATTTATGAAGCACATTTGGGGGAGGGTCTGTCACATCAAGGGATCTCTAAAACAATTTTAACGTTAAAAGAGATGTACTGGTGGCCTGGAATGAATACAGAAATTCACATATTCATCAACAACTGCTTAGACTGTAAATTACAGCGAGAGAGCCACCAGACACCATGCTGCGAATGCGGCAACCCAGTACAGACACCACTGTTAGACAGCATTAGACTATCTACGCGCATGCGTCCCTCTGGACTCATGCAATCCCACAAATACTGAATCAAGGTTCCAATGGATATGGCCACAGCGCTCGGCTGACGCTCGAACTGTTATAAAAGATTTGCGAGTCTTTATCGGCACATAAGCAATAGGCACGCTACATTCTGACCAGGGCCCTGCGTTTAGCTCTCGGGCTTACAAAGAAGCCATGGCCAGTCTGGGCGTTGCATTGCGGTACTCCTCTCCATTCCATCCTGAGGGAAATTCGGTTGTGGAAAGGAAAAACCGGGACATAAAGCAGTCTATAACAGTTAGGGTATTAGGTTCGGGTGATGGGTGGGTCAAACACCTTAATGGGGTCCAACGCTCATTGAACAATCTGCCAAGAAGTTCTCTAGGGGGGTTCACTCCATATGAGGTCCTATTTGGGACAAGAATGTGGGTACCAGACCTTGAACACGTAGGCACAGTGGTGGAAAATAAACCGTTTGATATCAAAGATCATTTGGCTGTTTTACAGGAACTCAATGAATTAAGAACGAAACAAAGCAACGTATTCCTACAGCCAACCACCACTGGGGAAAAATCGGCGGTCCCAGCAAGGCCTGTCTGGATTCCAAAAGTTGGGGATCTAGTCAGAGAAAAGATTGCGGACAAGAAGGAATTTGGACCTTCTTACAGACAACCAGTACCTGTCCTAGCAGTTCAAGGAACAAGAACAGTACTTCTGCCGCCCCTTGCTGGAAGAAAGGAGAAAAGATTTGTGTCCATCGACCTCATCAAACCACAGTATGTGGCCAATACTAAATAGTAGGCCTCGTGGACTCCGACCTAGTAGCAGACGCACTCCTCTCGCTACTATCCAAGAGGTTCAGACTGAAAGACTGATAACAATCGAGGATTCAGCTGTAACAGATGAAGGACTAAGCAACAACGCTATGGAACTCATCCCTCTTGAACACCAAGTAACAGTTCGTCCAAATACGCCTGTCTACACCAATGTAGCAAGTGATGAACTGGTTCCAGTGATTTCTACAAATCCTGATGCAATTCCAACAATTGATAGAACTGGTTCTGGCTATTTCATTAACTTTGATACGTTCTCAGAGGATCCGAGTGAACCTGAAACGACGCCAGCATCATTCAAACTCAAGCAGCAAGTACAAGACTTTCTTCACTTTATGAAAAAGACTTATTTGGTTTCTCCATGGATTGAACTCTGGATTACATCTGGACTATTTGTTTTCCTGCTCTGGCTAGCTTTGGTAACAACAGTGAGCGTGCTTATAAGTGGCAGATACATCCGTGTGAACACTGAAGGAAAAGATGTGAACGTACTTTTGAAACCTCATAAATCTTCCCATCGTGAAGCAAGAGACTTGTCATCAGTGAACATCACAGCTGTTCCTATACAGGATGGTATAGTGTGGGACAAAACAGTTTTTGAAGTCTTCGGCCCGACGGAACAATTGAACATTCCACATTTGTTTAAAATTTCACTAAGTGATCTTATTACATCCAGTACCTATTCAGATGATTGGGACTATGAGACTGTTAATGACATACTGTTTGACTTAGAAAAATCTGCTGCATTTTCTAAAAATGAATTTTTAGAGGGTTCATCAGACTATGAACAACTGTATTGTTATAACCACTATCGTCATCATTATTTGCATAAATCTGCATATCCAAGAAATGTGTTTATGTTTAACCAATGGGAACATTGTCCTACACCACCAAAAGGTAGTTCAAAAACATTTACTATTAAGTTTCCATATTTTTCAGGTTACAATACATCTGACCCAGAAACATTTTACTTTAGAAATGTAAACAAAACAGGACTGAAAAGTATGTTAACTAATACAAAACAGATTTACTCTGCAGCATTTATTGCCCAACTGTCTAGACAGGGTTTCGACTTATGGAAAGACACAATAGACACAAAAACTGTGTGGGGTACTAAAGATTGGCAAGTACAGGGTATAGAAGCTTTATTTAGAGCCTGTATCATCCCTGAACAAATAATGTTTTTGAATGAAACCGTCCAACAAACATCTTGTCTTGGATTAGCCAAGATCAAAGAGATGAAAACACCTTCTGTACCAACACCTGCAAGTGATAACGATACACAGGCAGTGGTGACAGTTGACAATATACTACAACTCAACAGATCTAATCCTGATTGGAAAAAATGGTTGATCTGGCCCACAGACATGAATAACTGTCAGGAAAGATTCCTGAATAAAACTCAGGGCTTTACTATTCATAGGCTAGACCCAAGATACGTCCAAAGACAGCATCCGGGGGTAGTAACAACATACAGTGTAGGAAAATTATGCCTCGATTGGCTGCATAAGTCTACACTACAGGATGTGAAACAACACTTATCCTTACTTAAAAAGGACGCAGACCATAGGGAATTCTTGCTTGGACCAAGAAAACCGCGTCAAAGACGTTTCATATATGCCGGCATTTATGCTGCCTATAATGAAGCATGGAAAGTATCGCAGATGGAGGCCGCAGAACGAATACGTGAACTTGATCGTATTAATTTAGAGAAAACACTCTCTGTGGTCGACAATGGGTTAACAACTTTGTCCTCCAGAATATATTCATTGGATGGCATTGTATCCTCTGCTATCGACATACTAGAACAAGATTTGGCGATGTTACAACAAGGTCAGTCTCAATTACGTTCTATTGTGTTATTAAGCTGGACGCTGCAATCTTTGCGAGCGGGCTATGTGCCTTGGCATTTTATCAACACGTCAGCTCTGTTTGCGGAATACAATCTAACTGATAAACAGATCGAATTGGCACAAAGAGGAGCAAGGTATACAGTGCTGAGCATTGAAAAACTGGAAAAGTTACCATTCACAGTGGCAGAAAAACCTGCTACAGAATGGCTTATTCATGGCAGAATAACATTACCTGTGACTACTTTTCAGTTTCAGTATTGCCTCAGACAAATGCAAGCAGGCAAATATGAAAGGTTGGGTAAGGAATACATTAAGACATCTTGGGATTTACCGTATACATATAGATGTTGGAGTGGGGATCGTGAAGTGTTTTTGAGCGGTACACACTGTAAACGTGCACTGAGCGGTTCACTTATATGTCAGGACATTTCTTTACACGGGGCTTGTAATGGTTCTGTGGCAAATTTGTCTTGCCATCAGCAGGGAACACCAGCTGCTGTGATTAATCCAACGTTTGGACAACTTTCTAATGGGAGTTACCTCATGTTGAATGATCAGAGTTGCTGCGGCATGTTGCCAGGCATCCCATATCTAGTAATGGTCAACTCCAGGGTCACTTGCTGTATGCAAGTACTGTTTGCCCCAATAGACACAGTCAGGGAGTCGCCTCTATGGCCTTCGCTGAACGTCTCTTTTATAAGATTTGATACTTTGAGCAGAATGAAAGCCATGCTTTTACAGCAAACAGTGCCTTTGACCTCGGCCAAAGAAACCTATGATCTACAAGTAGCAAGGACTTCGGCTGAGATACAGACTTTAATACGTACAAACTGCCCTATACATTTCGTAGAAATGATAGGACGTATCTTCAATATGTCTGATACAACCGGAATTGTACATGTATTTAAGAGCATCTGCTCCGGTCTGTTAGCACCTTTCCAGGCAATACTCGGAATCATCCCGAACTTTGCACATTCGGTGTTTGGTGGCGTACCATTAATTCTAGCACTTGTTGACGGAATTCTATTTCTCTTCCTGCTATTGCGCTATGGCCAGCCTATTTGCAGACATCACTCCGAGCGAAATGGAGAAAGCTCTCCTTGAACGAAAGTGCCGTGAGCGAATAGTACAGCTATTGGGCATGACTCGTCTACGGGACCTGAATACCACGTGGTTCCTGTCATTCAGACCAATCTGGCAAGATTGCATCTTACCTGTTCTACAATGCCTGCTATGTGGTGAAGAATGCGTGTTAGACACTTGTCTCACATTTCCATCAGCAACGCCAACGGACGTCGATACTCTGCTGGTCCCGATAACGGCCCATGCTCTGTGTTGTCCCCAGAGGCTACCAATCCTGATGTCAGCATTCATTGAGATCTCACAGACGCTTCCGGCTGCTGCTGAGGTACGAGAAAGATCTACAGGCACACAGGTAACAACGGACGCGAACATTGCTGCAGCAACCTATGCTGGAAGCGATGCTTCACATCTCTGTGCAGTTAATCTGCTACGCGAGGTGTTCCAACTGACACCAACTTCAGTGGATGATGTTTTGTCTATAGAAATAGATGATCTCATGTTTACACCAGACCCGTAAACTGACTCTGATTCAGCATACGGTGTTCCAGAGATGCAGTAACAATTTGGCCTTCATTTTCAAAAAACTTGGAACTCTACTAAAATTGAACTTTTTCCCATTTTTCGAACTAAAATGGCACTTCAATCTGCTTAAAGTAGAACTAGCCTTATAGTACAGACTTCACGGTACTTCCACGGACACTTAGTCATCTTGTGTGTCTAAAACAGTTCATTAATTTTTATGATATGAAATGACTTTGATTTTTGAACAACTAATCGATCATTTTCTGTCACATGTAAATATTACTGCTTATTTCATTCCAATTGCATTTATTTTCGAACTTTATGCCTGAAATGAAAAGCATTGCTTAATATGTACAGTACCTTTTTGCATTTTTACTATGTTTTTTAATGCTTTTAAGAAATATTTTTTAAATATGCGGTACTCCATTTAATGTTTAGCATTTTAAATGTTTAGCATTTTAGTATTATCGTACACACGAAAGTGGAGTGGGTGTTGTATTCCTCTTAGGGTGTCCATAAACGGGCTTTCCAGTATCATGTCCTTATATAGGCATAAAATCCCAGCCCTTATTTAGGCATTAAACCGTGCACTCCAAATACAGGCATGGTCTCCGACATCCGTCCACCCTAACGTCACAACGAGTTCATGAAGAACAGACCCTTAGGCTGCGGGAGTTTCCCTAGCCCAGGACTATTGATTTCTTCAAGGACTCATATATTATGCATGAACCATTATTCCTTAGGGGTTCATTCATGACGTCTTCCGCTGTCCGACTCACGTCAATGCTAACATTCTTAGGTACTTCTCAGGTATAAATATACCTTCCCTAGCCCCTGTAAATCAGAGGAGACCTCGACTTCAGAGGAGCCCGTTTCCCGGCCTGACGCACTGAGAAGACGCTGTCATCCCTGCACGCAGAGAGTCCAGCTTCCAGTGATCTGACTTCCCTTGCGGGGTGTTGGAGTTCGAGTCTGGCAAAGAGATTCCTACCTCTCTCATTCTTCAGGTATGGAGCTGACTAGAACCTAGAGGGACTCTTGGCATACTAGGCTTAACATGCTCTTAGTATACCATAGTAAGGAATACTTCACCTACTTCATACCTCTCCCTACACCTAGGTTAGGTTAGGTACATTGGGGTAGAACTAGATTAGAAACGCATCGTATGAGTACTCGCATTTTTAGTCTGTGTCATTTATGTAAATGCATATATACTAAAAGATAATGCTATTGCAGTATTATTTATTTCTACTGCTCACACTGTACATTATTTATCTCGCTTACTGTCTTGTGATCGTAACAGCACATATTACTTACACGAGAAACAAGACTGTTCAATAAATCTTTTATTGAAACGCCCGTCTGTTCTTTCTGTGTAACTTGTAGAAAACTAAGCATGCACGACTGAGCTGAGTGAAATAGTTATCTATTGTTGCCACGACTCTGGGACACGTTCTGATTCTAAAGGGAAATAGGAGCTACACTACAGTGGTAAGATTGAAGTGGTAGCATACATCAACGCCATATGGCCTGTTCCAGCTTGGTTCTGCCATCTGCATCATGCCCTGGCATAACATCTTCCACTGTCCCCCATTACACTCAGCGACACTCACCTTGGACCTCGACATGGACTGCCATATTTGGATTGGTTACCAATGACACAGCAATCACACTGCGGACTGAAGTCTTCCTCTTCCGATGAACCTGTCAATCCCTAAAGGACTCTTGCTGGCCCTCCACGGGGCGACAATGTAAAGTGGGGTTTGCATGGCCCTGTACTGGTCCAGCTTCAACACCCCACTGAATGCGAATAAAACATTCAAATTCACACTGATGTGTCATGGCCCTAATCAATTAAGCATGAAAGTATTGATGAATGTAGGGACAGTGATTCCACATAAATGGTACTCCCTGGGTAATGCTATCAATGTGCATTTATGGCCGTGACCCAGATAGGCAGTGAGACACACATCGTCATTCAAAACAACTCACATCACAGTTGAATACAACTGAATATGCGTAGACTTTATTAGCAAATGCGTGTCAGTACGGGCAAGATAAGTGCCACAACATGCGGACCAATGCAGCAGTATGTCAGAAGGAGGAACGTTGCCAAGCGCCGCTGTCCACTCCGGGGGAGTGCCCCACCTTTCACTGGTGTGTGTTACCCCGCGTGGTTGTCCGCTCACGTATTTGGGGTCCAGGCGAATGCAGCCATGTCCACTGTTGTCGTGGGATATGTGACCAGAACCCCAAGATGCAACAAGGTGTCGGGACATGTGCAATGGGTTCCAAACTGTTGTGGCTGCAGGTATGTAGTTACACGTCCATGAAAGCGATTGCAGCTTCGTAGGCAATCAGTTCCAACATGAGGTCTTTGTCGACTCCATCGAACAGGACGGCGAGGCTATCCATTAGCAGGTCTGGACAGATGTGCTGCGTCCACCCCCTGTCACCAATTAGCACTACAGACCAATAGGGGAGCGGCTCAATGTGGTCACTGCACACGAGGAGTTCTGCAATCTCCCAGGTCCAGCTGCCAGCATGTATGCCAAGTATCCAGGCATCCCATAGACGGGTATCACAGTGACACTCCTGGTCGTGGGCCAACAGGGGGCGCACACACATGTCGAAATCCAGTTTGGCTACCGTCCTGTTGGATAGACAGACATCCATGGACCACTCGAATATGCATGATCGACAATGCAACACAGGCTGAAAGCAGGTGACGTTGGCAAGGCGGAAGCTTAGCCGGTAACTGACCCGCAGCACTACCAATGGCAGTGCCCCCAGTAAATGCAGCATACGTGCACGGTAAAGTTCCACGTGACAGGGGTTGTGCATGTGTCCGGGATGTTCTGCCATTGCGTTAGTGGCCCTGGTTGAAGCGGCACTGTTCTGACCTGCGCCAGTTCTGTGGATGAAATGCCACAGCTCGGATCAATGATTTGTTTAAGTGTGCAACGGTTGTATGCCTGGGATGGTGTGGGAGTAAGTGTGAAGGCCATTCCATGCAAGATAACTCTGAGCAAGGACTTCTGTGTGTGGGGTGTGCATACGTTGGTCTGTCGTCGGGCTGTGAGTAGTGTGGGAGTCGTCCTCAACTGCTATCGTATCTGTCAGGGGGTGCCGGGCACATGCAATTCCAAGGTCGGATGTGCAGATGTGCTTCCGCCTGATAGTTCAGACAAAGGAGCTTTCATCCCTAATGTCAGTTTGTCATCTGCTTGCATTCATGAAGTGTGATGTGGCTTGTTGGGTGTGGGGTGGGATGTGTGCGACTTTGGGATTCATGTTTGACATGACTTGCATGTGGCAAATGAGCGGCATCTCTGTGTGTTACGTTGCCTCACAGTTGCTCCTCCCTCCCCCAAGCCTCTTCACTTATGTACGCTGCGCTGTTGCATCACTTGCACTCAAACGGCACACCATTGTCATGCCTATCTGCGCATGTCCACAAGCCTGACAACGGCACTGTGATGTTGGCCATTGAAGGTGGGCGGCCACGTGAGTGTAGGCCTATGGTAAGGATAGTGCGGACACAGATGTAGAGTTCATGCCTGGCTGAACTCACGCTGTGATTAAGGCTAGGCATTTGGCTCATGCTGCGGCAATGCAGATACACACAACACTTGGCATGTTTGAGCCAACACCCCGAGCGGTCTTGCGCTCCTTCTTTTCTCCGTTCGTGCGAGACCGCCCTCCGGGTGCATGCTACATTGCAACATTGTCAATTGTGGGCCGGGTGGCGCCGACACTACAACAGAGACACATGCATTGGTGACTTCCTTGTCCAGGCCAGAACTGAACCACGCCCTGAGCCTCGGGCTAATTCTACACACCCCTGCGCTGGACTGACGTACGCCGGCCCAGCCCACTCAGCTTACGCTTACAGGGGGGGACGACAAAGCTACATGTCCAAGGTCTTACCCACTGCCTGAAGTGACATGCTTGCATTCGCTGTCCACAGCACGATGTGATGTGGTAGGGCCAGGGGCCATCACGCATACATAATGACCACACGGACACACTTAGATAGATAGTGGAACTGGCTACGGGCACGTGCGCCCGGCCCCTTTTTATTACCAGGGTCACATGTCCAGTGACGCCTGTGCTGGATGGGAGTGGGGTGAGTGTGAGCCAGCCATCAGGGAGTGGTTGGTGCTGGCAGTAACTAGAACAGTGATCATCGGTTCACACACACAGATTCAATCATAAAGGGTCCATGACTTGCAGTGCACTGAGGTAGGGGCACCAGAACTGGACTCACACAAATGATTACATCATAAAGGGTCCATGACTTGAGCTGCACTGAGTTCGTGGCACCGGAAGCGCTCGGCGGGTGCGCGGCCTGCGATGATGCGTCGTCCGGGCGGGCCGCCCTGGAAGCAATGTCTGTTGCCTACTGGCCTGCGCCATAAATAAATAAAGACTCAGTTTGAATTGTGAGCCCTGCTGACCGCAGTGTAGGCGGGAGGCAGCGGTCAGAAAGGGCCCACAGCCATGTGGCGATGACTTGTGGTGCACTGAGTTAGTGGCACCTGAAGCACTCAGCGGGTGTGAAGCCAGCAATGATGCGTCGTCCGGGCGGCCCACACTGGAAGCAATGTCTGTTACCTACTGGACTCTGCCATAAATAAATCAAGACTGAAATTGACTTGGGGGACCTGCTGACCGCAGTGTAGGCCGGAGGCAGCGGTCAGAAAGGGCCCACAGCCACGTGGCGATGACTTGTGGTGCACTGAGTTAGTGGCACCTGAAGCGCTCAGCGGGTGCGCGGCCTGCGATGATGCGTCGTTTGACTCGGGGGACCTGCTGACCGCAATGTAGGCCGGAGGCAGCGCTCAGCAGGGGCCCACAGCCACGTGGCGTTGACCTGAGCTGCACAGAGTTAGTGGCACCTGGAGCGCTCAGTGGGTGTGCAGCCAGTGATGTTGGCGTGTCCTCGCAGGTCAGGATTGGATTCGATTTAAGCGCCCTGCTGACCGCAGTGTAGGCAGAAGGCAGTAGTCAGCGCACACATTACTCTGCGGTGCTGTGCCGCTGGGTGCGCTGGGGGCCTGTGTCGCGGAAGGCAGCGATCTGCTGAGGAGGCTGGCGGTCACAGCGGCGGACTCGTGGAAGGGTGAGGGGCGCCGCCCTGGCAGACGCGTTGGCCATCCCAGAAGTGAACCACGCCCAGAGCCCCAGTCTATTTATTCACACTCCTACGCTGGTGTGGCGTACGCCGGTCAGCCCACTCCACTTCCGCGTACAAGGGGGGGACGACTCAGCTACATGAGCGAGGTCTTCCTCACAGCCTGAGGTAAGATGGTAGCGGCCACTGTCCACAACACTGCACACACCAGCAGTATGTGTCCACAGGGACATGTCTGTGCTCTGCATACTGGAGTCTGTCCAGCACTTCACCGCCACACTTGGCATTGTGTACATTCTTATTCATGAGTGACTTGCCTCCTTCACACATACTTGGTTCCCACCTCTCCCCACATTCTGCAACTGTGTGGTTGAGGGGCCATGCTGTTTTCGGAAGGTCAGCTGTCTTGTTCTGCGCTGCCTCAGTGGTAGTCCGGGGGGGGGGTGGCGGGAGTAGGGGGGGCCTGGGGGTGGTGGAGGTGGGTGTTGTGGACCTCTAGGGTCACCGAGCTGCATGGTCATTAGATCCATGACATGTGTTGGTCTTCAGATGTGGCTCTGGCCTGGGCTCCCTCTGTACTGCAGGTTTTCATCCTACTTAAGACCAGTAATGAGCAGGTGTTAAGTCCCTGCTGCTAACGCGCCTTATCGCCTGTTTTTGTCCAGCATTTGCAGATTTGGCTGGTCGTTGAGAATATCGCGAAGTGGTGTTTTCGTGTGTTTTTACACGGGAACACCTACTCTGCATGTCATTAGCGTTGATTGTCGCTCTAATCCGTGGCGATGTGTTTTGTGGCAGCTATCGCAGGAAAACTGGTGATGTCGACAGTTTGCACCAGCTTGTGAATAGGGCGATAAGTCTATCACTACTTTTGCTGTGCTAAAGTGCCGATAAATCGGCGATGGCTCCTTGAGAATATGCCCCTCAGTGTTTCAGTGTTTCGCCGTCTTAAGGGGCACGTCTTTCAATGATACAACAAAGGTGTATAACAGAAAATCATCAATTCCAGTCAGAACCCAGATACAATATTGAATTTGACATCAAGAAAACAGGCTCTTCTCGGCTACAAAGTCTGTATTCATTCTCTTTGAAAATACATATGCACATAAAATTAAATATTCAGTGAGTTTCTTTCATGAGTTAATGCCCTTTGGAATTAACCAACAAGACCAGTCAGCTTTGATCATTAAATTCCTACTTTCGTTTTATTGCATTAGGTGCAAGTAATTTTTATGTCAGCTTGATTTATTAAAACACAATAAACCTGACACTAAAACAGTAATCGAAATTAAGGTCATACATACTTAAATATGAAAAGTTCAGCAGTTTTGTGTGGGACATTCACTTCAGTGCACTGGTCATAAAACTTAAACAATAGAGTATTGCCCATATTGTGCAGTTCAGGCTAAATATCTTTTATATTTTACTTTCATGCCATGATAATTCTTCATGCAAAAATATGTATATACAAAAATATTTGACTTTAGTTCGCCCATCTCTATGCCCTTATTTATAAGCCCAGTAACCAAAAAAATGAAAAAACCAACACTGCATAAACATATATAATGAAATACAGAAGTCTGTGTTGAACATGAGAACACCTGGGGCCAGATCAAAAAACATTTTTACTGGCACAATATCATGTACTTGGTAGTAGTTATGGTATTGATTGGTGCAAACATATTTTTCCCTTTAATTATGAAAGCAGGATTCTGGCTGTGGTAATGTGTAACAGGAATGTGTGTGCATATATGTTCATTGTTATTTTGCAATGCTTGTGATGTGTTCTGTTGCTATTCATTCTGCTGTGTTTATGTGTTGCATCATTCCAATGTGATACTGTGTTGTTGTACTCTGGTTGTTGTTTAGTTCGGTTCTCTGTTACGTGTTGTTGTGTTGCTTTATATAGGTTATTGTATGATGTTCCAATGTTTACCTTACCTACGTCTAGAAATGCTGCTACATTTCAAGCAGACACATTTACAGGTGTTTTCAATATCAGACCACTAGGGTTGGGGCTTACAATGCCAAATAAACAACATTACCCTAGTAAGTCAAAGCATGATATTGTTTTAAGAACAATAAAAACACAGAGCATTTTCTAGTGCTCATGTACTCAATCTTTAGTTTTAAATTTCATCATTGTTTATCGCAACGAAACCCTTGATTGATTGCCTTATTTCCCTTATTTAGTGATTGATGACCACTTTGCTTCTTAGTGCACAAAGGGGTGACGAGCAACTGACTTTTTGACAGTTAAAACCGAACACAGCACTTGAAGTTTTTGAGCGAAGCAACCATGTACCACTGTGTAAGGTAGTAAACTAGTGCTGCCCTGCTTTTAAAGTGTTTAGGACATCAGTAAGCCCAAAACCTTGGCAAAGACTTGTCTTCCAGTGCTCACTTTACGTGAAGCAGCCCAGTTTCTGTTATGCTACAAGAAGTTTGTGTGAACTCAGAATGTGTAAATAAAGGTCCTGGTGACAAATTACTCAGCTGGTGCTCGCTCACATTTTGCATTGGTGGATCCAGCCTCCAGCATGCTGCCCATGATCCAGGCTGGGGGTCCCTCTAGCATTTGCAGTCACTCATAAACACAGCACATGAGCTGGAGAAAACACAGCATGGAAATACAAAGTGCACCAGTATGGTCCAGATTTACTAAGCCTTTGTGTTGTTTTGAATCGTGCAAGGCGATGCAAGGACATTGCCAAGGCTACAGTAAGATTTGCAAAACCACGCAAGGGTAGATGTGCGCCACCTTGTATGGCTATGTAAAGAAATGTAACGCAAAAACAGCTTACAATGTGTTACATTACATTTCGAGCTGGTAGGTGTTTCATGGTGGGAGCAAGGGTGTTCCTGTGGATCCACCCATACATTGATGTAATTCCAGATTTGCAAATGTTTGTAAACCTAGGATTGCATCAAATTGGTACACCTCCCAGAGGATGGCATAACAAGGGACAAGGGGAAAAATCTTTTTATTCTCCTAGTTATTTCCTCTTTGGATAGTTTTTTTGTCAGAAGTTATCCCTTCCTGCACAAAAACAATCCTGCCCATGATGCAGGCACCATTGCTTAATGGTGCAAGGGTGCCTATGTTGGTGCGAGGCAGTACACAGTGCGCCAGTGCAAGGAGTGAGCAGAAATGCTCTGTATCCATGTAAATATGGAGCATTTCTGCGCTCTCCCTTTTACATAATGCTGAAAAAGTGCATGAAATAATAAGAAATATGCCCTCGTCTTTGAAAATATGAAGCATTTCTTCTTTCTCCCTTTCATGCTGATATAAAGGCCTAAGGTCTGACTCCATCTTGAGCAGGTCGAGACTCCATTTTCCCTATTTATTCTTAGTCATTGACATGTTCACCTTTGACACAGATGTTGCCTGTCCTTATCTTTCCAAGAACCTGTGAAAGTGTCAAGTAATTCAGACAATGTCATCGATAAGACATCTGTTGAGCAGACAATTACCTCAATAGGATACTTGATGCAACATCGGTCTGGGACAAATGCCTTGTTATCTCTAGTTCAAGATCAGATAATAATAGTACCAAACAATTTAGTCTGAATTTACGTGTTTTTATCTTATTTATTTATAAGAATGCATATTGATGCACACAGGTCATGCATTCCTATGGTTATATATTCATTCAACAAAAGTGGTAGAATGCACACTGCTTTTATAAGGTTTATTAATGCTCAAAGATTTATTTGAATGTATCAGCGTGCTTCCCTGAAGCGCGCTCCGTCTGTGCGTGCTAAATAGAGTTGAGAATAAACTGGAGACTCGTCAGGTCCCAATACAGGATGCACAGCTAAAATGCATGAACAAATACGTTCAAACAATTTCTTCAATTTTTTATACGTTTAATTGCTTCGTATGTAATCCGAAATCCATATTTAATCCAAGCATTTTCATACATAATATTTAATAAAATGTTGGGGCGCTAGGTGGCGCACGACCAAGATGGCCACACACCAGTGAGGCTCTGGCTGCTTGGCAGCATGATCCTCTAGTAATCCTGTTTACCGCCTGCTGTTTCTGCTTTCTGTGCCCGTAAGCTGTTCCTTAAACCACCCTCTACCTCTGGTGTGATTTTCGGGGGCTAGTGCCTCTCGCTGCTGCCTCCCGAGCTGATAGCAAATTGGAGCGGGCGGGCGCATGTGGCATCCTGGAACGCTGCTCGGCTGTGGAGGGCTCTCGAGCGCCGCGGCGCCCACGTGGAGACAGGCCCTAACGGCTGGCGTGCGCGGAGTGAATGACACTGCTGCTGCCCTGCTGAGACTCCCGGACTAACTCATTTGCCTACAATAGAGGTGAGCTCCCCCCCGAGGGGGTGTGCGCCTGGAGTGCAGTGGGGGAGACTCGGGTGCGGCGTGCGAGTCGGAGACTTGGGCGGGGGACGGCCGCTGCGGGAGAAGAGGCCCTCGGCCCCTGCGTTGGCAGCGTACTGCCTTGGACTGCCTTTAATGACCTGACTGCTGCAGGGACTCAGGCTGGGGTCGAACCATGTCGGCAAATGGCAAGATCGCGGCTAGGGTGAAAGACTGTTGGCGCGACCCTGCCCTGCGGATCCCCTGCATATTGATTTGCGGCCTGCCCAGATATCCCTCTGAGGTGCGACGCTGCCCTGCCTTTCCCGCTGAATGGGCCATTATATAGGGCTCAAATACGGGTGCACGACCTCGACCGGCGAACGCCTGGACACTCTGACTGACGTGGGGGAACCCTGTGTCAGGTCCGCTGCTGGAGTTGCGCATGGACTTTGCGCAGCAGATCACTCGAGGCCTACAGACACCCTCTCCCATATGATGTGCCGCTTGCTATTGCACATTGGACCGCTGAGCTACCCCCGATCTGGGCGTCTTGCTGCTGCCTGTTGAATGCTGGTGACCAGATGTTGGGCCCTGGACGGTGGGGCTAACTGGATTGTGAGACGCGGGCCCCTCACCCTCGTGCTGACTGCACTACTTCACTGTATTGGAGGAGGGATACCCCTGCAACCCGGAGAGCAGTCGTGAGGGCCGCCCGGGGTACACCTGGCTCCTACCGTTGTCCCCAGTGGTGTTGATGGGTAGAGGTGCTGCCGACTCTTCCTTGCTGTGAAACCCCCCTCCCGTCCACTGCAGCCAATAACTCTGCTCTGTTCTGCGAGGCCTAACGACCCCCCCAGGGGAGTGTTCTATAATTACTGGGGGTACCCCTTACGCCCCGCTTATCTTTGGACGCCATGCGGAAACCGGATAGCCGCCAGCCCAAGCTGATATATGAGTCCAAGAGAGTGGCCACGCGCTCGGCTTCGGAAGAATCGATGCAGTCAGCTGGTGAAACGTCACAGACACCGGCTTCATCCTCCGGAGATGAGGTTAAGTCGTTGCTCCTCGCCATGCAGCATAGCCTGTCTGACCTTTCGGGGAAGATGGACACCATGAATAATCGCTTGGATTTTTTTATTCAGAAAGTGGGCAAACATGATGGACAGATCAAGGAGGCGGAGCAGCGTATATCAGACAACGAGGATACTACTTCGCAGCTGCAGCTTCAGGTATCGCAAATGGACAAACTACTTAAGGTCATCGCAGCCAAGAACGAAGACCTTGAGGCGCACAGCCGCCGGAACAACATCCGAATCGTTGGTATCCCAGAAAGCACCAACACGGGACGCATGAAGGAGTATGTCAAACGTCTGTTGCGGGTTGCCTGTGACGAAGACCCATTTTCACCGCAACTCATCGTGGAGCAGGCGCATCGCTCCCTGGGGGCCCGTCCTCCACCTGGTGGGACTGCCTGACCCATTGTGGCTCGTCTCCTCAATTATCGTGACTGCGACGCTGCGCTGAAGCTGGCCCGTGAACACAAGACATTACGATATGAAGGCGTGGAATTCACCATTTTCCCAAATTTCACTGTCGCGGTGCAGGAGGCGCGCCGAAAATTCCTTGCAGTCAAGCAGAAACTTCGCAAAGCGCAGATCGAATATGCTCTCCTGTACCCGGCGCGGCTGCGAGTCTTCTATCAAGGGAAAAACTCCATCTTTGCGAACCCACATCGGGTGGAGGAGTTCCTCAAATCCGTTCAGTGCCGCTCCCCGAGAGCCACCTCCGCAGACCACGCATCCAGATCACCCTCCCCTCATACTGACTGAGCTGCTCGGATGGTTATGGCATCAGAGGGCACCCTCTTTTTGTATGTGGCGAACTCATGGCTGCATGATGGTATGCTGTACTATCCGGAGGCTGTGAACTTAGAGACAAAGCCTTAAATGGAAAGTGCTCCGCTACATTCTGGAGTGCCACGCTGTCGGCTATGCATCATGGACAGATAAGTGTATACCTGGCAAACAGACTATGTGGTTTAGGGTGGTTATACACATATGTGACAGGTGGTTAGCTAATGGACTAAGTCAAGCACCCTTCCTTCTCATGTCAACCCCCTTTAGGGACACTGCGATAATACTACGTTGGCAGTACTGAGGGAAGGGAGGTTTCGTGTCGCACTGGCGATCCCCCCATACGGGTGATCCCCCCTGCCTATTGTTTTGTTTTTTGTAATGCACTATGAGAATAATTTGCTCTGGACTATACCGTTATGGGTTTCCTGGGTTTGGATGGGGGGCATATTCCCAGCACGATTGGGGTGCTGTTGTGGGATGGGGTGGGATTGGGATTGTTGTTGTTTTTTAATGAGTCAAATGTTTTTTCACCGGCCAATAGTCATTTCAGCACACTTTGAGGTATACATGCACAGACATCTCCATCTCAATATTTATAGCTACATATCACCTCTCCTGTAATGACCTCGTCCCCTGATACGCTTCACATACAGTTACTCACGTGGAATGTCAGAGGCCTCGGAGACCCCCGCAAATGTCGCCAAATCATCGCTTACCTTGATAGACATCAGATACACATAGCCGTGCTGCAACAGACACACACAGATCCACGTCGACTACCCTGCTTTGGTAGCAGATGGGCGTCGGATCGAGTCTTTTCGTCTTATTCAACGTATTCACAGGGCACCTTGATACTGATTAAGAAAGGCACGCCCTTTCATTTGGGAGGCTCCCTCGGTGACCCGTCAGGCCGACATTGCATAATATGGGGTACGCTAGGCACGCAATCAGTCACAATTGTCTGCTGCTGTGGGCCAAACACGGATGACCCGGAGTACTTCACAGCGCTTTGGGGACAAATTCTTAAAGTGGGCTCTACCCATGTCATTTGGGGGGGATTTTAACACTGCTTTGTGCCCGTCGCTTGCTCGATCACACCCCCACTCACATCATTACACCAAAACTTATGAGACACTCTCACACCTGCTCCCTGAACATGGATTCATCGATGCCTGGCATCATGTACATCCTGTAGAGAGAGAGGGTACCTACTACACTACGGCGCATGCCTCCTGGTCCCGCCTGGACTACTGGATCGTTTCCCGTGGGGGTGCACCGTGGATAGTTTCAGTGAGACACCTGGCCAGAACACTTTCTGACCATGCCCCCGTAAGCTTGACAATTGCACCCCCCAACTCAGTCGCTACTCCACGCTGCTGGCGACTCATTCCCGAGGCACTGCTAGATACCGTCTTCCGGACAGAGCTGGGGGAGGAAATTTAAGGTTTTTTTTGTAGAAACAGAGGCACAGTCGTGCATATGAGCACACTTTGGGAGGCTTTTAAAGTTACTATGCGGGGATTTTGTATGGCAAAAAGCTTTGGAGTCCTTAGGAACATTCGAGGTAGCCTGCGTCGTCCTGAAGGCGAACTAAAACAACTGGAAGCAGATATGTGGAGAGAAGCGCCGGGAGCTCAGAGAGCCATACTTCGAGATAAGCTCACTGAATACACTGCCACGGCTGAACGCGAGGTCCACTTTAGGGGTAAACATTACACCGCCCGTCGTTATGGGGAAGGGGAGCGATCCGGCAGAGCACTGGCAATGGATATTCGACAACCTGCTTCTCTAATTACATAATAGACATACTCGATGCTGCGGGGAGCAGCACAGGGATAGCCAGGCTATCCTACAAACATTTACTGCCTTTTACAGGGACCTCTATAGCACACGCAGAGCGATGCCCCCTGATTTCACCCCCTTTCTTGAGGATGTTGCCCTGGGATGGCTCGGTGATCACCAACGGGAGTTCCTGGCTGCGCCTTTCGAGGACGATGAGTACCGGGAGGCAATTATGCAAATGAAGTCGGGGAAAGCTCCGGGCTCCGATGGGCTCCCCATCGACTTTTATAAAGCCTATATAGACCAGCTGATCCCGGTGTTGAAGGAGGTGTATCTGGAGGCTCAGGAATCACAGATCCTCCCAGGATCTATGCGAGAGGTGCTTATCATCTCCCTCCTGAAGCCTGGCAAACCTGCGGATCACTGCGATTCATATCGACCCCTCTCCCTTATTAATACTGATGCGAAAATCCTAGCGAAACTGCTGGCGAATCGCCTTAGTCTTTTAATGGATAAATTAGTATTGCCGAATCAGGCGGATTTTATCCCTGGGCGAGCAACGTCCCACAACCTTCGCACCCTATTCTCCATCTTACATAATGTGGACCCAAAGTTTGCACTAGTGGCAGTCTTTTTGGATGCCACAAAGCCCTTCGACTCTGTGGAGTGGGATTATCTCTTTACCATTCTTCAATGCATGGGACTCCCTATTGGGTTCTTATCATGGATACACCTCCTTTATGCTTCCCCGACAGCAAGAGCGATGATTAATGGGCACACATCCCACCCTATTCCACTCACTCAGGGCACCCGCCAAGGCTGCCCTCTCTCCCCCTTATTATTTGCCCTCGCAATAGAACCTCTGGTGGCGAAACTCAGGCAACACCATCAGGAAAAGGCTCTTCGTTGCTTTTTACATCCCATCTTAATCTCTCTTTATGCGGACGACGTCACTTTGTATGTCAAAGATCCGATTCGGAATCTTAACCCGCTCCTTCGGGAATTCATCAGATTCGGCGGGCTTTCTGAGATTCTGAGACTTAGCCCAGTTGATACTGGGCTAAGTCTCAGCTATTCCCGCTAACCCAGTCGGTAAAGCCCTTCCCCACGGACTTTCCTATAGAGTGGTGTATGGATGAGGTGAGATACTTGGGGTGCATGTCACTACTGACCGTGAAGAACTACTGCGACTTAATTATGGGCGCACATTAGAACAGATCACGAATAGTATCACATGATGGATCGCCCTCCCCCTTACCATAGCGGGGCGCATCTCCCTTATTAAAATGGTTGTCCTCCCCAAAGTCTTATATTTGTTCTTGAACATCCCGGTGTATCTGGGTAGACCTTTCTTTTCTATGCTCCGTTCGGAGTTAATCAGACTGGTTTGGGGCGGTAAACAACCTCGGCTGTAATGGGAAACACCCACACGACCCTATTCACAAGGAGGCTTTGATATTCCCAATTTTGAAATGTACTATCTGTGTGCCCAGGCCCACTTTGCTCATTATTGGTTCCACCCTCCCAGGTACACGCCACATGTCGCAACAGAGCATTGGCTAGCAGATCCTATCCCGTTAGATAGTGCCATACTAGCTGCCTCCACACCTCGCATGCAACACCCGACTTCAGTGGACTGCACGGTCAGAGCTTGGCAACGCCTTGCCCGCCATCTCCAGGGTCCCATGCTCTATTCCCCCTGCTTCCCCTTGCATATCACCCGAAGATGCCTGTCCTCCAGGAAGGAGTCTTCAAAAAAAACAAAACGAAGTTCAACATAAATTGCTGGGGTGACCTCTATTTAAATGGTAAATTTTGCTCCATGCCGCAATTATTTCAGGGAGCTTTGCCTACCCCATGGATGTGTTCCTGTATATCCACCTGCAAAAAAGGCATCATGGAACATACTCCCTCGTACCCGGCGGAGCCCCAAACAGTAGCCCCACTGCACCATATGTTGCGAAAAACCGAGGCTTCCCATTTGGTATCCACACTGTACCATAGCCTGTACACTGAAATAACATACCCCCCTGTGCTGCACGCGACAAATGGGGCACCGAGCTTGGGCATGACATTACGGATCAGCAGTGGGAATACTGCTGTAAACAGACTGAATTAGTCTCGTCTAGCAGTCGATTGCGCATCACTCACTACAAGTTCCTACATCGCCTCTATTATACTCCGGTTAAATTGCACAAATACGGTCTCCGCGACACGACTAGGTGTGACAGGTGCAAGGCGGAGAATGCTGATTTTCTCCACCTTGCTTGGGAATGTAGCGCAGTAGGTGCATATTGGCAGCAGGTGTTTACTGTGTTGGACCAGATGACAATCTTGGAAATCTCGCGATACCCCCTGCTGGCACTTCTGGGGTATGCAGAGGAAATACCGGCGGCGCAGCGCAAATTTGTCGCATTTAGTATATAACTTGCTAGAAGGCGGGTGGCCTGTCGCTGGGTCAGGGGCCGAGCGCCAAAATTCAAAGAGTGGATTGGGGATATGATACTTTGGCAAGAACAAACCTCTAATTACGCCGAACTCCTTCCGCTCTCGTCCCGGCCTAGGGACATATGGGATCCTCTCAAATTGTACCTAATAGACCATCCTGTTGAACCCAATGTAAATCCCTGCTCGCAACCTCCATAGTGTGCTATGGGCCCTGCTTACCTGTGGGTGGTGGGAAATGGACTCTGCTGTGCATGTACTGACACCTGTTGTTTTATATCTTCGCTATGCTTTCATGTGGGATTTGAGACTGCTGGGCGGGAGGAGATTGTTATTGATGTCTCAGAAATGTTGACTAACTCTTTATTTCCCTGTGTAACTGCTGATGTAACTAAATGTGGAACAACCGCTATTGCTGTGTATGCCGCTATACATTGTCTTAAACATGCCAGACCTTTATGTATTTGCACTATAGTGTTTATGAAAAATGCAATAAAAATAAAAGAAAATGATAAAAAGTTCAACAAATGCCCATCCAGGCTTTTTCCAAAGTACAGGGGGATTCACTGTTACACATGGCGCAACGTAGGTATTCTAAGCCAATGTATTTTGGGCACTCATTGCCCTTCCTTAGGGGTAACTACGATGTAACAGATCACATATAAATAAAAAATACCCATGGCAGGATTGTCTATACTGTTATTGCAAGGTGTCAGACCCCTCTAATGTCATCTAACCGCCACCATCATACATCTAATAAATTAAAAAACAGTGCGTTATGCATATAGATATGATCTAAAAGTGATAGGCATTACATGCATTGTGAAAAATATTATATGCATTGTGAAAAAATATGTACCTGATATTAAAAAACATCCGCTGTGACCAATACCAAAGACAAGGCTCCAGTTTATTCTCATTCCTACAGTTATGTCATAAATCCCTATGTCTGATAAGCATCAATATAAAAGGCCTGTCAAGTGACAAGTGTCAAGTGACCACTTGGCAGGAGAGGTAATTTGCCCCAGATTATTGCACAAGATACTGCCAGAAGATCTTGACAGAGAATACCGTTCTGCATTGAAAGCCAATGCATGTTTTCCAATCGAGGGAACAATCTCTCCCAGCTACTGATAATTACAGCTTCTTGCTGTAAACAGGTATGCAGTGCGTTCTTCTACCTAACAAACTCTAGATGCAAGTTACACTATTCCATGCCCTCATAGAATAGCACATTGAAGAGTTTTTAGGGTGTTATGTTGCTAGATGATATTTCCACTTTGGTAGAAATATTCCTATTGTTTTCATTGCTCGTAACATTCTTTAGTGCAGTTTTAATAATATTCCATGTGGTTATTTTTAATGTGTTAAGCTACAGGATGAACCAGTTAAAATAAACACATCTAGAAATGGAGTGGCTAGTTGACAGTGGTTTGCACCCTGTCCAAGTAGGGACCCTCACTCTAGTCAAGGTAAGGGAGTCACAGGGCTAAGATAACCCCTGCGTACCCTCTAGGTAGCTTGGCATGAGTAGTCAGGATTATCTCAGGGACAATGTGTAAAGCATTTGTCCTCACACACACAGTAACACAGTGAAAACACTACAAAAGGTCCACACCTGTTTAGAAAAATAGCCAATATTAATCTGAATAAAACAGGACCAAAACGCCAAAATCCAACATGCACAAGTCAAGATATCACTTCAAAGATTAAGTAAGTTTAGTCCATAGAAATCAATGGGGAGGATGTAGCCTTGCGGCTAGAGCGGTCGACCTCAGACCTGGAGAACCCGGTTCGAGTCTCGGCAACGACGCTCAACATCCTGTGATTATGGGCAAATCACTTAATCTCCCTGTGCCTAACAAAAAAAATCAAAATGAATGCGTTCATCTGTAACGAAACTGGTGCTCATGTAAAGCGCTCTGATACCCGATGTCTCGGGTCTAGTTCGCGCTATATAAAACTCTTAAAAAAAAAAAGAAAATGGATGCAAAGTACCTTGGATGCATCAAAATTCTAAGATGAATTAGGAACAGGGGCGGTGAGGTGCCGGAAAAGCAAAACGAAGCTTTGAATCATTACTCCATAGGGGAGGTGATGCTTCAGTACCTTACTAGAAGGGGAGGTGATACGTTGATCTGCAGACCCACGGTCTTGGTTCCTTACTGCAGTGCAACGTCGATGAAGAGATGGTGTTGAGGGACGATGCATAAAAAATCAAGACACGCTGCATCGATTTCACAGCCGTGAAGCAGGTGCTGTGTTGATTCTTCAGCGGAAAGGCATATGCTTTAACGCTGTTGGAGAGGGGGGCCACGGTCGTCGATGACACGGTGCTCGGGACTCAGACTGCCGTGATTCTTCAGCCGCAAAGCAGGCGCTGCATCGATTTTTCAGCCGTATTGCAGGTGCTGCATGGAGAAAACAGACGCTGAGAGTCGATGCATGGATTTTCTCATAAGGTAACACTTCCATGGACTAGGAATTGGAGTGGGCACCACTAGACAAGTTATCAAGGGAAACACTCCATCTTTGCGAACCCACATCGGGTGGAGGAGTTCCTCAAATCCGTTCAGTGCCGCTCCCCGAGAGCCACCTCCGCGGACCACGCATCCAGATCACCCTCCCCTCATACTGACTGAGCTGCTCGGATGGTTATGGCATCAGAGGGCACCCTCTTTTTGTATGTGGCGAACTCATGGCTGCATGATGGTATGCTGTACTATCCGGAGGCTGTGAACTTAGAGACAAAGCCTTAAATGGAAAGTGCTCCGCTACATTCTGGAGTGCCACGCTGTCGGCTACGCATCATGGACAGATAAGTGTATACCTGGCATACAGACTATGTGGTTTAGGGTGGTTATACACATATGTGACAGGTGGTTAGATAATGGACTAAGTCAAGCACCCTTCCTTCTCATGTCAACCCCCTTTAGGGACACTGCGATAATACTACCTTGGCAGTACTGAGGGAAGGGAAGTTTTGTGTCGCACTGGCGATCCCCCCATACGGGCGATCCCCCCTGCCTATTGTTTTGTTTTTTGTAATGCACTATGAGAATAATTTGCTCTGGACTATACCGTTATGGGTTTCCTGGGTTTGGATGGGGGGCATATTCCCAGCACGATTGGGGTGCTGTTGTGGGAGGGGGTGGGATTGGTATTGTTGTTGTTTTTTAATGAGTCAAATGTTTTTTCACCGGCCAATAGTCATTTCAGCACACTTTGAGGTATACATGCACAGACATCTCCATCTCGATATTTATAGCTACATATCACCTCTCCTGTAATGACCTTGTCCCCTGATACGCTTCACATACAGTTACTCACGTGGAATGTCAGAGGCCTCGGAGACCCCCGCAAATGTCGCCAAATCATCGCTTACCTTGATAGACATCAGATACACATAGCCGTGCTGCAACAGACACACACAGATCCACGTCGACTACCCTGCTTTGGTAGCAGATGGGCGTCAGATCGAGTCTTTTCGTCTTATTCAACGTATTCACAGGGCACCTTGATACTGATTAAGAAAGGCACGCCCTTTCATTTGGGAGGCTCCCTCGGTGACCCGTCAGGCCGACATTGCATAATATGGGGTACGCTAGGCACGCAATCAGTCACAATTGTCTGCTGCTGTGGGCCAAACACGGATGACCCGGAGTACTTCACAGCGCTTTGGGGACAAATTCTTAAAGTGGGCTCTACCCATGTCATTTGGGGGGGATTTTAACACTGCTTTGTGCCCGTCGCTTGATCGATCACACCCCCACTCACATCATTACACCAAAACTTATGAGACACTCTCACACCTGCTCCCTGAACATGGATTCATCGATGCCTGGCATCATGTACATCCTGTAGAGAGAGAGGGTACCTACTACACTACGGCGCATGCCTCCTGGTCCCGCCTGGACTACTGGATCGTTTCCCGCGGGGTGCACCGTGGATAGTTTCAGTGAGACACCTGGCCAGAACCCTTTCTGACGATGCCCCCGTACGCTTGACAATTGCACCCCCCAACTCAGTCGCTACTCCACGCTGCTGGCGACTCGTTCCCGAGGCACTGCTAGATACCGTCTTCCGGACGGAGCTGGGGGAGGAAATTTAAGTTTTTTTTAGTAGAAAAAGAGGCACGGTCGTGCATATGAGCACACTTTGGGAGGCTTTTAAAGTTACTATGCGGGGATTTTGTATGGCAAAAAGCTTTGGAGTCCTTAGGGACATTCGAGGTAGCCTGCGTCATCTTGAAGGCGAACTGAAACAACTGGAAGCAGATATGTGGAGAGAAGCGTCGGGAGCTCAGAGAGCCACACTTCGAGATAAGCTCACTGAATACACTGCCACGGCTGAACGCGAGGTCCGCTTTAGGGGTAAACATTACACCACCCGTCGTTATGGGGAAGGGGAGCGACCCGGCAGAGCGCTGGCAATGGATATTCGACAACCTCGCTTCTCTAATTACATAATAGACATACTCGATGCTGCGGGGAGCGGCACAGGGATAGCCAGGCTATCCTACAAACATTTACTGCCTTTTTCAGGGACCTCTATAGCACACGCAGAGAAATGCCCCTTGATTTCGCCCCCTTTCTTGAGGATGTTGCCCTGGGATGGCTCGGTGATCACCAACGGGAGTTCCTGGCTGCGCCTTTCGAGGACGATGAGTACCGGGAGGCAATTATGCAAATGAAGTCGGGGAAAGCTCCGGGCTCCGATGGGCTCCCCATCGACTTTTATAAAGCCTATATAGACCAGCTGATCCCGGTGTTGAAGGAGGTGTATCTGGAGGCTCAGGAATCACAGATCCTCCCAGGATCTATGTGAGAGGTGCTTATCATCTCCCTCCTGAAGCCTGGCAAACCTGCGGATCACTACGATTCATATCGACCCCTCTCCCTTATTAATACTGACGCGAAAATCCTAGCGAAACTGCTGGCGAATCGCCTTAGTCTTTTAATGGATAAATTAGTATTGCCGGATCAGGTGGGTTTTATCCCTGGGCGAGCAACGTCCCAAACCTTCGCACCCTATTCTCCATCTTACATAATGTGGACCCAAAGTTTGCACTCGTGGCAGTCTTTTTGGATGCCACAAAGCCCTTCGACTCTGTGGAGTGGGATTATCTCTTTACCATTCTTCAATGCATGGAACTCCCTATTGGGTTCTTATCATGGATACGCCTCCTTTATGCTTCTCCGACAGCAAGAGTGATGATTAATGGGCACACATCCCACACTATTCCACTCACTCAGGGCACCCGCCAAGGCTGCCCTCTCTCCCCCTTATTATTTGCCCTCGCAATAGAACCTCTGGTGGCGAAACTCAGGCAACACCATCAGGAAAAGGCTCTTCGTTGCTTTTTACATCCCATCTTAATCTTATGCGGACGACGTCACTTTGTATGTCAAAGATCCGATTCCGAATCTTAACCCGCTCCTTCGGGAATTCGTCAGATTCGGCGGGCTTTCTGAGATTCTGAGACTTAGCCCAGTTGATACTGGGCTAAGTCTCAGCTATTCCCGCTAACCCAGTCGGTAAAGCCCTTCCCCACGGACTTTCCTATAGAGTGGTGTATGGATGAGGTGAGATACTTGGGGGTGCATGTCACTACTGACCGTGAAGAACTACTGCGACTTAATTATGGGCGCACATTAGAACAGATCACGAATAGTATCACATGATGGATCGCCCTCCCCCTTACCATAGCGGGGTGCATCTCCCTTATTAAAATGGTTGTCCTCCCCAAACTCTTATATTTGTTCTTGAACATCCCGGTGTATCCGGGTAGACCTTTCTTTTCTATGCTCCGTTCGGAGTTAATCAGACTGGTTTGGGGCGGTAAACAACCTCGGCTGCAATGGGAAACACTCACGCGACCCTATTCACAAGGAGGCTTTGATATTCCCAATTTTGAAATGTACTATCTGTGTGCCCAGGCCCACTTTGCGCATTATTGGTTGCACCCTCCCAGGTACACGCCACATGTCGCAACAGAGCATTGGCTAGCAGATCCTATCCCGTTAGATGGTGCCATACTAGCTGCCTCCACACCTCGCATGCAACACCCGACTTCAGTGGACTGCACGGTCAGAGCTTGGCAACGCCTTGCCCGCCATCTCCAGGGTCCCATGCTCTATTCCCCGCTGCTTCCCCTTGCATATCACCCGAAGATGCCTGTCCTCCAGGAAGGAGTCTTCAAAAAAAACAAAACGAAGTTCAACATAAATTGCTGGGGTGACCTCTATTTAAATGGTAAATTTTGCTCCATGCCGCAATTATTTCAGGGAGCTTTGCCTACCCCATGGATGTGTTCCTGTATATCCACCTGCAAAAAGGCATCAAGGAACATACTCCCTCGTACCTGGCGGAGCCCCAAACAGTAGCCCCACTGCACCATATGTTGCGAAAAACCAAGGCTTCCCATTTGGTATCCACGCTGTACCATAGCCTGTACACTGAAATAACATACCCCCCTGTGCTGCACGCGACAAATGGAGCACCGAGCTTGGGCATGACATTACGGATCAGCAGTGGGAATACTGCTGTAAACAGACTGAATTAGTCTCGTCTAGCAGTCGATTGCGCATCACTCACTACAAGTTCCTACATCGCCTCTATTATACTCCGGTTAAATTGCACAAATACGGTCTCCGCGACACGACTAGGTGTGACAGGTGCAAGGCGGAGAATGCTGATTTTCTCCACCTTGCTTGGGAATGTAGCGCAGTAGGTGCATATTGGCAGCAGGTGTTTACTGCGTTGGAACAGATGACAATCTTGGAAATCTCACGATACCCCCTGCTGGCACTTCTGGGGTATGCAGAGGAAATACCGGCAGCGCAGCGCAAATTTGTCGCATTTAGTATATTACTTGCTAGAAGGCGGGTGGCCTGTCGCTGGGGCAGGGGCCGAGCGCCAAAATTCAAAGAGTGGATTGGGGATATGATACTTTGGCAAGAACAAACCTCTAATTACGCCGAACTCCTTCCGCTCTCGTCCCGGCCTAGGGACATATGGGATCCTCTCAAATTGTACCTAATAGACCATCCTGTTGAACCCAATGTAAATCTCTGCTCGCAACCTCCATAGTGTGCTATGGGCCCTGCTTACCTGTGGGTGGTGGGAAATGGACTCTGCTGTGCATGTACTGACACCTGTTGTTTTATATCTTCGCTATGCTTTCATGTGGGATTTGAGACTGCTGGGCGGGAGGAGATTGTTATTGATGTCTCAGAAATGTTGACTAACTCTTTATTTCCCTGTGTAACTGCTGATGTAACTAAATGTGGAACAACCGCTATTGCTGTGTATGCCGCTATACATTGTCTTAAACATGCCAGACCTTTATGTATTTGCACTATAGTGTTTATGAAAAATGCTATAAAAATTAAAAAAAAATATAAAAGTTCAACAAATGCCCATCCAGGCTTTTTCCAAAGTACAGGGGGATTCACTGTTACACATGGCGCAACGTAGGTATTCTAAGCCAATGCATTTTGGGCACTCATTGCCCTTCCTTAGGGGTAACTACGATGAAACAGATCACATATAAATAAAAAATGCCCATGGCAGCATTGTCTATACTGTTATTGCAAGGTGTCAGACCCCTCTAATGTCATCTAACCGCCACCATCATACATCTAATAAATTAAAAAACAGTGCGTTATGCATATAGATATGATCTAAAAGTGATAGGCATTACATGCATTGTGAAAAATATTATATGCATTGTGAAAAAATATGTACCTGATATTAAAAAACATCCGCTGTGACCAATACCAAAGACAAGGCTCCAGTTTATTCTCATTCCTACGGTTATGTCATAAATCCCTATGTCAGATAAGCATCAATATAAAAGGCCTGTCAAGTGACAAGTGTCAAGTGACCACTAGGCAGGAGAGGTAATTTGCCCCAGATTATTGCACAAGATACTGCCAGAAGATCTTGACAGAGAATACCGTTCTGCATTGAAAGCCAATGCATGTTTTCCAATCGAGGGAACAATCTCTCCCAGCTACTGATAATTACAGCTTCTTGCTGTAAACAGGTATGCAGTGCGTTCTTCTACCTAACAAACTCTAGATGCAAGTTACATTATTCCATGCCCTCATAGAATAGCACATTGAAGAGTTTTTAGGGTGTTATGTTGCTAGATGATATTTCCACTTTGGTAGAAATATTCCTATTGTTTTCATTGCTCGTAACATTCTTTAGTGCAGTTTTAATGATATTCTATGTGGTTATTTTTAATGTGTTAAGCTACAGGATGAACCAGTTAAAATAAACACATCTAGAAATGGAGTGGCTAGTTGACAGTGGTTTGCACCCTGTCCAAGTAGGGACCCTCACTCTAGTCAAGGTAAGGGAGTCACAGGGCTAAGATAACCCCTGCGTACCCTCTAGGTAGCTTGGCATGAGTAGTCAGGATTATCTCAGGGACAATGTGTAAAGCATTTGTCCTCACACACACAGTAACACAGTGAAAACACTACAAAAGGTCCACACCTGTTTAGAAAAATAGCCAATATTAATCTGAATAAAACAGGACAAAAACGCCAAAATCCAACATGCACAAGTCAAGATATCACTTCAAAGATTAAGTAAGTTTAGTCCATAGAAATCAATGGGGGAGGATGTAGCCTTGCGGCTAGAGCGGTCGACCTCAGACCTGGAGAACCCGGTTCGAGTCTCGGCAACGACGCTCAACATCCTGTGATTATGGGCAAATCACTTAATCTCCCTGTGCCTAACAAAAAAAATCAAAATGAATGCGTTCATCTGTAACGAAACTGGTGCTCATGTAAAGCGCTCTGATACCCGATGTCGCGGGTCTAGTTCGCGCTATATAAAACTCTTAAAAAAAAAAGAAAAAGAAAATGGATGCAAAGTACCTTGGATGCATCAAAATTCTAAGATGAATTAGGAACAGGGGCGGTGAGGTGCCGGAAAAGCAAAACGAAGCTTTGAATCATTACTCCATAGGGGAGGTGATGCTTCAGTACCTTACTAGAAGGGGAGGTGATACATTGATCTGCAGACCCACGGTCTTGGTTCCTTACTGCAGTGCAACGTCGATGAAGAGATGGTGTTGAGGGACGATGCGTAAAAAATCAAGACACGCTGCATCGATTTCACAGCCGTGAAGCAGGTGCTGTGTTGATTCTTCAGCGGAAAGGCATATGCTTTAACGGAGTTGGAGAGGGGGGCCACGGACGTCGATGACATGGTGCTCGGGACTCAGACTGCCGTGATTCTTCAGCCGCAAAGCAGGCGCTGCATCGATTTTTCAGCCGTATTGCAGGTGCTGCATGGAGAAAACAGACGCTGAGAGTCGATGCATGGATTTTCTCATAAGGTTACACTTCCATGGACTAGGAATTGGAGTGGGCACCACTAGACAAGTTAGGGCTCTCAACAGAAGAGCCTATGCACTGGTAAGTGAAGTCTCCTCAATAGGAAGGAGGCAAGCACTCACAAGCTCTTGGAGAACCTTCAAAGCAGTATGTAGGAAGCAAAGTCCAGTCCTTTCACTCCCAGGGCAGAAGCAGCAAGCAGCAGGCCAGCACTAAAATGCAACAGGAAAGTGGTAGTCCCTCCTACAGCATCCATCTGTTCCTCCTGGAAGCATGTCCCCAGTCAAGAAGTGTTCTGATTTTGGGGTGTCAGCGGTCCAATAATTACACCCCTTTCTGCCTTTTAAGTAGGCCAACTTCAAAGGAACGTATTTGTAGTGCACAAGGCCCTGCTTTTACCTGCCCTGGCTCCAAACACACTACAGGGGGGTGGAGAAACCTTTGTGTGAGGACAGTCACAACCCTATTTAGGTGTCAGTGACAACTCCTCCCACCTCTCTAGCTCAGGAAGGCCCATCAGCCTGATGATGTCTAATCAGGCTATGCAAGGCACACCTCAGCTCCCTTTGTGTGACTGTCTAGAGTAAATGCACAAGAGCCCAACTGTCAGCCAACAAAGACCTGTATTCTACAGACAGGCAGAGGCACAGAATGGTTAAGCAAGAAAATGCCCACTTTCTAAAAGTGGCATTTTCAAACACACAATTTAAAAACCAACTACATCAAAATATGTTTTTTAAATTGTGAGTTCAGAGAACCCAAATTACAAATCTTGATCTGCTCCCAATGGGAAATTACACTTAAAAGCTATTTCAAGGCAATCCCCATGTTACCCTATGGGAGAGATAGTCAAAAAGCAATCAATAAACCTTTATTCGGTCTAAAGAACAATAGACCATAAAAGTACATAAAATATTTCACATAACTGTAAACACACATAGAAGTTTAAAATAATTGTATAATGAGGATATTTTAAAAGTGTTAAAAAATGGTTAAGATACAAGACAAACATGTCAGTTAATACATCAGATATCCAAGCGAGCTGAGCAGCATGACCCTAAAATTACGAAGGAATATTGCACGTAGCTATGAATACACAAGCAGAATTAAAATAAGCAAAAAATGTAAAAGGTGTTTGGCAAGATGCACAGGGGGCATTCAGAATTTCAAAAGTGATATATCAGAGAGTACATCAGACAACAAAAATTTAAAAAGGGAACCTAGGATGTGAAAACAGAATTAAAATTGCAGAACACTAATGCAAAATAGAGGATAGAAGCTGCAAATAAAACACCAAGAAGGGGGAATAAAGAGAGGGCAAAGAACTCAGATAGGGTTTGCCATGCGCTCCTATTATCCCCCGTTAAATAAGCCCTACGCTTCTACCAAGTTCAGTGCACTGAACTGCACTGCGCATAAAGTTTTTCGGGCTATCCCAACATAGGGGCCGATTCCGATGTCGGACGGACTCAGGTCCGTCCGACATTGGTCCGGAGCCGTAACCGACCGACCTGCTGTCGTCGGTTACGGCCCAGGCAGTACGATGCGACCGAACCCTGTTCGGTCGCACTCGTATCTCCCACAATGGGAGCATGCATTTCGGACGGAATGCATGCTGGCATTGGAGAAAGCAGGGGTGCAGTTCAACCCTGCACCCTGTGGCCGGCATCCCAAGGTGCCTGCCACCGGGTGCAGGGTTCAACAGAGGGGCACCATAGGTTCCTCCAGGCCGCCATTCGGCGACCTTGCACCCATGGGGGTCCCACTGGGGGCCCCCAAAGACAGTGACCGACTGCCTTTCGTGCCGGAAAGACCGGCACGAAAAGGCAGTGACACTGCCATCGTACTCCCTCGGTCGCAAAGAGGCAGCCGGGGAGTACAGAGGGATTTCCGGATGGCTGACGGGCTCTCCGAAACCATCGTGAGCCATCCGGAAATCCGAGTCGGATTCTTTTCCGACCGAGCCCATCGGAATGGCTCGGTCGGAAAGGAATCCAAGCGGCACGTTCCGATTCGGTCGGAAGGGCTCCGACCATCGTTCGGTGCCCTTCCGGCCGAAATCGGAATCGGCCCCATAGTGTGTCTAATCCTAATCACTGCTTTCAGGAAGGCACAAACAGAAAAAACAATTTCAGGGGAGCACAAGGATTATTGGTGAAGGAGAGCGGGACTACAGCAGTGAAAGCCTAGCCTCCTTAATAGCGGAATCAAAAAGTACTGTTGTGCTATACTGTGCAAATTGCAGAAAAACATAAGGTGCAACAAAGATTGGACAGTGTGATTATTGCAGGGACAACAGAAGAGCGTATTCCTTTCAGGATCTAAAGAATATTTAAAAAAGAGAGACCAGTAGATTGTCCCAGCTTGAAAGTGAAAAAGTAAGGACTGCTCCCATCTGGTCAACTCCAGGGCCAAATACAGCGGGGAGTCGTCGTTATAAAAGAGATTGTAGTATTGCAACACCAAGGGTTTAGAAAGCTCAAATTGTAACCTAATGTTTGCTCGGTGGTCCCTAAATAGTGATTTCACCTCGGACTTGGCGTTATTAGGAATGCGGCTGGGCTTAGAGTACCACCAGGGTATGCCGAGGGAGACGAAAGTGTCTCGTAAATAGTTCAGCCATGGTATAGAGGAAGCCTTGTCCAAAGTCATGCAGTCGGATATAATGTCCTTACAGAGTTTGGCAGCTGGGTTCGACCAGATGCTAACCCATAATAAAAGGGCCACCATCTGAATCATATACTCAATAAAACCCTGGCTTAGCTCGAAGTGCATGATGAGGGTGGAGGTGGATAGGGGTGCACTTAAAAGCCTTTGAAGATGGTGGTTTTCCTCTGCCTGAATGGAGATATAGTCCTTACAATAGTGAAAATCAAAATTAGCAGTATTTCACTACTAGGGCATGTAAAACACACCAGTGCATGCCCTACCCTTTAAATACACTGCGCCCTGCCCATGGGGCTGCCTTGGGCCTACCGTAGGGGTGACTTACATGTAGTAAAAGGGAAGGTGTGGGCCTGGCAAGTGGTTGCACTTGCCAGGTCTAAATGGTAGCTTTAAAACTACACACACAGACACTGCAGTGGCAGGCCTGAGACATGTTTGCAGGGCTACTCATGTGGGTGACACAATCAGTGCTGCTGGCCCACTAGTACCATTTGACCTACAAGCCCTGGGCACACCTGGTGCACTTTACTAGGGAATTACTAGTAAATCAAATATGCCAGTCATGGATAAGCTAATCATGAATACAATTTAGACAGAGAGCATATGCACTTTAGCACTGGTTAGCAGTGGTAAAATGCCCAGAGTCCTAAAGCCAACACGAACAGGTCGAAAAAATAGGAGGAAGAAGACAAAAGGTTTGGGGATTACCCTGCAAAAAATTCCAGGTCCAACAGTTAAGCTGCAGGATGAGCCAGTTGAAATAAACACATTTATCCTTTAAGCACAAAGTGAATTTTTTAGTGCAGTTCTTGTGTGTGATATGATACTGAACAAATTTGGAATTTTAAATTGCCACTGAATCACTGACTCCCTGTTTAGGGATTGTTAGTAGTCCAGAAAGCATGGGACACTATCAACCTGGTATTGAGTGGGGTTGTATGGGACTACAGCAGCCTATTTTTCATATTCAGTTGCTGCCACACTGAACTAAGTTCGCTGGTGACAACTGTGGATGTTAAAGCAAACCATGTAGAGCTAAGCCAGAGTCTTAGTTTACATAACAATGCAATGCACTTAAGCAAGTCCCCTTGCTGTGCAAAATTGCCAGAAATACTGGTAAATGGACTGTTCAACAATGGACACAATTGATCATTGATACCAAGTGAAGTGACAAGACATACCAACAGAACCAAACGCAGGCTTAGCAGGACAGTACTCAAAAAGGTAATTACTGTGACATATAACAGAATGGTGTCAAGAGTAAGCCAACATGGGGATGAACCCAGCTTAAAATTAAGCAAACTGGTGCACCTCTCTGAAATTTTCCACCACCCTTCCACTATTGGTAGTCTTGGTAGGTACTGAGAATCACCAAGGGGGTAAGAAGAGCAGAGCAAAGGAGAGAAAGCATAGCTCCTTCCAGTGGGCTCCTGGATTAAGTTCATGTTTGGTAATCAGCTAAATAGAGTCCACCGATACAGGCGTTATTGACCAAAAGAAATGTATAACGCATCCTAGCAGATTTAACTCCAGTAAAAAACAGAGAAATCAGTGCAAAACATAGGTATGTTATTTGCCAAGACTTAGCAGCAGTCCCAAGGAAGTCATCGGTACCTAGGGAAGTGGTATGCAGACTACAGGCAGAAGGAGACAGCTGAAGGAGGAAGCAGGTGGGGGAATCAGAGACGTTTTAAGGCATGGGCAAAGTGGGCTCTAGCACAGGGGTCCAGCCTTTCAGGGGCCCCCTGATAGAACCAGCTCTGTTCTCTAGACTCTTGTCCTGATTGCCTAGAATAATTCTTAAACAGATTGTATTATGCTCCGTTTAACTTTAATTTATTTTCAATGCAGGTGATGTGTGAGAATCTGTTACAAACATTTTGCAGAGAAATGTTGTGATTATGTTTCATGCAACATACATAAAAAGCTTCTTTTAGATCAGGACAGGGCCTCACATAGTCATCAGTTGCAGCCGGCATGGCTCGCGGGTGGGGGGGAGTGCGAGTCAGGAAGGGGATCACGCGGGGGTGATCATAAAAAATAAATAAAATAAAAACTTACCCCGAGGTCGGGTCCCGCGTCTCCTCTGCTCCTGCTTTCCTGCCTCCGACAGGAACAGGAAGCAGGCAGCCAGGCTCCCTCCCCTAAGCCAATTACAATGCTACAATGCTGCGTTGTGATTGGTCTGAGCGCCGTGACACGGCGCTCAGCCAGTGGCTGGAGAGGTGGGCATGTTCTCCATGCAGGCTGTAATGCAGCCTGCATGGAGAAGGGAAAAGTGCGCATGACTGGTTTGAGCGGCCCAAGAGGGCTGACCAAACAGACATTGAGCACTCAGGAGTGAGCAAACCACTCTTCCCCTGCCCTGTTCCATAAGCAGAGCCGCCCCCCCCACCCTCCAGTCGGCAAAGGAAACATAAAATGGTAATAACTGAAAGTTATTACCATTTTATGTTTTTGCTTCTCGCACTGCGACAAAGCAGTAGGGCGACGCTCCTCAGCCATAGTGGAGGAGCCACCACCGATAGTCATATATGTCACAGACATTATTTGCAGTAATATTAGTGAGCTGCTGCTGTGTTACAATATTGAAAACAAAAGTCACTATCCCTAAATATTAGATGTAAACACATTTAGAATTTAGAGGAGTGTGCCTGTGCACTGTGCACTGGGAGTGACCTGGCCAAAGAGGACATGGAAGAGCTGAAATTGGATCATGAATCCAAAGCTGTTTCGAACAGTGGGCCCCAAAATACGTTTGGCCCATGGCCCCCAAAATCCTTAAGATGTCCCTGGGGGGAATTTCAATATAAGTCTTGGAAATTCACTACAAATACAGATGAAAGAACAGGTACCATGGGAACTGGGAAGGAAAACAAACAAAGCCGTCGAACGATGCAGGATTACTAAATGGACTAATCGTCAGCAAGCCCAGCCCAGCGTCTGAAAAATCAATGGCGCTTTGTAACCAGAAGTTGCCTGACACAAAGCAGCATGACTGTCTGGGTCAATCTCATATTAAGTGTGATACAAATAATCAATAACATCAGCAACCTCCAAATGGCACAAGACTCAGATGCTGACACCACCGTATACAGTGTTGATTCCCCCAAGACCCACATTGAATCTACCACCTCCAGGTTCAACCGCTATCCGAAAGTCTCCTGCTTCAGTGGCACCACCAATGAAAAAAAACAATCTAAGCTACTATTATGGGCATGTTTAGGCAGTAGGGGTCCTCTGAACACAACCACCCAATTGCACATTTGTACAATGGGAAGGTTGCTAAGATGTTAGCGCTAGACCTTCTCCCTTTTTCTTTTGTGGAAGGAGTGGGCCTTATAGAATTTGTAGCAGCCATCTGCCCAAAATGGAAGGTTCTCAGCCAAACCTATTTTGCCAGAGTTGCTGTTCCAGCACTCCATCATGATGTCCTGTAATTGGATGGAAAAGCTTTGCAACACAGTGCTGTTCGCACCATCCACCTCAAGACAGACATGTGGGCATGATGTGAAGCAACTGATTACCTGTATTACTGCACACTGGATTTCTTTTGTGGGGGTTAGGCAATAGCTATTTGCAGGGCTCAGCACTGAAAATAGTTTTAAGGGCATTCAACAGCATGGGACAGTAGCAATGTTCGCCATGGAGAAATACCATACAGCTGCAAACATTTTGGAGGACCCAGACGTCTCAGAATTGGATTTATTACCACAGACAATGGCAGTAATATAGTCAAGGGCATGGCAGATGCTGGATATTTCAGGGTCCTATGTTTTGTGCATTGCATCAACCTGATTGTGCAGGACACAGCAATATACTGGTTACCTGCAGCATAATCTGCACTCATTTCCGATATTCTTTTAAAGCCCAAAAGCAGTTGAGGATCATTCTCATGCTAATAGAGTAACGGTTAAAGCCCTAATACAGGAGGTACCAACACATTGGAACTTGACCTACTTACATGTTGCAATGTCTAATTGAGCAGTAAAAAATGAGTAATGAATATGTCCTTCAAAGAGGTGGGGATGCAACTGGAAAAAGCATGACCATAGAGGTGGACAAATGGGGCCTTGTCAAAATATGACAAGCTAAACCACTGTCGTGTCTGCTACAGGACCAGTATAATAAGGTGTCACAAAGGTTCTCCGATGTGAACCAAGAAGCATATCAGTTGGTTGATAGCTTAATCCTTTGCTTGTCTGTTAATCCAAGGCTGCGAAGAGAGATCTTGTACGCCAAAGAGTGCATCTGTGCCATGATACTTGATCCTCAGTACAAAAACCTACTGGCCACTTTCATTCATTTTTCAGAAGAGGATGTGTCCCTCTACAAGATGTGGATTGTTCAGCAAGCGAGAGGCCTGGAAGAAGAACGACTGACTGTTAGAGTCCCAGGTAGAAGTTCTGGCAAGCAGCCTTCAACCTCAGAGTCCAGAGAGGGCAGTGCTGTTATCTCACAGCACCCAACACTAGAAGCAACAAAACCAGCAACAGAAGATTTGGACCCAACCTCTGCGATGGCTGGGTGTCAAGTGGCAGGGCTTAAGTCGAGTGCAGAGGTGAAGGCAACAAAGGTCGAGCAAGTGACAGCACCAACGACCCTTCAGTGGATGGTCCAAGACTATCTCGAAGACCCAAAAAATGTTTACATGGACCAAAACCCATTGGTCTATTGGTATGGGAAGATGCACCAATGGCCAGAGCTCAGCAGACTGGCATTAAAGTGTCTGGCTTATCTGGGAGCCAGTGTGTCTGCTGAGTATGTGTTGAGAGCAGCTGGCGCAGTTGCGCAGTCAGAAGAACCAGTCTGTCGCCTCAAAACATGGAGAGATTGACCATGAGCAAATCAACATTTCATACCACCCGGTTACACTGTTCCTGAAACACCACAGGAGGAGGATGAAGGTGATTTGGTCAGATTCAAGTGTGTTAGTTGGCCAACTTCTGGGTGAACCACCTGAGTTTGAGGATGAACTCCACTTTCCTGACTGAGTAGGCCACCATAGAACTTTCAGGTTATTCTACGACTGCTTTGCCAAAAAAAAAAAAATGGATCAAGCTAGGGGAACATTATATATTTTGTGGCTGACTTATGCAGCCCCACCAATGTTTCACATGTATGGCCGGATTGGATTTGGACCAGTGTGCAGTGAGGAAGCCTCCCCATTCCCTTAAAGGACATTGGAAACAATGTCCGACTCCGTCCCATGCCTATCCTTCTTTTTCTTTTCCCAAGCAGGGCTGCCCCAGTAAAGATTATCATTACTTTACAAGACTGCTTCTAAGGGAAAAGAAGAGATATAACAATATGAAAAGTGTGTACCACCATGCTTGTATTGGAACAGATAGCTATTGCATCAATGAGTGATATATTATTAAGTAAGTGTAGAGTGATGATGATTCAAGTGGTTGCAGACAGTGAGGCTCTTCAACAAATTTTAAACTTGATTTCGATGATTTGCTATGGTTGAGGGCTGATGGGTGATTTTGCCTAAAGTTGATTGGTTATTTCACACTTAGCTAGGTTTACTTGCATGGTCAAATCCTTGCTGTGCTTTATGTCTGGTTCTTCAGAGACCAGACCAGTCAGTTTAGTTAACAACAACAACATCTTCACAGAATGCTCAAATTCTTTTGCATGTCTTGATCATCAACAGTGCACTACAGATCTATCTCTCTTAATCTCATTTGGGTTGGGAGTCAGACTGATTTGTTACTCCTAGTCAGGACTACCTCAACAACCAGAAGAAGGAAGCTTTCTACTTCAAAGGGAAACCAACATGATGATGACTCTAAGAGGCCTACTCAGCCCTGTGGACTGGAGATAGGTGTGTTGATTTGGGAAATGCTGAGTAGTGCGCTGGGCTAACTCCTCTATTATGTGGTTAAAGTCAGGGGGATGTAACTGGAGACAGACATGATATCATGTCACATCATCACATGATTGACACACTCAGCTAAATTCTATGACTGCTGTGCGATTGATCAGCCAGGTACATGCAGGTACTTGTCTGGGATTGGTTGTAAAATTGCTCTCGCTTCTCAGTGAATCGCAAAAGAGCTATTATGAATGGTTGCAGCAGTCTAAGCTCTTGCTCTGCCTCTTCTTGGTCCACTCATCATTAAGCTTACCATCTCTGTCGTTCTCCTTGATTCTCCAATACGGTTACTGTTTTGCAATCTACAGGCCTTCTCTTCCCCTGCACAAAAACCTAAAGCTCCATAGCACTCCTGCTTACCTTACTGGACTGGTTCAGCCAGGCACCCAAGACGCACATTCTAAAAAGAATACAGATGCAACAGCCAATATGCCATCTTTATACAGTATCATTTTTCTTTTAACAATCATAATTTTCACAATTGCGTGCGTTCAGGCCTCCATTAATTTGTATTTTTCAAACCTAGATGACAGAGCATTTAGATATATAATAACCTGGGTCTCTGGGGCTGAAGGACTGTTTGCAATGCATTTAATTGAACTGTCATTCCTTCATTTCCTTCCACAACAGATTTGATGATGATGATGATGTGCTGCTCATCGACCTGATGAATGTTGCTATGTAGTGTTTGCGCATATCACACTTCCCCCAACTCCCCGTTCCCATCCATTCATCAAACCCCTAACCTCCTTCCCCCAGGCTGTGCGATATATTGAGATGTGACTTATGAATGTACACAATAAATGCATCACACACTTGGTATGGCAGACGTGGTGAAATCCACAACAACTCACTGCCGGATCTTCTTACCTGAGCAATAGCCTACACCAGCCCCACTTACTCACCCAGGCATTAAAAAGACATATCATTCAATTCATCATCATATAGTGCAGAGTCAGAACAATGTCTGTTCCAGTGTTCCTCGATAGGTAGTAGTACTGTCTGGCCTGATTCACAAAGGTAAAGTTGCACTTTTGCTGTAAGATCCCTCTTTCAGTTTAACTGAACTACCAGACGTTTACCATTACAAGTAGTAACCTTAGGAGTAGTAACTAATCAGTAGTGGTAACTCATTTTAAAGTAAGTGATAGGGATTACCTACTACTTGCAAAGGTACTACTCATAAAGTTACGAATGGAAAAGTTACTAGTCGTAATCTTACACTGCGAGAGTCGTTAAACTAACACCAAAAGTGTAACATGCTTGTTGCTTGAATATGAAATACACAGAAAAAACAAGAGATAAGATGCGTTTGGCAAAACAGGAACAGTTAATTTCATTAAACCGTGCAGGCGGGAGAACAGTTGCAGGCATAGCATCTGAGGACTGTCTCAATTTACAATCGGTCTAGCATAGACTTTTATACAATTCATTGGATGTAAGAAAATGGTTCTGCCAGTCCTTTTTTGGAAAGGAATGTGGATCACTGGCTTTGGGCCCATAATGTAATGTTTGGAAGAAGAATCCAGGTGGGCCTTGACCTTACGTGGACACAATGCGGCCAGTAGATAACGTGTCAAGATGTCCAGCATCGAGAGCACGTGATCACTGCGTGCACTGTGAGTGCTGTGTCCTGATTGGTTTAGTATTCCTACGTTTATGTGACATCTGACTTTATAGTGTTTTGGGAACGCACACACCCCTCCAGCCATGTGTGCTTTATTGAGGATAATGGATGGACATGGATAATTGTGGTATCCCTGTGCCTATCTGTGGGTTTGATCTGGATTTTTCTGTTCACGTGTTTGTCTGCGGGCTACGTGCTACCGCACCTCTGATCTGTCAATCAATGACTTCAGGTCTGGGTCTCAGGGCCTGCCTAAATATGTATTTCGGAGTTGCGGTTGATGCAGAGTTCACAACGGGTGAATTAGTCAATAAAGATTCAATTTTGTTTCTGTACGTAAATGTATCATTATTCACATTGACATCAACTTTTCCAAAATTAAATACTTGACATTTCCAAATCAGGCCTTGTGTTGCTTAAATGCTTAACCTTCTTCTGAGACTACTCCTGACTCAAGAATTTCAAAAGTTTAGTTTAAATTGCTTTAATAAATTAAATACGAGCTCCCCATTACTCAGAAGATACTACTGCTAGTTTCTTTTTAATGTCAGTTCTTTGTGTCATTGTGGTGGTCTGGTCTCAGTCTTAGATAAGTTATGGTAATAAATATCCCACTAACTCTGTGTTTTCTTTCAGTCTAGTTGCCTGTGATGGATAATCTTTCTGAATAATCCTACAGTTGGAGTTCCCCTGGGTGGGAGTGGGACCTCGCTTGTGATGTCTTCCCTGTTAACGCTTGCCTGCCATTTCTAAAACCACCATTAAGAAGGCCCATTGGTAAAACCTGCAATAAGGTTTTAGAAGATTGAGAGAGTTGCAGCCATCACTCCATCTATTCAGGTAAGAGAACTAAGTAGTGAAATGAACTGGTTTAGTTAGTAACTTCTACTGATGTTAGGTTTTTTGGCAAGCAGAGATAAGTAAGATTAACCTCTTCCGTGCGCGGCCGATTTTCGCTCTGTGCGGGGCGTTTCATTGAGTGGGCGGGTTCATGACGAGCTCAGCTCGTCATGCGCACACGAGCACTGCGCAGCATGACGAGCTGAGCTCGTCATGAGCATAGAAAGGGTTAAGATTTGTTTATGTTTGTTGTAGTCAATAAGCATAGGCATACCCCCTAGTGGTCAATCTAGCTACAGAGGGTAGTAGGACAAGTGCATTATATTATAACTAATTGGTAATACACTTCGATAAGCGGCTGGCTGCTGCAAATCTGGCAAAAGGTAAACTCATCAAGCAATAAGATAGACCTTGTCTGTGTTGATCCCACTGTATTAGCGGGTATTGCTTGGGTATAAATAATGTAAGTTACCTAGCAAATTAATATATGGCAAGGGATTTTCAGAATCAGAAAAGGAAAGTCTAGGGGAAAAAGTCAATGTGCAGTATGCTACTGTTCAGATAGCAGCTTTTTGTCAATAAAAAAAACACAAGGCTGCGCTAAAAAACAGTACAAAGACAAAAGACAGATTATGAGCAATATGCCTATTTGAAACAAACTACCCATTTATTTTTTTACACAGAAAAACCACCCTCTCCACCCACAAAAGGCATAGTCCCCTCCCCAAACAAATAGTCCCATCAATGTCCAAACATTTTCCCAACTCCCCTTCCCAATTCCCACCATTTCCACCCACAACAAAACAATCCCTCCCACCCAAAAAAGTCTATTATAAAAAAGGCTTCTTAGAGGGCATCCAGGCAGGCATGAAGGCATACCACCTCTTGAGCCAGGTTCTGTAGGCCCACACGAATCAGTGCCCCCTCACATAGGGGCAGCGTAGGAGGCGGTCTGTTGACGATGATGACGATAATGAGGAGGGGGTGGTGTTCTGCTGGGTGGCAGCAGTGCTAGATTCCGGCTGCTGGCAGCACTGGTGTAGCTGTGATTAAGCCATAATACCAAAGAATAATAGTGTTTTTTTTTTTTGTTAAAAGTATTTTATAGCGAAACTAAACAGACCTCTCATTAATGAGTAAGGCGGGCATGCAGCATAATAGTATTCTTGATGCGTAACATTAATGGAGGCATGCTAGCGCCGGGTCTGCTACTCTGCAGTTTGCATCATGTTTTTGGGGCAGCTGCAATGGATAATTTACTAACTTACTTAGATTCAAATGACCCTACTCTTCTCTGACTGCCTTTTGAATTCTATCCTGATTCCAAACTTAGAAAAAGCAGAAGGAATACTACATCATACACGTCATGTATAATAGCTGTCCTGTCTCCCTTAAGTAGACAGTTGACAAAATGATGCCCTGCAGTACAGGGAAGGGAATGGGATATATTTTATTTGTCATGTTTGTCATAGAGTATTCCATCCGTCAAACTCTAAATCAGGCACGTATTTCCACTTTATACCCTAGCCTCGCCCTCCAATGCAAATTATTTTCAACAAATCCATCACTTGGCAGTAGAAAAAGTTACTCTAATGTTAGTAAATTCAGGGGATTAAGTTAGGTAGAGGTTTAGTTATAGAATAGTGGAGTGTCATTGATCATCACATGCTACGCTTTTGTTAGTCAGTCATTGTGGATGATGAATTACGAAAGAGAAACATTTGAACAGGCGTAAATCCGTCATAGAAGCCATGAAATATAAATCACTGGGCAGAAAAATATGGCACATGCCAAAACTGAATTTTAAATGTTTTGGTAGGCAGGGACAGAAGCAAAGAATGATGGAGTAAAGTACTAGTAGGAGGTGACTGAGTGGGCACTAGGAAACACACTTATTTTTGATTTGTAATGCATTGGAAACTTCACAATGAAGCAGATGCAAATTGGACAGCCAACACTGCAGTGCAGAATTGAACCATGCTGCAGTTAGGTCATGAGAGGCAAAATGCCATGAGCAAGGAGGTGATAATGATGGGTAGGATATCTGCCCAGCTTAACAAACACAGTATAATGAATTTGTCAATTAGCAGGCAATGTAACTTAACACTCGTCCCTGCCACTGCTGAGACTCCTCGCTTGGGCCTTCTCCATCGCACTCCTGTCCTTGCCTCACTGCTGGCACTCGGTCCGGTACTGGTGGTCTGAGCAGCTAGAAAAAAAAACATAAATTACCCATTTTAGATAACAGATTCACACCCAAGTAGTTATTATTTTGAACAATGTACAACAGCAATAACTCACTACATTTCGGTTAGCATTATCTTCTATCTAAACTATCACTTTGGGAGGATTGTTGGCGACAACATGTTAGAAAAGCCAGGTAGTCAAATCAACCAAAAACTTTTTTCTCCTAATATAGAGACAAGGCTATGATGAGAGTGAAGGGCAGTTAGGTGGTGGAGTGGTCAATGAAGGGCATATGGTTTTGGTTGGCAAATGCAATGGGATTTCATTCCTTTCCTGTCATGCTGCACAGTCATGGAAAGTGCTGGCATACTATATAAATGAGAAGACAACATTAGGGAAACCATGGCCACTCTCTCTTTTTGACAGTTTGAGCAAGAAAGCCCTTTCAACAAATGTGTGGTGAATAGTAGCTTACTTGGGCCTGCAATCCTCTTCGTAGTACCAAAGATCTGTTCTCTTAGGCTTACAGTACTACAAGACATATAACAGAGGGGCAAAGGAAAGCTTACTAAAAAGAGCAGAAGAAAGCTACAGACAAGGGAAGTCAGCTACAGAAAAATAAAGTATAGAAAAACAGGCTAATGAAGAGATAGCAAACATTAGATAGAGGAGTTAAAAATTGTAGACAAAGCCAAAATATTTCACTAGTGAGGAGAGGCAAAAGTAGAAATAAAAATAAACAGGACATACTAGGGCCAGCCGAACCATCTGCTGTGGCTGCTGCTCTGGTGTAGGTGATGGTTGTTCCACCCACTGCAGCGCTAATGGTGGCCCTCCTACCCTCTCTTGCCTGTGGATGCTGATTTGAGAAATAAAGAAGATTTTTTTTTTTTTTTTAAAGATTAGTGGTACAGTCACTCTCTAAAAAATATTTTGACAGGCACCCACAGTAGCATTGTACTTTCTAAATCAGATAGCCTATTGCCCTAATTCTAATTTCATAAACTACATTTTGAACTACTAATGGTTTGCAATGAATGACTTTTGCTTTTACGCCCCCTTTGATGAGCCAACTTAGTCTCCCTTTGCAATGCATACTACACACATCAGGGAGATTAGAACTGTATGAGCTACATAAAGAAACAGAGAATGCAAACTCCCTGATATACTACTATCCTAATAGCTTATTAGTGACAGGACTGAAGAGTCTATCAGTCAATCGATCAATCAAGGACTTATAAAGCATGACTACTCACCTGTGATGGTCTCAAAGTGCTGGGGGGAAGGTCTGGGTCTGTGGTTCAGTCGAAGAGTCAGGTCTTGATGTCCTTCCTGAATTGTGGCAGCGATGGTGATTGCTTGAGGTGTAGAGGCAGGGAGTTCCAGGTCTTCACAGCAAGGTAGGAGAAGGATCTTTCTCCAGCCGTGGTCTTGTGGATCCATGGGATGGTGGCCAGCGCCAGTTTGGTGGAGCAGAGATGTCTGGTGGAGGTGTAGAAGGAGAGGCGGTAGTTGAGGTATTCAGGTCTAGCATTGTGGAGGGCTTTGTAGGGATGTGTCAGAAGCTTGAAGGTGATTCTCTTCTTGACAGGTAGCAGTGAAGGTCTCCCTGATGGCTGGTGATGTGGTTACATTGGCTCCTGTGGAGTGATAAAAATTATTTCTAATGCAATTCTGCACAGTGGCAATTTACAGGGTTGATTTGATGTCAAAAAGAAAGCTAGCCACAGACACCGAGGATATAGTCAATATAAGAACTTGTTTATATATTAAGTAAATGAAGTAAACAATATATACATAGGGCTTAAGAATCAAAATACGTTTATACAACAAACAATAGTTTCAAAAATAGTGAAAGGTGTCCCAGTGAAAAAAACGTTGGAACCTAAACTAGTAGTGACATAATATGTGACATATGTATAAGGTTTCACTTTAAAACATTTTGGCGACCATTGGAAAATTGACAATGTATTGAACAACACTTTATACAATCATAAGTGCTGGATAATAGTTCGCCTTTGTTAATTGTCGATGACGTTTCGACCCTATCTGAAATACAGGGTCTCTTCAGGACCTAAAAAATGTAGGGACACCTGAAGGGAGGCCTGCACTGCCTAATGTGAAGAGCAGTGTCACCGTGAAATAAGTGAAGAAAAAACTCACAGGGAACCCAACCACTGCGGCTCTTCTTTTGAACAGTCAGAGCGTATATACATGTATACACGCACACGGTTCTTGTAAATTGTGAACATTCAGTGCCCCGAATATCGCCGAGATCTCCAGGCCCCGCCATCCACTCTGCCTGTCTAACACTGCCCTCACATGGGTGCACGGCTGGGTTCCCTGTGAGTTTTTTCTTCACTTATTTTACGGTGACACTGCTCTTCACATTAGGCAGTGCAGGCCTCCCTTCAGGTGTCCCTACATTTTTAGGTCCTGAAGAGACCCTGTATTTCAGATAGGGTCGAAACGTCGTCGACAATTAACAAAGGCGAACTATTATCCAGCACTTATGACTGTATAAAGTGTTGTTCAATACATTGTCAATTTTCCAATGGTCGCCAAAATGTTTTAAAGTGAAACCTTATACATATGTCACATATTATGTCACTACTAGTTTAGGTTCCAACGTTTTTTCACTGGGACACCTTTCACTATTTTTGAAACTATTGTTTGTTGTATAAACGTATTTTGATTCTTAAGCCCTATGTATATATTGTTTACTTCATTTACTTACTATATAAACAAGTTCTTATATTGACTATATCCTCGGTGTCTGTGGCTATCTTTCTTTTTGACATCAAATCAACCCTGTAAATTGCCACTGTGCAGAATTGCATTAGAAATAATTTTTTATCACTCCACAGGAGCCAATGTTTCCCCACTAACTTACTTACCCAGGCTCCCCGTGAGTAGGGTTCCCTTGTTTTTTGTTCTCAGTGATGTGGTTACGGCATGGGATGTTCAGGATGAGTCTGGCAGATGCGTTCTGGACGGTCTTCAGTTTCTTTTGGCGTTTCTGGGTGGTGCCGGCATAGAGTGCATTGTCATAGACGAGTCTGCTGCAGATGAGTGCAAGTGGTAACCATTTTCCTGGACGCTGTGGGAATCCACTTGAAGATCTTATGAAGGAAGCAGAGCGTGTGGAAGCAGGCGGACGTGACTGCATTGATTTGACATTTTATTGAGATCGAGGAGTCCAGGATGATGCAGAGGTTTAGTGCATAGTCCTTGGGTGTGGGGTGATTCCAAGCGCAGCTGCCATCCCAGGCAGAGGGGGAGGAATCCAGGTTGAGGAATTAGGTCTTGTCTGAGTTAAGCTTGAGGTAGCTATCCCTCATCCAGGTGGAGACTGCCTTCATCCCACTATGGAAGTTGCTCTTGGCGGCTGTGGGTTCGTCTTTGAGGTAGAGAATCAGCTAGGTGTCGTCGGCGTAGAAGACAATGTTGAGTCTGTACCTTCTGACGATGGCTGCAAGTGGGCCATGTAGATGTTGAAGAGGGTGGGGCTTAGGGAGGATCCCTGAGGCACTCTGCAGCTGATCTCTGCGGGTTCTGATTTGAACGGTGGAAGTCTGACTCTCTGCGTTCGGCCAGTGAGGAAGGAGCGGATATATTCAAGGGCTTTGACATGGATGCCGGCATTGTGAAGTTTTGCGCAGAGGGTGTGTTGGGAGGTGGTGTCGAAGGCGGCTGAAAGTCCCAGGAGAATGAGGGCTGCAGTCTCGCCTCGGACAAGGAGGGTGCAGATGTTATCTGTAGTGGCAAGGAGAGCAGTCTCAGTGCTGTGGTTGCTCCTGAAGCCCGATTGGGAGAGGTTTAGGATGTTGTTTGTTTTGAAGAACCTGGAGAGTCGGGCATTGATGGCTTTCTTGCTGACTTTCCTGGGAAGGGTAGCAGAGAGATTTGTCTGTCGTTCTTGAGGTCTGTCGGGTTGGCAGAAGGATTCTACAGCAGGGGGTTGATCTCTGCGCACTTCCAGTCTTCTGGGAAAGATGCAGACTCAATGGAGCAGTTCATGGTGGAGCAGAGTTCGGGAGAGATGGAGGTGCCGGCTCTGTTTGCTCTGGAGTGGATGCTCTTCATAATCCTCAGGGTGTAGTCAGAGGTGAGGGTGGTCCAGTTGGTCAAGGACTGCTGGTAGCTATTGGGTGCGGTGGTTGCAGGTGGGGTGGGTGGGTCATAGATCTTGCGGTGGAAGAAGGTGGCTAGAATGTCACAGAGGTCTTGGGACGAGGGATCTCTTCTTTCTCTGTGCTGGGTTTGGTGAATTCTTTGACTATGGCAAAGAGTTCTTTGCTGTTGTGTGCATTGGCATTGATGTGTTCCTCGATGGTTGCCTTTTTTTGTAATTCCGATGAGGTGGTGGTGTGCGATGACAGCGGATTTGAAGGATGCGTGGTCTGCCATGATCTTACTGCTCATCCATCTTTTCTCAAACATTCCACAGGTACAGGTGCACCTGGATTTTTGAAGTGTGGAGGAGAACCAGCTTGCCTTCTTGGAGGGCTGTTTGCCTGAGGGTTTCTTGAGGGGGGTGCAGTGTGTTGGCACAGTCGGAGATTCAGCGGTGGAGGTTGCGTGCTGCAACGTTGGCATCTGTGGATGTCTGTGGTGAAGTCTTGCTGAGTGAGGTGATGAGCTGGTCTTTGGTGACCTTGTTTGAGCTTCTGCGAGGGTCACAGTAGGTGTGGTGGTTACAGTGGGTTTGGTGAAGGAGAAGTGGATGCAGTTGTGGTTGGTCCAGTGTGGCTCGGAGGTGTGGCTGATGGGGATGTTGTTGCTTGTGGAGATGATGGGGTTGAGCGTGTGCCTGCTGAGTAGTTTGACGTTGTGACCAGTTGTTTGAGTCCGATGTTGGTGAGGTTCTCCAGTAGGTATGAGGTGTTGTGGTTTTCAAGGTTGTTCAAGTGGAAATTGAGGTCACCGAGGAGGATGTAGTCCATTGAGGCGAGAGCATAGTGAGCGATCAAGTAGGCTATGGCATCGCTGAAAGGGCGCGGGTTCTGGGAGGTCTGTAGAAGAGGGTGACATAGAAAATGGTGGTGTTCGGGTTGGTCTGGATCTGGAAGTGGAGGTGCTCCATGTCAGGTGAGTGGTCATCAGAGCTGGTTGTGAGGCGGAGGGTGTCTTTGTATATGAAGGTGATGTCTTCTCCCGGTCAGTGGACCGGTTCTTGTGGATGATTTTGTATCCGTCGGGGATGGCGGTTGCGATGTCCGGGGCTGAGCTGGAGTTCTTCCAGATTTCTGTGAAGAAGATGAAGTTGAGGGAGGTGCAGTTCAGCAAGTACCAGATCTCCACGGCATGTCTTTTGAGAGACCTTGTGTTCAGTAGGATACATCTGAGATGGTCAGGTCTGGTTCTTGAGGGTCGTGTGGTTGGTAGATCTGGTGTGCAGAGGCAGGTGAATGTGCAGTTTCAGGTGTGGCAGGTGAACGGGCCTTGGGTGTTCCTTCGGTGCAGTGAGGTGGCAGTTGGAGGGGCGCTGGAGGGGGCGAGCTGCGGGGGAGGAGGGGCGGGCTCCGGGGGACGATCAGCAGCTGGGACATGGTGAGAAAAAGGAGCAAAAGTGAAAAAGTTGAAAAATTGGAAGAGTGGAAAAGTGCAGAAAGTGAAAGAAAGTGACAGAAAAGCAGAAAAGTGCAGAAAGTGAAGGGAAAGTGACAGAAAAGCAGAAAAGATTAAAGGAGAAAAAAGAGTTCAGAGGAGAAAAAGGCAGAAATAGGAAAGAGAGGGGTCAGAGCAGCAGCAGAGCAGGGAAGCTCCCCACTGGACCCCCTTAGGATGAGATGCAGGAGGGCCTCAAACTCAGGACCTGGAAAGGCCAGAGGGCAAGAGATACCAGGCAGAGCTGTGCAGCGAGAGAAGCTACCTACTGGCAAAGTCAGTAAGGAGTCAGCAACACTTCTTAAATAATCAACTGTGAGCGCCGAGAACCTGGTTAGCTCAAGCTCGATCAGATTCAGAATCCAGACAGAATCATTCCTTTGACGTCCACTTCACTCCTGTGGTGCAACACCCTGCTATCAGGAAGCGTCTGACACCATTTACCACTACTCCCTCCTAGCCCAGGCCATGGCCCACACTTATCAAGGGTTTGTTGTTTGTGCTGGTCTTACCTATAAGGATTTTTTTTTGCCGGGAGGTGTTCCCTTCCTGCAACAAACAATTCAGGGTGCCTTGTTTTTAATGTATGAGGCACCCTTGCACCATGGAGGAAAGGTGACTGCATTGGTGCGGTAGGCAGCACAAGCAGGAATATGACATATCTTGATAAATTCATAAATATGTCACATTCCTTGCTGCTCTACAGTTCATAAAATACATTTTAATAACTCTGTGCCCGATGCACTTAGCAAAGTGTATATAGATGACAGATAACCACTGGTGTATTTCCACATCGCTTGCCCACTTCTGTCAGAAGAAAGACAGTTGACGCATACAACTACAAAGTGCATTTATTTAGGTGACTGTCATGCACTAACATAACCACTTGGAACTAGTTGCCTCAGCATGGTTGTGGCACCACACTCATACATAAAACGCCCTTTTTGCACCAGCAGGAACATGTACTTAATTGTTGCAAAGATAAATCATTGTCTATATGTGTAAACACACACACACACATATTATAGATGAATGGATAGAGAAAAACACATGTAACACACACAAGTTTACATTTGGAATTGACAAATTCAAATCATATATATATATATATATCCACATGAAAATCCAAGAATGTCCAGTCACACCGGCACTACACAAGGACACAGACTCCACAGCAATTGAAGTGGCAAGGTGTTTATTAATTAACCATCATTGTCCAAAGACGCGTTTCGGCCGCCAGACATGCGGCCTTGTTCATATATATTTATTCTATTTTTATATGAACTTACTTACTCACATCCTGAACCATAAATATGCACACTTAACCAGTGTGAAATATATTTATTTTTACAATTAGAAAAAATAAACAGTCAATCACATAACGTAACGTAAACTTAACACTTACCTCTGAGTGTGAGCAGGCTATTCAAATAACATATTAGAAGTTTTAGAAAACAAAAAATTGTTATTACTCACCGAGCACCACAACCTCAATACTTTGCAGGTTGAACTGGTCCTGCTCCCAGTCAAGAATGTCGGCCCAGTGGTCTGTCAGCTGCTTTGCTTTTCATTGCACCCCTGTGCTGTGGCACACACACCAACGTACTCTCCCCCAGAGCAGCCGACGCTCCCACAGATGTACGGGTGGCACTGGCACCAGAGCTGCTCCTGCTTCTGCCATGGAGGATACTGGAAAAAGAAAGAAAGGAAGGAAGTGGAACCGAAGGAGGAGGAGGACAGAAGGAAAGGAAAACAAACAATAACAAAGTACAAAAACAGAAGCATAAAACACACACATGGAAAGACACACCGTGATAAAAAAGTAAATTAAGGGTGGATGATTGGGATAATTATCATATGGAGGAGGATTAAGACAAATTGAAACACAGGCCCAGCAGCACTAGGAGAAGCAGAAAAGCAGGAAAAACAAAATGGCCACATCCACGCTCACCACATGGTGCCATTCATACTGATTTTCAGTGTGAAATGTGCTTCTGGCATAAAAAACAGTGCCATGAGCCAAACAAGCATTTTTCCACCCGTTTTGTAACTCTGCAGAATTCCGTGGAGTAAAACTTTGCGAGTTCTGCTCAGGCCTAATTCTGAATAGTGTCCATTTTCACTCCAGAGGCATGGAACTGACTGAAAGATTTTTGAAGTCCCAAAGTGCCTTTCTACAACAGACAATTTGACACAGTTCAAATGACCCTTGTGTTAAGGTAAATTTCTGAAAGCATATTTTTCTTATCTGTGAAGCCCATATTCTAAGAACTATAACCTGGCACCTTTTTTGTGATTTAGCTCATTAGGTATGAAAATAAGTAGGCGCCCCCAGATTCAGTCATTTTACCGGGATTCAGAGAATAATAAAATTGTGGTATGTAATGTACTGCTTTTCCTCCTGCACCTTTGTTTAAAATCTATAAATAGGTTATTGACAATACATGGATTTATTTTTGGTCTCTTTGTAGTGTCACATAAGTAAAACTTGCTTGTCCTGAGGAAGACCTTCATAACAAAAAAGAGCCCTCTTTGGGAAGGTCGAAACGTGTCAGACTACGAAGATAGAAAAATGACCCAGAGGGAACAATAACAACAATAAATATATAAGGGACTTAGATGAAGTTTCTTTGCCCAACCCATAGGGCCTTATGGACTACGTTATTGATAAATAGGAGTTGATACAAGAAATTATATATGTTGGATACTTTTTAATATTTTTTCTTTGTGGAAATTGAATTTAAACAATGGACACTTTTTCATGTATGTGTATATGTTTTTCATGGCACTTTTATGTTTTCTGCTTTTTCATAATATTTGTTTGGATTTAAGTCAAAATGTCATAAAATTATATGTTATAGAAGAAACAGAAGGCATATAAAGATAGTTGAATGAGCCTATAAGTAATCTTTGTGTTTGTATGATTTAAAGAATGCTAAAAATATCCAGGAAAGTCCTCTCGAATAGATAAGCGAGATTAGATCATGTGAAGAGTATTTGAGCAATTGGTTATATATACCCCGGAATAAACACAAGGTATATTGAAAAACTTTTTTAATTCATGGTTGTTGGGGGTATTATTGTTGTAGCTTACTAAAAGTGGCATTTCCAGAATTGTATTGTATTGTATTGTATTGTATATAGCATTTATAAAGCGCAACAGACACCCTACGGGTACCCTGGCGCTAAAGATACATGAATGCAGACCAACGTGAAGCGAGAAGGACAGAACCTAAAAACATTACTCAAAAAAACGACAGGATCAATTTCTGGGGAACAACCACGTTTTGATCCTTTTCCTGAACAGGGACAGGGTACTGCATTGTCTAATTTCAATTGGGAGTGCGTTCCAAAGTTTTGCAGCAGCAAAACTAAAAGACCTTCCTCCCAGTCTGACCCTGTTGAACCTGGGTACCTTTGCCAAATAAGCAAAAGAGGAACGAAGGGTCCGGGTAGGAGTATACCAGACCAATTTCTTCTGCAACGGCCTAGGACCGAGTCCATGCGACGCCCTAAACCCTATACATAGGGATTTAAAATAAATTCTTTGCTGCACAGGGAGCCAATGTAGCTCCGCTAGGCACATTGAGGCGGAAAAACCTCGTGGCCTAGACAGGGCCAATTTCGCAGCCGTATTCTGAACACGCTGCAGTCTCTGTATCAGATACTTGGGGGACTCCAGCAACAGAGCATTGCAGTAGTCAAGTCTACTTAGGATAACGCCTTGAACAACCAAGGCTCTAACCGAAATTGGGAGCAACGGGAGAATCTTTCTCAGAGCCCTAATGAGGCCAAAACAGCACCCCACCATCTTGTTCACTTGCGTCTCTAGCGACAGGTTGGCATTAAACATAACTCCCAAGTTTCGCACCGTCTTAGATGGCGCCAAGACAGTAGATGAGTCAAGGGGCCAGAAGTTGTGAGGAAGAGGCAGATGGACCTTCCCAACTGCGCAGTGTACAATTTCGGTCTTATCCGAATTAAATTGTAAAGAGTTATTACGTAACCACTGCGCAGTGTCATGCATACATGCATGAAAATCCTCCAGGGCATTGGGTAGGGTTCCATCAAGAGATAGAATGATCTGAGTGTCATCAGCATAATTTACCAATTTTACATTATGAGCCCGAATGATATTAATCAGTGGGCTCAAATAGATGTTAAATAAAATTGGGCTGATGGCAGATCCTTGTGGAACCCCATGACAGATATTAGTGAAGGCTGACTGGAAAGGGGGGAGGGCCACTGCCTGACACCTGCCAGATAGATAGGATCGAAACCAGTCCAGGGCGGTGCCCACTACTCCCACCTCCTCTAAACGTGTAAGCAAAATGTCATGGTTGACCGTGTCGAAAGCGGCAGACAGGTCGAGCAAAATAAGTATTGCTGATTGTCCCCTGTCTGCCAACAGACGCAAATCATCCAACACGGTCACCAAGGCAGACTCGGTTCCGTGTTCTGGACGGAAACCGAATTGTACATCTGCCAGACAGTTGTTACGTTCTAGAAAAGCTGACAGAGATTTGCTAACCAAACGTTCAAGGATCTTCACTGGGTAGGGGAGGAGAGAGATGGGCCGATAGTTACCTGGACAGGTTGGATCAAGAGTGGCCTTCTTCAAGAGTGGCGTAACTACAGCCTGTTTCCAGCCAGATGGTACAACTCCACTAAATAATGATTGATTACATATCTGTCGAAGCCTGGGGAAAAGTTCTGATGCAAATTCCTTCCAGATTTTATGCGGAAGGGGGTCCAGTGGAGAGCCCGAGGAAACACCCATAGCAAGCCTGTTAAATTCCTCATCCGAAAGGGTAACTTAAAATTCAACTTCATCATTAAAGAGGCTATTTAAATTACAATTTAACTGAGTGTAAACTGCATATTTCTATCTGCTTCTAATCTATAGTTAGCATGTATTTAATGTTATAAGATAACCCAATGTCAGTCAATGGAAAAGATAGACCTTACCACAGTGACATTTAGGAGTTTTTCACTGTCAGGACATCTAAAACTTAAGCACACATGTCATACTTTTCTAATAAAATGCACCCTGCCCTACAAGCTTTTAGGCACTATCCAATGTGTGACCTATAAGTATTAAAAAAGAACTTTTAGGCTTGTCAGAAGGTTTCATTTGGCAGGTCAAAATGACAGTTTAAAACTGCACTGCAGGCTGCAGTGGCAGGCCGTATATATGTTTTAAATTGCTCGTTAATGGGTTGCAGAATGAGCGCTGCAGGGAAACTAGTAACGTTTTAATTACAGCCCCTTGGGACACGTAGCACCATCTACTAGGGATTTACAAGTAAATTAAGTGTACCAATAAGGTGTAGGCCAATTTTACCATGTTTGAAGAAGAGAGCACACGCACTTTAGAAAAGGCTAGCAGCGATAGAGTACACAGAGTCCTAATGCCAACGAAAACAAATTCAACAAACAGGGGGCGTGAAAGCAAAATGTTTGGGGGAATATCATGCCAAGGATGGCAGGTCTAACAGTATATTTCTAATTTGGTGTTTAGGATGTGGGTAGAATATGTGTAAAAGAATATATGTAGCTGTCTCATTTCTGTTTAATTGACTACCCAGTTTCTATCGTCAATAAATAGGTTAGAATACAAAAGGTTAATTGTTTCAGTACTGTACTCCAAAATAAATACTGTATTCTCATCATTTTTATTTAAATTCTCCTATAACAAAATAATGTTGTCTGTTGTTCCCCTCTAAATTAAAATGAAGCCATCTATAAAACGGCATAATAAAATGTCATTTTCTTCAAAACAAGTCGCTCCATCCACTGGCTCACAAATTGACCCGTGAATAAATTTACATATAGTAATGCGATTCATGAGGTGTAACTCCCCAAATTCTGTTTAATTATGATTTGTCCTAACATCCCCTAATTTTTACCTTGACAGTCTTGCTTTTTTTCACAATATATGTTTGACTTTCAAGTAGTACATTGATGCACAGATGGCTGTCATCTCTTACCAGAAGAGGAAATTAAAACCTATGGCATTGATAGTTCTTTGGATGATTACATCAAATTTCCTAAGGCATGAGAGTGACAATTCCCTGGAATCACAAGCTGTACAGATCCGATGCAGGTCAGGGGCCCCATACTTGCTTCTCCATTAAGTGAGCTCGAGACACAAGAAGTAGGAAGGGAAGTATCTCTCTATGCACAAAGTGACCACTGTGGAATAACGGCAATGTTGGGTAGGGAGTAGAGAAGTCGTTTTTTAGTATTAGTTGAAATGTACAACATTACATTTAGGTTAAATTATCTATTTGTTTCCAAAACTAACATGAGTCACATTGCATATTTTTCAAGTGGAAATGGCCAATGATATCATATCTGACTTGCTATTCTTTCACATTTTAATTCAAAACTCCTGTATTGTGACACAGACCCCTCTGTTAGTTTTCTGAACCTTGCCCCCAGAAGTTACTATACATTACATAAAGACACTAACCAACAGATTAAACTGCTATCCATGAGATAATGTGAATTTGTAATTTAAAATGGAGTATTTTAAAATGTAAAGAAGCATAGTGAACAGTAACAACAACAGTCTATGTGCGTTGCACCAAGTGTTTGTTCCCATATATGCCATGAGATGTGAGTCAATTGCTAATATGCTTTTGTTTGCCAATCTGCTTTGCATGAGGTGTGGTTGTATCCTCTAGATCAGTGGTGAGTGTATCATTCATTCCACAAACCAACCACTGCCCCCCTGTGATTCTCCATAGGTGTTAGCTGCTGCAGGGTGTCTCTGCCATCACCTGCTGCCATAGCAGCCCTTTAGTCCTGTGTCAATTTCTCCTTTGTTAGTTATTTATAAATAAGTCATCTCTTCTTATCTTTCACCACATTCCTGTATGTTCTGCCACTGCACTGACATTATCAAGGATTCCTTCTTTGCCTGTGTGAGTTTAGATGTGACAAAGAGATCTTTCTTATATCTTGTTATCTCAGTGGCCATTATGACCACATCCTCCATGGTGAGCGTCAGCTTCCTCTTCAAGAACTTTAACAATTTCTTATCCTTGAGCCGCCTCCCCTCTCCTGACAAGTACCTTATGTTGGCAGTGATTTTTATTATTTTGTACTGTGCATTGTTATTTAATGTGACATAGATGATGCACTGCAACACTTTCTTTGTTCTCCTGCATCATTGAGGATCTATGTATTCTTAATATGGGCTGCACAGGAAAAAGTGAATTATGAAACACAGTGGGCAGGTTTTTACCTGCACAGCATTCCAGTGTCACCTTTAGTAAATCTGAGCTCCTCTGGAAAAACAAAAATATCAACAACAAAAATATCATCATACAAACAATTACATAAATTATAACCACCCCAGTGGAAGTAGACAAATATATCAACAACATAAATATTGTTAAAAAATATATCCATAAAGCATATTTTCTCAAAAAATCGTACATGAATATTTAACTCTCCTAAAATAGATTCCCACAACATCTTTTACAATTTAAATGTAACATCTAACTAATGATATTTACCAACAAAAAATATTCAGAAATAAGCATTGAACCAATCACATTCAAAAGCATAAAAGGTAACAAATAACAAAGCAAAATTGATTTTCAAGGGGTAAAAATAAAAGAGACACCAAACAATCCAAGCAGTTGTCAAGCCTGCTTGAGGAGAGAGAAGAATATTATTCTACAAAAGAAGCAAGTACATGTCAAATGAAGTAAGTGCATATATATTTACTTAAATTTAAGAAATATTTAAGAAGATAATCAATCCATATGTAGAAAAATTATGCAGCAGTATGAATTTATCTAATCACAATTAATATTCACCAGTCTTTGGCTGGATATCTCCCCCTATGATTGCCTTGTCACTTATTTGTAGAAGAGCTCTCCATACCTGGAGATACAATTTTTGTAGTAATGAGGGAGAAGAGGGAGGAGTGTTTGAAAAATGGGGTAAATCTGCTACTAAATTGTTGGCAATTGAGGAAATTTAGGGAGGAGTTTAGAGACACAGGTGCTTTATTGTTAGAGTGCATTGACGTTATTCACAAAATCAGAGTGTAAGATAACTGTTTTAACTCTTTTAAAAAGTAATAAAACCAGCACAACACATGGCTAACCACTGGTACTGCAACACCCTCTCAGAGAAAACAATGGTGGTAGGGAATTAAAATAAAATCCCATAGGATATAATCTGAAATTAAATTAAATTATTTAAAAAAGTTAGAAATACAAATAACTGTAAGTTAGGGGCTCATTACAATGGCAGTAGGACTGCCTCCATCAGGCCGTCGGTGGTGGTCCGCCCGCCAATTCTACGGGCCAATCAGACTGCCACATTACGATGGCGGTCAGATCACCCATGGTCCTGACAGTCGGATAGAATCCGACCACCAAACAGACCGCCCGCAATACCCAGAATGGTGGCAGTGCCTGGTAAACACCGCCGGACAGATTATGATATCCATCCCTGCCTGCCTTTCCATGCCGTTTCAACCGCCATGAAAAGGCTGGTGGGGATGGACATTGGGGCATGTAGCGGCCCCCCTTACCCCTGTCCCATTCCTGTGGGTGTTGGGGGGCACCTATGGTGCCCCCCAACATATCGGCATTGGTCCTGTGGATGTAGTCGATGTTTCGGTTCCAATCTGCCCAGTGGGGGTGGACGGAACTCACAGAGATGTACTATGCGGAATTCAGTGGAGTTGCATAAAAACTCTGTGGAATACCACAGAGCTCTGCTCCACTGTACTTTTCAGCCCAGATGCACTCACAAGGCAAATAAAAGGGGCACAGCCAGCTGTGAGCATTTTTTAAGATTAAATGTGTATTTGTGTGGTCCCTCGGCACTTGCTCCACCTCAGTGTCCTCCAACTGGGAAGCATGCGGCATGCAGAGGGGAAATTATTAGTATAATGTATGTCCAGCCTAATGGGAAACAACAGCTCCCGGTAATCACTCTGAGGAGGATATAGCAGCCTCTTCCCATCTCGTACCTGGTGTCCCCTTGGAAACGGCAATCAAGGGAGCATGGACCAGCACCGAGCCCCATGCCAAGGGAGGGGCAGCTGATAAGCCCCCGGTCTCCAGAACTCTGCACTCCATTTGAGGAGCGCAGGGGCATAGCTTGGTCAGTAGGATGGAGGGCTTTGTTAACACTACAGGGAGGCGTGAGCAGGTTGCTGTGAGCAGAGGGCACACTGGAGCAGACAGTGCAGGGTGGAGGCGCAGGCCACTGTGAGCACTGCATCTCCAGAAAGATTTCCCTAGGTCACACAGCCCCTGAAGACAGTTTATTTAATGTGTTTCTTGTATAGCGCCACCTTGACTCTATACGAGGGTGAAATGGCAATCCAAGCATTCAGTGTTGGAGGGGGTACCATAAACTATTAGCAAAAGCCTTACCTTTCAGCAGAAAAGCAACACAAGGGAGCCATCTAGCCAGTGCCTCCTGCAGCGGGAGGAGGCTGAAGAGAGCAGTGCCACTGTCTCTCAGTCACCCAGGCACAGGAGATGAAGTCGGCAGACTCCAGGAGGAAGGCTGGGTACTCCTGGATGAAAAGAGGCCTGACTACCCATAAAAACGAGGCATAGGACAGTCAAAATAGTAAAAGGAGACGGATAGGCTAAAATGTGAAACTTTCTTCTCAGTGGGTGCCGGTAAACTCCACTATGCTGCAGTTGGTGGAGTTTTTGCTAAACTCCATGCTCCAAGAGGAGCAGGGAGTGGGCAAAACTCCTTGAACCCTGCCAGCAGAGCAGAGTTTACCACATACCCCTACCTTCATAAAAGCTTCGCTGGCGAACCCATTGTCATCGAGCCGCACAGTCATCGAAGCAATGTCCTCGTGTAGCAATGTGTTGGCGTCAGCGAGGATGTATCGGTTCTCATTGGCAAAATGGAGAAGATGCTTCGATTTTGCTGGGTCAATACAGATAACTCACTTCCAAAGGTCCAGGACTGGTTGGCACCACTTGGAAGGTTGGAATTCACCAATGGCACAGTCCAGGTGCTGTTGCAGTGTTGCAGGAAGTCTTTAATGTCCCTGGGACTTCAGAGCAAGGGGCAAGTAAGCATACCCTTGGAGTCATTCTGGGTTCAAGTGAGATGGATCCAGTCCTTTCCTCAGCAGGGCAGAGGTTATCAGGCAGCAGGGCAGCATAGCAGAGAAGTAAAGCAGTTCTTACAGAGCAGCAGTCCAGCATAGTGGCAGTCTTTGTAGCAGTACAGCAGTCCTTTCTCCTGGCAGAGTTATTTACAGATCCAGTAGTGTCTGGTTTGGAGGGGTCAGATACCAAGTACTTATACCTAGTTATGCCTTTGAAGTGAGGATAACTTTAAAGAAGGGTTTTGAACTGCATAGAGGTCCTTTCTTCTCAGCTCTGACCCCAGACTATCAGTAGGGGGTAATCAGCCATTTGTGTGGGGGCAGGACCCTACCTATTCAGGTGTGAGTGTCAGTTCCTTCCTTCCAGCCCAGGAAGAGCCATCAGAATGCAAATGAGTAGTAATACCCACCTAACCTTCCTGTGTTTGTGGCTGCCTAGAGAGAGTGCACAAAGTGTAGCTGTCACCCACCCCAGATGTGTAGTGGAGTCAGGCTGCAGGCACACAGAGCTGTGAAAGCAGGGAATTGTCTCCTTTTTAAAAGTAAGATTTCTAAAATAGTAAAGGTAAACCTAACTTCACCAGTAAGGAGGATTTGTCATTATCAATCCAAAGATATAAAACAAGGAACAGCTACACATTTTTTAATCAGTAATTACAGCTTAAAAGTGCATTAAGGAATTCCCAATGTTAACCTATTAGAGGAGCAGAAGTCACTGTAGTGAAAACCAAATGTGGGTGTTTGTCACTACCAGGACATGCCATACTTAAAAGTACATGTCCTGCCTTTTACTTACACATGCGCCCTGCCAAACGGGCTGCCTAGGGCCTACTTTAGGGGTGACTTATGGGTAAAAAAAGAGTAGTTTAAGGATTGGCAAAGGGGTTTAAATGCCATGTTGAAGCAGCAGTAAACTGCACACACAGGCCTGAGACAGGTTTGGAAGGCACAATCAGTATTACAAGCCCACTAGTAGCATTTAGTTTACAGGCCTTGGGTGTATGGTATACCACTTTACAGCGGACTTATAAATAAAGTAAATATGCCAATTGTGTATACACCAATGTTACTGTTGCAGGGATTCTGCTCTGTAACAGAACTATGCTTGGGATCATTGAACATCAGTATGTAGGGATTGAGTCACCATACCACCTCAGTGTCTATGAGTCCGAGTCTGACTAGCTATAGTGCCTCACTTGCCCACCTAACCTTACCAGAGAAACAAGTGAATTGGCACCCCAGAACACAACACTCTCGACCCTTTAAGGAATCGCGGTAACAGGACACACCCTTTCGCTCTCTCACTCGTACTTGTCCACAATAAGATAACCAGGAAACACGAAGGAAGTTTAGAATATTTATTTAAACTATCATGCTCAGAAATGCAGTATACGTGCCACAATTAGAAAATAAATGCATATCAAAATACTGTTAGCATGGTTAATAGACCGTTTACCATGAAAAGCCCTGCTATGTTATAGGACAGAGTACCCTAAACCCCCCTCCCCTGCTACAAAAGCTAAATGATTACATGTGAAAATTCTCTGTGATTACAGGTAGACCGCATATCTTAAGCATACACAGATGGAAGCTCTACATCTCAGCAGACGCAGTGCTCTTGTCTCAGAACTTTTGTCCATGTGTCTGATTTTGGATCATGTGCTCATCTGTATGACAAAATGTGTACACATAAACAACAGCTGCATTCTTGTGCTATGTCTAGGTGCTAATGCCTGGCCAAAAAGAATAACAAGACACATTGGGCCTGATTATGATGTCGGTCTGAGTTGCCTCCGACCGACATCTCTGCAGTTTCAGAACCGATCGACCTAGGGTCAGCGGTCCGAAACCGTAATTACGATGCGACTGCACATAGTGCGGTCACAAAATCCCATTTCCCTATGCGGCCCAGCTAGGGTCCCCCAAAGTCGCTTTCCGACAGGCTTTTCATGTCAGAAAGCCCAACATGGAAGGCCTGTCGGAAACTGACATCATAATCCTGACTTCGGAAATGCCGTCCGTAAGGAATTATGAATGGTTTCTGACTAGCCAACGGGCTCCTTGAGCGTGTCAGAAGCCAGTTGTATTGACCATGGATGTTGGTTGGAAAACCTTCGACCAGAAATCGGGGGCTTTCTGACCGACATCCAAATGAGGCCCATTGTTGTTTGACCTTGTTGGTGGTGTTCAGACTAAATCCCAGGAAAAGAACCTAATGCAAAAACATATGCAGGTTCCATGTGAAAGTACAATGTGGCACAAAAGCAAGCATGTTTATATAGTAACAAGTGCAAAGGAAAATGAGTCCTACAACGTGCACAGTTAGGCTGACATAGGGGAAACTGCAATGAGCCATGCAGGAAGAAGCACATGCACTTTAGCACTGGTCAGCAGTGGTAAGGTGCTCAGAGTCCCAAGGCCAACAAAAAGAATCAGCAAAAAGAGGAGGTAAGCAGTCAAACATTTTGAGGGAAGACCACCCTAAGTGACAGGTCTAACAACTGCGTTGCATGAAAGGTTAGTAAATCTGGCCCTAGTCTCTTCACTTATGTGATTAACAGTATATTACTGCATTCACATGAGATTCGGATGCAGCTCTCTGCAGCTTCCTTTACTGTGCCATATTTGGGATGCAGCTCTCAATCGACTTCTGTTTGCATTAAATGTGGCCTCATGAATGCTGACTGTTCATTTTTCTCTGGACCAGATAAAAGAAAAACCTAGCAGAGATAAACACTGGCTTGAGTTTTACCCCCCCCTCCCCCCCCCGGGGAAATTAAATTTATACCAAGTACATTTGGTTTTTCTCCCCTTCTGTAATGCCAAAGAAGTGAATGCCAAGTTACCTTAGAGAACCAGAATGGACCATTTATTCGCAGAATCACCTTTGGTTCAGCAATGTAATATGTATTTCTGACACTGCATGGCAGAAGTAGGGTTAAACGTAGAACACAATTACTCTCTATACACATGAGCATAATAAATAATATTGAGCAGCTGCAGAATTTGAACAACTGTTTTGTATTGCTATAAGCAATTTTACAAATTCCCCTGAAATACATCGAAACGGTCTTTTAAGTTTGTGAATTGTCTCAAAACGATGTGGCTTTTCCTTCATTTAATCTAAATTGGTATGAACAGCAAAGTTTACAAGACAGAGGTTTTCAGGGTGTATAATCAACACGATTTAATCACAAGAGTTAGCTGAATGCGGTTTGTCACTTTACTGTCCGCAGAGTAGAGAGTTTCAGTCAGATTAGGTCTGCAGTGGCGCAGCGCTGATGTAGATATGAGTCGACTAGCAGTAATATCTATCTAATAGAAACGGATTTCCCTGGTGAAACCATTCATGCATCAGATACAAAAACATCCAATTTCATTAGTTCGTAAAGCTGGCAAAACTCCGGGTCAGCGTGGATTTACAAAGCAACAACACTGTGAGGAAATACAGGGCAGATGAGAAAGCGGGTGGTTCATACGCTGCAAGATGTACACAGGAGGCTGGTTTATAAACTCGACTTCACTGAACATGATTAACACTTTTTACTTGCTCGGAGTTCTTTCTAAGGGCCTCATTTATGGTTTTATGGCTGTTGGGCAGCGCTACAGCTGCGCTGCCATTGTGCAAAATAAAAGGGCAGTAATGCGCCGTATCTATTAGATAGGGCGCATTTCTGTCCTTTTCTCCTGCGCCGGCGCACACTGGGCTGCCCTGTGCCAACTTAGGCATCTTTGCACCATGGTGCAAGGGTGCCTGCATTGCAGGATGATTATTTTTGTACAGGAAGGCAAACCTTCCTGCACAAAAACAATCACAAGAGGCTTTTTCCTCTTTCTATGTGTGCTGCAGAATGCACACATAGAAAGAGGAAAACGAGGAGAAATAAAGGTATTTCTCATTGTTGTGCCTCCCTTACGCCTCCCGTAAGTTTTTGCCGCTGCCTCAGACTTACAATTTCTCGTAAATCTGGGGCAGTGTCAAAAAGCCATGGATGTTGCTGGGAACTCCCCCAGCAACACTCATGGAACGCCCCTTTCACACAGTTTTCTGTGTAAGAGGGGCACATATTTATAAGACCATGAAAAGCCACTTAACGTGTCTTTACGTGGCCTTATAAATATGCCAGTGGCACAATATGCCACCGGAATGTCAAAAAAGTGACGTTTCAGTGGCGCAATAGTGCCGGCAGGGCCTCACAAATGAGGCCCTAAGGTTTTTCTGTGTACTGTTTTACTATACATTGAATGTAGGTTTATGGGAATCAGCAGGGTGTGTGCCCTAATACACACTCACAAATGTTCTAGACAACAAATAGATGCGCGGTTAGACAAATATTTTAAAAGTTATATAGTGGATTACTTATATCGTGACATTCCTGGAACTGTACTAAAAGTAGATGTGCTCAATAACCAGAAAAGGACAAAAAAATTAAAACGTGTAAATATAGTTAGCAGCCAATTTTAAAGGTTCTAGGTCGAGCAAACCAGCGTGCTATTCTGTAAAATAATTTAAGTAAAATTTATATGATTTTTCATCATCGGAGAACCCTGAAACGACTTGAGAAGGCATTCGACATAACAATTTCTGATTGTGAAGGAAGGATGAATTACACACAGAATCATTTTCAACTCATTATGCAATAAAAAAAAGTAAGAAAAGAAAGGGGGAGGCTAAGAGGGGGAAATGAAAGAGCCATAGCTGGAAAAGGGACCTTACACAATACTGCCAGAGGTTTTTACTTTGATATTCTGAGGCCCTTTCACTTGTTGCTGTGGATTCCTATAATTGGAATAAACATGCTATGTTGCAGTTCACCAGTCAGTGTATGAAGCTCTAAAACGAGTACTCCCACGGAACACAGAGAATTCATCCTGTGAGGTACATTGGTACTCACGTGCGAGCTGCCACTCAAGCTTCCATCCCATGGTACTGTGATAGCGTGGATGCTTCCCTGATGAAGTTTGCACTGTAGTGCAGTACCATGAGCTGAAAACATATGCACCAGTACGGTAGGAGTACTACAGTACCAACAAAAAATGTAAAAATAAATAACAAAACTAAATGTGGGTTGTGTGTCTGCAGGGGATGGGCGCCCATGATGGGTTCGGTACTGGGACAGGCTCTTCAGCTAATCCCCTGCTGGGCATGGTGAAGGCTGTCATCAGTGATGCCAATTCAATGATGTCATAAAACATGTCATGCCAAAATATGTGAGGTCATAAACATTGAATAGGATGGGTGCAAATTATAGTTGCCCCCTCCTAATATATATATTTTTTTAAAAAAGGCTGGGCCCCAGGGGATGGGGTCCCCCGGTCTGAAATTGGCCTACCCCCTCCCTTTAAATTATAGCAGAGAAATAAAAATAAAAGGCCGGGCCCTGCGGGATGGGGTCCCTGGGGCCAAATCGACCCGGGGAAGGCAGGCTACATAGCCATCTTCCTTTAAAACAATTTAAAACAAAAGAAAAAACCCTCCAGCAAGTCGCCGGAGGCCACGCCCCCTTCACCACCACTCTGCACATGCACCCCCTGGTGCACTGCTGGTTGGAGGATTTAGTCCCCTTGGCTCCAGAGTGTTCCTGGGGGTGAACATGCCCTCATGTTAACTCCAGTAAGTCCCACACAGCGGGATTGCTGAGAGGTGTTTGGAGGCCAAACCCCCTTTTTCCACCACTCTGCAAACACGCCTCCTGGCCAACTACTGGTTGGGGAATTAATTCCATTTTACTTCTGAGGGCCTCAGGACCAAAGTGGACATCTTCCCCCAGCCAGTAGTGCACCAGTAGGCGTGTTTACAGAGTGGTGGAGAAGGGGACGTGGCCTCCAAAGTCCTCTCAGCCTTCTCGCTGTGGGGGCCTTACTCGAGGTAACAGGAGGGCTTTTTGCCCCCCCCCCCAAGGATGCTCTGGAGCCAAGGGGACTTCTTTCCCCAACCATCAGTGCACCAGAAGGCGCATTTGCAGTGGTGGAGAAAGTGGGCATGGCCTTCGAAGACCTCTAAGCAATCATGCTGTGTGGGAGTTACTGGAGGTAACAAAAGGAGTTGTTGGCCCCACGGACCCTCAGCAGCCAAGGGCACTTCATTTCCCAACCAGTAGTGCACCAGGTGGTGCGTTTGCGGAGTGGGGAGAAAGGGGACATAGTCTCTGAAGACCTCTCAGCAATCATGCTGTGTGGGACTTATTGGAGGTAACAGGAGGAGTTGTTGGCCCCCAAGGCCCCCCTCCATTACAGGATACAGCCCTGGGGAGCTGGTGGTCCCTGAGGCTACAATGGGGCCGCGCGGTCCTCAGGGCTGCGGTGGTGTGCACCCTCTGCATTTTTTAAAATTAAAGCCCCGGGGAGGTGGAGGCCTCTGTGGCTATTGGGGGGGTCCATGCGGCCCTCTGCATTGATTTACAATAGAGTCCCAGGGAGGTAATGGTCCCTGAGGTTCGGGGGCTCTGAGTAGCCCCACATTTAAAAAGAAATAAGCCCCGGGGAGGTGGTGGTCCCCGGGGCAGCGAGGGAGGCCATATGGGCCTCCCCAGCATTAATATTCAAAGAGGCCCCGGGGAGGTGGCCCTAGGGCATAATAGGCCCCAGGAGGGGGGCCCGTGCACCCCCATTTTTTCACATAATGACCCTGAGTCCTGGCCCACCCGGAGACCGATAAAGAACGAAGCACGGTAGGCCACGCTTCATTTTTTAGAACATTTTTGGCCAGACCCGTGGCTCTCGATGAAATGTTTTTTAAATTATTTTTGGGCCCATGTGGAGTCCCAGTGCGACCCCCCCAAGAGGCCTAGGGGGTCAGGGTGTTTCTACCCTGCCCCCTTTTCTTTTTGTATTACATTATGGGACTCGGTTCAACCGAGTCCCAAGATGGCTGCCAATATTTCCTGGTTGAAGTGTTGGCAGCCCATCAAATTTCAGTAGGATTTTGGGCTCCCAGACATCTATATTTTTTTAACTTAAAAATCTATGAAACTGCTGCATGGATTTACACTAAATCACAAAAGCCCACTTTCTGGGCCAACATCTAGCATTCTGCCAAATTTGGTGTAATTCCGTTCAGGGGTTCAAACTGTAGTTCAAAAAATGGAAAATTCCCATGAACATAACATGGGGGAAACATGTCTTGGTACTCCCCTTTTTTCTCATTCCCCGCTTGACGGATCACTCCAAAACAACAGCTGAACCCAAAAGGATACGTTTTTGAAAAATTTGATGAAGATTTGTTAAGTGGTGTCAAAGGTATTGGCAAAACAAAAAATTATTTTCCTATGGTAACTTTGGTCCTAACTATAACTACCTACTGGCGAATGCAGTAGGTATTTTATTTATATATATATATATATATATATATTCACTGAAAAAAACCATAGGTTTCAGGCACGTTATAGTTAGAAATTAGCATTTAAAAATGTCATCAGTGATGTCATCAGTGATGTCACTGACCATGTCATGAGTGATGTAATATGTGACGTCATCAGCAGTGAATTGCGGGGGCGCGAGTTATAGTTAGCTGAACTAACTATAACGGGGAATTTCACGGGTTTTGTACGAGTGCAATGTCCAACTAACTATAACTGTCCCTAAAACCTATGGTTTTTTCAGTGAATTTCAAAGGTTTTTTAAATGCTAATTTCTAACTATAACGTGCCTGAAACCTATGGTTTTTTCAGTGAATTTGTAAGGTTTTTTAAATGCTAATTTCTAACTATAACGTGCCTGAAACCTATGGTTTTTTTCAGTGAATTTCAAAGGTTTTGTAAATGACAATTTTTTAATTGTATTAATTGTTATATTTATTTTTTTGATACTGATTTACAACATTTTTTCAACTATTTATTTTTAGATATTTTATTTTTTAAATTACATTGTAATTACATTATACATTACATTTCAAAATATACTTTCTCAGAATGAATTACTTTAGTTTAAATACTTTGCAAATAGGCAATAGACTTTTAAGTACAGTAGTTACAGTTGTTGCAATGGGCAACACAATTTCAAACACAATGCAACATTGAGCTCAATGTGAATTTCTAGTTAAATGCAATGAGTTACTTTATGGATTACTTTTCTAACCACAGGACTGGATCCTAGATTCAGTCCTGGGACATCTCCTGTAAACAGTTGAGTAAAAGCGTTTTGGTTACAGTACTGATTTTTAAGGAATATTATTGTATTTTAAAAGTTGACACTTAGAAACTTTTTCACATAGAATCACCAATGTTATCCTATGGCCGGAAATTCACTTAGCAGGTAAGTAGTGTTATCGTTACTTTTTCTTACTCAGTGGTGGATCCTGGATCCAGCACTGGTGCATCTCCTGTAAACAGTTGAAAGAATGCGTTTAAGTCATACAGGCGATTTTTAAGGAATATTTGTAGTTTATGAAAATTGACACTTTGAAACTTTTCTGCTGAAAACCAGACAATGGATTCCTATGGAAGGAAATACAAGTTACTGGTAATGACGGTTAGAATTACTTTTCAGGGTCAGTGCTGGGCTAAAAGATGCAGCACTGAGGTCTCTCCTGATAACAGGTGAGTAAATCGGAATTCGTATTTTGTCTGATTTTAGAGGAATATTTGTATGTTTCAAAAATCGACACTTAGAAACTTTTTCAGCAAAAAGCAGGCAATGATATCCTATGGAAGGAAATTCAAGTTACTGGTAAGTACGGTTAGAATTACTTTTCAGGATCAGTACTGGGCTCAAAGATGCAGCACTGAGGTCTCTCCTGATAACAGGTGAGTAAATCGGAATTCGTAGTTCGGCTGATTTTAGAGGAATATTTGCACAATGGTGAAGGAAGGGGTGGGGCCTAAGGTGACATGTCTGCAAACACGCCCTGTGGCGCGTTTTAAGTTGGACAATTAATTCCTCCTCAATACCGAGGGTCCCTAGGGGCCAACTAGCCCACCAGGTACCTCCAGTATGCGCCAGGGGCTGCGTTGCAGAGAGGTGTTCAGAGGCCACGCCCCTTTTACAACACTCTGCAACGCAGCTCCGTGGCGCTTACTGGAGGTACCTGGTGGGCTAGTTGGCCCCTAGGACCCTCAGGATTGAAAAGGAATTTATTCCCCATCTTAAAACGCGCCACGGGGCCTGTTTGCACACATGTCACCTCAAGCCCCGCCCCTCCCTTCACCACTGTGCAAACGCGCCCCGTGGCGCGTTTTAAGTTGGGGGATTAAGTCCCCTTGAATCCTGAGGGTCCCTGGAGTCCAACTAGCCCACCATATACCTCCAAAAGCGCCACAGAGCTGCGTTGCAGAGAGGTGTAAAAGGGGCGTGGCCTCTGTACACGTCTCTGCAACGCAGCCCCTGGCGCATACTGGAGGTTCCTGGTGGGCTAGTTGGCCCCCAGGGACCCCCAGTATTCAAGGGGAATTCGTTCCCCTCTGCAAACGCACCACGGGGCGCGTTTGCAGAGTACTGCAGGGAGGGGGCGGGCCTCCGGCACGATGCCGGTCGTTTTTTATTTTTTTATTTATTTTTTAATGGGAGGGGGCTGCGTGGCCCCCCTTCCCTTGCCCACTTTTGGCCCCGGGGACCCCATCCCCCGGGACCTGAGCATTTTATTTATTTTTTTAAATTTAAAAAAAAAAAACGGGAAGGGGGCCACGTGGCCCCCCTTCCCTGGGCCTGTATTGGCCCCGGGGACCCCATCCCCCGGGGCATGGCCTCGATTTTTTTATTTGGAGGGGGGCTGCGTGGCCCCCTCCTCAGGCCATCTAAGGCCCCGGGGCCGGCCTTGCACTTTTTTTAAATTATTTAAATTTTTTATAAATTTGGGGAGGGGGCTGGGTGGCCCCCTCCCTGGCCACTATGGCCCCGGGGACCCCATCCCCGGGGCCTGGCCTCTCGTTGGGGACTGTGGGGGGTCCCCAAACCCCCCACAGTCCCGCCGGCTCCCCGCCTCCTGCGCGAGCCGGCATTGCTTTTCCACATAGCTAACATGCTGCTCCCCATGTGGAAAAGCAATCAGATTTGGATATTGGAAGCGAGAGCAGGTTTCCTGCTCTCTTCCAATATCCAAAGCAAGTTTGCAATGACAGGACGGGAGCCGCGAGGCTCCCGTCCTGTCATTGCAAACAGCAGTGTCCCGGGGTAGGCACCCCGGGACACTGCAGGAGCCGGCCCTGGTGGGTGGCGGTCCCCAGGGCCATCAAGGGCTCCAGGAGGGGGGCCGCGCGGCCCCCTCCCCACATTTTCAAAGCCCCGGGAGGTGGTGGTCCCCGGGGCTTCGGGGTCCAAAACAGACCCCCATTTTTAATTTTTAGTGCCCCGGGAGGTGGCGGTTCCCGGGCGTGTGGGGGCTGGAGCCCCCCACACAGGTTAAAAATTAAAACAGAAGCCCCGGGGAGGTGGCGGTCCCCGGGGCAGCGGGAGGGCAAAGAGCCCTCCCGCACCATTTTGTGTTAAAGCCCCGGGGGGGTGGCGGTCCCCGGGGCTTGGGGGGCCCTTAGAGGCCCCCCATACATAAATTTAACCCCCCACCATGCCCCCGGGACTTGGCCCACCCGGGGCAAGTACATCGAGCGCGGAGACCGCGCTCCGATTTGCTCGGCAGGATCCGCGCACCCTGAGCGCATCCTGCCGATTTAAAAAAAAAAAATGCTTTTTTTTGCATAGGGGGTCCTTGTGGGACCTCCTGAGCAGGCCTAGGGGGTTAGGGGGTTTCTACCCTGCCCCCTTTGTGCGCTTTGCGCACTTGTTTCTGTCCCTCGGTTCTACCGAGGGACAAAATGGCTGCCAACACTTCCTGAATCGGAATGTTGACAGCCAGCTGACAGCCAATTAGCATGCAGCTCGTGATCGGGAGGGTACGCGGACCCTACTCGGCCATAGATATATATGTGACTTTACTTGTGAATTTCTCAGGAACTACTGAACGGATTTACACCATTTAAGCCAAAGGCACCAGTCTGAACCAAGGGCTACCTCTTTGCCAAATTTGGTGTAATTCCGTTCAGCAGTTCGGGCTGTAGCTGCGACTAAAGGTTCCTATGGAAAAATGAATGGGGAAAACGCGTTTTGGGACCCCCCTTTTTTCTCGGCCCCTGCTTGACGAATCAACCCGAGACTTTCAGGGTAGGAGCGGAGCGCCCCAACAAGTTGGAAACTTTCGCGAAGATTCGTCAACCGGCGCCAACGTTATTTCAAATAGAATGTCGCGGATTTCCTATGGATAATAGGTCCTAACTATAACTATCTACTGGCGACCGCCAATAGATAATACATATATATAGATATTCACTGAAAAAAACATAGGTTTTAGGGACAGTTATAGTTAGTTGGACATTGCACTCGTACAAAACCCGTGAAATTCCCCCGTTATAGTTAGTCCAGCTAACTATAACTCGCGCCTCCGCAATGCACTGCTGATGACGTCACATATTACATCACTCATGACATGGTCAGTGACATCACTGATGACATCACTGATGACATCTCAAATGACATCACTGATGACATCACTGATGACATCATCCAGTGACTGTGTGTTTCTGTAAAGTTTAAATATTTTTAATATATATAGGAAAAGACGTATTGAAGAATGAATGGGTGTGTAAGTGTCTGTATGGATGATTTAGTAGGTGCGTAACTGACTGTATAAGTGAGTGATTTAAGGTATCTTACTGAATGCATGGGTTAGTGACTAAACTGGGTGAATGTCTGTATCCGTCTGTCTGTTGCTGTGTAAGTGGCTGCATGTGTTTGTGAATAGCTACATGAGTGTCTATATGAGTTATTTAATGCTTGTGTGAGTATCTGTATGGGTGCCTGAGTGTTTGTGTGGGAGGGGTGTGTGCGACTCTGTGCATAGATGTGTGAGTGGGTGATTCACTGGGTGGATGCTTTCAAGAGTGCATCTGTGATAGACTGTATGGGTGGGTAAGTGTGTGTAAGAGTGTGTTAGTGAGTGAATGTATGTCCCAGTGGTACATGTGTGAGTAACTACATATGTGAAAGGCAGTATATATGTGTGTTGGAGTATATAAATAGCTATAAGCGAGAGTGAGTGATTGTGATAGTCGCTGTATGGATGAGTGTGTGCTTGTATCAGTGATTGTATAAGAGCGTAAGAATGTGCTAGTATTTGTATGAGTAAGTGAGCTGGTGTGTGTATAACTGTATAGGTGAGTAAATGGTAGTGTGTTAAATTATTTGCATGACTGACTAGGTGTGTGAGTACCTCTATGGATGAGTGGCGGTGTTTGAGTGTCTATATAGGAGTATGAGTGCATATGATAGTCCTGTACTGAGTGACCGTAAGTATGAGTGACTGTACGGGTGAGTGAGTGGATGTGTGCGTAGCCCTCAGAATCAGTGAGTGGGTTTGTAGTTATTGGTGTTGGAGTGTCTATGGTTTTGCGAATGGCAGTCTGTAATTTAGAGTGGGTGTATCAAAGGTTATATTAGGGTGTGAGAAGATGCATGAAATTATCACGTGGATGATGTCATCAGTGATGTCATTTGAGATGTCATCAGTGATGTCATCAGTGATGTCACTGACCATGTCATGAGTGATGTAATATGTGACGTCATCAGCAGTGCATTACGGGGCGCGAGTTATAGTTAGCTGGACTAACTATAACGGAGGAATTTCACGGGTTTTGTACGAGTGCAATGTCCAACTAACTATAACTGTCCCTAAAACCTATGGTTTTTTCAGTGAATTTCAAAGGTTTTTAAATGCTAATTTGTAACTATAACGTCCCTGAAACCTATGGTTTTTTCAGTGAATTTCAAAGGTTTTTAAATGCTAATTTGTAACTATCACATGTCTGAAACCTACGGTTTTTTCAGTGAATTTCAAAGGTTTTGTAAATGACAATTTTTAAATGTATTAATTGTTATATAAAATTTTTTCATACTGATTTACTACATTTTCAGAAACAATTTTTTTTTACATATTTTATTTTTTAAATTACATTGTAATTACATTATACATTACATTACAAAAAATACTTTCTCAGAATGAATTACTTTAGTTTAAATACTTTGCACATAGGCAATAGACTTTTAAGTACAGTAGTTACAGTTGTTGCAATGGGCAACACATTTTCAAACACAATGCAACATTCAGCTCAATGTGAATTTCTAGTTAAATGCAATTAGTTACTTTATGGATTACTTTTCTAACCACAGGACTGGATCCTAGATTCAGTCCTGGAACATCTCCTGTAAACAGTTGAGTAAAAGCGTTTTGGTTACAGTCGTGATTTTTAAGGAATATTATTGTACTTTAAAAGTTGACACTTAGAAACTTTTTCTCATAGAATCACCAATGTTATCCTATGGAAGGAAATTCACATAGAAGGTAAAAACTGTTATCGTTACATTTTCTTACTCAGTGTTGCATCCTGGATCCAGCACTGGTGCATCTCCTGTAAACAGTCGAAAGAATGCGTTTAAGTCATACAGGCGATTTTTTAGGAATATTTGTAGTTTGTGAAAATCGACACTTTGAAACTTTTCTGCTGAAAACCACACAATGGATTCCTATGGAAGAAAATATAAGTTACTGGTAAGTACGGTTAAAATTACTTTTCAGGGTCAGTGCTGGGCTAAAAGATGCAGCACTGGGTTCTCTCCTGATAACAGGTGAGTAAATTGGAATTCGTACTTTGGTTGATTTTAGAGGAATATTATAAAGTTCCAAAACTCCACACTTAGAAGAATTTCCAAGTGAAACCAGTCAATGTTAGCCTATGGAAGGAAATTCAAGTTACTGGTAAGTACTGTTAAAATTACTTTTCAGGACCAGTACTGGGCTGAAAGATGCAGCACTGAGGTCTCTCCTTATAACAGGTGAGTAAATAGGAATTCGTATTTCGGATGATTTTAGAAGAATATTTGCACAATGGTGAAGGGAGGGGGCGGGGCCTGAGGTGACATCTGTGCAAACGCGCCCCGTGGCGCGTTTTAAGTTGGGGATTAAGTCCCCTTGAATCCTGAGGGTCCCTAGGGGCCAACTAGCCCACCAGGAACCTCCAATATGCGCCAGGGGCTGCGTTGCAGAGACGTGTAGAGAGGCCACACCCCTTTTACACCTCTCTGCAACGCAGCTCTGTGGCGCTTTCTGGATGTACCTGTTGGGCTAGTTGGCCCCCAGGGACCCTCAGGATTGAAGGGGATTTAATTCCCCATCTTAAAACGCGCCACGGGGCCTGTTTGCACACATGTCACCTGAAGCCCCGCCCACTCCCTTCACCACAGGGCAAACGCGCCCCGTGGCGCGTTTTAAGTTGGGGAATTAAGTCCCTTGAATCCTGAGGGTCCCCGGAGTCCAACTAGCCCACCATATACCTCCAAAAGCGCCACAGAGCTGCGTTGCAGAGAGGTGTAAAAGGGGCGTGGCCTCTGTACACCTCTCTGCAAGGCAGCCCCTGGCGCATACTGGAGGTTCCTGGTGGGCTAGTTGGCCTCAGGGACCCCCAGTATTCAAGGGGAATTGTTCCTCCTCTGCAAACGCGCCAGGAGGCGCGTTTGCAGAGTGGTGAAGGAAGGGGCGGGCCTGCGGGCCCGATCGTTTTATTTTTTATTTTTATTTTTTTGTCTCCTGAAGGGGGCTGTGTGGCCCCCTTCCTTTTTCTGTTTTTGGGCCCTGGGGACCCCATCCCCAGGGCCTTACCCCTTTTTTTAATTACAAATTTTTAAAAACGGGAAGGGGGCCGCGTGGCCCCTCTTCCCTGGGCCTGTATTGGCCCCGGGACCCCATCCCCGGGGCATGGCCTCTATTTTTACTTTTATTCTTTTGAGGGGGCTGCGTGGCCCCTCCTCTGGCCATTTTAAGGCCCCGGGGACCCCATCCCCGGGCCGGCCATACCCTTTTTTTTTTTTTTAAACATTTTTGTAAACTTTGGGGAGGGGGGCGCGTGGCCTCCCTCCCGAGCCACTACTTGCCCCGGGGACCCCATCCCCCGGGGCTGGCCCTCTCGTTGGGGACTGTGGGGGTCCCCAATACCCCCACAGTCCCGCCGGCTCCCGCGTCCCTTGGGAGCCGGCATTGCTTTTCACATGGGGAGCTGCTAAGATGCAGCTCCCCATGTGGAAAGCAATGTGCTTTGGATATTGGAAGAGAGAGCAGGTTTCCCTGCTCTCTTCCAATATCCAAGCAGCTTGCTATGGCAGGACGGGAGCCGCGAGGCTCCCGTCCTGCCATAGCAAACTACAGTGTCCCGGGGGTAGGCACCCCGGGACACTGCAGGAGCCGGCCCTGGGGGTGGTGGTCCCCAGGGCCATCAAGGGCTCCAGGAGGGGGCCGCACGGCCCCACTCCCATTCAGTTCACAGCACCGGGGAGGTGGTGGTCCCTGGGCTCTGGGGGTCCGTAACGGACCCCCATATTTAAATGTTTAGTGCCCCGGGGAGGTGGCGGTCTCGGGGCGTGTGGGGGGCTGGAGCCCCCACACAGGTTTTTTAATTTATAAAAAAAAGCCCTGGGGAGGTGGTGGTCCTCGGGGCTGCGGGAGGGCTCAGAGCCCTCCCGCACCATTTTTAAAAAGCCCCGGGGGTGGCGGTCCTCGGGCTTGGGGGCCCTTGAGGCCCCCCACACATTAAATTATCCCCCCACCATGCCCCCGGGACTTGGGCCACCCGGGGCAAATACAATCGAAGCGCGGAGAACGCGCTTCGATTTTTTTCGGCAGGATTCGCGCACCCTGAGCGCATCCTGCCGATTTTTTTTTTAAAGTTGTTGTTTTTTTGCTCAGGGGTCCTTGTGGGACCCCTGAGCAAACCTAGGGGTCAGGGTGTTTCTACCCTGCTCTCTTTGTGCGCTTTGCGCACTTGTTTCTGTCCCTCGGTTCTACCGAGGGATAAAATGGCTGCCAACATTTCCTGAATCGGAATGTTGACAGCCAGCTGACAGCCAATTAACATGCAGCTCGTGATCGGGACGGTGCGCGCAGGGTGCGCTGAGGGTACGCAGACCCTACTCGGCCATAGATATATCTATCTTTTACTTTTGATTTTCTCAGCAACTACTGAACGGATTTACACCATTCAACAAAAGGGTTCTTTCTGAACCAAGAACTCCTCTTTGCCAAATTTGGTGTAATTTCGCTCAGCAGTTCGGGCTGTAGCCGTAGTCTAAAGTTTCCTATGGAAAATTGCATGGGGATAACGCGCTTTGGGACCCCTTTTCTCGGCCTCGCTTGACGAATCCCCCGAGACTTTCAGGGTAGGAGCGGACCGGAGCGGGCCATAAAGTTTGAAAATTTTGCGAAGATACGTCAACCGGCAAGAGAGTTATTTCAAATAGAATGTCGCGGATTTCCTATGGATAATAGGTTGTAACTATAACTATCTAATGGCGACCGCCAGTAGATAATATAGAGATATATATATATATATATATATATATATATATATATATATATATATAAATAGATATATATATAGATATATATATTCTTACGTATATATATATTATCTACTGGCGGTCGCCAGTAGATAGTTATAGTTAGGACCTATTTTCCTTAGGAAATCCGCAACATTCTATTTGAAATAACTCTTGCGTTGGTTGATGAATCTTCGCGAAATTTTCAAACTTTATGGCCCGCTCCGGTCCGCTCCTACCCTGAAAGTTTCGGGTGATTCGTCAAGTGAGGCCGAGAAAAAGGGGGTCCCAAAACGTGTTTTCCCATTCATTTTCCCATAGGAAACTTTAGCCACGGCTACAGCCCGAACTGCTGAACGGAATTACACAAAATTTGGCAAAGAGGTAGTTCTTGGTTCAGAAAGAACCCTTTTGTTAAATGGTGTAAATCCGTTCAGTAGTTGCGGAGAAATTAAAAAAATAAGAGTCAAAAATCAATTTCCCATAGGAAACTTTATGCAAGGCTACAGCTCGAACTACTGAACGGAATTACACCAAATTTGGCAAAGAGGTAGTTCTTGGTTCAGAAAGAACCCTTTTGTTAAATGGTGTAAATCCGTTCAGTAGTTGCTGAGAAAATCAAAAGTAAAAACACATATATATCTGGGCGGAGCCTAACCACACATGTCATCGTGAGATCTGATTGGCTGTCAGCACTTTATCCTGGAATTGCTGGCAGCCATCTTGGGACCAATATAAATGATAGTACCCCATTGAAATGCATTGTAGTGAATCGAAGATTTTGAGGGTTATCAAAAGGAGAACTATAAAGGGTGATAACAGACTTTAGTTACATTAGAATTCATTTGTTGATGGTACCATACTAATTTCAGGAATTGTGGTGTGTTCTAAGGTGATTTTACCCTGTGAAAAACCTTCTGCTGGGATATCATGAATCATGTTTGAGAGAAAATTATTTTCACATGCTTGTCCCATACAGTTTTGGAAGGTGCTCCAGAAGCTAAAATGAGAGCATATTTTCTGTAAATTCACATTATCTTTCTCAGTCATGTGAGAATGAAGTCTGACATTCTCAGTAAAACATGTACATCCAACAATGGCAGAGACTGTCAGTTGATTCCTTTGTGTTCTACTGCAGCTTCCCAGAGTGTTCTAAAGAACAACTAGAGTGCTAACAGCCTTACTTATGACAAAAGTATGGCACACCTGAAGCCATCTTGATTGGAATAAACTGGTAACACTTAAAACATTTAATTTAAAAAGGAACAAAATGATGGGGTTCATTTTGTCATAGAAATTATGGTTAGTGCTGTAGAAAGAAAAATTAGGACATGTTTCAAGTGTGATCTCAAATAGCTTCCTGTTATATTTCAACAGGAGCAGCCTGTCAGTTGATGCCTTTGTGTTCTACTGCAGCTTCCCAGAGTGTTCTAAAGAGCAACTAGAGCGCTAACAGTCTTACTTATGACAAAAGTATGGCACACCTGAAGCCATCTTGATTGGAATAAACTGGTAACACTTAAAACATTTAATTTAAAAAGGAACAAAATGAGGGGTTCATTTTGCCATAGAAATTATGGTTAGTGCTGTAGAAAGAAAAATTAGGACATGTTTTAAGTGAGATCTCAAATATCTTCCTGTTATATTTCAACAGGAGCAGCCTGTCAGTTGATGCCTTTGTGTTCTACTGCAGCTTCCCAGAGTGTTCTAAAGAACAACTAGAGTGCTAACAGCCTTACTTATGACAAAAGTATGGCACACCTGAAGCCATCTTGATTGGACTAAACTGGTAACACTTAAAACATTTAATTTAAAAAGGAACAAAATGAGGGGGTTCATTTTGCCATAGAAATTATGGTTAGTGCTGCAAAAAGAAAATTTAGGGCATGTTTTAAGTGAGATCTCAAATCCTCTTCTATTTCATTAGAAAATTCTGACATGCAGACTGAAACAATCACTTTCAATACCAGCAGTAGACTTCCAGTTAACTCCTTGGTGAGCAGTAGCTTTGCTACAGTGATCTAATGAACAACTAGAGTGCTAACATTCTGAATTTATGGCAAATGTGTGACACATCTGAATGCCTTCTTGATGGAATCAAAGTAAAAACTGAAAGCATTTCCTACTGAGGAGACTGTAGTAAATGAGGAAATTAGGAAACTTCATAACAAATAAGTCTCCCAAGATGGCCACCAGAGAAAAAAGAGCCCAAATGTAGCACAAATATCACCCAGAGGTAGCCCACATATAGCCCAATGACAGAAGTGTGCAAAACACTTTTTATTTTTTGTTTTTTTGCAGTTTTATATAGTGCAGACTGGTCAGGTATTGGAGTGCTTTACATGAGCATTGGTTACATCACACAAGGACAAATTCATGTTGGTTGACCCCTACACTACCCAAACACCACTGCACTACCCTAAACCCTAAAACACTACCCCCAGCACGACCCCCTTCACTACCCAAACACAACTGCACTACCCTAAACTCAAAAACACTACCCCCAGCACGACCCAAACACCACTGCACTACCCTAAACCCTAAAACACTAGAACCCAGCACGACCCCCTACAGTACACAAACACCACTGCACTACCCTAAACCCTAAAACACTACCCCCTACACTACACAAACACCATTGCACTACCCTATACCCTAAAACACTACCCCCAGCATGACCCCCTACACTACACAAACACCACTGCACTACCCTAAACCCTAAAACACTACCCCAGCACGACCCCCTATACTACCCAAACACCACTGCACTACCCTAAACCCTAAAACACTACCCCCAGCACGACTCCCTACACTACACAAACACCACTGCCCTAAACCCTAAAACACTAACCGCAGCATGACCCCCTACACTACCCAAACACCACTGCACTACCCTATACCCTAAAACACGACCCCGTACACTACACAAACACAACTGCACTACCCTAAACCCTAAAACACTACCCACAGCATGACCCCTACACTACACAAACACCACTGCACTACCCTAAACCCTAAAACACTACCCCTACACTACACAAACACCACTGCCCTACCCTAAACCCTAAAACACAACTCCCAGCATGACCCCCTACACCACACAAACACCACTGCACTACCCTAAACCCCCTACACTATACAAACACCACTGCATTACTCTAAACCCTAAAACACTACCCCAGCACGACCCCCTCACAACACAAACACCACTGCACTACCCTAAACCCTAAATCGACCCCCAGCACGACCCCCTACACTACCCAAACACCACTGCCATACCCTAAACCCTAAAACACTACCCCCAGCATGAACCCCTACACTACCCAAACACCACTGCACTACCCTATACCCTAAAACACGACCCCGTACACTACACAAACACAACTGCACTACCCTAAACCCTAAAACACTACCCACAGCATGACCCCTACACTACACAAACACCACTGCACTACCCTAAACCCTAAAACACTACCCCCTACACTACACAAACACCACTGCCCTACCCTAAACCCTAAAACACAACCCCCAGCATGACCCCCTACACTACACAAACACCACTGCACTACCCTAAACCCCCTACACTATACAAACACCACTGCATTACTCTAAACCCTAAAACACTACCCCAGCACGACCCCTCACAACACAAACACCACTGCACTACCCTAAACCCTAAATCGACCCCCAGCACGACCCCCTACACTACCCAAACACCACTGCCATACCCTAAACCCTAAAACACTACCCCCAGCATGAACCCCTACACTACCCAAACACCACTGCACTACCCTAAACCTTAAAACACTACCCCCAGCACTACCCCCTACACTACACAAACACCACTGCACTACCCTAAACCCTAAAACACTACCCCAGCACTACCCCTACACTACCCAAACACCACTGCACTAACATAAACCCTAAAACACTACCCCCAGCACAACCCCTACACTACACAAACACCACTGCACTACCCTAAACCCTAAAACACTACCCCCAGCACGACTCCCTACACTACCCAAACACCACTGCACTACCCTAAACCCTAAATCTACCCCCAGCACGACCCCTCACACTACACAAACACCACTGCACTACCCTAAACCCTAAAACACTACCACCAGCATGACCCCCTACACTACTCAAACACCACTGCACTACCCTAAACCCTAAAACACTAACCCAGCACGACTCCCTACACTACCCATACACCACTGCACTACCCTAAAGCCTAAAACACTACCCCCAGCACGACCCCCTACACTACTGCACTACCCTAAACCCTAAAACACTACCCCCAGCACGACCCCCTACACTACCCAAACACCACTGCACTACCCTAAACCCTAAAACACTACCCCCAGCACGACCCCCTACACCACCCAAACACCACTGCACTACCCTAAACCCTAGAAAAGAAACCCCCACCCCATGCCCAATCCCCCTTACCTCTCACTCCTCGTGGTTCCTCTCTCCTCGTGGTTCCTGCTTCACGTCGTCTCTGAGGGGCGGTGCACGCGTTGTGAGGAAACGGAACAGCCTCTGTTTCCTTACAACGACATGGATCGTCTACATGTTTTAGAACGCATGGTCATTTACCATACATACCTTTACAACAAAATTCATTGTAAAGGCATGCGTGGTAAATGACCATGCGTTCTAAAAATGCGTAGTAATGACTTTGTGATGTACAACGCATGCGTGGTAATGCATGCGTTGTAATGGTATCGCAAAGCAAAAGTCGTTGTAACGGCTGTTTACCGATCGAAGCTGGCCCCTGTTCTTCAGTGAGACGTTTATTTGATTAATTAGGAGGAAGGAATGTGTTTTTTTACCGAAAAGTGCATTCCCAGCTGTTGTATTGTGAAAGTGTCCGCGTGGCCTGGTTTCACTTCTGGTGAGAGAGTGGAAGAGTATGTTTGGATCTAAAGGAGTTCTGTTGTTGGACGGGGCCGGCGCGACATGTCATCAGAAAACATAGCTAATGGAAAGCGTCCTCCCTGAAGTGTGGAGCAGTGCCATGAGAGGTCAACGAGTGTGCGTCCCCACCGCAGTATGACCATACCGCGTGACCCATGTGCCACCTCCAGGGTACGGGAGGCAGAAGCGGCATCGCAGGTCCTCTTGAAGACCGTTGTAGCACTAATTCTACATTTTGGTACTAGGGCATTTTAACTTCGTTGTTCCTGCCAGATACAAAGAGAAGATCCTGTGTTATTCAGTGCCCTCGTTACCTTTTTTGTGGGTTGTGGTGCTTGTCACTTCGCTGCCCAGCCGGTGCACACAACTGGGCACCCCATCTCGTGTGCCATCTGCAGGGCCTCTGCCCTCGGATCACTGGTTTCGGTTTCTGGAGTGGCAACATAAACAGTTGCTCCCAAAGGACTAGCCTGAACACTTAGGTGAATATCCCCTGCACCAGCATTCTACGGAAATTCTTTCCTAGCTCTCCCACGTCAACGAGGACGTCATAATAGCACGGCTCCGCTCGCGACACCGTATGACGTCATCGGAGCCATAAGAGAACCTCGTCGGCGTGCTGACGTCAGTTTCACCCATTTTTTCCGTGCCACCGAGGCAAACAGGGGACCGAGACATTTTCACATGTATACATAGTATAATAAATATATATATATTCAATGAAAAAACCATAGGTTTCAGGCACGTTATAGTTAGAAATTAGCATTTAAAAAACCTTAGAAATTCACTGAAAAAACCATAGGTTTCAGGCACGTTATAGTTAGAAATTAGCATTTAAAAAACCTTAGAAATTCACTGAAAAAACCATAGGTTTCAGGGGCGTTATCGTTAGTTGGACATTTCACTCGTACAAAACCATAGAAATTCCCCCGTTATAGTTAGTTCAGCTAACTATAACTCGCGCGCCCGCAATGCACTGCTGATGACGTCACATATTACATCACTCATGACATGGTCAGTGACATCACTCATGACATCACTGATGACATCTCAAATGACATCACTGATGACATCATCCAGTGAATGTGTGTTTTTCTGAAAATTAAATATGTTTTATATATGTATATCTCAAGGTCGATGGAAGAATAAATGGGTATATAAGTGTCTAAATGAATGATTTTGTTTTGTAAAATTGATTGCATAACTGACTAAGTGTATCTTAGTGAATACATGGGTTAGTGAGTAATGTTTAAATATGAAAATATCTGTATCAGTCTCTCACTTTGTGTATAAGTGGCTGCATGGGTTGGTGAGTAGCTACATGAGTGTCTATATGGGTTATTAGTTGGTTTTTGAGTATCAGTATGAGTGTCTGTATGGTTCGGTGGGGGTATTACTTAGTGCATAGATGCATGAATGAGTGACTCACTGTTTGTATGTGTTGAAGACAGCATGTGTGCAGGACTGTATAGGTGGATGAGTATGTGTATGGGTGTGTTAGTGAGTGAATGACTGTCTCAATAGTGTCTTTATGAGTAACTACATATGTTTTAAACTAGTATATGTGAGTATTGGTGTATATAAGTGAGTATATGTGAGAGTGAGAGATTGGAAGAGTTCCTGTACAAATAAGTAGGTGTTTCTATAAGTGATTGTTTAAGAGAGTAAGTATGTGTAAGTTTCTGTAGAAGTAAGTGTGGTAGTGTGCGTATAACTGTATATGCAAGTAAATGGATGTGTGATACTTTGTTTGCATGTGTGACTATGTGTGTGAGAAACTCTATGGATGAGTGGCGGTGTGTAACAGGATGTATAGGTGTATGAGTACATATGATGAGTGAGTACATGTATGAGTGACTGTATAGGGACTGTTGGTGAATGAGTGGATGTGTGTGTAGATCTTGGAATTACTGAATAGGTGTGTTGTAACTGGTATTGGTATGTCCATTGTTTTGAAAATGTTAGTTTGTATTTTTGAGTGTGTGTATCAAAGGTTATATTAGGGTGAGAGGAGGTCTGCCACTCTATCACAAGGATGATGTAATCAGTGATGTCATTTGAGATGTCATCAGTGATGTTATGAGTGATGTCACTGACCATGTCATGAGTGATGTAATATGTGACGTCATCAGCAGTGCATTGCGGGCGCGCGAGTTATAGTTAGCTGAACTAACTATAACGGGGAATTTCTATGGTTTTGTACGAGTGAAATGTCCAACTAACTATAACGCCCCTGAAACCTATGGTTTTTTCAGTGAATTTCTAAGGTTTTTTAAATGCTAATTTCTAACTATAACGTGCCTGAAACCTATGGTTTTTTCAGTGAATTTCTAAGGTTTTTTAAATGCTAATTTCTAACTATAACGTGCCTGAAACCTATGGTTTTTTCATTGATATATATATACACACGTATAATTATATATATATTTTCACTGAAAAAACCAAAGGTTACAGGGACGTTATTGTTAGGAAATACAATTAAAAAAACCTTAGAAATTCACTGAAACACCAAAGGTTACAGAGATGTTATATTTAGTCTCAACTTTAATTCGTACAAAACCTATGAAATTCAGCAGTTATAGTTGGCTGAGCTAACTATAACTCACGCCCCTGCATTACTCTGCTTATGACCTCACATATTACATCACTCATGACATGGTCAGTGACATCACTCATGACTTCACTGATGATATCTCAAATGACATCACTGATGACATCATCCACAGAACCACTCACACACTCACTGACACCCCATACAACCTCTTGCACACCCATTCACACACCCACACAACCACTCACATACCCATACACAGACCCTTACCAGTACTCATGCACCCACTCACTCCTCCATAGAGCCACTCACACGCCAACTCACTCACTCGTACAGCCACTCACAACCATTTACTTGGCTCACTGACAGAATATTGAGGAAAAAATACAGAAGAAAAAAAGATTGAGGGAAAAATATAGAATACAAAAATATCGACTGTCCATACTTAAAAAGGTAAGTACACAAAAATATCCCCCAAAAATATTGTTTACAATAATATAGTTGTATTAAATATCAATTTTTAAATATACATAATTTAAAATATTAAAATAAACTTATATTAAATACTAACATTAATTTATAAAAACAAAATATATTTAAATGTATATTTTAACAAATATAACAAGTAAACACATACACACACATATATATATATATATATATATATATATATATATATATATATTCACTGAAAAAACCACAGGTTTCACGGATGTTATAGTTAGGCTGACATTTCACTCGTACAAAAGCAGAGGTATTCAGCAGTTATAGTTAGCTGAGCTAACTGCTGTATGTAGTGTCTGCCACTGCACTCAATCCTACTGCACTCTGTTTTACTCTACTCTGCACCACTGTACACTACACCTCTGCACTCTATGCCACTGCACTCTACCCATCACACTTTAGGCCATGATATGATATTGCGCTGTATGCCACTGCACTCTATTGTACTCTCCACCACTTCACTCTGTCACCTAATTCCACTCCACTCCACTCCATTCCATGCCACTCCACTCTAGACCACTTCACTCCACTGTGCGCCACTGCACTCCATGCCACCATACTCAACTCTGCACAACTGCAGTCTATGCCACTGCACTCAAAACTACTGCACTCTGCACCACTCCACTCTCCACCACTCTTCTCTACACCACTGCACTCTATGTCACTGCACTTCACAACAATTTACTCTACTCTATGCCACTGCACTCTACACCATTGCTCTCTACTTTAAGACACTGCACTTTACTCCACTCTAGTCTACTTTGCACCACTCTACTGTAGGTCACTGCACTCTATGCCACTCCACTCTAGCCCACTTTACTGTACACCATGTCACTTCTCTCCACAAAGTGCCACTCTATGCTACTGGACCCCACTCCACATAACGCCTCCACACTGTACGCCACTGCACTCTACACCACGGCAGTCTATGTCACTGATCTCTATGCCACTCTACTGCACTTTCCACCACTCTACTCTACACCGCTTTACTCCATGCCACACCACTCCTTTGCATGCCACTCTACTGTATGTTACTGCACTCTACTCTGTACCACTACACTCTAAGCTACTATACTCAACTCTGCTACACAGTCTATGCCACTGCACTCTACACTACTGCTGTCTGCACCACTTTACTCCGCACCCCTGTACTCTATGCCACTTCACTCTACATTACTGCACTCTGCGCCACTCTACGCTGCACCACTCTACTATACACCACTGAACTCCTCACCACTGCACTCTGCACCATTGCACTCTACTCTAGGCCAAGGCACTGTATGCCACTCTAATCTACTTTGTGCCACTCCACTGTAGGCCACTGGACTCTATGTCAATCTACAGTACACCATGCAACTCCACTCCACACAGTGACACTTTACAGCACTCTACCCCATGCCACTCTGCTGTCCATCACTCTCCTGTATGCCACTGTACCCCACACCACTTTAAGCCACTGTAGTCCACTCCCCTCTACGCCACTCTACTCCCCTCTATGTCACTGTAATATACACCACTGTACTCTACTCTACTCTACCCCACTATACTCTATGCCACTCCGGCACTCTACTCTTTGCCATTCAACTCTATGCCATTCCAAACCACTCTAATCCACTCCATTCTATGTCACTCTACTGTAAACCACTACACTCTATGCCACTGACCTGTACTCTGCACCACTGTACTCTACTCCATGCCAGTATAATCTACGCCACTCTACTCTAGCCCACTTCAACCTACCCCACTTCACTGTATACCACTCTACTTAATGCCAATATACTCCAGCCCACTTCGCTCTACCCAACCTCAATCTACCCCACTCTACTGTACACCACTCTACGCTACTCTATTCTATGCCACTTCAAGCCACTGTACTCCACTTCATTCTACATCACTCTACTCCACCCCATTTAACTCTGTCCCACTTCACTCTACACTACTCTACTATATGCCACTCTACTCAATGCCACTCTAGACCTGTCTACTCTTCTCCACTGTATGCCACTCTACCCCACTCTACTCTACTCCAGTGTACACCACAGCACTCTACGCTTCTGCACTCTACTCTGCAGCACTGCACGCTACGACACTCTACTTTATGGCACTCTACTCTAGACCACTCTACCTTACTTCACTATACCCCACTTCTCTCTATGCCACTCTGTTTTATGCAGCTCTACTCTACCCCACTTCACGCTATGCCACTCTACTGTTCCACTAAACTGTACCCCACTTCACTGTAAGGCACTCTACTCTACTGTATTCCACTGCACGCCACTGGCACTTACTGCACTGTGGTGAGCACCACTGCACTCTACAGCACTTTACTCTACAGCACTCTACTCTACTCCACTTCACTCCACCATTCTACAGTACAGCACTTTACTCTACGCCACTCTAATCTACCCTACTTCACTTGAAGTCAATGTTTGCCACTGTACCCTATGCCACTCTACCCTATGCCATGCTACTTTATGCCACTATGCTCTACGCCACTGCAAGCCTCTCCATCTCCACTCCACACTATGCCACTCCACTCCACTTTGCTCTACTCCATTCTACACCAATGCGCTCTATGCAACTGGACTTTACTCTGCACCACTGCTCTCTATACTACTCTACTTTAAGCCACTCTACTGTACACAACTCTACTCTATGTCACTCTTCTCTATGCCACTCAACTCTATGCCACTTTAATGTACATCACTCTACGTTACCCCCACTTCACTGTATGACACTCTACTGTACACCTCTTCACTCAATCCCACTCTATGGCACTGCACTGTATGCCACTTTACTCTACGCTACTGTAGGGGAAATTTATTTACTATTTCTATACAAAATGAACGTAAACTACACAAAATGTAGAAATTAAACAGTTATAATTTTCACTTTAAGTGTTAATTTCTGCCATGCCCTAGACTTTCTATATCTTGTGAAACTCATACATAGTGGTCTCAGCTCGCTAGGCAGACTAAATCAACCATGCACTGATTATATCCTTTCTTATTACATCAGTTATATCATGTTCAATCATAGCATACATAACAGCACTAATATAATCTCAAATGACATAATTCATTACAACACTGTCCATGGTAGCAGGGAGAGTTATAGAGGGCCCAAGTGCAGTTTGCATGGAACCCTTGACTTTGATCATCATATCTCACATCTAAGCATTAACATTGGCCGTATATCAGTGGTGATTTGTCGTTGGGGTGTATAGTAGTTCACAGTGATGTTTAAGATTGGAACTGTGCACTTGAAACCAATAGTTGCAAAATGAGATCCGAGTTTCAGCTATAAATTGCACACAAATTAACATACCTATTTTTCACATGAAGTTGGAATAAAGAAACGTAGTTTTGTAAAGGAGGAAAAGGAATGTAAACGCTACGGGTACAGTGCAAATATTGTGTGAAAGTACCTAATAACGAGAATTATACATTTGAAAATATATTTACATCCTTCTTGAATTTTATTGTATCACAGAAAAATCATCTTCAACAACAAATGTGATCCAAAATCCAACTGGCTATCCCAGTCCTTTTGGAATAATTGAGAATAGTTGCAGGCAAAATCAGCAACATGAATTGACAAGGACAAGGAGCAGCGGTGAATATACAACGTACAACTGCAGCGAATCAATCATCAAAAAACTCTGTCAGAAGACAAAGGAAATAATGCAGTACAGGAAAAGTTATGGGGACGATAATAGGAAAAACTTAATGGAGGAAAAGAAGTCAGCTGATATGATATATTGCGCGAAAGAGAAAAAGAGGATAGTAAACAATGTCCGATACAGCAGTAAGACTGCATTTAGGGTTGATGGAACGGACCTAACAATTTTATCTGGAAGAAATATTGCTTACCCTTAACTTGCCCTCTATGAAATATTTCTAAATAGTTTGCATAAGAAATGATGTCTATTTCTCAAGTGGGTAAGGGGCAATAAAGCATAGCTCAGTGAAAAAAAAATGATGAGTTGGAAATGAGAATGCATTTCTTATTTGTTCTTGACTGAGATTGGATTTTATTTTATTTTGATGTTATGAATGTCCGTGCAATGAAATGAATGTCATGCATCTAAGCAAACGAGCACGTGAATTTTAAGACCTGCTGTGCTCACACCTATGTGGAAGCAAACATAGATGGCACAAGCCAAAACCACCTCATAATCAATTTGCAGACACTCTTGTGCTAGAGAAGTGGGATGCTTAAACCTATGGGCAACGTAGGACTCAAAAGCAAGCGGTGTTTGGACAAAATATTGAGTCTAAAATATCGAGTGAACAAAATATTTTGTCAAGAATATTGGGGACAAATATATTGTGAAGATAAGTTTCCATGGGTATGCAAATTTTTACTTTACTTAACTCCACATATATGTAACTTGAGGATATATATGTTGTCAAGGTATGTAGATGTGGAGTCAGGATTAGTAAATCTATACTTACCTATTTGCACTTACCTCCTTGAAATTTTTGACTCGACATTCTGTCCACACAATATTTTTGTCCTAGATATTTTGTCAGGGATCCAAGTCAACATCGAGAAGTACACACTATGAGAATGTGTTTATTCCCCGAAACAGAACAAGTGGCCTCATGTACTAATATTTCAAATACAAAATTGTGAATTGCGCTAAATACCGATTTGTCATTTGTGATTTCTTTTCCGAAATGTCTGATAATGGATTCGGTAGATGTGGTCACAATTCTCGCACTCACTTCTACCGAATGCATTGGTATTTTGGCAACCAACCTATGTACTAATAGGTTGGTTCTCAAACTACAGACTCAGAGGGTTTTAATTTGACCTTCCTAATGTGCTTGAGATAAATTTGCAGCCCCTTATGATTGGCTAGATTCACAGGCATGGTGTCCTGCTGGGTTAGATAGAGCACCATTTTTGTGCCCATTTTACTAAAAGAGAAGTACAATGCATTTAGTAAAAAATGAAAACTTTTACAACCATTTTATGGGAGTAGGCAATGGTTACAGGAACCACTGCCTGCTCCTAAAAATGTTTTTCTCCACATTTAGAAAAGGGAAGGAGTTTTTGGGGAACCCTTTCCATTTACAAATGATCGCCACCTCTTTTGAAGGTAAAATATATAGGTTTTGCAACCGGATTTATGGTAACAAAAAACTTATAGGTAACTTAATGAATCAGTATTTGGAAGGGATGCTCTTTTCACGCACCTTCCAAATACTGGTTTGGCATTCATTTGCAAACCCAAATTGTGATTGGGTGACGTGTTACTGAATCACAATATGGACTTTGCACCTTTAAAATGACATTTTGTGGTTTCAAAAGGCTCTGACTTGACCTTTGCAACCATAAAATTGCTTTTATGTGAGGGCCATAATATGAGAAAATAATTATCTGTATCCCATATATTTTTGAATGATCTGTATGGAAAAAATATCAGCTCTCATGAATGTCCAACTGAAATCCATGATACATCAATTTACAGTTTGGCATCTTTTTATGATCTATTTATCACCTTCTATGGGCAGAGGGTTTGAAGGGGGTGGACTAAGGGCTCATGTACAAAGGGTTTTAGCATTCATAAACCCTCTGCTTTGGTGAATCAGGGGGTTTGAGAATGTTAAAACCATTTTTTAAAAGTTCTAAACCCATTTAATGATTGGTCAAAGATTTTCCAACTCATTTAATGACTTTAGGAAACCATTGGGAATTGCTATTTGGAAGGGGCTTGTTAAGGATATTCTTGACTTATTCCACAAGCTAGAGTGGAGCTCTTTTCTAGTCTGTCCTGGGCAGTTGGGCAGCTGTATACTGCCAATCAATTGCAGCACATCTCTCAGTTTAAAATTCAATGCAATCAGGTTTGGGTAGAATTTGCCTTCTCAAAGGGGTTTCTGGAACAAGTAACTCTTTTCTACCAGTCATTGCCTATGTGTCAATGGTCATGCGCCTTGAAGCAATTAAGTGGTGTACTGCGGTGTTCGCCAAGAATTCAAACATTCACTATTTAGCATTACCCATGAAGTGGAGGGTGGGGATGTCTGTTTTTAACTTTGTGAGCAGTATCCATGATCCAACTTGCACTTACTATTTCCCACCAAAGATATTCATGAAAGTGAGAGCAACCAATCTGGCAAAGCTGCACATTCTCATGAATGGGATCAGTATTACAAAACCCATGCACACAATGTTCATGAACACCTAAGTTCCTAAGATATGGGTAGAAAAATCTTTGTAATGTCTCTTCAATCTCAAGAGGACTATGGGTGTCCATGAGGAGTACCCAATCTGTGATTTTAGCAGATCAGTGCCCCAACAAACTGCAGAGTAATCTCAGGTAAAACAATTATTGTGGGGAAGGAACAACTATATAGACGGTCTTTGATGCTTTGGGACCTTTGTTCCTACATTTTGGCGATTTCCGTAGGATCGCAACACACAAGGCCCATTGTGTTAAACAGAATGCATGTTTACTCTTGCAATAAAAATACTTTCAGAGCATGCAACTGGAAAAAGAGAACACAAGGAAATGTCTGCGTTTCCTCATTCACTTTTTTCGTTATGATATATGTATTTGTAAGTGCACTTTCACCTGCGAGGGTATCCTTGCACTTGAGTGTTCATCCCAGGGTGTTTATTGGGAGGAGGTATGAAATGTACCAAACATCCTCCTTTCAATTAGGTGACAGGGTTATATATGAACAGAGACCAGCATAGAAGTGTATACCATAGCCTAATTTTTGAAAATGAGGAGAGAGTCTGAAGGCCTATTCAATGGTGGGCTCAGTCTGTCAAAGCACCAACTTTAATGGGAGCTCAAGGCCCCCCTCTATTACTGGAAAGGCACAGTTCTCACAGACACATAGTGGTAGCGTCATCCCCCATTCCATTTCGGTTTGTGTCACACTGTCAAGCATGTGCATTATATTTGACAGCTAGCATGTTTTCGGCAGACTGTGCATAAACAATCAATCAATCAGGGACTTATGTAGCATGGCTACTCACCCGTGAGGGTCTCAAGGCGCTGGGGGAGGGGGGCTTCTGCTCTGACTGGGTGGAGGATCATTTGAAGAGCCAGGTCTTGAGGTCCTTCCTGAATCGGGTCAGTGACGCGGACTGCCTGAGGTGCAGGGGCAGGGTGCTCCAGGTCTTGGTGGCGAAGTAGGAGAACAACCTTCCTTCCTGTTCTGGTCTTGTGGATCCTGGGGACGGAGGCGAAGGCAAGTTGGGAGGATCGGAGCTGTCTGGCGGGGATGTGGAATGTGAGGCGGTGGTTCAGGTACGCTGGTCCTTCATTATGTAGAGCTTTGTCGGGGTGAGTGAGGAGTTTTAAAGTGACTCTCTTGTTGACTGGGAGCCAGTGGAGTTGTTGGAGGTGTTGCGTGATGTGGCTGTGGTGGGGGTTGTCGAGAACCAGTTTGGCTGCGGCGTTTTGGACGTTCTGTAGTTTCTTGAGCTGTTTCTGGGTGATGCCGGCATAGACTGCGTTACTGTAGTCGAATCTGCTGGTGATGATTGCGTGGGTGACCGTCTTTCTGGATTCTGTGGTGATCCATCATAATGTCTGTTGAAGTAGGCAGAGAGTGTGGAAGCAGGCTGAGGAAACTGTGTTGATTTGATGGTTCATAGTGAGTGATGAGTCCAGTATGATGCATGCATGGTCCGTCGGGGTGGGAGGACATTCCAGAGCGGCTGCCACCAGGAGTTGTCCCAGGCTAAAGGGGTAGGTCCCAGGATGAGTACTTCAGTCTTGTCTGAGTTGAGCTTGAGGCAGCTGTCTTTCATCCAGGTAGCAACGGCCTTCATTCCACTGTGGAAGTTGGTTCTGGCGGTTGTGGGTTTATTGGTGAGAGAGAGGATCAGCTGGGTGTTGTCAGTGTAGGAGACGATGTTGAGTCCGTGGCTTCTGATGATGGCTGTGAGGGAGGTCATGTAGACGTTGAAGAGAGTGAGGCTGAGGGAGGCAAAAACAACAGTTGATGGACAGAATGCAGAACAATGTCATACATTCACCCCAGTACAAAGATCTGGGCCTAAATCCATCGTTTTTTTGCTCACCATTCCATTCCAGTTTGGACCCAGCCATATGCAAATCAGTCTTGACCCTGTGCCTCATGGGAACAGTCCAGCCCGAACTGCCAAGCCAGGTCCTCCCTGGACTGGAAACAAGCATCCTAGGACCGGTTTCGGGGTTTCACCCCTCTTCAGCCAGGATTGCTTGATTCCAGTGGCATGGAGAGCACGGGACCCACGTCTGGGCATACCCGTCCCACTCGGGGTGATAAATGCAAAAACAACAGTTGATGGACAGAATGCAGAACAATGTCATACATTCACCCCAGTACAGAGATCTGGGCCTAAATCCATCGCTTTTTGCTCACCATGCCATTCCAGTTTGGACCCAGCCATATGCAAATCAGTCTTGACCCTGTGCCTCATGGGAACAGTCCAGCCCGAACTGCCAAGCCAGGTCCTCCCTGGACTGGAAACAAGCATCCTAGGACCGGTTTCGGAGTTTCACCCCTCTTCAGCCAGGATAGATTGATTCCAGTGGCATGGAGAGCACGGGACCCCCGTCTGGGCATACCCGTCCCACTCGGGGTGATAAATGCAAAAACAACAGTTGATGGACAGAATGCAGAAAAAGGCTGAGGGAGGAACACTGGGTACTCCACAGCTGATCTCCGTGGGTTCTGAGAGGAACCGCGGTAGTCTGACTCACAGGTAAGGAAGGAGTGGATCCAGTCCAAAGCCATGTCATGGATGCCGCCGTCATGGAGTCTTGTGATTAGGGTGCGGTTGGAGATGGTGTCGAAGGTGGCCGAGAGGTCTAGTAGGATAAGGGCTGCAGTCTCGTCCCGGCCAAGGAGGGCATGGATGTCGTCTGTGGTGGCGAGGAGTGCAGTCTCTGTGCTGTGGTTTCTTCGGAAGTCAGATTGGGAGGTGTCCAGGACGTGGTTACCTTCGATGAACTCAGAGAGTTGGGCATTGATCGCCTTCTCTATTACCTTGGCTGGGATGGGGAGGAGTGAGATCGGTCTGATGTTCTTGAGGTCTGTCAGGTCTAAGGATGGCTTCTTCAGCAAAGGGTTGATACCGACATGTTTCCATTTGTCGGGGAAGGTGGCGGTTTCGATGGAGCTGTTGATGGTGCGGCGAAGCTGGGGGGCAATGGTAGCGGTGCATTAGTTTGATAATGCGATGCACATTTATTGTTTGGCCATGTCACATGTAGATAAGTGTATTATAGACCTACCAAGGGTTTAACAAATCTTTTGATATTACAAGCTGTATTTGAAACACTAACCATGTTTCTTTGTTTTTATCATTTTTTTATTTTGTCTCAATTATTTTCACAGTTTCTGGTCATCACATTAATGTATTTCCTTTCCGAAAACAGAGGTTCAAACAATGCTACTAAAGACCATGCCAAATGTCCTAACTAAAAATCCACAATACATGAAAATACATTCATCATTACTATATAAAGTGCTTGAAAAAAGTGCATTATCTTAAATTCAATCCACACATTTATCAAACAAATTCCCAAAAAACTGCTGTAATACAGTGCTCTCGGTTCTCCCTCACAAAAGTGCTTTCCATGTAGTGAATACAACAATGCCAAACTTAAAAAACTTTTTACCCCTTCCCACCCTCTAGGCATATATATATATAGTCCTCATAATATTCAACCATATTTGGAATTCATGCAGGTCACTTGAATTTCACTGATTAGTTGTCACGGACTGAGCTATTAAGATTACTATATAGCACCAAGCTCACGTGTCCCATGTCTTTATACCCAGATGTGTAGATGTATAGATTTACCATCCTGTATAAGCGAAGCTCCTAGCACCTTTTGAACATATGTTAAACTTCTTCCCAGAATCCAAATAATTTCGGACAGCCCCAAATCACATGTTCCCAAGTACCCACTATATTTCCTCTAGAACAGCTATTCAGAATGTTTACATTCCACTCATGTAATTTCTTAGGAGTTTATTATACTAACCATGATAAGTACATCTACATCCATTTGAAGTTAGTTCCCCTCAACATCTGGATATTAAAGACCCCCCTCAGCCACATATTATCCACTTCTTTCTGACAGAATTGAAGCCATCTTATCCATTGCTCTCTCCCATGATTCCTCTATCTGAAGCAGAAGGAATTTCTTAAGCACACATTGTATTTAAAGATGATCCAGGATATGGGAGACCTGGGGTGAGGGAGATCTTGTCTGCCTTTCTTCCTAGGAAATTATTTCATTATTATTATTAAGACACTCTCCTACTCTCCCCAAATTAGGTATTTCCCACATTGTTACTGTTTGCTGTAACTCTAAGAGGCACAAGAAATTAAGGGGAAGCACTGCATGAATCTGTGGAATGCCAAGATGTTTCCATAGCTGTTTCTGCTTAAATAATTACATTGTCTTGTACCTAGCCACCTTTGGGTTTCTCTCATAGAGTTTGACATTTTTTTGATATGGTTAGACCTCTTTCAACATCTTCTCAATATAAAATTTTTCTTCCATTGACACCTTACATATGTTGTGAATTCTAGTATCATAACCGAAAATGGTGCCAAATAATACTCTTTCCAACCTAGAAGTGCCATACTGCCTTTTTCCCAGTGAAGATTTAGCTTTGAAAAACGTATTTGTGGATTGGTCTTCTTCCATATAAACTCAGAAACTACAGGACACACCCACTCTGAAGGGCACTGCCGTGCACTCCCCTTATCACCGGGCCACGCACCTCGGGGAGCCGGCCGCGAGGCCTTTGTCCCTCGCGGGACCCTTTTGGAAATAAGCCGTCAGGTAATGAGGCTCATTACCTGACGGCTTATTTCCAAGAGGCAGAGTGAGGCCCGGCTGACTCGTGGCATGTCCCGCTCCTAGTGCACCCCGGGCCCCGCGAGGGACAAAGGCCTCGCGGCCAGCTCCCCGAGGTGCGCGGCCCGGTGATAAGGGGAGCGCACGGCAGTGCCCTTCAGAGAGGGTGTGTATCTGCCAGGAACAGGTCCTGTATGCCGCCCAGAGCCCCGCAGAGCTCGTCTGCTGCAGGTGTTTGCGCACATACCTTCTTCAGGCATTGTGGCAGTTTTACCATCTGCAGAAACTTGAAAAAAACACCTTGTTCGTCCCGAGGAGATATGAACAGGCTGCAGCTGAAGGAGCTATCGCAGTTTGGGCTCTACAGGAGGAGGCGGGCCGGCCCGACAGCCAGGGACTCAACGGCTTCTCGGAAGACAGGCTTAGGAGATGCACATCTTATAAAAATTGCATCAGTCTTGGAACTCATGGTACTCTCTTAAACCATTCATCTTATCCAAATGTGCTTATCATGACATAAATAAGCCCTGAAGAAGTCTCAAGTTGAGACGAAACGCATCGGCTATGGTCTTGTGAATTTTTTTAAAAATCAATAAAGAAGAACTCTGCAAAGAAATCAACTTCTGGAATTTGAACATCTTTGTGTGCTTTGTACTTTGGACATTGTCTTATTATTCTATTGGAAAGTGCTGAACCTTTTTGTTCTTAATGTTGTCAAAGGAATTCTTTCCTTAGTGAGGAGTATAGAGGGGAGTGCTCCTTGGTTCTTTGCACTAGCGTACTATATTTGGAGATACTACATTTGTCTGGTGCGGATGTCTATAGCCTCTACCCTCAATTTATCTATATCCAGCATTTGCGAACTACTTTATTAGTATTCTTGCGACTCACTCCGAATCAGAATTTTGAGAACCGATCTATTAATGCATATGTTGAGTCATTATATAATCTACTGGTTGCAAAAGTACTGGTCACCGAATTACGACCACATTTGTGCAACCAGCAATTGGTACATCAGGTATAATACCTCTTTGGTGCAATTAATTTATTGAGTTCATAACTATTTGTAGTAATTATTAAAATGTTCAAGGACTGGATGCAATGTCATATTGTCCATGCGTTCATGGACAGCTCAGAGGCTAAAACCTATGTCAAAAGGAAGGAAATTCTAACCGATAACATAAAAAAGATGCATCACATCAATGTAAATGGTATTGCGCTAGCTAAGACTTTGGCCTGGTGAGGTTTTCATAGTGATTACTTATCTTCAAAAATGCATTGCAGTATCTTAGTTCAAATGCCAATCAATGTTCACCTTTCGTGATCTGCCTCAGTTTGTCTGTTTTACTTTACACCTGCAGCAGCCAGGGCAGAGAACGATACTCTTTATCTGCTTATCTGAGAAATGGTGCCCATAAAGCAGCTTTGTTATTTATTTATTTATTGATCTAGCGCGTGTAATAAATATTTCAGCTTTTCCATTTATTTGAACACTGAACCTTCATGTAGTCCAAGTTACCATTCATAGTGTGGAGTAGGGGTGAGTAATAATGCATTGCTGTATTTGCCTAAGGTTTCAACAACATGCAAATTCATGGTACGAGTTCCATTGCATCTTTGAATATGAAAGATCCAAGTCAGACATACCAGAGTGTGCTGAAAATCAGTAAATGTCGAATTCTGCAATGCGTCCTGTACTACCAGTAGCAGAGACTAATCGTCTCAGCATTCGCTAAAAGAACAGCCATAAATAGAATCGGTCACAGAATAATACTGCTAAAATATTCTGTTTAGTGAGAATCAACAGCACTGTCAGATACTTGACAGCACTTTCCCATAGTTTTTTACCCTCAAACTGAACTTTTGGTCCAAGAATTATAGAGCTTTAAATTGGCCTAACAAACACATCATTTTCAAATTTGATAAACAAAAATGAGTATGCTTACATAAAGTTGGACCAGTTTTAAAACTGTCTATCATAATGCCTTCAAAAGGCACCCTGTGCTGTGGAAGAAGGAGAAGACGAGAGAGAAGACAGAAGTGGGCACAAACCTAAACTGATAAAAAAGACGATTCACATGACAAAAGGATGCATGCATTCACAAAAATAGAACAATTGCTGCTGTCCTCTCATCTGGATGAAGGCAAAGTTCTACCAACCAGCCTAAGAGCACAGGATGGCCCAGCTGCAGGAATGAATCTACCACACGGGGCACGTCTTATCAAAGTCTTTGCGCATGATACCTTCACTACACTACCGTTCTGGGCGTGTCCTATCTTTAACATCTCCTACAGGAGTCAGAACTTGAAGCGATGCTCCCAGGTGCTTAGACTACCTCAAGTCAATGACGAGAGTGAGGCATTGCCGGTCTCTGCATATTGTAGTCATTTAGAGCCCTGAGCTGCTTAAGGAGACACTGGAGTGTGTGCATGACAACGTTCCATAGGAGAGCACCGTGTCTAAGAGTGAACATAGACGAAAGACGTTGGCTTTTTCCAAGGCGTTGAAAGAATCGTTTGAGGGATAAAGGTTGCATTTATGTTTGTAACCTGTGTTTTATTGCAAGTACTCTTCTGGATAATTATTGCCAAATATTTCAATCGATTCAATGACACATAAACAGCTCTTCATCAGGAGTAAAGTCTCACAATTTTCAGTCTCACTCAACTGACTGAAATCTCGATGCAGGAAAAGAACGCGTCAGAAGTTAATTACAAAGTACTTGTTATCTACAACAAAGTACTCGCTACAGAAAACAACCAATCTATTGATAAAAGAGCTGTAGAAATCTTTCCATAATAGCAGTCCTTCGAAAAGAGCTACTCCTTGTCAGTGTAATGGCGTTCCGCAGGCTTCAGCCATTACTCTCCAACAGGACTTTGCAAATGAATGGAGGTCACCCGAACTTTCAGTTCTGCTCGTTATACTTTTTTTATTGTTGTTTCTCCTAAAATTATGTATAATCATATCTGTTATTTAAACCCCCTGCATTACAGCACACAATTGCTTTAGCCATTATTTCTCTCGGTAAAGCTGCCTCTTACGGTGATCAACCTCGCTAGGTGATTCTTTAATTACATCCAACACTTGACAATATAATCATCATACTTGATAGCACATCTCTTTGAAATGTGCCGCCAACGCTTTTATGGTTCCATACGTGTCTGCTGTTTTTGTCTCTTAGTTGTTTTCCCGCCATATAATAGTTTACAAGGATAGTTGATGAGATGCAGTATTTGCTATCAAATGGTTGTAGGTTTATAGTTTATCTTTTCAGCTGTATGAGGGTGTACCATATCAATATTTTTGATACGATTACTTCAATTGGACCTATTCATGCAAGAAAGTTGTCCATTTCTTCATTTCTTTGGACAAGACAATTATCTTGTTTGTGTTAGCTAAGATGCCTTTACATTTCTACTTTTTTGGTATGCAATCATAGGGGCATATTATCAAGGGCAGTATCGCCACTTTAGTGGCACTTTTTGCCGCTAAAGCGGCGATATTTTTATCGCCCTATTAGCAAGCTGTCGCTAACAGCTGTTAGCGACAGCTTTATGGCGAAAACGGCCGTTTTCTTGCTGCTTTGCATGTCAGCGATAATTATCGCTAATGACATGCAAAGTTGGCGTTCCCAACTAAAAGCGACTGAAAACAGTCGCAAACACAACTTCCCCCTATTAGCAATGCCCGCGAAGCAATAAAATAATTCGCGCTAACCGCGATTATCGCTGGAATCTAACACCTCTTTAAAACTTGACTTAACCATTCTAGTCAATGGGAGGTGGATTGTAAGGTTAAGTCCTCACCTGCCTATTAGCAAGCTTTTCATTAGCGCGTGGAATTTATCGCTGTATTTCGCACGCTATTGCTGGGTTTCGCCGCCATCGCTGGAATTTCTATCGCCTTGGAGATAAGCATTGATAATAACGCGCTATCTCCGCGATGTAATCCAGCGATAGCCGGCGATAAAAAAAACAGCACTAAGTGCGCTTTGCAATAATTATCGCACATCCTTGGTAATATGCCCCATAGGTTATTGTGTAAAAATGTTTTTAGCTCTGAATCTCATATTTTGCGATCCCTGTTTATCAACTTTGGAAGTTAAAACAATAGTCTAAAACTTTAGACTTTTTATTTTTTTGTGAAGCAATTCCTTTCTAGCCATCAAATCCACTGTTTGTGTAGAATTTCACACTGGCAATCTTTCGAGCTAAGGTTGTCAAACCAGTCATACATTTCTTTAACTAAAGGATTCCAAAAGCTTAAGGATCTAAAACCAACATTGAGCAACAGCAACAAAAAATATGGTGGGTCATATTCTCAAGCCCCTATCGCCACAGGAACGTCACTTTTTTTGACGTTCCCATGGCGATAGGGCCAGCGCCCTATTCTCAAGGCAGCGTTAACCCACTTAACGTGGCTTAAAGCCACGTTAAGTGGCTTAACGCTGCCTTGAGAATAGGGCCCCTTTCACGCTAAACTTAGCGTGAAAGGGGGCGTGCAGTGGGTGTTGCGGTGGGTGTACCACCGCAACACCCATTGAGTTTGACGCTACCGCCTATTATCAAGGGCGGCGATAATAGGTGGCAGCGCCAAACTTAAGACCTAGAAAAATCAGGTCTTAAGGTGGCTAAACAAGGAGAAAAGCTTAATTTCTCCTCGTTTTTGCTTTTTCCATGTGTGCTGCAAAAAACAAACTGGCATGTTCGGTTTGTTAATGTACAGGAAGGGACACCTTCCTGGGCATTAACAAACCTCCCTGCTCGCAGACAACCTTGCGCTCTGGTGCAAGGGTGCCTGTTTTGGCGTTAAGTTGTGAGACTTAGCGCCGTCGCAGGGGGAAAGGCCAGGCTGCACCACATTCTCGTGAATAGGGTGCAGCCTGGCGTTTCCGAAGTGGCGGTGAGAGGCGTTAAGCCAAGGAGGCTAACGCCTCTCACCGCCACTTCATTGTGAATATCCCCCTGTGAGCGCTGGTATGAGATTTTGAAATAAATGTGCATTCGGCTTGATATCACTGATGATTCTCTGCAATGTTGTGGAACTAATGCATTGGTGAACAACACTGAAGTGTTGGAAACAACACATGCAAAATGGCAACACAGACTTTTTAATTATTGCTCCCCACCTAATGCCCAGCAGAAGAAGGGCTAGCCAACTAGTCAGGAATTGTTTACCTTTATTCAAAATATGAACAACATTAAGATAACAGAACACATCCATGTTCTCGGAAACCCCTTCCACACATAAGATGTGGGTCTAAAGTGCACCTTCAAACAAGGCATGAAACAAATGTACTTTGTATTTAGTGGGTTCATTTTATACCATACCAATGCCAAGTATGACTGGATATGCCTTACTGATCTCCAATACTGTTTTATCCTGCCTGCAGGAACAATGCAACGACATCTGTATATGGTTTTAGCTTAGCAAGCCCTACCATGGAAGGATGAACATAGGAAGCAGACTGCAACAACATTGAAAATGGCTTAATTATCAGGACAAAGACAATCAAGGATATAGGGCATCCCTATTGAGTTCCCTGTGTCACTTTCACAACACTAGCTTTTTGAGAGTTGATTACTTTACTAATTAAAGTGCCCTAATAAAAGAGGTTATTAGCCAGGAAAACAAGTTGATTGCTTCTAGCAGATGCTAGGTATTCGACGAGAGTTAGCATGATGGGCGCAAACCATGTTTGTGCCTGTGAAAGAGCTCATCAACGTATACATAAATTCTGTTGGACAAGGATTTGGCAAATATTTTGCGCTCCGTATTTAAGTGTTATCAGCTTATAAGAAACTGGTTCTTTTAACCTCCATCCCAGAAGTTGTATTTAGATTAAATTATGGCATATTCTGCGTTTTGATCAAATTCAACAGGTCAATTAGTAGTCTTTACAATATTAAAAAAAACAACATTATAGGTTTATAACGACCTTTAGGATCCTGGCTCTGATAATCCCCAGAATACGACTAGAATGTAAAGTACCTGACTTGATCAATCTTAATAAAGTGTCATCAGGCTTGGTAATACATATGTTTATACAGTGTTAAAAATAATAAATAAAGAAAATCCAAATAAGACATTTTATCACAATGCTTAAATATAGAAAACATCTTTTGACTGGGTAAACTGAAAATGTCTAATCAAGATGTTACAAGGCTTTGCTTGATATCTGAATCTCAAACACTGATTTGTGGTCTCTACAAAGTAACTGTGCATCTTTAGTGAAAGATTTCAATCTCTTAGTGATTGCTACTAAGCAAAATAAGGGTAGAAATAAACAAAAAAATCCGAATTTATTTTTATACGCAGGTGATTCACTACTTGTGTTAAATAAACAGAGTCACAATACCAACATTTGCAAAATATTTTCTGAGTAAAGACAATTGATAGGATAAAGGCAACAATTTATAAAGAGTGCAGGCTTCCCAGTTTCAAACGGTTGCTTCAGGTGGATAATTAAATAATAGGGTATACAATTGGCAAATAAGAATATAAAATATATATGATTAATACTGAGTAGTGCAATGGAAGATGTAGTTAATATTAAAATATATATATATAATTGTGTGAAATGTGATCTCATGAATTTTGGTCCCATCTAGGAAAAACAGTTTGAGACATAATTCAATAAGCTAAGATGAAAATATTAGAAACATGCTTATATCCATTCCATAATGTTCTTCAAAATATACAAAAGAAGGAATTTAAAGAGATTAATTAAATTGTGAGTTGTTGTCTATTGGGACTCTGTAAAAACAAAATACAAATGGGATGCCCTCAGTGGCAGGGTAGAATTAGGAGGTTTCACAATCCTTGCTAACCACTTGCACAATATAAGATATCTGGAAGAAATGTTTGAATTATTCACTCTTGGCCTTATTCCAGGCCATCGTTTTGCACCAACATTTACTTAGTTTTGCAATTCTAGACAGGCATCCGCCTGATGCAAATCGGTCTTGGTCCTACCTCAACACGAACAGTCTAGCCTGAACTGCCAGGCTAGGTCCCTCCAGATGGGAACACAAGGAACCCCAGCCCAGTTTCAACTGTTTAGATGTCATCATTGAAATATAGCATAAGTCCTATGGCACAGTGAACACGGAAACCATGTCTGGGCATACCCACTTGAGACATCTACTGAAAAAACAACAAGGTGATGGAAAGAATGCTTGAATGAAGCTAAGCCACTGGCAAATCACTCTAGGCTGTATTCCAGACCGCTGATTTTCACCAAATGTGCCATTCTAGAGAGAAACCTGCTGTTAGAAATTGGGTCCAGTTGGCAGAGGTATGCACCCTGTCCAAGTATGGACCACAATCTTAGTCAGGGTAAGTCACAACACAATCCTAAATTATTCAGTGCTCACCCTCTGGTAGCTTGGAATAGAGCAGGCAGGATTAACTTAGAAGGCAATGTGTAAAGTAAACACCACAAAAAGACTATACAACAGTCTAGAAAATAGAGAATATGAATCTGAGTAAAATAAGACCAAAATGGCAAAAATGTGTGGAAGTTGAGAAATTGAATTTTGAAGAAATAAATGCAGTAAAGCGCTTAGAAGCAAGTAGTGCTAAAAAGATTACTTTAGGTCGTGCTGAACTGGGGCAAAGTGAAAGTTTGGGCCGACCGTGATGGAGCGCCGGCTGGCTATAGGACCCACACAGGCCCTGGTGAGCAAAGTACAGTTACTGGTCGCAAGCGGCGAGATGCGTCAATCTTTTCCACGCAGTGAAGGAGATGCGTCAGTTCCAAAGATGGGTGACGGAGTCAAGAGGCGTTGAGCAAGCGCCAGTTTCTGTTATGCAGTCGAGTGGATGCGTCAATCTCATCAAGCTGCAGTGGCGGCGATACGCTGTCCGATGCATCGATCTCAGGTGGCAAATCGCTGGATCTGAAGCGATGTGCCGATTTTACTCCGGCAACTGGGTCAATGCGCCGGTTGTGCTACATGCAGACAGGAGATGCGTCAAAATCCATGTTGCAAGAACCTGAGACACTTCTAGTGAGTCAGGCACAGTAGCATGGTAGACACTGTGATTTCTTTGAGTCTAAAGCAACAGGAACCAAGCCAACAAGCCCTTGGAGATCACTTGGAAAAAGGGAGAGCCTAGCTCTCATTCAGCAGAGTCAGAGAGCAGCAGGCATCAGGGCAACAAGCGGAAAAGTAGGCCTTCTAGATCAGCAGTCCTGTTGACTCCTTTAAGCAGCAAAGCAGTTCTTCTGACAGAGTCGAGTTGTAGGTCCAGAAGTGTCTGATTTGTGTGGGGCAGGGACCCAGTACTTATATCCAAAAGTACCTTTGAAGTACGGGTGACATCAAAGGCTGGCTTCTGAAGAGCTCACAATCACTTTCAGCCCAATCCTGTCTGCCAGGCTAACCCTGGGGGGTAAATCAGTGCTTTGTGTATAAACTGGACACTACCTATTGAAGTGTAAGTGCCAGCCCTTCCCATTCCTCCCTGCCCGTGAAGACCCATCAGAATGCAGACAAGCCTCACCTTCCTGTGTTTTTGGCTGTCTAGAGGGAATGCAAAAAGTGTATTTATCACCAAACCCAGACGTGTATTAATGACAGGCTGCAAGGCACAGAAGTGCTAAGAGCAGAGAAATGTCCACTTTCTAAAAGTGGCATTCCTAAACAGTAATGTTAAATCCAACTTCACCAGTGAAGAGGATTTATCAAGCCCATTCCAAAAATATGAAACATGAAAAAGCCATTCCTCTCTTATCAGGAATTACAGCTTAAAAGTGTATTAAGGAATTACCAATGCTAGCCTATGAGAGGAGTAGGTCTCACAGTAGTGAAATACGAAATATGCTGTTTGTCACTACCAGGACAATTAAAACATAAATGTGCATGTCCTAACTTTTACTTACATAGTAGCCTGCCCATTGGGTTACCAATGGCCTTCCTGAGAGGTGACTTATATGGTAATAAAAGTGGAGTTTAAGGTTTGTCAAGTAGTTCTAAATGCCAAGCTGAAGTGGCAGCAAACTGCTCACACATGCCATGCAAAGGCCCACTCGCAACATTAAATTTACAGGCCCTGGGTATATGTATACCACTTTATATGGGATTTACACCTAAATTAAATATATCAAACAGGTGTAACTCAATTATAACATGTTTAAGGTAGAGCGCACATGCACATTAGCACTGATTAGCAGTAGAAAAAGGCCTCAGAGTCCTAAAACCAGCAAATAGAGGGAAACAGGCAAAAAGTTGGGAGAAGACCACTCTAAGGCTATCAGGTCTAATATGTGTCCCCCCAGCTGAAAGTGGGGAGAGCTACCCAACCCCTTGGGAGCTCTCTTCAGTACGGTGGAAGAATATGGAGAGACCATCAGCATTGGCGTGGTCAGTCCCCGGGTGATTCTCCACCATAAAGACATTCCCTGTAGGAAGATGGACCACATTAAGAGTTTAGGATTTTCACCCCTCACCTGCATGAGCCATCTGAGGGGCCTGTGGTCTGTCTAAACCAGGAAGTGAGTCCCAAACAGGTATGCTCTCAACTACTTCAGTGCTCAGACCACAGTAAAAACTTCTCTTTCAATGGCACTCCACCTCAGTTCCGGTGGAAGTTACCTCATACTAATGAAAGCTACTGGTTGGTCTAGGCCCTCCTTATTTAGCTGTACTAAGACTCTCCCTATCCTATGTGGTGAAGCGTCCATCTGCCCAATGAACAGTGCAGATGGCTTCCTTGAGAGTATCAAAGGCTTTCTGACAACCCTCTTTCCAGATCACCAATCTAGACTGCTTCTTAGAAGTCAGCTAAGTTAACAGGGCAACAATGGTTTCATATTGCTTAACAAATCTGAGGTAATAGCCATTGAGGCCTAGGAAGGCTCTCACGTCTGTTTGGGTTTAAGGTGGTTCCCAGCCCATGATGGTTTCAATCTTCGCCTTGAGGGGCTGCACCTTGCCTCCACCTACCTGGTGTCCCAAATACACCACATAACTCTGCCCAATCTTGTATTTACTGGACTTGATGGACAGGCCTGCAAGTTGCAGGGCCAGAAGCACCTACTGGAGGCGATGCAGGCGTTCCTCCCTGCTGGAACAGTAGACAGCCATGTTGTCTAAGTAGGTGGCACAGAAAGCCTCCCTACCAGCCAGGACCCTGTTGATCAGCCGTTGGAAGGCAGCAGGGGCATTGTTCAATCCAAAGGGCATCACTCGGAATTGTTAATGCCCCTTTGGGTTTGAGAAAGCTGATCTCGCTTTGGCCTCCTCAGTTAAGGTGATCTGCCAGTACCCTGATGTCAAATCAAAGGTACTGAAGAATTTGGCTGAGCCCAACCGGTCAATAAGCTCATCAGCTCTGGGGATGGGGTGTGCGTCAGTACTGGTGATGGGATTGAGACCTTAGTAGTCCATGAAGAATCCGGTTCTGTTTTGGCACCTGGCAGGGCCGCCTTTGGAACCAATACGACGGGGCTGGACCAGGGATTGTTACAGGGCTCATTCACCCCTAAAGCTAACATCTTGGAGACTTCCTCCTTAATGCTGGCTCTCACCCTGTCTGGCAATCTGTAAATATTGTTTGTTACAGGGAGACTGTCTCCAGAGACAACATTATGAACGCACAGATGGGTGAGTCCAGCGGTGAGTGAGAACAGTGGGGCGAACTGTCCCAGAAACTGGTAACAGTCACCTCGCTGCTCTGGGGTCAGGGTGGACAGCGGTGGACACCTTCCACTGACCCATTGTATTCCTTTGCATAGAAGAGGTCAGGGAGAGGTTCACTTTCCTCTTCCACTCCGTCATCTGTCACTAGGAGCATGCTCACTTCAGAGCTCTCAAAGTGAGGCTTCAAACTGTTCACATGGAGCACCCTTAGGGGTTTTTTAGAGGTCTGGAGGTCCACCAAGTAGGTGTCTACACCCTTCCGATGCCTTGATTTCATATGGGCCAGTCCAGCAGTCATGGAGAACTCTGGGCTCTACGGGTTGCATGATCCATACCTTTTGGTGAGGCTGAAATTCTACTAGTGTGGCCTTCTGGTTGTACCAGAGTTCCACCACCTCTTGGCTGTCCTCTAGGTTCCTTTTAGCCTTCTTCCAGAAGAGGTGCATCTGGTTCCGGAGAGCCAGCTTGTAGCTAACCACATCATGGGGTTTCCTGGGAGCTTGCTCACACCTCTCCTTGACAATGCTTAGAGGTCCACTGAAAGTGTGTTCACAGAGAAGTTCAAAGGGGCTGAGCCCTACTCCTCTCTGTGGCACTTCCCTGTAGGCAAAAAGAAGGCATGGCAAGAAGACGTCCCACTTATGCCTCATGGGCTCAGGCAGGCCCATAATCATGCCCTTCAAGGTCTTGTTTGAATCTTTCAACCAGACCACTGGTTTGGAGGTGACAGTGTGTGGTGAACTTGTATGTTACACCACACTCATCCCACATGGACTTCATGTATGCTGGCATGAAGTTAGTGTCTGTCTGGCACTACCTTCTTGGGGAACCCAACTTGGGTAAAGATCGCCATCAGAGCTGTTGCCACGATGGGTGCAGTCACTGTCCTCAGAGGGATGGTCTCTGGGTAGTAGGTGGCATGGTCAACCAAGACCAGGACAAACTAGTTCCCTAGTTGTGTCTTGGGGTCCAAAGGTCCAGTAATGTTGATCTATGCCCTTTCAAGGGGGATGTTAATGACGGGAAGTGGAGCTTTGTGTTTTTTGCCTGATTTCTCACTGACCTGGCAGGTGGGACAAGTCCTGTAGAATGTATCTGAGGGTGTCTTCATTTGGGGCCAATAAAAGTGGGAGACAAGCCTGGCGAAGGTCTTGTCTTGCCCCAAATGTCCTGCCAGGGTGATGTCATGAGCCAAACCCAGTAGGAACGGCTAGTAACACCGGAAGATCACAAGCACACAGGCTGCCCAGCACCATAAACCTTAGGCTCACTATGAGGGAGATTGTTCTCCCAGTAGATCAGGTGATCACCAGAGGCTTCAGCTGCAGCATGGGCTGAGGCCTGGGACCTCAGACCCTCAAGAGTAGGATACTCATTCTGCACTTGGCAGAATTCCTCCCTGGTGGGCCTACCCTCAACCAGCCAGCTGGCAAGCTCAGGCAGTTTTCCTAGGGTGGCAATTGTAGGAGAGTAGGATCTGCTTCACATGGGTACCCCCACTTTTTGCTGATGCTTCACTGGTTTTCGACATTAGTCTGGCTGGGGCCCTGCTATTCAGAACCCCAGCCTAGCTGTTTCCTCTTTAAAAGGGTCTCCATGTGCCTTAGGCACATCACTGATTGGGATCTGGAGTGCCCTTATAAGTCCCTAGTATATGGTATACTATGTACCAAGGGCATAGGTACCTCAGAGGCCTGCCAGGGGCTGCAGCATATATTATGCCACCCCTGGGAGGCCATCCAAACTGACACCACAGGTCTGCTACTGCAGCCTGGGTAAGGTGGTGCATGCACCCCTTACTGTGGTATAGGTTACCTATATCACTAAAAGCATACACACATATAAACCTATAAGTCACTCCTAAGGCAGGCCTTATCAATCCTAAAGGCAGAGTGCATGGTTCCTATGTGAGAGGGTGCCCCTGCATGAGCAGGGCCCCTCTGCAGCGTTCGGAGACCATCTCTGATGCTGTTTGTAGTGCAGCCTGACCATATACTCTTAAGCGCATTATATCCTCGCGGTAAAATGCTAACTTTGGAATGGCTGCACCTAAACATGTCGTGTTTGGTGTCAAACATCTTGGAATACTACCCCCCGCCAATCCTGGCGGCGGGGGTAGCATTCCACCCTTCTAGAGGGAAAGGCATGTTAACTCTGACGAGTCCGGTAACTTCTTTCCAGAGCCCTGGCATCACAAAATGGATGCTGCTGCCACAGACACGAGTCTGGCCTCCTGCTGCTGGACGAAACTCCGGCAGGGGAGGCCTGGACAATAGGTTTCCTGTCCCAGGGAGGTGTGACCACCTCCCCAGACAGGACAATGTGTATTGGGGCTGGGCGGGAGCACTTTCGGGTGCTTTGAAGTCCTGCACTGGGGGCACATTTGGTGTCCCTGTGCATACCCCAGTTCAAACCGGATCAGGGGCTCGCAGCCCCTGCTTTGGCGCGAACTGGACAAAGGGAAAGGGGTGTAGCCACCCCTCTGCCCTGACCCACCCATAGGTGGGGCCACAGAGTAGTCCATCCCCTATTTTTAGAATAAAGGTAGGAACCCAGTCCTTAGGACTTTAGATTATACCTGGATGAAACTCTGACACGGAATCCTGGACCTTCGATGCTCTACGACAAGATTAGAGGACTGAAGAATCTCCCTTGGGGTCAAGGAGTGACTCCCCTGCTTGGCAGGCACCAAAGAAGCATCTGTCCGGTTCGCATCACTGAAGCTCCCGTCGGACGCCGAAGTCATCGCATCACCAGAGGTGGATTCTCAGACTTCCCCGAGGCTACCCTGAGTCCCCAGCAAAGCTGAGGCCCGTGGCTATCGTGGGTGACTTGAGACCGTGACCCCTGGACACCGAGCACACTTGCAAGTGCACCATCTTCTGGGTCTCCCAAGAAGTCGTGCTTTGGGCTCCGAGTAGCCCTAGCCTCCAGCACCACCTGCACCGAAGATCACTGGCCCCCACTCCACGAGTGTCCTGTAAGCCAGCTCCACGTGCGGCGTCACGAGGCTCCTTCGCGGTCGCTAGCCCGTTGGCTAGTAGCCCTTAACGAAGGCCAATCTTTTCTTTACTTGGCATCCTGGTTGCTCCAGGCCTGCCCTCACTTACCCTCGCTGGGTGAGTTCCCCAGACCTTGCTGGTCTGCATCATCAACGATCTACATCTTACTCGAGACGTGCCGTTGCCAAGGCTTGTTGGGTCCAATCCGGTCGCCAACACCTCAGCACTCGACAGACATCGAGCCACAGCCCGAATCCTGCTCCTGGTTGCCGACAACGCCTCCCGGACCTCGTGGCTGAAGAGTCAAGACGACCGTCACCGCACCTGAAGCACTCGACATCGGTGGGCATCTGTCCATCGCCTTCCTGGTCACTGGCTAGTGACCCAGACTCTGTCCCCTCTGCTTTCAGGTTCTTCAGAACTCCGATCCACTCTTGGATCCACCCGGACACTTTTCTCCTGGTCGCCAGCAGCACTTTGCAGCAGATCGCCATACGAAACGACGACGAAACCCGACCCCGAAAGGCACCTATGCACCCGGCTTCCCTGGGTGAGGTAACACGAGTACTCCGGTGCTCCCGTGGGTAGAGACTCTTCAAAGTCCTAGATCTCAAAGGGTTTTGTCCTAGTCCTATTTTAAGTGTCCCTTTCCTCTATTTTCCCGATCCCGACTTTCTCCATAGAAGTTAACGGCGTATCGCGGTTGTGTATTTACACTGCACGCGTCTCCCGTGGGTCCCCTGTGTCACTACCTTGGGTGGTTCCTTGTGGTCCAAGCACTTCTAGAGGCTCTAGGCCTAGTGTCTAGTTCAGTCGTGGTTCGCATACCACTTTATTGGTATATGGTTTGGTACGCCCCTAGGGCCCAAACGTGTATTTGTGCTATTACTGTGATTTAAGATCTTATAACCTATGTACTTCGAACTCTAGCCTCATAAAGAGACTAGAGGGGTGTGTTTAGTAATAAATACATATATTTTGAATATATACCTGGTGTGGTGCTCTTTCATTTGGTCACTCAAGAGATTATAGACTGGTAAAACAAGCTGCTTTACATTCCTTCAAGACTTAGCCTGAAGGCTGCTCTCCATAGCTACCACTAGGATAGCTTTCAATAAGGTTGTCTTTAACCTACCTACCATAAGAGTCGATTTGGACTGGTGCAAGGTGCCCACTATAATTAGTGGACAGCATATGCCAGGCCAACTTCTCACATTGGTGTGCAGCGTGTGGGATTCCAGCTTGCTATTGTTTTACCAGATAATCTCAATTGAATTGATCAACTGAAAACCACTAAAGGTACCTAAGGTACATATAATTTAAGCTTAGAATAACAGTAAGTTCTACTGAACTTAGAGTTGTGTGTTAAGGGATAGCACAACCCTTTCTACAACTCAAGAGAGTTTAGTAGGCCACACTAGAGTAGGTAGTGCATACACCACACCACACTAGTAATGTCTTTAAAAGCAGGATCCAAAGATTCCTTGCAGGAAGCCATTGAGCTTCCACCCTCCAAGTATGATACACTCCAATTCTTGGAATTGAGAGCTTTATGTAACGTGAGGAAATTAAGGACAGGCCAAAGTCCCACCACCCAACACCTCAAGGAGTTGTTGGTGGCTTATGATCTTAGTAAGTCCTCAGAGACTGAAGGGGTAGGAGCAGAGGGTGGGCCAGCAGATGAGGAAGGGGCCAGGGGTACCACAACCCCCAGCCCCCTCTGAAACTGACCAGGAGGGTGACAATGACCCTGACCTGGAAAACCCAATCCCTTCTGGGGAAGATGAAGATGAGGATCTAGAGAACCACACCTTTGTCCCCCCAGGAAGGATTATGAGTGTGCTCAGAAAGTCTAGGTCTCCTTCTCAGGAGTCTAACCACTCTGGCACCTCCATAGGGAGCTCTGTTTCTTCTCACAGGAGGGAATCCTCTCATGAGAGAAGAAAGAGACTGGTCCAGTATGAGGAAACTCAACTAGAGATCAGGAAGAAGCAATTGGCTTTAGATAGAGAATCCCTAGATCTCCTTAGAGAGAGAAGAAAGTTGGGACTAGAGTCCCATGGTGGCAGCCATGTCCCTAGAGATAGGGAAAGGTCCTATGACCATAGGAACCTGAGCAAGATTGTCCCTCCCTACCAGAGTGGGGATGATATCCACAAATGGATAACTGCTTTAGAGAGGGCCTGTAAAGTACAGAAGGTCCCTCAGGAGCAGTGGGCAGCAATCTTGTGGCTCTCCTTTGCTGACAAAGGTAGAGATAAGCTCCTCACTGTTAGAGAGGAGGATGCTGACAATTACAAGGTCTTGAAGAGTGCTCTTATTGATGGGTTTGGCCTAACCACTGAACAGTACAGGTTGAAGTTCAGAGACACCCAAAAAGCACAGACTCAAGACTGGGTAGACTATGTGGATTGTTCTGCCAAGGCTCTGGAAGGCTGGTTGATGGGCAGTAAGGTGTGTGACTTCTCAGGATTGTATAATCTGATAATGAGGGAGCAGATTCTTAATAACTGTCAAAATCAGCTGTTGCATCAGTACCTGGTTGACTCTGATCTGACCTCTCCCCAAGAATTGGGAAAGAAGGCAGACAAATGGGTCAGAACCAGGGTGAAGCAGAAGGTACAGAACCAAGGTGGGGAAACCAAGAAGCAAGATGCTAAGAACTCTGACAAGGGTGGGGAGAAGGGTAAAGATCAAAAGTCTTCATCAGGCCCCCAAAAATCTTCTTCTGGTGGGGATTCCCAGTCTACCAAGGGTAAAGGCCAAAGGAAACCATGGTGCAAGGTCTGTAAGCAAAAGACCCACTGGACCAGTGATTGCACCAAGTCCAAAGACTCCAGTCCAGCACCCACCAATGCCCCTAAGGCACCTGTTCCCCCTAGTACAGTTGGTGGAAGTGCTCCAGCAAAGGGTTTAGTAGGGTTCACCCTGGGAACAGAGTTGGGCTCTGACCTAGTTAGAGAACTGACTCAGGCTGTGTTAGTCTGTGATGGAGGCATGGATGTGCCCTCCTCTATGAGTCCCAGTAATCTGGGCAAGTACAGACAACAGCCTTTAATCAATGGACGAGAGGCTTTGGCATTTAGGGACACAGGGGCAAGTGTCACAATGGTGACACAAGACCTTGTGCTACCTGGGCAAGTTATGCTTGGTGAAATGTACCAAGTGACCAATGCTAGCAATGTCAGAACAGACCATACTCTGGCAGTTGTTAACTTCTCCTGGGGAGGGGTAACTGGCCTTAAGAAGGTTGTGGTAAGTGCAAACCTACCAGTCGAATGCTTGCTTGGCAATGACTTAGAGACTTCTGCTTGGGCAGAAGTGGAGCTCAGGACCCATGCAGAAATGCTGGGGATCCCTGCAGATGTGTTTGCTGTGACCAGGTCACAAGCCAAAATGTCTAGCACTGAACAGGCCTTGGATTCTGGAAGAATGGACCAAGTGCCTTCCAAGAGGAGGAGTAGTAGGGTTAAGGCAGTGCCTTCCCCTTGGCTCAGGAGGAAGATCAGTCCCTTGAGGGGGATGATCTCAGCCCTGAAGAAGGAACTGTCCCAGAGGAACTTGAACCTGACCAGGTTGAGTTCTTGGGGACAGGGGGACCTTCTAGGGCAGATCTGAGCCAGGAGCAGCAGAGCTGCCCCTCCCTTGAACCCCTCAGACAGCAAGCTGCTGCTGAGGCTGCTGGGAAAGCTAGTGGTCCCCATACAGTGTATTGGGATGATGGACTCCTGTACTCAGAGAGTAGAGACCCCAAGCCTGGTGCTACCAGGAGGTTGGTAATACCTTTGAAGTTCAGGGGCTTCCTATTGACCCTAGCCCATGATATTCCCTTAGCAGGACACCTGGGCCAGAACAAGACTTGGGACAGGATTGTCCCTCACTTTCACTGGCCCCACATGTCTGAAGACAGTAAGGAGTTTTGTCGCTCCTGTGTAACCTGCCAAGCCAGTGGCAAAGCAGGTGGCACTACAAAGGCCCCCTGATACCACTACCTGTGGTGGGGGTGCCCTTTGAGAGGGTAGGGATTGACATTGTTGGTCCCATGGATCCCCAAACAGCCTCTGGGCACAGGTTTATCCTGGTGGTAGTGGATCATGCCACCAGGTACCCAGAAGCTATTCCCCTCAGGACCACTACAGCACCTGTGGTGGCAAGGGCCCTCCTGGGAATCTTCTCAAGAGTGGGCTTTCCTAAGGAGGTAGTATCAGACAGGGGTGCTAACTTCATGTCTGGGTACTTAAAAGCAATGTGGAAGGAGTGTGGAGTGACTTATAAGTTCACCACACCCTATCACCCACAATGCAATGGTTTAGTTGAGAGATTCAACAAAACCTTGAAGGGCATGATTAAAGGGCTCCCAGAAAAGCTTAGGCGTAGATGGGACATACTCTTGCCCTGCCTTTTATTCGCATATAGGGAGGTGCCTCAGAAGGGGGTTGGTTACAGCCCTTTTGAACTTCTGTTTGGCCACCCTGTGAGGGGTCCACTGTGCTTGGTGAAGGAAGGATGGGAGTTACCTCTCAAGCCCCCAAAGCAAGATATAGTGGACTATGTACTTGGTCTCCGCTCCAGGATGGCTGAGTACATGAAAAAGGCAACCAAAAACCTTGAGGCTAGCCAGGAACTTCAGAAGGCCTGGCATGACCAAAAGGCTGTTCTGACTGTGTACCAGCCAGGACAGAAGGTGTGGGTGTTGGAGCCAGTGGCCCCAGCAGCTCTCCAAGACAAATGGAGTGGACCCCACACTATTGTTGAGCAGAAGGGTGAGGTCACTTACTTAGTGGACCTGGGAACACCCAGGAGTCCCCAAAGGGTTCTCCATGTCAACAGACTAAAGCCATATGTGGACAGGGCAGACATGGGCTTGCTCATGGCTACTGATGAAGGGCAGGAGGAAGAGAGTGACCCACTCCCTGACCTGCTCTCACAGAACCCTGACGATGGGTCAGTTGATGGTGTAGCCTTGGCAGGCAGCCTCACTACCCAGCAACAAACTGATTGCAGGCAAGTCCTCAATCAGTTTAGACATATGTTTTCACTGACACCCAGTCAGACCACCTGGTGCACTCATGAAGTGGACACTGGGGACAGTCTGCCTATTAAAAACAAGATTTATAGGCAACCTGACCATGTCAGGGACTGTATCAGGACTGAAGTCCAGAAAATGTTGGAGTTGGGAGTAATTGAACCCTCAGATAGCCCTTGGGCTAGTCCAGTAGTCCTGGTACCGAAACCTCACACCAGTGGTGGGAAAAGAGAGATGAGGTTTTGTGTAGACTACAGGGGTCTCAATGCAGTCACTAGGACTGATGCCCATCCCATACCCAGGGCAGATGAGCTCATAGATACTTTGGCCTCTGCCAAATATCTCAGCACATTTGACCTAACAGCTGGCTACTGGCAGATCAGACTAGCTGATACTGCAAAGCCCAAAACAGCATTTTCAACCCCTAGTGGGCATTATCAATTTGTGGTAATGCCCTTTGGTCTGAAAAATGCACCTGCCACTTTCCAGAGGTTGGTGAACACAGTTCTCACAGGACTGGAAGCCTATAGTGCAGCTTATCTAGATGATATTGCTGTCTTTAGCTCCACCTGGGAGGATCACCTGGTCCACCTCAGGAATGTTTTACAGGCCCTGCAAAAGGCAGGCCTGACTATCAAGGCCACTAAGTGCCAGATAGGGCAGAGTCAGGTTGTGTACCTGGGCCACCTTGTGGGTGGAGGCCAGGTTCAACCTTTGCAGAGCAAGATCCAGACCATCATGGACTGGACTGCTCCCACTACCCAGACTCAGGTGAGAGCCTTCTTAGGCCTGACTGGGTACTATAGGAGATTTGTCAAGGGGTATGGATCAATAGTGACACCCTTGAATGACTTAACTTCTAAGAAAATGCCCAAAAAGGTTCAGTGGACAGTTAGCTGTCAAAAGGCATTTGATGACCTCAAGCAGGCCATGTGCACTGCTCCAATTCTGCAGAGTCCTGATTACTCCAAGAAGTTCATTGTTCAAACAGATGCATCTGAATTGGGGGTAGGGGCTGTACTGTCACAATTGAATGAAGAAGGTCAGGATCAGCCAGTAGCTTTTATTAGCAGAAGGCTGACCCCTAGAGAGAAACGTTGGTCAGCCATAGAGAGGGAGGCCTTTGCTGTGGTCTGGGCTCTGAAGAAGTTGAGGCCATACTTGTTTGGTACACACTTCCTGGTTCAGACAGACCATAAGCCCCTCTTATGGCTAAAACAAATGAAGGGTGAAAACCCCAAACTGCTTAGGTGGTCCATTTCCCTACAGGGGATGGACTTTACAGTGGAACATAGGCCTGGGAGTAACCATGCGAATGCAGATGGACTCTCTAGGTATTTCCACTTAGAACATGAAGACTTAACTGGGCAAGGTTAGTTTAATGTCCCTACGTTTGGGGGGGTTGTGTAGGAGAGTAGGATCTGCTTCACATGGGTACCCCCACTTTTTGCTGATGCTTCACTGGTTTTCGACATTAGTCTGGCTGGGGCCCTGCTATTCAGAACCCCAGCCTAGCTGTTTCCTCTTTAAAAGGGTCTCCATGTGCCTTAGGCACATCACTGATTGGGATCTGGAGTGCCCTTATAAGTCCCTAGTATATGGTATACTATGTACCAAGGGCATAGGTACCTCAGAGGCCTGCCAGGGGCTGCAGCATATATTATGCCACCCCTGGGAGGCCATCCAAACTGACACCACAGGTCTGCTACTGCAGCCTGGGTAAGGTGGTGCATGCACCCCTTACTGTGGTATAGGTTACCTATATCACTAAAAGCATACACACATATAAACCTATAAGTCACTCCTAAGGCAGGCCTTATCAATCCTAAAGGCAGAGTGCATGGTTCCTATGTGAGAGGGTGCCCCTGCATGAGCAGGGCCCCTCTGCAGCGTTCGGAGACCATCTCTGATGCTGTTTGTAGTGCAGCCTGACCATATACTCTTAAGCGCATTATATCCTCGCGGTAAAATGCTAACTTTGGAATGGCTGCACCTAAACATGTCGTGTTTGGTGTCAAACATCTTGGAATACTACCCCCCGCCAATCCTGGCGGCGGGGGTAGCATTCCACCCTTCTAGAGGGAAAGGCATGTTAACTCTGACGAGTCCGGTAACTTCTTTCCAGAGCCCTGGCATCACAAAATGGATGCTGCTGCCACAGACACGAGTCTGGCCTCCTGCTGCTGGACGAAACTCCGGCAGGGGAGGCCTGGACAATAGGTTTCCTGTCCCAGGGAGGTGTGACCACCTCCCCAGACAGGACAATGTGTATTGGGGCTGGGCGGGAGCACTTTCGGGTGCTTTGAAGTCCTGCACTGGGGGCACATTTGGTGTCCCTGTGCATACCCCAGTTCAAACCGGATCAGGGGCTCGCAGCCCCTGCTTTGGCGCGAACTGGACAAAGGGAAAGGGGTGTAGCCACCCCTCTGCCCTGACCCACCCATAGGTGGGGCCACAGAGTAGTCCATCCCCTATTTTTAGAATAAAGGTAGGAACCCAGTCCTTAGGACTTTAGATTATACCTGGACGAAACTCTGACACGGAATCCTGGACCTTCGATGCTCTACGACAAGATTAGAGGACTGAAGAATCTCCCTTGGGGTCAAGGAGTGACTCCCCTGCTTGGCAGGCACCAAAGAAGCATCTGTCCGGTTCGCATCACTGAAGCTCCCGTCGGACGCCGAAGTCATCGCATCACCAGAGGTGGATTCTCAGACTTCCCCGAGGCTACCCTGAGTCCCCAGCAAAGCTGAGGCCCGTGGCTATCGTGGGTGACTTGAGACCGTGACCCCTGGACACCGAGCACACTTGCAAGTGCACCATCTTCTGGGTCTCCCAAGAAGTCGTGCTTTGGGCTCCGAGTAGCCCTAGCCTCCAGCACCACCTGCACCGAAGATCACTGGCCCCCACTCCACGAGTGTCCTGTAAGCCAGCTCCACGTGCGGCGTCACGAGGCTCCTTCGCGGTCGCTAGCCCGTTGGCTAGTAGCCCTTAACGAAGGCCAATCTTTTCTTTACTTGGCATCCTGGTTGCTCCAGGCCTGCCCTCACTTACCCTCGCTGGGTGAGTTCCCCAGACCTTGCTGGTCTGCATCATCGACGATCTACATCTTACTCGAGACTTGCCGTTGCCAAGGCTTGTTGGGTCCAATCCGGTCGCCGACACCTCAGCACTCGACAGACATCGAGCCACAGCCCGAATCCTGCTCCTGGTTGCCGACAACGCCTCCCGGACCTCGTGGCTGAAGAGTCAAGACGACCGTCACCGCACCTGAAGCACTCGACATCGGTGGGCATCTGTCCATCGCCTTCCTGGTCACTGGCTAGTGACCCAGACTCTGTCCCCTCTGCTTTCAGGTTCTTCAGAACTCCGATCCACTCTTGGATCCACCCGGACACTTTTCTCCTGGTCGCCAGCAGCACTTTGCAGCAGATCGCCATACGAAACGACGACGAAACCCGACCCCGAAAGGCACCTATGCACCCGGCTTCCCTGGGTGAGGTAACACGAGTACTCCGGTGCTCCCGTGGGTAGAGACTCTTCAAAGTCCTAGATCTCAAAGGGTTTTGTCCTAGTCCTATTTTAAGTGTCCCTTTCCTCTATTTTCCCGATCCCGACTTTCTCCATAGAAGTTAACGGCGTATCGCGGTTGTGTATTTACACTGCACGCGTCTCCCGTGGGTCCCCTGTGTCACTACCTTGGGTGGTTCCTTGTGGTCCAAGCACTTCTAGAGGCTCTAGGCCTAGTGTCTAGTTCAGTCGTGGTTCGCATACCACTTTATTGGTATATGGTTTGGTACGCCCCTAGGGCCCAAACGTGTATTTGTGCTATTACTGTGATTTAAGATCTTATAACCTATGTACTTCGAACTCTAGCCTCATAAAGAGACTAGAGGGGTGTGTTTAGTAATAAATACATATATTTTGAATATATACCTGGTGTGGTGCTCTTTCATTTGGTCACTCAAGAGATTATAGACTGGTAAAACAAGCTGCTTTACATTCCTTCAAGACTTAGCCTGAAGGCTGCTCTCCATAGCTACCACTAGGATAGCTTTCAATAAGGTTGTCTTTAACCTACCTACCATAAGAGTCGATTTGGACTGGTGCAAGGTGCCCACTATAATTAGTGGACAGCATATGCCAGGCCAACTTCTCACAGCAATGTCTTCCCTTGGCTCGGGGCTTCCTTCTCAGGGACCCCATCAACCTCCACCATGGGTACTTCAGGGGCTGGTTTCCTGTACCCCTTGCTCCTTGCCCCTCTCCTTGGCAGCTATCTGGGCCATTGTGCCAGGCTCCAGACTCCCTTGACTTCCTTTCTGGGTAGCCATGGCTTGTGTGGTGGCACAGACCCACTCAGACAATCCCATCATCTCCAAGTGAGACCTGATTCTACCTCCCTCCAGGCAGTATGCTCCAGGTCATTGCCTAACAGACAATCTAGAGGCATGGCACGGCTCACAGCAACTTTCATAGAACCTGAGACTCCCCACTCAAAGGGAACCAAAGCCATCGGTAGATGGCTCTTGCGATTGTCTGCGACTATGACTTGGTGGAATGTGTTCAGTAGGACTTGCTCTACTGACACTTGACAACTGTCATGATGGCTCCTGTGTCATGCAGAGCCAACACCGATTGTTCATTTATGGCGATCTACTGCCTATACTTGGAAGTATTAGAAGGTGTGTGGGCTTTAGGCACCATTTCTCTAGCCCCTAGGGAAACTAGCGTCATCTATGTTGTTGGAAATGGCCCTTTTTGCAGGGTTATCCCCAAACTCTTTGCTTCTTCCTCCTATTTTTTTTTCTGACCTGTGTTTGTTGGCTAGAGGACTCTGGGCACTTTACCACTGCTGATCAGTGCTAAAGTGCATATGCTTTCTCTGTAAATTGTTATTGTGTTTTGTTATCCATGATTGTCGTATTTGATTTACCAGTAGGTCCCTAGTAAAGTGCACTGAATGTGCCAGGGCTGGTAAATCAAATGCTACTAGTGGGCCTGCAGCACTGATTGTGCCACCCACATGAGTAGCCCTGGAAAGATGTCTCAGGCCTGCCACCACGGTTAACTGCCATGTCGACTTGGCAAGTGCATCCACTTGCCAGGCCCTAACCTTCCCTTTTCTTACATATAGGGCACCCCTATTGTAGGCCCAAGGTACCCCCCTGGGCAAGGTGCAGTGTGTGTGAAAGGTAGGACATGTACTGGTGTGTGTAACATGTCCTGATAGTGAAATACTGCCAATTTCATTTTTCACCGGGGATCATATTCTTAGTGGTGGGAGGGACACTCTACTGACTCTAGATGAGAGGTGCAGGGAGAGGGGTTCCCCCATGGTAGGAGTCCTGGTGTGTGAGTGTGGAGACCGCCCAGAAGAGTGTGGGTTGAGTGACAGAGACAGTCATACACTGTCTTGCCAATCTCAGGAGAGTGGTGTGGGGTACTTGTGTGAGGCACTGGATGGTGGGGCAAAGGGTAGCTTGGTTAACAACTGTGGGGGGTTGTGTGATTCAATTGTTGGAGAGCATATTGTAGGTCCCTGTTTCCCAGAGTAACGCCAACACCCAGTGGAGTGTGAGTTCTCTGATTCCAGAGAGCTTGCGCTGGAGGCAGACCTTTTGGTGGATTCCAGAGGGTCTGAAGAAGCTTTTGGGAGTGATCCTGAAGGGGGTGGCTCAGGTTTTCCCCAACCAAGTGAGGTAGGGGAGGTTTGTGGTAGCCCAGATAGGTCCCAGTGAGGTGGGAAGGGTGTAGGGTCCCATGTCCTGTCTCAGAGGAGAAGGAGTGGGAGTGGCCTGTTTCCCAAGGTGCCCGAAACCCAGTCCCAGGACCTGGTTGGTTCCATGAGGGAACACCAGGAGGGGGGCCTAGTGCGTACCAGGAGGCCATTTCCTGAGGGGGATCCCAAAGTGTCAGGTGAACTGGGGAGGACTACTGTAACCAGCATCCCACCAGTTCTGGTGTCTGGCAGCACCGCTCCAGTGGGGCGGGTGCATGAGTCCAGAGAAAAGGGTGAGGGGGCATGCAGTCCACAGAGGAAGGACCAGTGGGTCAGGGGTTGCCAGCTCTGAGGTCAGAGCACCCCAGGACTGACCCTGGTGAGGCCACTTCTGGCCTGGGGGTTCTTCATGCTCTGTCAAGTGGACAGGAGGCTTGAGACCTGTGCCAGGCAGACTCTTGTACAACTCATGAGGAGTGTTGGTGTACTCCCCCGGAAGTCCTGGGTTGCCAGGCACAGGTCCAGCCTAAGGGTACAGACCCTGGGTTGGAGGACAAGGTTCAGGGTATCCCCCCTGACCTGGAGGAAGAAGCAACTGCTAACAGTGCCCCTACCAAGTTGTCTTCTGAGGATACCGTTCCAGGTGGGAGGGTGCAAAGCCCTAGGCAGGAAGACAGGGTGTGGGAGAGCCCACCCTAGTCTCTTGTCCAGCTGCAGGGTACAGACCCTGGGCTGGTGGGCCAGTGTCAGGATGCCATACCTGATTTGGCAGAAGGGAAAGGGGAGAAAAGGTTCCAGGCACCTGGGGCTACTGCCCCCCACTTTCTGACACCACAGAGGTTAGAGATGCCTGAAAGGCATGAGGCCTGGCTCTCATCACTGACAGCTGTCAGTGGACACTGTGGCTGGCTGTCCCGGTGAACAGAGTTGCCCCTGGGAGGGGGGCAGGAGTCACACCCTGGGGGTGGACTGGGCCACACCGCTGTGTTGGCCATGTGGGTACTGTCTACCTGTTGGGACCCCTCTGTGAGCAAAGTAAGTTTAGGCGCTGCACAGATGGGGTCCCCAGGTGAGGAGACGGGTCCCCCATGGGCTAGCCTGGTGGGCCCTGAGAGTATGGATAGAGGGATCCAACTGTGTTCAGGAAGGCGTAGAAGAGGAATAGACCCCTGCTGTTCGGGCCAGGTTCCATGTTCTGTCGCCCCAAGCAGGGAAGCCCATCGAGGTATTGATTGGTCTACCCTGGCTATAGGCTGGAAGGGGGTTGTGTTGGAAATGGCCCTTTTTGCAGGGTTATCCCCAAACGTTTTGCTTCTTCCTCCTATTTTTTTCCCTGACCAGTGTTTGTTGGCTATAGGACTCTGGGCACTTTACCACTGCAGATCCTTGCTAAAGTGCATATGTGTAGTATCCTGCTCATGTTAATGTTCTGCCATTTTCACCACCTGCTCAGCCAGTGTGAATGTGCTGTGTGCTGCATGGAATGTTGGAGTGATGATGCTTATTGGAATGTTGGGTGCCTGAGAGGTGAAGTATGACAGTTGAGAATGGGCTGAGCAGCAGGCAGGCTGCTCCTGGTGGGGCTGCTTCAGAAGAACTTATCAACCTGCTACACTACAACTCTTCTACATGTAACTTACTTCAATAAATCAAGTTAAACTACATCTACCTGCGTGGACCTCATTGCTACATTATTTTGGCGACGAGTTGGTGACTACCTACGTGTTACAACTGGACTTCTTGGTCCTGACAGCCAAAAGAGGACGTGAAGATGAAGCTACCTACAGAGCCTACAGATGCTGGCAACGCAACATACATTACCAAGAGGAGGTATCCACTGATAAGAAAAATCGCTCACAAGAAACAAAAGTGTTCTACACAGAACAGTAAAGATGTCCACAAGAAAGCAAGGAATACTCCACATACAACAGAAGATGTCCACAAGAAACCTGTGAAGATGAAGCACTACGCCACTCAGCCCCACCAGTGTCTTTCCATCTGACAGTCCTAGCCCAGGGTGGTGTGCTCATCTGTATTACTTACTTGGGACTTTTTCAAGCACTGATTCTGTCATCAAGCCTACCAACCTACAGCTTGTAAATTCATTTGACCCTGTGGACATGCAAAAACATCACGGAGTAAGAGAAACAATCCTGTCAACAAGGATAGGATGAATGGCCTCTTCCCACAATCTTCCACGGCAAGTAACATAGCTCTTATGAATCCTGTCTACAATAGAGTGTTTGGTGCTGGCTACAATCTGCCACTACGGTGTTTCGGTATTTAAGGAGACGCGTAGCTGCACAGAGGCAGAAGGTGGACATGTGTTTCATCGCAAGCTGAGGATCACGATGTATGAATGGATATCTATTCTAACTATGTGGCGTTTCATCAACATAAGGACTTGCTCGAGTGGGTGCCTACTAGCTGTCCTTGGTTTTGTCTGTCACAGTGGCAATGTTGTGACTGACTTTCTTCCTCATCATATGGAAGTTGTGGCGTTTTGCGCTTTGCCTGCTCTGTGTCTGTTTCTGTGGGAGCATGACATTTTTGGTGAGTCGGTTTTCCTCATCACAGTTTCTTTCATCTGAGACCCGGCTCTCGTGGCTGTTTAGCCGCTGCTCTGTGGTTTGGAATCTTAACGGTTTGAACAGTCTTAGCACGCATCTCACCTCATCTTCAATGCCGCGCGCGTCACCTCGAGGATCCACTTTGATGACGAGATCTGCCTCCGTGTCAGCTGGCATATGTGACACTATTTGGCGCCTTAGCGTGCCGGGAGCCATCCTGCACAGCACGCAAGCAGCGAATCTCGGATTCACTCGTTTGCCATGCCTTCCGGTGCACCGTTGTGTTCGTGCTGTATCCTGGCTTCATCCATGAAGGTTGTCAACGATTATGGGTGTTCTCCATCTTCACTGTGGGACGCTGGCACTTTTGAGGAATATGAAAAAGGAACTTACACGAACAAGTGGGAAACTTCGTAAGTACATTTTCCGGCTGTAATTTCTGGAGCCAACCTCTGGCTCACTGAATACTCCATCGGCATATTTTTTGTGGGTGCCTACAACCGGACTCCTTATGCATGCTTGACTTCTTCCATGTGCTGACAATGCACGTTGGATTCTAGCTGCCAGTGCATGAGGGTGTTTCAAGTCACAGTCAGCTCTTGGCTATTTCTTCAAAGCTTGTCTGATCACAAACTTTAGTGTGTATCACAAGATTACGGTGACACGCACACTCTAATCTTTGACAGTCAACTTTCATTTATTGTCTTTCCGTTTAGAAGCCACTTGTGTGCCAGGTTGTGTTTACAACATTGTATCTTTGGTTGCTTTTTCCACCTTTTCACGAAGGAGTTGTTTTGCTCCTTTCATCCTGCATGGGATTATTAGGTGGGATTAGTTGGCTTCTTACTTTTCTGGACATTGGGTACACACCTTCTTCCTGGGTATGGTTCAGTGTTCATTTCCCATGTTCATACATTACACCTCACTCTTCCCTTACATTAGGGACGGGAATGGGTTCCAGCCCCATTCTCTTACAGCACATTTGCCTACATGGGCTATTTACGGTTTCTAACCTCACACAGGGCATCGTTGTATGGGTCACAGTCCCATTTACACTAATTTTTCCCACCCCCTAGTCTTAGGGTAGGATATGGGTGTCATTCCCATTGTCATGTTCTTGTTTTTTTTCAGTATTACCCTCGTACTGGGTGTGTCTTTTTGGGTGTTTGTCCCATCCACACGTTCTTTCTTTACATCATTACCCTTACACAGGGTGTTTCTTCTTGGGCGTTAGTCCCATTCACATAAGCTATACACCCCTATGTCTGGGGTAGGTCATGGGTTTTAGTCCTATCTACATGTACGTTTGGTACATTATTACCCTTTTACAGGGTGTGTCCTATGGGGTGTGTGTCCCATCTCTGACAGCGGTTATCCTCTTTAGGGCTGTCCTGATGAGTGTCTCTCCCATTTACATGGTTCTCTTCACTATCTTCTACATGAGTAATCCCCCCTGGGGTACAGTTTTGTTTTAGTCTATGCCTAGACTTTGCTGTTATGTTATTGATAGCTTAGGGCCTGGCATGTATTCAGATGTACACTTCGAACATAGACTGCAAGGGGAATTTTTGGAGCAAACCCTTGCAGATTTAGGTCTTCTATATCCGAATGATTTATGTGGTACGATTGATATTCCATCCTTTAAAGGTAGGGGAATGCATACGACCATTGATTATATTTTTATAAATACTGCCCTGGAAACATTTGTTAAACACTATACAGCTGTGTGGTCACAATTTAGTGACCACAACCCCATACACCTGATATTGGGAGGGGGTATTGGGCTCAATCTGGAAACCGAAAAATGGGTACCTACAGCAGCTATTAAGAGTAAAGACCAGGGTCGTAGATTAAAATGGTGTAGGGTCATCCCTGAAGATTTTTGTAATAACTTAGTTACCAACGTGGGTTCGGAAATAGAACTATGTCTCAATGGTGGGGCAAGTGAAAATGGGATTTTAACTGCTTACGGTAAAATTTGTTTGCAGGTGGCAAAAGACCTTACCTATAACTGCAAACATTATCACAATAGAGGAGAAAGGTGGTTTGACCATAGGTGTTCAGTGGCGCATCAGAAGCTGATGGCCGCTTTAAAAAACAGACCACAAGATAAAAGTTTAGTAGGTGCTCTTAGGAAAGATTATAAAACAGCTATTAAGACACGTAAGTCAGATATTAAAAATTATGCCCTGAATGAGTTAATGTCAATTGATGTAATAAAAAACAGTGCTAAGTTCTGGAATGTTGTGAATAGACCATTCTTCTCGGATAACAAAGGCAGTTTGTTGGAGTGTAATATCCCTGAAGAGGATTGGTTCAACCATTTTAAAAACATATATGGGGACCAGGGTGATCTGGAACTTCGGAGTTCCCCATATGTAGGCAGGAAATATTCTCTAGTTTTTGCGGAGAAGGAAATAGCAGTAACTATCGATCAAATGTCAAGGAATAAAGCTCCTGGTCCGGACGGCGTCCCAGCTGATCTATACAAAGCGGATATACCCGTATGGTCTAAATTACTAGCTAATGTTTTTAATAAAGCCTGTGAATCAGGTTTACCCCAATCTTGGTCACAATCGGTTATAGTTCCGGTTTTTAAAAAGGGGAACAGAGGTGACCCGCGATGCTACAGGCCAATCTCATTGATAGATTCAGCCGTGAAGGTTTTAGGAAGAGTGGTCTTAAGCAAACTCGCTGAGTGGCTTAACGACGCTAACATCCTCTCAAACTTACAGTACGGGTTTAGGAAAGGGAGAGGAACTACAGACCAGTGCCTTAATTTGCTTCTTTTATCTGGAAAATACACGATTGCGAAGAAAGGTTCACTTCATTTGGCATTTATGGATCTTTCTTCGGCCTTTGATCGTGTTAATAGATCCAAATTGTGGCACTTGTTACTAAAACTAGGCCTAGATGAAAATATAGTACTTTTTGGGCGGATTTGCATCAGGACCTCACAGCCACGGTGAGATTTGATCAAAAAGGTAACCTTACACATAGTATCCACATTATTAAGGGAGTGAGACAGGGTTGCATCCTAGCCCCACTTTTATTTACTTTATATATTAATAATCTTGACACGGTTTTAATGGGTGCAAGCTTGGACGTTCCTCGTGTAGGTGAGCGGTTAATTCCGGCTCTCCTATACGCGGACGATGCTGCCCTTTTAGCTAGAACGGCAATTGGCCTACAGCATCTTTTAACATCGTTTGCAGATTTTATGAAGTCCTTGGATTTGGCTGTTAATTTTTCAAAGTCCCATACAATGGTTATGGGGATAAAACCCAAGAAATATAAAATCCACTACTGTGAAGGGAATATAATAACACGGGTGGTGTCGTTTTTATATTTAGGAGTGTTATTCGATGAGAAGGGTACATGGGTCCTGTTAGACCTGGCACTGTTGGCGTGGGTCTCCCTTCCATTTTTTGCTGTTGCATCATGTGTTTTTGCTGGTTATAGATGCTTTGGGGACTGTGCCACTGCTATTCAGTGCCACAGTGCAAGTGCTCCCTATGGTAAATTGGTGTATGGATTAGTGATTCCATGATTGGTTGGTTTGGTTTACTTGTCAGACCCTAGTACCATGCACTGAGTGTGCCCAGGGCTTGTAAACCAAATGCTGCTGGTGGGCTTGCAGCACTGGTTGTGCCACCCACAGAAGCAGCCTGTAAAAGTGTGTCTCAGGTCTGCCATTGCAGAGCCTGTGTGCAGTCTGGTACTGCCATGTTGACTGGGCAAGTGCACCCACTTGCCAGTCCCTAAACCCTCCCTTTTCTTCATACCAGACATCCCTATGGTAGGCCCAAGGGCAGGGTGCATTGTAAGTATAAGGTAGGACATGTGGCATGTCCTAATAGTGAATTACAGCCATTTTTGTTTTTCACTATTGCAAGGCTACCTGTTCCCCATAGGCCAGAATGGGCAGTTTGATTATTACATCTTATAATCCTAACTGACCCAGGGAACACGGTAGAAAAACGAATTTAGTATGCCTAAACTCAGAATGATAAAATACATCTTTTAGTGAAGTTGGTTTTAACATTCTGTGTTTGAAAAATACCACTTTTAGAAAGTAGGTATTTTCTTGCCTAACTATCCAAGCCTGCCTCTGCTAGGTTGTGTATTCCTTGTCTGGAGTTTGAGTGACAGGGCCTGGGGGATTCCAGGAGACAGGGTGAGTCAGCACAGGGCTGAATAGAGAGATCTGCATGGAGATGGGTGGGAGGAGTTGCACCTGGGACCTGAATAGGGCTGTGCCTTCCCTCCACAATGCTGGCTCCACCTCCTGTGGTGTGTCTGATGTCCCTGGCCTACACTGAGAGGAAAGAAGGAGTCTTGTCAACAACGTGCTCCAGGACTGACCAGAACTGGTTTGGACTAGGCAAAGTCCTCTCTGCCTTCAGAGAACAAAGGGAAAATGAGTATAAAAGGGGGGGACCCAAACCCCAGAATTTTAGATCACTTTGGGAAACAAGAAGAACCTTTGCTGAGGAGAGGAACCAGAGAAACTGAGGAGGAGACTATCCCTAAGCTGAGTGCTGTTTGGGGGATTGGCCTGCACTGGTTGCCTGACTGCCAAAGAAAGGAGAAAGGAACTTTGTGTGTACTTTCATCAACTTGTAAAAGATCTCCAAGGGCTTGAGAGAAGAGCTTGCCTCCTGCTGAAGTCTCAGGGACAACAGACTTCACCAACCAGCTCCCCAAGAGTCTTTCTGGAAAGTGCCTGCTGCTGTGCTGGACTTTCTGAGGGACTGCGTGTCGCAAGGAGCTGGAAGCGCGACTCACGAAGAAGAAGCATCGCCACCGCAGCCGAAGCGCCTCGCATCACCGAAGAAAAGGATCGACGTCGCATCAGACGCTGCCGCATCAACGGAGAAGAGTGTCGCCGCCGCTGCCGATGTCGCATCGTTGCTGAAGCGCCTCGCATCAACGAAGAAAAGGATCGACGTTGCATCACCGGGAAGCATGTCGCAGGGCCTGTCGCGGCTCAGAAGAATCGTTGAGTCGCCGCACGGCCGTCGCATCGTTGCCGAAGCGCCTCGCATCGCCGGAGAAGAGGATCGACGTCGCATCAGACGCTGCCGCATCAACGGGAAGCGTGTCGCAGGGCCTGTCGCGGCTTAGAAGAATCGTTGAGTCGCCGCACGGCCGTCGGGCGTGCACGCATCGTGTTGCATCAAGAAGAAGACGCCATCTTTGTTTCATTGCCCCGGATCTTCATTGCATCACGGCGTTGCTGGTCGCATCACCACGAAAGTGCAGTAAGAAACCGACGCATCACCTCCCCACGCCGAGAAGAACCGACGCATCCTCTACGCATCAGTAGGGACCCGACACATCACCGTTCTTGCGTGTAAGGAACCGACGCATCACCTTCCCTGCAACACTTTCGTTGTATAGCGTTACGCATCCTAAGGTACATTGAACTCAAAGTGTCGCATTTACCATCTAAAGAGAACTGAGCTAATTCTACCATTTTTTTTGAAGTACAGTATTGGGGATTTTTGTCGTTTGTGGTCTTGTGTTAAATCTATATAAAAGATACTTATTTTTAATATACAACTGGTGTGGTGTCCATCTGTAGTGTTGTCACTTGATTACTGTATGTGTTCACAAATGCTTTACACACTGCCTCTGAGATAAGCCTGTCTGCTCGTGCCAAGCTACCAAGGGGGTGAGCAGGGGTTATTTTAGGAGTGTACCCCCTTCCCCTGACTAGATGCAAGGGTCCCTATTTGGTCAAAGGTACCTACCTCTGCCAACTAGAGACCCCCAAATCTAACAGGTCCCACAAATGAAAGCCAAAAGAAATGCAATGGCCAGATCTACCTTTGCTGTCCTAGACTTTGCACGTAGATTGGGATCGAAGCCAATGTATGCCATGTTAAACATCTATAGGGCTAAATGCCTGGCTATAGCAAACTATGGCTCAGATCTCTGGGGATACAGAGAAGCGGGCGACATCCAAATAGTGGAAAATACATTTTTAAGGAGTCTTTTATCCGTGCCACAATCGACACCGACCTATATTATCCATCAAGAAACAGGTCTAGGTTTCATATTAGATACTATAGGCATGGCACCCTTACTCAAATGGATAAGTATTTGGACAAACCCAGAGCTTGGGATGAACCGCGATATTATTCGCGATTGTTTAGCTCTTGACCGAGCAAATAGTATCCCTTGGTTAAGCTACGTGAAAAGGACTGTATCTTATTTGGGGAGACCAGAGCTATTTAGCTCCCCAGAGAAACTCCGAAAGGTGGACATGCGCTGGGCTAAAAGCATGTACCTGCAATTATCAGAAATGGATAGAGAGGCTGTAGAATTAACTAAGTACCTTAGTGCGGGCACACCAGCTGTTATCCACCACACAAACAATTGAACTGTATCTAAATATAGTTACTAACCACCATCATCGTTTCCTCCTGGTGAGATTTAGATTGAATCAACTACATTTACTTCTTGCAGAACCAATGGGATGGCATAAGCTGGAGGACCTGAATGTTTGCACATGTGATAATTTTTCCACTCAGGACTCTATGCATTTTGTCTTATTTTGTGAGCACTTTTTGCACATCTGAAATCGGTTTATTTTACCCATTTTAAAAGGCAAAGGTTTTTACAGGCTAGACCTGCTTTTATATATTTGCAAATGTTGACCAGTGTTTGGGAAATTTTTAATATAGCTAGCTTTTTGACCGCAGCAGTTAGAATACGGAAAAAAGAAGGACCGTTATGAATGAGTATATTTTAAAATGTAATGAATTATTCCTGTGTATTTTGATGATCCAGATTCTGATTTATCTGCATTTTGTGATGATCTTTTTTTGTAATATTTTTAAGGATTTAAAAAAAAAAAATTATTGTGATTTTAATGTAGTATGCTTTTATGGTTTTAAATAACCGAATAAAGTGAATTTGACTGACTGTGTATCACAAGATTACGGTGACACGCACACCCTAATCTTTGACAGTCAACTTTCATTTATTGTCTTTCCGTTTAGAAGCCAATTGTGTGCCAGGTTGTGTTTACAACATTGTATCTTTGGTTGCTTTTTCCACCTTTTCACGAAGGAGTTGTTTTGCTCTCTTTTATCCTGCATGGGATTATTAGGTGGGATTAGTTGGCTTCTTACTTTTCTGGACATTGGGTACACACCTTCTTCATGGGTATGGTTCAGTGTTCATTTCCCATGTTCATACATTACACCTCACTCTTCCCTTACATTAGGGACGGGAATGGGTTCCAGCCCCATTCTCTTATAGCACATTTGCCTACATGGGCTATTTACGGTCTTTACCCTCACACAGGGCATCGTTGTATGGGTCACAGTCCCATTTACACTAATTTTTCCCACCCTCTAGTCTTAGGGTAGGATATGGGTGTCATTCCCATTGTCATGTTCTTGTTTTTTTTCAGTATTACCCTCGCACTGGGTGTGTCTTTTTGGGTGTTTGTCCCATCCACACGTTCTTTCTTTACATCATTACCCTTACACAGGGTGTTTCTTCTTGGGCGTTAGTCCCATTCACATAAGCTATACACCCCTATGTCTGGGGTAGGTCATGGGTTTTAGTCCCATCTACATGTACGTTCGGTACATTATTACCCTTTTACAGGGTGTGTCCTATGGGGTGTGTGTCCCATCTCTGACAGCGGTTATCCTCTTTACGGCTGTCCTGATGGGTGTCTCTCCCATTTACATGGTTCTCTTCACTATCCTCTACATGAGTAATCCTCCGCTGGGGTACAGTTTTGTTTTAGTCTATGCCTAGACTTTGCTGTTCATTTACCTGTAACGTTATGCTACCATTGTATTATATCTCATTTTGAAAATGGGGGAGGATGAGTGATACTGTGTATATTTCCCTCTCTTCTTCTCTGTTTTCTCACTTGTTCAGTTCTCCTTGTGATGTTACTATTTTTTTTTCATCCTTGGAACCTGTACTATATTTCATTGTTGTTCTTCCTTTGTCCTTAACCTTTCCCTCATTGTTGTGTGTTTCGCTTTCTCCTATGTTCAAGAGGAGATCCTCTCTCCTCTACTTTGTATGTCTGGGTGTAAAGCCTGTCTTCAGTTTGTATCATGCTATGTCTTCCTTCCCTGCATGCCTTCCTGGCCAGTGGGTGTATTTAGGGGTTGCCTTTGGTGCGTTTTCGTCCAACTGCTTATTTGTGTTTTCTTTTGCCCTTTCACTTTATTCTTCTCGTTTGAAACTTATAGATAGAGAGGATGGTTCATATTCATTTGTGTATACTTATCCATCATTTCCTTTTTATTTGTTCTTCCTCCTATCTCTTTGCTCTTTCCCATTTGTTCATTTCTATTACATTTATCCTGTTACACTAGTGTTCCTCTCATTTAGCCCTTTGCCGGGTTCTTATTGTTATATCTTATTTAAGGTACAGGATTCATGCTTCTGTTGTATAAGAAAGGGGGATATGTAGAATCCTGCTCATGTTAATGTTCTGCCATTTTCACCACCTGCTCAGCCAGTGTGAGTGTGCTGTGTGCTGCATGGAATGTTGGAGTGATGATGCTTATTGGAATGTTGGGTGCCTGAGAGGTGAAGTCTGACAGTTAAGAATGGGCTGAGCAGGAGGCAGGCTGCTCCTGGTGGGGCTGCTTCACAAGAACTTATCAACCTGCTACACTACAACTCTTCTGCATGTAACTTACTTCAATAAATCAACTTAAACTACATCCTACCTGTGTGGACCTCATTGCTACAATATACGCTCTGTGTAAATTGTTATTGTGTTTGGTTATCCATGATTGGCATATTTGATTTACCAGTAGGTCCCTAGTAAAGTGCGCTGAGTGTGCCAGGGCTGGTAAATCAAATGCTGCAGCACTGATTGTTCCACCCACATGAGTAGCCCTGAAAAGATGTCTTAGGCCTGCCACCGCGGTGCCTGTGCGCAATTTGTTAACTGCCATGTCGACTTGGCAAGTGCACCCACTTGCCAGGCCCTAACCTTCCCTTTTCCTACATATAGGGCACCCCTATTGATGGCCGAAGGTACCCCCCTGGGCAGGGTGCAGTGTATGTGAAAGGTAGGACATGTACTGGTGTGTGTAGCATGTCCTGATAGTGAAATACTGCCAATTTCGTTTTTCACTAGTGAAAGGCTATCTTGCCCCATAGGACAGAATAGGGAATGCTTTGTAACATTTTACAAGCATATCTTCCCATGGGGATAAGATGGAAAAATGGAGTTTGGGTATCCCTGAGCTCAGGATTTAATAACACATCTTTTAGTAAAGATGGTTTTAAATTGTGTGTTTGAAAATACCATTTTTAGAAAGTGGCTATTTTCTTGTTCAATCATCCTGTGTGCCTCTGCCTGTTTGTGGATTGACTGTCTGGCTTTGGAGTGACAGGGGCTGGGGAGGTGCCGTGGCTCCAGGAGTCTGGATAAGTCAGCACTAGGATGAATAGGCCTGGACTGCATTTGGAGTGGTGGGAGGAGTAGCACTTGTACCTGAATAGGGCTGTGCCTGCCTTCCACAATGCTGGCTCTGCCCCCCTGTGGTTTGTCTGGAGCCAAGGCTCACACTGACAATGGATGTTGTTGTGCACTTGCAGAGTACCCCCCAGAACTGGTTTGAACTGGGCTCAGAGCCCCTTGCACAAAGAGAACAAAGACATTTTGGGGTATAAGTATCAGACCCAAAACCCCAGACTTTAGATCATTCCTGGAATTCAAAAGTATCCTTGGCCAAGGAGAAGAGCTGGAGAGACTGAGGAGAAGTGCTGCCCTTGCTGTGTGTCTGGGGTTGGCCCGCAGTTGCTGTTTCTGCCAAGGAAAGGAGAAGGTCTTTGCTGTGTGCTGTGTCCCCTGCTTGAAGGAGATCTCCAAGGGCCTGAAGAGTGCTGGCCTCCTGTTCTGAAGTCTCAGGGACACAAAGACTTTATCCCCTGATCCCCTGAACTCTGCTGCTGTGAGTTCTGACCTGTCAAGAGGTACCTGTGCCAGTTTTGGGCCTCTGGAGGTTGTTGCTGCTGTTTGGGAGCTGGAAGAAAGAAGAAACTCAAAGAACTACAGAAATCGATGCATCGCTCTTCTTGCGGCTGTTTTCCTGACGCATCTCCACGGCACGAGAAGAATTTCAAGGCATCGCCGCGCCGCTGCGGAAACCGCCGAAACGCCTGTCGCCGCCGCAAGAATCGACACATCGAGGAATCGTGGCTGAAGAGGACAGACGCAGCGCTGCTCGACTGCGCTGCATTGATCGCCAACGCATCCCGGATTTCCATGCATCGTACTTGTGTGGCAAGTTCGTCCGACGCATCACCTGCAGACCGGAACCATCACAAAGAATCAACGCATCACTCCCCATACAGACCGGATTCGACGCAACCCTTCCTCTGTGTGCAGCGGGACTGTCGCATCGCCTCCCCAAGGTCTCAGGAGTGTTGCATCTCTTTGTTTTCCGACGCTGTGGCTGTTTGGCTTTTGGAACTTTCACGCATCTACAGGTACTTTGGTGAAAAGTCATGCATCCATAGTTTTCTATGGTACAAGTTCTTGAAACCTTTTGAAAGTCATATTTTTAACTGTGGATGTTGGATTTTTGTCGTTTTGGTCTTGTTCAGTTTAGATAAAGATACTTTATTTTTCTAAACTGGTGTGGTGTCCTCTTGTGGTGTTTTCACTGTGTTACTGGGAGTGTTGGTACAAATACTTTACACATTGCCTTTGGGATAAGCCTGTCTGCTTGTGCCAAGCTACCAAGGGGTGAGCAGGGGTTATCTAAAGTGTGTATCCCCCTGACCCTGACTAGAAGCAAGGGTCCCTATTTGGACAAAGGTACCTACCTCTGACAACTAGAGACCCCCATTTCTAACATATGTCTTCCCCCAAAATTAACTGGGGCTATCTCCTCCCCGAGTGCTACACTCACCAACCCTGGTAACTGCCCACTAGTGGGGAGCTGTGCCCTCTTGGAGCATTTGGAGTCACCCTTTATATGCCCATACGTGTAGCACTCTGTACATTGGGGAACAAACCTCCCTGTCTTATGGTCAAAGAAACCATTCTTTTTTTAATCAGAATGGAACTGATTAGCACTATTCCCTTGGAAATTATTTTGGGGGTCTTTTGAGAACTCCTTATTTATAGGTTTTTCTCTACCCACTTTCTTTTGTTGGGAACCCTGACCACCTTTATGGGTGTCCCTCCAAGTACTTTTTTTGGACACTGGTGCTAACCCAGAGGCCCATCTCCTCAGCAAGCTTCCTGGGGTCAGTCAGTTAACTGTCAACTAGGTGCTGGTGCAACTCTTTAGAGCAAATACTGAGCATGTTCTCTCTCATATTTAAATGATGCAACCTATTACAATCACTAAATTTGCTGCCCCTCACCCAGCCATTAAGTGCCTTACTGGAGTAATCAATAAAATCTACCCAGGACTGATTGGGGTGCATTTCGCTGTATCTGCATCTTTGGCCATACTTTTCAGGAGTTGGCCCAAATTTGCTTCCATAGGAGAGTTCTTGGTTTGGTCCCCAACCTTTAATGTCAGTGGTGTTTCCCTCCAAAGTGTCGACATGTGTTTCCACAGACCCCCCGTGTTCCTCAGGAACCCCTTGTACCTTGAGTGCAACCTCATAAGCAGAAAACCATTTATCAATGTCATCTCCCACTTGTAATTGGGCACTAGATCCTTGAGTATACAGAACTTTTTATCTCCATCAGGTACTGCATTCTTCCTGCCACCATCACTGCTAGAACCACACTGCCTGACCTTGATCTCCAGCTCCTTTAGACTCAGTTCATGATCCAAAAAAGTAGTTTTTTTCTGCCAGTGCTCTGTCAGCATCAGACTGTTTGGCTTCCCTCTCAGCCTTTTTCTCCTCAGCCTCTAATTTTCGCTTCTTCATCTGCAGCTTGAATTCTCTCTCCTCCCTCCCTCCTCGCCCTCAACTCATCTGGAGTTAGGCCATGGGAGGAGACAATGTTTCCTGCTCACCCAGAAGACTGAAATCCAGGGGTTTCCCCCTTAACTGCGGCAGGTAGCTCCTTAGAAGAGCCCATCTTAGGCTTCTCCAATGCTTCATTCTATTGGGTGCAAGACTTTGCCCAAGCCCTTTGGGCCTTCTGGAACTCCACCTTCCTGGTGGTTCCTGAGGTAGATACGCCCATCTCCTTGCAGGAGCCTTTCAAATGAAACACTGTATAATCTTCCAAATTGGCCAGCTCAAACTTCATGGCTCCAATTGCAGAACAAGCCAGAGAAATGATGTAGAGGATGGATAAAAAATGCAAAGCAGGGAAAAATAATGAAAAATTTGAAGATTTTGATGGATAGTGTAAACATAGCAATTCTATTGCACTGCATAAACACAAGTCTTATCTTTTCTGCTGAACACCAATGTTAGATATTGGGTTTCTAGTTGACAGAGGTATGCACCCTATCCAAGTAGGGACCACAATCCTAATCAGGGTAAGTCACAGCAAATCCTAAATTATCCTGTGCTCAATCTCTGGTAGCTTGGCACAGAGTAGGTGGGCTTAACTTAGAAGACAATGTGTAAAGTATTTATACAATAACTCATACCGTAGCACAGTGAAAACACCACAAAAAACTCCACAACAGTTTAGAAAAATAGAGAATATTTATCTTAGTTAAATAAGACCAAAATGTCAAACATCCAATGTGTAGAAGATAAGATATTGAATTTTGAAGAAATAAATGCAGTAAAACGCTTAGTAGCAAGCAGCGCTAAAAAGGTTACTTTATGTTGCAATGGACCGGGTCAAAGTCAAAGTTTGAGCAGACCACGAAGGAGTGTCTGTCGGCTACAGGACCCACGCAGGCCCAGGTGAACAAAGAACCTCTCCTGGTCGCAAGCAGCGAGATACGTCAATCTTTTCCATGCATTGAAGGCTATGTGTCGGTTCCGAAGACGAGTGCTGGAGTCGACAGGCATTGAGCAATGCACCGGTTTCTGTCACACAGTCGAGGGGATGCACCAATCTCAACAAGCTGCAGCAGCGGCAATATGCTGTCCGATGTGTCAATCTCAGGAGGCAAAGCGCTGGTTGTGAAGTGATTTTCCCGATTTTACTCCTGCAACCGGGTCGATGTGCCAGTTCTGCTACACACAGACAGGAGATGCATTGAAATCCATATTGAAAGTACCTGGGCCACTTTCAGTGAGTCAGTCACAGGAGCAGGGGTAGAGACTTTGATTTCCCTGAGTCTCAAGGAACAGGAGGCAAGCCAACAAGCCCTTGGAGATCACTTGGAAGAGGGCAGAGTTTGGCTGTGCTTCAGCAGAGTCAGAGAGAAGCAGGCAGCAGGGCAACGCACAGAAAAGCAGGCCTTCAAGATCAGCAGTCCAGTTGAGTAATTTGAGCAGCACAGCAGTTCTTCTGACAGAGTCCAGTTGTAGGTCCAGAAGTGTTTGATTTGTGTGGGTCAGGGACCCAGTACTTATACCCAAAAGTGGCTTTGAAGTGGGGTTGGCATTAAAGGCTGACCTCTGAAGTGCACACAATCCCTTCCAGCCCAGTCCTCTCTGCCAGGCTGACCCTGGGGGGTAAATCAGTGCTTCGTGTGTAGACAGGACACTACGTATTGCGGTGTAAATGTTAGCCCCTGCCATTCCTCACTGCCAAGGAAGAGTCATCCGAATGCAGATGAATGCAGATGAGTGCTCAGAATGCAGATGAGCCTCACTGTTCTGTGTTTGTGACTGTCTAGAGGGAATGCACGAAGTGTAGCTGTCATCCAACCCAGGCATGTATTAAAGACAGGCTGTAAGGCACAAAAGAGGAAAGAGCGGGGAAATGTCCACTTTCTAAAGGTGGCATTTCTAAAACAGTAATGTTAAATTCAACTTCACCAGTAAAGAGGATTTATCAAGACCATTCCAAACATATGAAATATGGAAACGCTACTTCTCTCTGATTAGGAATTACAGTGTAAAAGTGGATTAAGGAATTCCCAATGCTAGCCTATGAGAGGAGCAGGCCTCACTGTCGTAAATAAACGAAATAAGCTGTTTGTCACTACCAGGACATGTAAAACATAAAAGTACACATCCTACCCTTTACTTACATTGCCCCCTCTCCTTTGGGTTACGGATGGCCTTCCTTAGGTGTGACGTATATGTAATAAAAATGGAGTTTAAGGCTTGGCAAGTAGTTCTAAATGCCATGTTGAAGTGGCAGTAAACTGCACACACAGGCCCTGCAATTGCAGGCCTAAGACAGATTAGAGAGTCTACTTGTGTGAGTGGCACAATCAGTGCTGTAGGCCTACTAGTAGAATTTAATTTACCGTGCCAGGGTATATGTTATTCCACTTTATAAGGGACTTACAGGTAAATTAACATACCAAACGTATTTAAGTCAATCATAACATGTTATGGGAGAGAGCACATGCAGTTTAGTACCCTGTTAGCAGTGGCAAATTGCATAGAGTTCTAAAACCAGCAAAAACAAGTACAGAAAGATGGAGGGAGGCAGGCAAAAAGTTGAAGGAAGACCACGCTAAAGCTGTCAGATCTAACACATGCCTTATGCAAATCAGTCTTAAATCTGCTCCAATAGGAACAGTCCAGTCGGAACTGCCAGGCCAAGTCACCTCAAGATGGGAACACAAGCAACCCCAGACCGGTTTCGACCTGCTTAGGTTTCATCAGTGAGGTAAAGCTTGAGTCCTATGGTACAGTGAGCACAGGACTCACGTCTCAGCATACCTGTCACACTTAGGATGCCTTCTGCAAAAACAACATGGTGAACGAAGGAAGGCTTGAATTATTCTCTCTCACTGGCGATCGCTCTGGGCTGCATTCCATACCATCATTTTTTGTCCACTGTGAAATTCTAGGAAGGGATCGCCTCCTGCAAATTAGTCTGAGCCCGTTTCCAATAGGAACAGTGTAGCTTGAACTGCCAGCCCACGCCCCATCCAGATGGGAACACAAGCAACCCCAGAATGTTTTTGACCTAGTTAGGTCTCATTATTGAGGTATAGCTTGAGTCCTATGGGACAGTGAGCACAGGGCATACATCTTGGCGTACCCATCTAACTTAAGATGTCAACTGCAAAAATAACATGGTGGCAGAAGAAAAATGTCAATCAAATTGTGAGTTGTTATCTATTGAGACTGGGTAAAAACTAAATACACATGGGATATCCTCAATGGCAGGAAAGCAATAGGAGGTTTCACAATCCTTGATAAGCCTTTGTATAGTATAAGATATCCTGAAGGAATGTTTGAATTATTATCAGCCACTGGCAGTCGCTCTTGGCCTCATTCCAGCCCATCGTTTTTTTACCCAGTATGCCAATCTAGATAGAGACTGCCTTATGCAAATCAGTTTTGGTCCTGCTGCAATAGGAACAGTCTAGCCCGAACTGTCAGGCCAGGTCATGCCGAGGCCCAGCCAAATTCCTCCAACCCCCGTGTGATGGAGTTTTTTCTCGCACGCGACTCACCGAGGTAAGTTGGCAAGCGAGATTTGGCATCTCCTAGCAGGATTTGTGATCGCTAGCAGGGCACCTGGCCACATTACCTTAATGCGGGTGTTTGCGACCGTACATTGTCAGAAAACTGCTACTCACGTAGAAAATCTACTAGATCTGCAGCAAAATCAACTCGAGAAGCAGTGACCTTTGGCGCCCCACGTGGTGCAGTTTGTGCTGATTTTTCAGCACAGAACGAGCTCCCTGTACAAAAAATCAGCATGAGCAGCACAGTGTGCCTAATTCCACCCATTTGTGGAACTCTATGGAATCTCAGTGAGTTTTTATGGAACACCCCTGCAATACACCTGAACAGTCCATACCCATAAACATCAAAATGCCCCTAAACATTTCACCCCAAAAACCACAGAACCCATCCCACCTAAAACATTTCCTAAAGTCCCCACCCCAGCCCAAAAAAAAAAAACCCGGACTGCCATTTGCTCCTCTCGGATAGAGAGTTCCCTTGGCAGGGCATTATATGGAATAATGGGAGGAAAGCAGCATAGCTAGAGGCCTAACTGTGAAACACTGTGATAGGAAACTATTTTCTGCCCGAGAAAACATTCATTTTTATTATTGTTTAGTAGATTAGTTAAAGTACCCACACAAAAAAGATTTTTGTTGTTCTTGTTTGGATTTTAGTTTATAAAAAAATATTTTCATCCTTTTGTGCCTGTTTTATACTTGCCAAAATTGGTTGTTTTTTAAATTGTTGTAACATTTTTGCCATATGTGAATGCGCATTTCAATACGTTGTTTATGTTAACTATTTAATTCAACTTTCAGGTCTTGTCATTTCCTTTGTGTTGCATTGAGTGAGATGTAATTAATTCCCTTTCCCAAATGTGTTAAGTAATTGTGTGTAGTCTTTTGAGGGGCTTTTTTGTTTGACATGCAGAGTAGGATTATGTGTGAAAACATTAAACATTGGTATTTGGGTGCTTAAATGGAGGTATACCTTCTGGTGTTGGGATTTGCATAAAGTACCTGCCATACAGTAAGGCGCTTTTTTACCAATCTTTCACTCAACACATGGCAACAAGCAAAGTTGCTGCGTTGCGTGAAAGGGAATGAGCACAAATGCTCCATATTTACAAAGATATGGAGCATTTCTGATCTCTCTTTGCACTGGCTCACTGTGTTCTACCTAGCACCAGAGCAGACACCCTTGCATTATAGTGCAAGGTTGCCTGTTTTTCAGGTAAATCTGATTTTGTGCAGGTAGTAGTACCTTCCTGCACAAAAACAGCGATTAGATGCATTTTCCTCTTTATATGTTTGCTGTAGAATGCAGCGCATGAGGAAAGAAGAAATAAGAGGAGAAATATATTTTACTCATGCTTTTTTGCCTTTTCTCACATTTTCAGCAACTTGTTAGTGCCTTTTCTCTCACTCTTTCTGTGACTTTTGTGCCACTTCTCTCGCTCTTTTTGCCTTTTCTTGCAATCTTTCTGTGACTTTTTGTGCCTATTCTCTCATTCTTCTTGGCTCTACTCTCACTCTTTCTGATACTTTTTTGTGCCATTTCTTTCACTCTTTTTCGGATCTGTGCCATCTGTCTCACTCTTTCTGTGACCTTTGTGTCATATCTCTCCATCTTCTCTGTGTGCACCTTTCAAATGCCCCTTTCCCACCTTTTCTGTACCCCCTCTCATTGTGCCTTATCTGTTCCACTTGCCTCTCTCCTTCCCTGCTTTCGCGCTCCTCCTCAGCCCCGCTCACTGTCCCCTGTGCTCCTCCGCCCCTCCCAAGACTCACTTAGCGGTGGCCACAGCACAGACACGGCGCGGGCATGCCAAAGGCAAGCCTGTCTGCTCTGGTCTGCAACTGGACTGCTCCCAGCACCAGAAACACATCACAGAGCTCACGCTGCCAGACACATACTGGAGCCCATCTTCACATCCTTCAACATGGAAAGACCACATCATAGTTAGTTTCACAATCAACAATCATCAGCACAGAAGAACCCCCACAGCAGGCCCAGAACTGGAACTACAGAGGGGGATTGGGTGACCACCCTCTATGAGAAGGAACCAAAACCTACAGGACTCCTGGCACGCAAGATCAAAAACTTCAATAAGTGAATCACCAACTGTGTTGACACTCTGGCCCCTAAGAAACAAAGCTGCAGAGCAAAAACTAGAGCACAAGCCAGGTGGTACACACGAAACCTCAGAATGACCATACAACACTGCAAACAACTTGAACAGAAATGGAGAGCGAGCATAGGGGAAGTGGAAAAAGATACTTTACAAGACGCCCACAGAAGGTACTACCAGCTAATCTGAGAAACTAAGAGGAAGTCCCTAGTAAAACGAATAAAAACCGCAATTTTCAAGGACTTTATCACACCCACAGCTGCCATTGGCAACATCAGCCCATCACAAGATCTGTGTAATGAATGCTCAAACTTCTTTTGCAGCAAGATCCTAACCATATACAGCAACTTTGTCTTGCAGACCCTCTCTAAATGTCTCCAAGTGACAAACAAAGACAACACAATCACTACATGGGACACCATTATCATGGTGGAAGCCACAAACAATCATGAAGACAATACACTCCAGAACCCCAGCAAGTGATCCCTGTCAGCGAGGTCTTCACCCCATACTCAATACCTCCATCAGTACAGCCACCATTCCAGATCCATGCAAACATGAAGCCTTCAACGGCATCTCAAAGAAGACCTCAGTGGACCTGACCAAACTTGCCAGCTACCGACCAGGACCCCAGCAGACCCCTATCACGCCTTTGACAAATGAGTGATCCCTGTCAGTGAGGTCTTCAGACCCATCCTCAATACCTCCATCAGAATAGCCACCTTTCCGGATCCTTGGAAACATGGAGCCTTCAAGGCTATCTCAAAGAAGCCCTTGGTGGACCCAACCAAACTCGCCAGCTACCGACCACTATCTCTCCTTCCCTACCCACCAAGGTCTTGGAAAAAGCATGTAACAAGCACCTCTCTGACCACCTCGCCAATTGCCAGCTTCTAGACACCACAAAAACAGAATTTAGACCCAACCACAGCATGGAAACCACCCCGATAACAGCAAAGGATGACATCCGGATGATCCTCGATAGGGAAAATCAGTCATCATCCTTCTAGACCTATCATGAGCATAAGACCAGGTTTTCCCTCCCATTCTAATCCAACAATTCCATGAATCAGGCATCCAGAGACATGCTCTCAACTGGATCTGCTCCTTCCTCATCAGAAGAACCTAAACCGTCAACATGACCCCCTACTCCTCTGAAGTTTGAGAACGAATCTGCAGAGTCCTGCAGGGCTCATCGCTCAGCCCAATGCAACATCTATATGATTCCTCAACATCTATATGATTCCACTGCTTAACATCATATGGGCTCACAACATAAACATCCTCACATATGCTGACAACATGCAACTGATACTGTCCTTCTTGGGCAAAACACCCAACTCCAGGAACAAGTTCACCACATGCATGATTGAAGTGCTAACTGGATGAAAGCCAATTGCATCAAACTGAACTCGAACACGACTGAAGTAGTGGTCTTCGGGAAAGATGCCTCACCATGAGACTCCACCTTGTGGCCCACAGACATTGGACCCACCCTGACTCCTTCCTCGTAATCATCATAGACAACAAACAGGAAAAGACTACCTAAGTCAACACAATGGTCTTGTCCTGCTTCAACACCCTAAGGATGCTGAAGAAAACTTCCAAGTGGCAACTGGACAACACCAGGAAAGTGATCAACTAAGTACTCATCACCAGCAGATTAAACTATGAATACACCCTGTAGGCAGGGATAACCAACCAGTTCACAAGAAGAATGCCAACCATTCAAAAAGCAGCAGCCAGACTATTCCGCAACATCCCATGCCGAGCCCACATCACACCATACCTTAGGGAACTCCAATGGCTCCCGATTTACAAGCACACACACTTCAAATGCTTCACCCACACCTACAAAGCACTCCACAACACAGGCCCTGCCTACCTGAATAGCCACATTCATTTCCACCAACATTCAACACAAGTCCTCTCTGCCGGTCTCTCACTAGCACACACCCCACACACAAACAAAAGCAGAGCAGGGGCCGCACATTTTCAACCTGTCTCTTAAGGCTTAGAACAATCTCCAACAACACATCAGAGCCTCCTTCTTTCTTCTGGACTTTCGCCGGAAGCTGAAAACCTGGCTTTTCGAGAAACCCCTCCAGAGCTGGCCAACCACACCTGCAACAGAGTGCCTGGACACCCTAATGGGTGATTATCACCCTATAAAAACACCAGTAACATAACAGAACAAACATGCTTTGGTGTACATCAAGTTAAGGTTAGTGACATTGGTAGTTAACGTAGCACATTAAAAAAAAGAGAAAAACTCTACTTATTATCTAATTTGCTGTGCATTGTGTTGTTCATCCACCACTGCCAGATAGAGTACCTAAATAGGGTGGACGAACCTGTATGGCAGTGAATGATTGAACGGATGCTTTTTGAAATCCGTCAAACTCAAAATCTTTTCTTAAGTCCAAATTTAGCGCATTGGTGAGCTAACCTCAGCAGCTAATGATTCAAGCATTGTCTCATTCATAGCGCCAAAGCCCACATCTTCAACATGTGGTTGACAACAGAATATCCAGCTACGATTAATCTTTTCCAACTTCAGCTTCCTAACTAGCCCCACTGGAGTAGAATGAACTCCAAAAGTATAAAAAAGAAGTCCCAAGCAGGCACAGCTGGCACAGATAAGAGCAGTGGGGCGGGGTGGGGAGTGGACAGACGGGATAGGTAAAATTAAACAAAAAAAGAAATAAAACCACTTACCTTGCACATGCCGCATTACCTATCCAGTCGTCTGACGACTCCCCCACACTGCCCCTGACCCACCGCTCTTACCTGTACCAGCCACGCCTGGTCCCAAGGTGTAAACTTTGACCAGAGAGAACAGCTTGGACTATCTAACCTAGCTGAAAACATACAAAACAAGCCATGCAATTTAGAGCTCAATCCAGACTGGATACCTGATTCCTACACACCCACTTTTTTGAGTATTCACTGAATGCATAGCCTGGATCCTAATGCTCTCAGCAAGGATTTTGGTAAGTATGGCAACTTCCTGCCCTCTCGATTTTACTTCCTTCCCATTGTCCATGACTGATTTTACCACTAGTCAAATACCCCACAACACTCTGAGATACACATTCTGATCATAACCTATTCTCAGCACAGTTACCACATGAATGTTCTAGGTAAATAACGTAAACTATTAGTGTGAAACTGTCAGCCTTTGCACATATCTAGTTCTTTTAGACCTCTCACATTTACTTTGTCTTGACTGTTTGATTCTAATCCCACCTACAGAACCATAAGACTAATATTTTGTATTACACTTTTCTTTACATTCAATGAATCTCTGTCTGTGTGAACACAATTTTTCATGCCTTCTGTCTTGAGACATTCTCAATATTTCTGTGCATATCCAAAGGGAAAGGATAAAGGTATTGAAGTATGTTGTAGACAGCAATACTGCATCTCATGCAGGGTGTGTGCTTATGTCTGTCATCTGCACTATTGACCCTGCCCCAGAATGCTAACTTGTACATCAGTATCCATGGAGAGCCGTCCTGTTGCTACTCAAACATGTCACAGTGAGGAGTCACTAATGGAGACTTTTCTATCTTCTTAGTTTCATCAAATGGGCTACCTTGCCTTCGAGATAGAAGGAAGAATGAAGAAAATAGTACCAGATGTTCTATTTACTGCTTGCAAATCACTGGTTGCAATTTTCATCCAATATTTTAGCAAGTATTTTTATGAACCAACTTATATACCATTAGGTTGGTTCATAAAGAAAGAATTGGCTGCAATCCTACCTGTCTAATTAATATTCACAAGGCAGATTGCAAATTGCACCTCAATGCAATTAGCCACAATCACAGGAATGGTGGCCTGCAAGGATCAGCAGGTCACCATGTCTGTAATTGATTTTCAATAAAGTAAACCTTTCTTTTAAATGCAGCTGTTTTTACCTTTAAGGAAAAAGGGCTAAGTAAATTTTTATTTTATTTTATGTTTGTCCCCTGGACTACTGCCTACTCTTCAACAAACTTATTTTTACATTTACAAAGTGGAAGGGGTTCAAAGTGGGGCTACCTCCTTTGAGATGGCGCAACTTTTCAATCTTGTGCACCTGGATTTCCTTCTCAAATCATTGCTACATATGATACTGATTTGGTATGTGGAAGAAATGCCTATCGCACGTCCTTTCCAGATATTAAATTGGTATCCCTTTGGAATCCCAGTTTAGAACTCAGAAAACAAATCCTGACTCCTAAAATTAGACTACTACATAGGAAAAAGAAGTTCGCAAACTCTGAAGCAATAGTTAAAATGCTTAGTACATCTGGCCCATAGTCTATTCAACGCTAACTATACTGACTGGAAAATGGATGAGCTGGATTGGTCCCAAATCTAGCGAACACCAGGTGAACAATCTCAAGATTCTGGATAATTAATCTGAAGAGCTGGGCATGTGCTAATATCTGAACGCTGAAGTACTAAAATTGCTCTGTGGCACATGCCACACTGTGTTCTGCAAGCAAAGTTATCATCAAAATATGCAGGATATTTTCTCTAAATTGCTGGCTTTTAATATCGCTATAAAATACCCTAAATTATGTTAGGTAAACACCTTTTAGAATTTAGTCTTCTGAAATTAAGTGCAACAGCTGATCTACTGTTTTTGAAGTATTATTACAGACTTAAGGGCTCAGAGAGATATACCTTGAAGAACTGACTATGTAAGGAAATAATGAATAACCCCAAAAACATCCTTGAAATGACTCATTAAATTTAGAAAGAATTTTAAGCAGTTGGAACCTGAAGACAGTGTGTCAAGAGGGATCTAGCTACAGAGATCTGGAATCACTGCAAACAGGCAGCAGCAGTCACAACTCACTCCAAAAATGTAATGGAGTTTAGTAAGCTCTCACCTGGCGCTCTACTACTTCCATTCTACCCCACACCACAAGCTCAGAGTTACATGGGGATGAGGTTAAAACAAGTAACAAGAACTAATTATATGAGGTTGAGGTTTTTATTGATCCCCTGGCATCCCTGAAGTATGGCCAAATAAAGGTAAAGATTTGGACATGTAAGTGCTGTAGAGGCTGTGGTTACCAGAGTGAGTCATTAGAACATATAATATGCTTATGCACATACTTGCTTCCGCTCCGTACAGCCCTCCTGCCTCCTTGTTTTCTCAGATTAGGTGTTCGCACAGTTAAAAGGGCGCTCTTTGAATGCCTGCAGGGTACAGACTGTCAACTATTCTGTAGCTTTACTAAACTTTTAAATATGGCAGTTGGAAAGCTGGATAAAATGAAAGCCATTCACATGCTCCGAATTGCCCTGAGAGATAGTCCAATATGTGTAAGCATGTTGATACTTTGCAAGCTTTCCTGAATATAGGCTACAATTGCATGGATTCACTAATATATCCCTTTCAGGGGGTATGACTTATGCAATTACTGAGAAACGAGTATGAGAAACATGAGAACAATACAATTTACATAGCGATTTTCAAAGGGTTTGGTCAAGAATAACCTCCCGTCAAGGTCATTGCCTCAGGAAAAGGCCATGGACAGTTATATATAGCTAAAGTCCATTAGGTTTAACCTGAAGACATCTATCATTTTAGTCTTAATGATTAACATTAATTGTATTAGCCCTTTATTTTTAGTTGTGCATGAATTATACATACAGGGACCGAACAGTTAATTAGATTAACCAGATCACTCAGATTAATATTTATTGCATTTGCAGTTTATTTCTAGCTGTGTTGGAATCTTCTATATAGGTACTTGGCAACTAATTAGACCAATTCGTTATGTGTTTATGATATGTTGATGCAGGAGGCGTATGAATAATATATTTATTTCTATTACATGTCTATGTATATTTGTCTCCGTGAAAAATACTTTACTTTATTGTATAGCTTCATTGTCTAATGATCTTTTACTGCTCTAACTTGTAATGATTATATTATCTACTGGCGGTCGCCAGTAGATAGTTATAGTTAGGACCTATTTTCCATAGGAAATCTGCAACATTCTATTTGAAATAACTCTTGCGTCGGTTGACGAATCTTCGCGAAATTTTCAAACTTTATGGCCCGCTCCGGTCCGCTCCTACCCTGAAAGTTTCGGGGTGATTCATCAAGCGGGGGCCGAGAAAAAAGGGGGGTCCCAAAACGTGTTTTCCCCATTCATTTTCCCATAGGAAACTTTAGCCACGGCTACAGCCCGAACTGCTGAACAGAATTACACAAAATTTGACAACGAGGTAGTTCTTGGTTCAGAAAGAACCCTTTTGTTAAATGGTGTAAATCCGTTCAGTAGTTGCGGAGAAATTAAAAAATAAGAGTCAAAAAATCAATTTCCCCATAGGAAACTTTATGCAAGGCTACAGCCCGAACTGCTGAACGGAATTACACCAAATTTGGCAAAGAGGTAGTTCTTGGTTCAGAAAGAACCCTTTTGTTAAATGGTGTAAATCCGTTCAGTAGTTGCTGAGAAAATCAAAAGTAAAAACACATATATATCTGGGCGGAGCCTAACCACACATGTCATCGTGAGATCTGATTGGCTGTCAGCACTTCATCCTGGAATTGCTGGCAGCCATCTTGGGACCAATATAAATGATAGTACCCCATTGAAATGCATTGTAGTGAATCGAAGATTTTGAGGGTTACCAAAAGGAGAACTATAAAGGGTGATAACAGACTTTAGTTACATTAGAATTCATTTGTTGATGGTACCATACTAATTTCAGGAATTGTGGTGTGTTCTAAGGTGATTTTACCCTGTGAAAAACCTTCTGCTGGGATATCATGAATCATGTTTGAGAGAAAACTATTTTCACATGCTTGTCCCATACAGTTTTGGAAGGTGCTCCAGAAGCTAAAATGAGAGCATATTTTCTGTAAATTCACATTATCTTTCTCAGTCATGTGAGAATGAAGTCTGACATTCTCAGTAAAACATGTACATCCAACAATGGCAGAGACTGTCAGTTGATTCCTTTGTGTTCTACTGCAGCTTCCCAGAGTGTTCTAAAGAACAACTAGAGTGCTAACAGCCTTACTTATGACAAAAGTATGGCACACCTGAAGCCATCTTGATTGGAATAAACTGGTAACACTTAAAACATTTAATTTAAAAAGGAACAAAATCATGGGGTTCATTTTGTCATAGAAATTATGGTTAGTGCTGTAGAAAGAAAAATTAGGACATGTTTCAAGTGTGATCTCAAATATCTTCCTGTTATATTTCAACAGGAGCAGCCTGTCAGTTGATGCCTTTGTGTTCTACTGCAGCTTCCCAGAGTGTTCTAAAGAACAACTAGAGCGCTAACAGTCTTACTTATGACAAAAGTATGGCACACCTGAAGCCATCTTGATTGGAATAAACTGGTAACACTTAAAACATTTAATTTAAAAAGGAACAAAATGAGGGGGTTCATTTTGCCATAGAAATTATGGTTAGTGCTGTAGAAAGAAAAATTAGGACATGTTTTAAGTGAGATCTCAAATATCTTCCTGTTATATTTCAACAGGAGCAGCCTGTCAGTTGATGCCTTTGTGTTCTACTGCAGCTTCCCAGAGTGTTCTAAAGAACAACTAGAGTGCTAACAGCCTTACTTATGACAAAAGTATGGCACACCTGAAGCCATCTTGATTGGAATAAACTGGTAACACTTAAAACATTTAATTTAAAAAGGAACAAAATGAGGGGGTTCATTTTGCCATAGAAATTATGGTTAGTGCGGCAAAAAGAAAATTTAGGGCATGTTTTAAGTGAGATCTCCAATCCTCTTCTATTTCATTAGAAAATTCTGACATGCAGACTGAAACAATCACTTTCAATACCAGCAGTAGACTTCCAGTTAACTCCTTGGTGAGCAGTAGCTTTACTACAGTGATCTAATAAAGCAGCCGCGGACCCGCAAGTGTTTCACGGTGGTGCAATCCCACGACCAGTCAGGCCGCTGTACAAAATACAAAAAGAGTCCAGAAAAGGACTTTGTTCATGGCGTGTGCCCTTGCTTTGGCGTAATATCCACCTGAGAGTGGATCCCACCTAGAGGCAACTCTTTTTGTATTTTGTACAGCGGCCTGCCTGGTCGCGGGATTGCACCACCGCGAAACACTTGCGGGTCCGCGGCTGCTTTATTGGGGCAGCTAACTGTGGAACAGGAGGTGCCTGTTATATGCAGGGGTGCCGGCGCGAACATCGGCAATCCTTTTAAAGTCATTTTTGAATGTGAGTGCCGGCGGCGACCCACTTGGGTTTTACTGAACCACCAGTCCCAGGAAGCATTGCTATGGGTTGTTCACCTGAGCATAAATATTACGGGGATTTACTGGTGGTTGCCGCATGCCGTCACGTCACATGGTCTGCCACTGAAGAGGGCGTTGGCCCGAAACGCGTCTGGCAGGAAAACCAGAAAAGGACTTTGTTCATGGCGTGTGCCCTTGCTTTGGCGTAATTTCCACCTGGGAGTGCATCCCACCTAGAGGCAACTCTTTTTGTATTATATATAGATATATATATAATGCAAAAAAGAAGCAGAGAACTCTGGGTAGTTCTCAAGTTTAGGTGGAAAGCAGCTCCTGTACAGAGCACCCTCAACACCAGTGACACTCTAAATCTGCTCACCTCAAATGTCTGCCTTTCTATCAAAGACTTTAAGCATAGGATCAGTACAGTGCCATCCATGCCGAGATAGAAAGGGACAAAGTCTTTTACCATGCCTACAGCAAAGTTTTTTAAGCATAGGACTAGCACAGTGCATGCAATTCATGCCGAGCTGTTAAATGACAAAAGCCTTTTGCCACTCCAGGGACAATATTACAACTTTAAATTTCTGTTCATCCCTGCACTCTGTGGCAGGCACCTCAAGGTTCCCCCTAGGCCGCCATCCGGAGGCCCAGCACCTGTTGGGGCCCCCCAAAGTTGGATTCCCACAGCCTTTCTGTGCCGGAAAGACCGGCACAGAAAGGCTGTGGAAATCTGCCATTGTAATCTCTCCGAGCCCGTCAGAAGCCGTTCAGAAAGCCAGTTTGGATTCCTTTCCGACCGACCACATCATAATTTGTCGGTCGGAAAGGAATCCGAATGGGGCATTTCGATGCGGTCGGAACGGCTCCGACCGTCGTTTCTGACCGCATCGAAATCGGCCCCTTAGAATCCTTTCCACAAAGATGTTACACACATTTTGCCCAGTCATAGTGCATTCCTATGCTGGTTTTATGTCAGCTGTGTCTTAGATAGCACTAAGTACAATTTTATGAATTTTCTTTTACACTAAAAATCTGATTAAATCATGTTTAGATAATTAAGTGGAAATAACTGTGACTCAATTTGCTAGTTTTTCCCCAGGTGAAGATAGGAAACACATATTTTAAACACATCTAGGAATGTCCAGGGTAAAGCCGAGCAAAATGTACACACTTAAATAGCTTTTAGGTTTCATTTCACCATGAGAGAACAATAATCTAAATATGCAGTGTGCCTTATTTTCTAAATATTAGCACCTTGCTGTGTGAGACCACAAGCCATAATTTAGGAGTGACTTATAAATATATAAAAATATGATCTTGATTCGTGGCAAAGGCTTTGCTATGTGTTACTGCAGGGAATTTAAACTGCAGCCTAGACAAAACACTGTGCTACTGATGGCTGCCATATGAGTGGGAGCATTAAATACCTTGGCCAGGCATTATGTAAACTATGGGGACCTAACTCATGTTTTTGGGAAATTTTATGTTACGCTTGTTACCCAAAATTCACATAATTACGCCATTACACCACTTCATATAATTACGTACCATTTACGGTAAAAATGTACAGTCAGTGCACCATTCACCATTCACAATATAAATTTATCATGAATACATAGAAACAACAAAACACGAGTGACTAGTATTTGTGGTACTTTTGTTAAATGTGTATTTATGCAACAAATTGAGGCAAGGTTGCATTTCTTGCTAAAATATAGTGCGTACAGACGGATTCGCATTTCACGTAATTTTGCATCATTTTGTCAACATTTCATCTAATTATGCAAAAGCAAATTACACAAATGTCACACACTCCTAGTAAATACACACAGCAGCTTAGATCTGACATTTAACCTTCCATGTCACAAGTGCAATTTATGCAGTGGCAACAAATGATAGACTGAATGCTGAATAAATCAAACATTCACCCCCAGTCAAGAGATCTGGGTTAATTCCATTGTTCTTTTGCTGACCACGCCACCCCAGTTTGGACCCAGCCATATGCAAATCAGTCTTGACCCTTCTCCTCATGGGAACAGTCCGGTCTGAATTGCCAAGCCGGGTTCTTCCTTGACTGGAAACAAGCATCCAGGAACCTGTTTTGGGTATCACCCCTCATCAGCCAGGCTAGCTTTAATCCAGTGGCACAGCGAGCAAGGGACCTAAGTGTGGGGATATCCATCCTACTTAGTGCAAAAAATGCTGTGGCAACAAATGATGGATGCAATTTAGGCACCATTTACAAAAGACGCATGGAGATGTTAATTAGGTCAAAAAAGTAGTTCCAATTTACCGAACATTTTTGGGTGTAAGCGAAGGTGCTTTACTACTGCTTTAGTAGTGGTAAAGTACACAGATTCCTAAAGTCATTAAAATCAGACAGGCCATTTTTGCTAGAATGGTTGAGTTATGACAATATGTAAGTGCCACAATAAGAAAATGACACATATTATTCTATGTCTCCAACCATACTCAAAGCACAAGCGATGTGAATCTTGTTTTGAAAAATACAGGCACCAATTTATTTAGGAAATTTTAATAAGTAGCTTTTCAGAATCCATTATTAAAATATGGTCTAAGAAAAGTATTAGCATGATCATTAAGTGGGTGTTAATGATATAATAATTGGTTACACACTACATGGTGATAATATTTTTTTAATTAATGCATTTTAGGACCCCACTAATAGGAAGCCCTAAGGCAATTCATCCTATTAAAGTGCAGGTGTGCATAGCAGGTATAATTAAAAAAAGTATAATGAAATTGCAGATGTGTCTAACAGGTTTATTGTTGAATGAGACAAAAAAGCGTTTCCTATTTCTAAAAATTAGACATGAATCGCTGCTCCACGGATTCTCTGAAGGCTTCCCTCTGTTATTTTCTATCTAAGTCTAGAATTAAAGTGCCACTTTGACAGTAGGGAGCTTAACTCATTGCATCACATTTTGTCTTATGAGGTGGGAGCGGCATTGTAGTAGATTAAGGAAGTGCAGCAGTTGATGTGAGTGCTTCAGACTCTTCCACTGTTAATTAACAAAAACATAAAATCTGAAAAGGCACTGGCGAGTTTGGGTTTGAAATTAGCTGGCCAAATACAACAATGTGAATCACCTTGAAGGTGTCTGTGCTAATATAAATAGAGATAAAAATAAATAACTCCCAACATTTTATATACTGTAAAACTCCTATCTCCTACAGATAGGTCATTGAGGGTAGGGCCAGGAGGGTATGACTCATGCTAAAATATCCCAAAAGATTTTCAGAGTAAAATAATCTACTTTAATTTCCTGCTTTTCAAAATGACCGCACTAGGTCATGTATGCAAATATATCCCACGTGGACATCCTGAAAATCTGTCAAGATCCTGCTTTTTCTGGGCCTACTGTGGGCACCCCTAATTTAGGGTGATCACGTTGCCGTGTTTCAGTGCAAGTTTGGTCTTTATAACAGCTGTCGGGAAGAAGCAAAATGTAAGAATTAATAAACTAATAGGTATTAAAGCAGATGTCCATTGCTCCCAAATCTAGACATTCACAAGCTTAACCCTTTCACCTCTGTGTTGTCTGTGCTGTTCTGTACTGGAGCTTTCTTAATAAAATAGGCACTAGATTCTTTAAACACATGTACCTTTTCGGTCATTGTGTTCACCTGTACATACTATGGGGCAGATGTAGTCATATTTCACACAGCAGCCAAAGTTGGTGCACTCTGTTACTAGAGACGGGGGCAGCAGGACAGCACCATATCCACTAAGATATACTGCTGCAGCTCCCTAGTGCCCATGCTCTTCGTGATGTCTAGCATAGGTTACATATGGTATTTACACAAAATATCGAGTTTTAAATGTCAAATTACAGAAATATCAGAAAGAACATATTGTGATACAAAAATATCACGATGTAGAAATGTTGATGTCAAGAACATGGATTTTTTAAAGTAATATTGCTGTCAAGAATGTTGTTAATATTGTTTTAAATCATGTATTTGTAAAACATATCGGGGCATATTATCAAGCCAGTTATCGCTGCGTTAGCGGTACTTTCGTGCCGCTAACACGTTTTTTTTTATCGCCCTATTACCAAGATGTCGCTAACAAGCTTTAGCGACAGCTTTCCGTCGATAGCTATCGTTTTTGCTATTGCCGTGCATGGCAGCGATAGTTTCCGCTAATGATATGCAAAGTAGGCGCTCCCTCTCTAAACTTCATGAAAAAAGTCGCTAACACACCATCGCACTATTACCAATGATGTCCCGGACCCGTGAAGTGATAAAAAAAGTCCAGCTAAGGCCCCTTAGCTGCAGGAAAATAAGACCTGAAAAAAACAGGTCTAGAAATTGTAAAATGGTGATAAATGGAGGCATATAAGGGAGACTAGCCCAGACCCATACCTGAAGACCCACAGACGCCATGGAGGTACTAATCATACAGCTTGGATCCCACGAAGGCAACAACCACCACCGCCACTGCCACCTCCCCCAGGACCACCACCAAGGCTGCGCCAAAGACGACAGCGGGCCCTGCGCAGACGTCTCAGCCTCGCAGACCTGACGCCAGAGGATGTCATTGCCCACTACAGGCTCAAAAGGACATCCATCCAACACATCCTGAACCTGATAGCCCACAGGCTGACGCCACAAACACAGCGGAGAACCAACATCCCTCCGCAGACAAAGCTGCTGGCCGTGCTGCATATGTTGGCCTCTGGGACCTTTCAACCAAGAACGGCCAGAGTTGGAGGAGTCTCACAGGCAGCCTTCTCAATCTTCCTCCCAACTGTCTTGGATGGCATACTCAGCCTGATACCCCAGCACCTTCACTTCCCCAACACTGTGCAGGAACAGATTGAGACCAAGCAAGGATTATACACCATAGCCGGATTCCCACAGGTGTTGGGTGCAATTGACTGCACACATGTCCTATTTTTGCCCCCTGCAGACAGTGCACACATATACCGCAACAGAAAGCACACCCATTCCATGAATGTGCAGGCAATAGTGGACCACCGGGACTGTTCACCAATGTCGTAGCCAAGTTCCCAGGGAGTGTGCATGATTCCTACATCTTCAGACAGTCCATCATAAACCAGCGCTTCCAGGATGGCACATATGGAAATGCAGTGCTAGTCGGTAAGTACTAACGTGACCCACCACATGCCTCAACTTCACAGAGATGCAAATCAGAAGTGTGAGAATGTACATGTCACAATCACACATACAACATGTCAATCAACATGCCCACATACCAGACACAACAACACCAAGAACTGTGGGAACTGTGGCTAGATATGCAGACAAACCATCCTCAAATGCTTAGCCCCTGTGCCACCCATAAGCAAATGTGGTGAGAGGTGGGAACCATGTATGTGCGATGGAGGCACACGATCCATAATGAAAGTAGGAACACAAGGCCCAGTGTGTAGGTGTTGTGCTGGACAGTCAGGAGTAAGCTGACCGCAGACGTGCCCATGTTGGCATATAGTGTGTTTCTGTAGCCCAGCCTGATGGTAATGACTGTGTGGGTCACTGTTACACCCGACAATGGGGGGATCCATGTGAAGGTTGCATGGAGGATGCAGAGGCTGGCGAAGCAGCTGCAGGCCACTGCGTACACCTGTAGGTACATGGAGATGGAGGTGTCAAACATGGGGCCTAGGTACCTAGATTTGGGGTGGGGGCATCCGAAGGCGTTCGACCACCAGGTGATGCTACATGCTGATTGTTCTGTTATGAGGATGAGGACTCATGTTTCCCCTGCGTATAGCTCGCCCCAACTGTTGATCATCCATGTTGCAAATCACAGCAATCCTTCCTGGAAGAGCAGTTTGATGTGTGGGCATATTGTTGATGGTGAATATGAGCATTCTGTACGTGTTGGTGGTGCTGTTTACTGGTATCTCAAAGCTTGCACCAGCTCCACTCCATGTGTCAGCAGATGCATCTGCCAACTCTGAGGTTGGTGCTGACCGAGGTGGCATTCATTGCCTGCCGTATGTTGCAGTTGCATAGTGGGACAAGGGTGCATGCACAGTTGGAGATACATGTTTGGAAAATGTGGACTTGCACCATTGTTGACGACTGCAGTGTTGTGGTTGTTGCTATTGATGGTGGTGTATAGCATCTCCTCGGTGACTGATCTACACCAACTTTGTGGGGGCCTGCATGTGGTCAACGGTGGCTTGGGGTATATCAACAAGGTGGTGCATGCGTAAGTGGTCAACACATGTGCGTTTAGTGGGGCCGATGAACCGGACGAAGTCTACACATGCAAAGAAGCCGTCAAAGGTGTGCCCTGCCTTGTGGATCAGTGTGGTGAAGATCTGGGACAGTCTGATGTCAGCTAACATTTCCCAGAGTCAAATGGATCTTGAGTAGTCGTGGCATGTGAGTTGGAGGCTACACTCCAGAATGAGTACGAAGTCCACGAAGTGAACAGTGTTGTGTCTGATGATGCTGATGGTGTGGGTGAAGCGTTCCTGCCTGCAATGGGCCCTGCATGTGAGGGGGCTGATGACTGTTGAGATGTGGCCACTCTGGACAGGAAACAGCATGTGTTGTGCATTGGGGCAGGTCTGGCAGCAGCGACAGCAGCACAACTGAACGTGAACTGTGTCTGGTGTGGCCCATTGCCATTTCAACGTTCAGATGGCATTGACTGTGAGGAGGGTGGATGAGTGCCATCAATAGATGATAGAAGAGCCAGTCATGCAATTGAGCAGCGCACACAATTGATGAGGCTTGGGGGAGGGAGTATCAACAGTGAGGCCATTTAATTTTCAGTGATGCTTGCAATCAGTCTGAAGCAACACATGGCTAACATGAAATCCAACATAACACAAATGACACACCACAAAACCATCTACACCAACAACACAGCCGGCACAACCAATAATGTAAACATCTCGCTATCACATGTTACAGGTGACCAAGGATATGCACTATGCCCGTGGATGATGACACCCCTATGAAACCCCACCACCCAGGCCCATAGGCAGAATAATGCGGCCCACAGACGCACCCGGTCCATTGTGGAGCACACATTTGGCATGCTAAAGTCACGTTTCCGTTGCCTGGACATCACAGGTGGCAGACTGCTGTACAGCCCTGAAATGATCAACAAAATCATCCTTGCATGTTGTGTATTGCACAATATATGTGTGCGCACCAATGCTCCATGGATTCAAGTGCCTGCTGCACCGGACGATGACCAGGATGATGAAGATGAGGCAGGTGGCGCACAGCCGCACACCCCACAGTAAATGCAGCAGGAACTGCCCAAAGGGACCGAATAATAAACAATTTCTTCAACTGAGCACGTCACATTGTGACAGTCCCCCTCCAATGTATCTCATAGCAAAAATGACCGCAATCACGGTGTGTGCCAATAAAAAAACATACACACATACCCTGTCTGCATGTTACTCTCCAGCATGGGTACATCACTCTGAAAAGGGTACGTTGCACAATATGGGCAAAGGAAATAACAAAACTTCATCCATGCTGGGAATGTCTCCTCAGTACAGAGATGCTTTTCAGTGTGTCAAATGTGTAAGACTAGAGTCTTCATGGTGCAAATTGGGCTACACAATCCAAAATTGTTGCGTGTCCTTTGTGTAAATCACTCAATATAGGTTGTCGTCTATGAATAAATGCACAATTGTAGTCTGTTGTCAGTGGTCAATAATTTATTGGAGTGTGTACGTTGTGTAAAACAATTAAACTGTGGGCGTGCAATGGGGTAAGAGATGAAACTTTGGGCGTGCAATCGGGTAAAAGATGCAAAATCGGGCGTGCAATGGGGTAAAATCTGAAAATCGTGCGTGCAATGGGGTAAAATCTGAAAATAGGGCGTGCAATGGGACAAAATATGAAAATAGGGCGTGCAATGGGGTAAATCATGAAAAATGGGTGTGCAATGGGGTAAAATATGAAAAATGGGTGTGCAATGGGGTAAAATATGAAAAATGTGCGTGCAATGGGGTAAATCATGAAAAATGGGCGTATAATGGGGTAAAATATGAAAATAGGGCGTGCAATGGGGTAAATCATAAAAAATGGGCGTGCAATGGTTTAAAATATGAAAAATGTGCATGCAATGGGGTAAATTATGAAAAATGGGCATGCAATGGGGTAAAATATGAAAATAGGGCGTGCAATGGGGTAAATCATGAAAAATGGGCGTGCAATGGGGTAAAATATGAAAAATGGGCGTGCAATGGGGTAAATCATGAAAAATGGGCGTGCAATGGGGTAAATCATGAAAAATGGGCGTGCAATGGGGTAAATTATGAAAAATGGGTGTGCAATGGGGTAAAATATGAAACTAGGGCGTGCAATGGGGTAAAATATGAAAAATGTGCGTGCAATGGGGTAAATTATGAAAAATGGGCGTACAATGGGGTAAAATATGAAAATAGGGCGTGCAATGGGGTAAATCATGAAAAATGGGTGTGCAATGGGGTAAAATATGAAAAATGGGCGTGCAATGGGGCAAAATATGAAAATAGGGCGTGCAATGGTGTTAAAAATGAAAATAGAGTGTGCAATGGGGTAAAACCTGCTTTTCTGTGTGTCAGAAGCAATTAGCCTTGAAGCCACGACCAACTCCAGATCAACAAGCCCTACAACAAGTATGTGGACCACTAACTTGACGCAGCAGACGGACCACCAGCACCCCTGAGACAACAACCAGACCCCCATCTCCAATTTGACACCAGGCATGGATGAAAATACCTCCTCCGCTAGGAAAGGCATCCAGTCGGGGGCCCACACAGACCCCTGGCCCCCTCACATCTACCACAGAGCCACATCTGCCATCACACACGAACCACTACGCAACATCAACATCACCTTCAACACATGCACGTACACAGACAACATGAAGCGTCCCGAAAGTAATGCCCCTACGCCTTGTGACACCCACGGGTGAGTAGCACACTTAAAAAATAAATCCATGATTTATTGATGGTTCTCTTGTTAGATATGCAATTATGGTGTGACCTGTGTTGAATGTTGCAAGTTAGGGTGTCAAGTGTTGTGAAACATCATTTTCATGGTGTCATTTGAGTGCCAACCAACCGCAACATGTTGTTACAGGGCTCTGACATGAAATTTGCACTAAGACTGTACATCAGTGCATTAATTTGCTCTTAGCGTGCAGATCTGGCCGCTAACACGAAAAAGCAATATTTTCTTTTTCCATCCGCCCAATGTTAAAATACATTGCGCAACACTTTTTGCCATTATAAAGTTTACTCATGTGACTATTTGCGTGCAGATTTTCGCCGCATACTCAAAAACAGGCCGCAAAGAGACAGGAAGTGATGTCTGCATGCTTCCTGTCTACTGGAGTAGTGTTCTGCACTTTCAGTTTCTCTTTTGAGCACATTGCTGGTTATTGTGGAGAGTGCTGGAGTTTCTTGGTGGTGTGTGCTGCAGTTTTGTGATTTTGAGAGCGTTGCTGTGTCCTGTGTATAGTGTCTGTGAAGTGTTGTGTACTCATTAATTGTGTTTTACTGTCTCCTGTCCTCAATTTTGTTGGGTGTCTGTCTTCGGGTAGTGCAGTTAAATTGTTGTTGGGACGTGGGTCCCTTGCTCACTTTGCCACTGGATTCAAGATAGCCTGGCTGATGAGGGTTTTGAACCCAAAACCGGTCCCAGGATGCTTGTTTCCGGTCCAGGGAAGACATGGCTTGGCAGTTCGGGCTGGACTGTTCCCATGAGGCACAGGGTCAGACCTGATTTTCATATGGCCATGTCTGAACTGGGGTGGTGGAGTGAGCTAAAGAATGATGATGGATTAAACCCAGATCAGTTGACTGGGGGTGAGTGTTTGATTTGCTCTAACGCTCCGTCCATCATCCCCTTTGGTATCGCTTTGTTCGCCCTAAGTTGGCAGGGTATGCCCAGACGTGGGTCCCTTGCTCACTTTGCCACTGGATTCAAGATAGCCTGGCTGATGAGGGTTTTGAACCCGAAACCGGTCCCAGGATGCTTGTTTCCGGTCCAGGGAAGACATTGCTTGGCAGTTCGGGCTGGACTGTTCCCATGAGGCACAGGGTCAGACCTGATTTGCATATGGCCATGTCTGAACTGGGGTGGTGGAGTGAGCTAAAAATGATGATGGATTAAACCCAGATCAGTTGACTGGGGGTGAGTGTTTGATTTGCTCTAACGCTCCGTCCATCATCCCCTTTGGTATCGCTTTGTTCGCCCTAAGTTGGCAGGGTATGCCCAGACGTGGGTCCCTTGCTCACTTTGCCACTGGATTCAAGATAGCCTGGCTGATGAGGGTTTTGAACCCGAAACCGGTCCCAGGATGCTTGTTTCCGGTCCAGGGAAGACATTGCTTGGCAGTTCGGGCTGGACTGTTCCCATGAGGCACAGGGTCAGACCTGATTTGCATATGGCCATGTCTGAACTGGGGTGGTGGAGTGAGCTAAAGAATGAGGATGGATTAAACCCAGATCAGTTGACTGGGGGTGAGTGTTTGATTTGCTCTAGCTCCGTCCATCATCCCCTTTGGTATCGCTTTGTTCGCCCTAAGTTGGCAGGGTATGCCCAGAAGTGGGTCCCTTGCTCACTTTGCCACTGGATTCAAGATAGCCTGGCTGATGAGGGTTTTGAACCCGAAACCGGTCCCAGGATGCTTGTTTCTGGTCCAGGGAAGACATGGCTTGGCAGTTCGGGCTGGACTGTTCCCATGAGGCACAGGGTCAGACCTGATTTGCATATGGCCATGTCTGAACTGGGGTGGTGGAGTGAGCTAAAGAATGATGATGGATTAAACCCAGATCAGTTGACTGGGGGTGAGTGTTTGATTTGCTCTAACGCTCCGTCCATCATCCCCTTTGGTATCGCTTAGTTCACCCTAAGTTGGCAGGGTATGCCCAGACGTGGGTCCCTTGCTCACTTTGCCACTGGATTCAAGATAGCCTGGCTGATGAGGGTTTTGAACCCGAAACCGGTCCCAGGATGCTTGTTTCTGGTCCAGGAAGACATGGCTTGGCAGTTCGGGCTGGACTGTTCCCATGAGGCACAGGGTCAGACCTGATTTGCATATGGCCATGTCTGAACTGGGGTGGTGGAGTGAGCTAAAGAATGATGATGGATTAAACCCAGATCAGTTGACTGGGGGTGAGTGTTTGATTTGCTCTAACGCTCCATCCATCATCCCCTTTGGTATCGCTTTGTTCGCCCTAAGTTGGCAGGGTATGCCCAGACGTGGGTCCCTTGCTCACTTTGCCACTGGATTCAAGATAGCCTGGCTGATGAGGGTTTTGAACCCGAAACCGGTCCCAGGATGCTTGTTTCCGGTCCAAGGAAGACATGGCTTGGCAGTTCGGGCTGGACTGTTCCCATGAGGCACAGGGTCAGACCTGATTTGCATATGGCCATGTCTGAACTGGGGTGGTGGAGTGAGCTAAAGAATGATGATGGATTAAACCCAGATCAGTTGACTGGGGGTGAGTGTTTGATTTGCTCTAACGCTCCGTCCATCATCCCCTTTGGTATCTCTTTGTTCGCCCTAAGTTGGCAGGGTATGCCCAGACGTGGGTCCCTTGCTCACTTTGCCACTGGATTCAAGATAGCCTGGCTGATGAGGGTTTTGAACCCGAAACCGGTCCCAGGATGCTTGTTTCCGGTCCAGGGAAGACATGGCTTGGCAGTTCGGGCTGGACTGTTCCCATGAGGCACAGGGTCAGACCTGATTTGCATATGGCCATGTCTGAACTGGGGTGGTGGAGTGAGCTAAAGAATGATGATGGATTAAACCCAGATCAGTTGACTGGGGGTGAGTGTTTGATTTGCTCTAACGCTCCGTCCATCATCCCTTTGGTATCGCTTTGTTCGCCCTAAGTTGGCAGGGTATGCCCAGACGTGGGTCCCTTGCTCACTTTGCCACTGGATTCAAGATAGCCTGGCTGATGAGGGTTTTGAACCCGAAACCGGTCCCAGGATGCTTGTTTCCGGGCCAGGGAAGACATGGCTTGGCAGTTCGGGCTGGACTGTTCCCATGAGGCACAGGGTCAGACCTGATTTGCATATGGCCATGTCTGAACTGGGGTGGTGGAGTGAGCTAAAGAATGATGATGGATTAAACCCAGATCAGTTGACTGGGGGTGAGTGTTTGATTTGCTCTAACGCTCCGTCCATCATCCCCTTTGGTATCGCTTTGGGGATATTTTAGAGGCTTTTTTTTTCTGGCTTTGGGCTCACAGGTGGGTAGGGAGATGCCGGGTGTGGGCAGGGAGGGCAGGATGTCCGAGGGTACATTGGGGGGGTTCCTGTGGCTCATTAAATTTCACCTACCACTGATGTTGGAGAGGGGAGGCCGTATCCTGTAAGGGTACAATGTGTCTGTGCGGAAGATCAGGTGGGAGCGTGTGCGGGTGCATATGCTATGGTTCTTCAGAGTGGACAGCAACGTTTCCAGTGGATGCACCGATGGCAGGACATGCTTGCACGTGAGGCAGACCTCTTGGACTACGTGGGAGTCATGACAGGCCTACAGGGTGGTAAGTACAAACTCCACATTTATTCATGTGGACTGTAAGGAATGAAAATTACGACGTATGTGACACTGCTGTCAAAGTGAGAATTGGTTGCTGATTGAGGTGGGAGACGCAAAGCGTTTGCGCATATTGTTGGCACATCCGAGACACAACGCAGCATCACATTGACAAGCATATGTTGCAAGTCTGTGTCACCCACTGCGCTGGAACAACACTTAGCACTGTACTGCCGTAGCTGGCACACCTGCGCAAAATGTGCTTGCAGGCAGACGATTGTTTGTGTACGTCATGGGTGACTGTACATTAACTATCCATGGAATTGTCCATGTGAGCTGTGTGCTGGCCAAAACGTAGTGACAAAATGCTGTCCTCATGATTTGTGTTACCTTAGCTACGCTGCCCAGTGAACATAGTTGCTGTGTGAAAAAGTTCTCTTTAGGGACAAATGGTCTAAGGAAAGTGGACTGCTTTGTGCAATCTGCAGCTACTCAATTGTACAAAGTGCATGTAGAACATTAGGATGCATGGAGCAATGGTGCCTTGTGGATGACTCACACTACGATTATGGGCATGTCAGCTAGCATTACAGTCTTGTCTGTCCAAAATCAGCTGTCACAGGTCTGGTGTGAATGGCAGGCAAAGTTGACCCAATCATGTAGTCAACATGAAACGCCACACTACAGTTACGTAGCATTTGCTGTCATGGTGATGATTGGTATGAGGAATACGACACATATGATTTGAAGTCTAATACCAACACATATTTCTTTCCTTGTCTCACAGATGGATGACCGCCAATCACACAGGGTGACATTGATAGCTTTGAGGACCCACACGCCACTGGTGAGTTGGAACGTAATTGACTAGCATGTTGCGTTGGCATGGATGTCTGGCTCACATGATCACCGTTGCAGTATGAACTATGGGTGCGTATCACGTCTACCTTGCCTACAGTGTGATGATGTATTGTGGAAGTCAGCAGTGCGCACTAATCGGTAAGTGCCTCTGAACCAATTCATTGGTCTCACAGTTGTGACTTGGCCCATCCCCAGTCAGTGACACACATTGAAAGTGAGGTGCATATCATCAAGCCCATATCGCAAAGTCAACGTAACTGTCAACAAAGTTGTGTTGTCAATAGGGGCCTAGCATCATAATCTGAGCAGCGTTAATACATTCCACGTGTATTAACGCTTACTTGACAATGAGGTACACTGTCACGCTGTGTTGAGTGTGAACCGGGCGTGCATTAGGGGTTGTGTTCGGCGTTCCACGGCAACACCCAGTGTATCAGAGGCTGCCCCTGATGTCCAAGTGCGCATTCATAGTTGGCAGGGCACAACTTACCAACAGTTACATCCCGGTAGTATTCTGGCCATATGATCAAGAATGCTTTTTGATCATCATGTTTGCTTTGTACATGTGAGCTGCTTTGTGCAGCACACATGGGAATAGAGAATTGACATGGTGTGTATAAGTACAGCAAGGTGGCCCTTCCAGTACATACATTAACATACCTCATTTTTCCCCAATGTATCTTTCCTGTGTGCTGCACTAAGCGACACACATGATAGTCACAACATGTTCTTCTAGGATGGAATCTGTGCATGAAGGGGCACCTTCATGTACAGACACCAAACTCACCTGCACACACACAACCTTGCACTCTGGTGCAAGGTTGCCTGCGTACGTGGTAAGTTGTGAGAGGTAACGCCATTGCCGGAGGAAACGCAAGTCTGCACAACATCCTTGGAAATAGGGTTCAGACTTGCATTAGCAAAGTTGCGGAGGTAGCCGTAAATCAGAAGAGCCGAACACCTTTCTCCCCTACTCCCTTGTCAATATGCCCCTAGGTCCATGGGTTCGGTCACCACAGCACATGCCTGTGTATTGCAGCGAACACTGATGGGACAGGGGACATGTAAGTGGGTTTGCTGATGACTATCCAATGACATTGAATGCATGTACATCCTTGCGTGAGATGACTGTGCAAGTGTGCAGGATGATGCACAGGGAGGCAGTGCATTTCTGCACGTAAGTGCGCAGACACAGTTTACAATTATGATATTGTAGGTATGCTGCATGCCGGATTCAGAGTTGTGGCAGTGTGTAACTGTGACCCAAGCATATCAATGGCACGTTCCCCAAACACACAGCAAATTTGCCCAAATCATTCTCATTGGCATGTATGGCCACTGCAATGGTGTTGACGAGCAGTCTCCTTGCGTCCATTCCCTGATTGACTCTGGATCAGGTGTGGGAACTCCTCAGTCACAATTGGTGTCATTTCTGTGCACGGATATACCACGCATGCTTTAGCTCTGCCTTGAGTGCTTTGGCATTTATTTTACAATGCAGGGTTTGCCAACGCTATCTGTGAAGAAGCATTACCACAAACGACACTATGAGCATGATAACTCCAGGGTGCCATCACAAAGAGATATGCATAGTGACTGTCTGTGTAGTTATGGCCAGCGTATCTTGATACACTACAGAGTGATCCTAGCGGAAACCAGCAATGCATGATTGAGTGTGAATTACGAGGAATGGATGTTTCACCCTCTCTGCGGCAAGACTTCACATGTTGGGGCATATTATCAAGCCACTATCTCCACCACAATGTCACTTTTTGTGACGTTGTGGTGGCGATAGGCTCAGCGCCCTATCATCAAGGCAGCGTAAAGCTACTCAACATGGCTGATAGCCATGTTAAGTGTCTTAACGTTGCCTTCATAATAGGTCACCTTTGGTGCTAAACTTAGCGTGACAGGGGGCGTGCAGTGGGTGTTGCTGTGTGCATTCCACCGCAACACCCATTGAGTTGACGCTGCCACCTATTATCAAGTCTGGCGATACTAGGTGGCAGCGCAAAACTTACACCCAGAAAAATCCTGGTCTCAAGGTGGCGATGCAAGGGGAAATGCTTCCTTTCTCCTCGATTTTGCTTTTTCCATGTGTGCTGCCTTGTGCAGCACACTTGGAAAAGCAAAATGCCATGTTTTGATCATGTACAGGAAGGTGTCCATACCTGTACATGAACAAACTGTAGATCAACAAGCCATTTTGTAACTTTCATGTGTGCTGCACGAAGCTGCACACATGAAAGTTACAAAATGGCATTTTAGGATTGTTCATGTGCCGGGAGTAAGTCCTCCCTACACATGAACCAACATCCCTGCTCGCAGACACCCTTGCACTCTGGTGCTAGATTGCCTGTGTTGGCGCAGTCGTGATTAACCGCACACATGTGCTGGGGGACACACATGCCTGCATATGGGCATTGTACCTATCATGCAGCCCTGTGTCACTGGAGAGGATGAGGGTGGTGCTACACACAGGGGGATAATGCTTCCCTCCTCCGATTGCTTGTACATGTCACCCTCTGCCCGTGTATGTAATGGCACAATCGTTTGGCACTGTCAGCCTAATTTGTTAGTGACAGTGCATGTACCATGCCATGCACTGTCATGTCAGTCTCCCCAGCATGTAGTCACTGATCCATGCTTCAACATGTTGTTGTCCAGGTCACTTGCCGACTTCACATAGTTATGCTGTGGTGTATGCTCCCATGTTGAAGTGAACTTGTATTACAGATGTGTAAGGAGGAAATTGAAATTGGCTAAGGGACTCTAATTTGCCTTTGTGTATGTTTTACAGACAACATGACGCCTGGCCAAATACATGCCTTCCAGGTGCGGAAGGACCATTACCGCCATGTGAAGAAGGTTGCGAAGGGGTACCGCAACATGTCCAAGAGGTACTATGAGGAACGTAGGAAGGGCACATGGAAGGCGGTGCCTGAGCATGCCCAGGATGTCACACAGCCCCCCCGGCCCATCAGGCACCAGTGGTGTGTCCCAGCCGGTACAGGTGGCACATCCCCCTACGGCTCCCCCCCACCCCAAGGCACTGTCCCACCTGCAACTTGGGATCAAGTGGTCAATTTCACATTGCGGGACAGGAGGCTCCTTCAGGACATTGTGGTATTGCTGGCAGAGTTCAGGCGCAAATTGTCTGATGTCAACAGACGGGTGACGGACATACACCAACACTTGGGACTTCCATGATGGGTGGACCTGTTGGACACCATCCCCCTCTTCTCCCTCCCCCCAATGTTTGAAATCTCTTATTATGTAGTATTAGGTAAGTTATTTATTTGTTAGGTAGTGTAGTTTTAGTGTAAATTTTAGTTAGTGTTAGCTTGTTAGGTAGATATAAGATTTTAATTAGTCATCCGTATTTGGGGATAAGTTTCCTTTTCCTTTGGGTGGGGGGTTGATGTGTTTTTTCTTCATAAAATTAAAAATAAATATTTACAAAAAATATATCTTTGTGAAAGTTACATGTTTAGTTCGTTTATGTATAGCTTAGATGTCTTTGTCCTGTCTCGTGGTGTGCCTTAAGGGTGGGAGGGGGGTTGATGTCTATGATGTGTTGTTGCATTGTAGTGTAGCTCCTATTTCCCTAATAGGCTCTGCGCTTTGGAATAATATACCCTATAGGTTTGACATAGGACTAAGGTCAGTATGTCCCTATCGAGTATATTAAACTTAATTACTTGTGCCAGCTAGCTCAGAGGCCACTAGAAACTCCTTGATAAACAAGAAGGGAGTAGTTTCTGGCAGCCGCAAAACATGACAACTTTGTTTCCTTTTAGAATCAGAACGTGTCCCAGAGTCGTGGAAACAATAGAGAACTATTTCACTCAGCTCAATCGTGCATGCTTAGTTTTCCTCAAAGTTACACAGAAAGAACAGATGGGCGTTTCAATAAAAGATTTATTGAACAGTCTTGTTTCTCGTGTAAGTAATATGTGCTGTTACGATCATTAGACAGTATGCAAGATAAATAATGTACAGCGTAAGCAGTAGAAATAAATAATACTGCGCTAGCATGATCTTTAGTAGATATTCATTTACATAAATAACACAGACTAAAAATGCGAGTACTCATACGATGCGTTTCTAAGCTAGTTCTACCCCAATGTACCTAACCTGACCTAGGTGTAGGGAGAGGTATGAAGTAGGTGAAGTATTCCTTACTATGGTATACTAAGAGTATGTTAAGCCTAGTATGCCTAGTATGCCAAGAGTCCCTCTAGGTTTCTAGTCAGCTCCATACCTTAAGAATGAGAGAGGTGGGAATCTCTTGCCAGACTCGAACTCTAACACCCCGCGAGGGAAGTCCGAACACTGGAAGCTGGACTCTCTGCGTGCAGAGATGACAGCATCTTCTCAGTGCGTCAGGCCGGGAAACGGGCTCCTCTGAAGTCGAGGTCTCCTCTGATCTACAAGGGCTAGGGAAGGTATATTTATACCTGAGAGGTACCTCAGAATGTTAGCATTGACGTGAATTGGACAGCAGAAGACGTCATGAATGAACCCCTAAGGTATAACGGTTCATGCATAATAGATGAGTCCTTGAAGAAATCAATAGTCCTGTGCTAGGGAAACTCCCGAAGCCTAAGGGTCTGTTCTTCAAGAACTCGTTGTGATGATAGGGTGGACGGATATCGGAGACCATGCCTGTATTTGGAGTGCACGGTTTAATGCCTAAATAAGCACTGGGATTTTATGCCTATATTAGGGCAGGGCGAATTGTGCCTATATAAGTACATGATACAGGAAAGCCCGTGTATGGACACCCTAAGAGGAATACAACACCCACTCCACTTTCGTGTGTACGATAATAATAAAATGCTAAACATTTAATATGCTAAACATAAACAATGGAGTACCGCATATTGCTAAAAATATTTCTTAAAAGCATTAAATAGCATTTAAAAACATATGAAAAATGCAAAAGGTACTGTACATTTTAAGCATTGCTTTTCTCAGTTCAAGCATATATTTGGAAATAAAATGCAATATGAATGAAATAAGCAGTAATATTTACATTTGACAAAAAACGATCGATATGTTGTTTAAAAATCAAAGTTATTTCATGTCATGAGAATCAATGAACTTGTTAGACAAATAAGATGACAAAGTGTCTGAGGAAGTACTGCGAAGTCCGTACTATAAGACTAGTTCTACTTCAAGCAGATTGATGTGCCATTTAATTTGAAAAAACTGAAAAAAGTTCAATATGGGAAGAGTTCCAAGTTTTTGAAATATGAAGGCCAAATTGTTACTGCATCTCTGGTACACCGTGGGCTGAATCAGAGTCAGTGTCCGGGTCTGGTGTAAACATGAGATCATCTATTTCTGTAGACAAAATAACGTCCACTGAAGTTGGTGTCAGTTGGAACACCTCGTGTAGTAGATTAATTGCACAGAGATGGGAAGCATCGCTTTCAGCATTGGATGCCTCAGCAATGTTCGCGTCTGTTGTTACCTGTGTGCCTGTAGATCCATCTCGTACCTCAGCAGCAGCTGGAAGCGACTGTGAGATCTCAATGAATGCCGTCATCAGGATTGGTAGCCTCTGGGGACAACACAGAGCATGGGCCGTTATCGGGTCCAGCAGAGTATCGATATCCATTGGCGTTGCTGATGGAAATGTTAGACAGGTGTCTAACACGCATTCTTCACCGCATAGCAGGCATCGTAGAACAGGTAAGATGCAATCTTGCCAGATTGGTCTGAATGACAGGAACCACGTGGTATTAAGTTCCCGTAGACAAGTCATGCCCAAAAGTTGTACTATTCGCTCACGGCACTTTCGTTCAAGGAGAGCTTTCTCCACTTCGCTCGGAGTGATGTCTGCGAATAGGCTGGCCATAGCGTAATAGTAGGAAGAGAAATAGAATTCCGGCAACAAGTGCTAGAATTAATGGTATGCCACCAAACACCGAATGTGCAAAGTTCGGGATGATTCCGAGTATTGCCTGGAAAGGTGCTAACAGACCGGAGCAAATGCTCTTAAATACATGTACAATTCTGGTTGTATCAGACATATTAAAGATACGTCCTATCATTTCCACGAAATGTATAGGGCAATTTGTACGTATTAAAGTCTGTATCTCAGCCGAAGTCCTTGCTACTTGTAGATCATAGGTTTCTTTGGCCGAGGTCAAAGGCACTGTTTGCTGTAAAAGCATGGCTTTCATTCTGCTCAAAGTATCAAATCTTATAAAAGAGACGTTCAGTGAAGGCCATAGAGGCGACTCCCTGACTGTGTCTATTGGGGCAACCAATATTTGCATACAGCAAGTAACCCTGGAGTTGACCCTTACTAGATATGGGATGCCTGGCAACATGCCGCAGCAACTCTGATCATTCAACATGAGGTAACTCCCATTCGAAAGTTGTCCAAACGTTGGATTAATCACAGCAGCTGGTGTACCCTGCTGATGGCAAGACAAATTTGCCACAGAACCATTGCAAGCCCCGTGTAAAGAAATGTCCTGACATACAAGTGAACCGCTCAGTGCACTTTTACAGTGTGTACCGCTCAAAAACACTTCACAATCCCCACTCCAACATCTATATGTATACGGTAAATCCCAAGATGTCTTAATGTATTCCTTACCCAACCTTTCATATTTGCCTGAGGCAATACTGAAACTGAAAAGTAGTCACAGGTAGTGTGATTTTGCCATGAATGAGCCATTCTGTAGCTGGTTTTTCTGCCACTGTGAATGGTAACTTTTCCAGTTTTTCAATGCTCAGCACTGTATACCTTGGGCCTCTTTGTGCCAGTTCGATCTGTTTATCAGTTAGATTGTATTCTGCAAACAGAGCCGACGTGTTGATGAAACGCCAAGGCACATAGCCCGCACGCAAAGATTGCAGCGTCCAGCTTAATAACACAATAGAACGTAATTGAGACTGGCCTTGCTGTAACATCGCCAAATCTTGTTCTAGTATGTCGATAGCAGAGGATACAATGCCGTCCAATGAATATATTCTGGAGGACAAAGTTGTTAACCCATTGTCGACCCAGGGAGTGTTTTCTCTAAATTAATACGATCAAGTTCACATATTCGTTCTGCGGCCTCCATCTGTGACACCTTCCATGCTTCATTATAGGCAGCATAAATGCCGGCATATATGAAACGTTTTTGACGCGGTTTTCTTGGTCCAAGCAAGAATTCCCTAAGGTCTGCGTCTTCTGTAAGTAAGGATAAGTGTTGTTTCACATCCTGTAGTGTAGATTTCTGCAGCCAATCGAGGCATAATTTTCCTACACTGTATGTTGTTACTACCCCCGGATGCTGTCTTTGGACGTATCTTGGGTCTGGCCTATGAATACTAAACCCCTGTGTTTTATTCAGGAATCTGTCTTGACAGTTGTTTGTGTCTGTGGGCCAGATCAACCATTTTCTCCAATCAGGATTAGATCTGTTGAGTTGTAGTATTTGGTCAACTGTAACCGCTGCCTGTGTATTATTATCACTTGCAGGTGTTGGTACAGAAGGTGTTTTCATCTCTTTGATCTTGGCTAGTCCAAGACAAGATGTTTGTTGGATAGTTTCATTCAAAAACATTATTTGTTCAGGGATGATACAGTCTCTAAATAAAGCTTCTATCCCCTGCACTTGCCAATCTTTCGTACCCCAGACAGTTTTTGTGTCTATTGTGTCTTTCCATAAGTCGAAACCCTGTCTAGACAGTTGGGCAATAAATGTTGCAGAGTAAATCTGTTTCGTATTAGTTAACATAATTTTCAGTCCTGTTTTGTTTACATTTTTTTTTTTTCTCTTTCTCTAAACATTGGAGGATAAAACCATCCGGTCTATCTCCTGGGGATCGATGAAGTAAAGATGCCACTGCCTGTAACGCTTGACATTGAGGAATGTTGGTGTACAACGCCTCAATGTCAAGCTTCACCAGGATGTCAGTATTAGAATTGTAAGGCATACCTTCAATTTTGTTAATAATGTCCCCTGTGTCTCGTATAAAAGAGGCATAGTTCTGAGTCAAAGGACAAAGATAAGAATCCACATATTTGGAAAGGGGTTCTGTGCATGAGCCAATGGTGGAATTGATCAGATCCTGTTGAACATATGTACTATATCTGGTCGTGGAGACTTTGTTTCTTGTAGTCTCCCCTTTCCTCAGAGGTGTTCTGTGTGAATGTGGTATGAATCTATGTGTTTTTTTTTATTTTTATTTTTTATTTTATTGAAATCAGACTTCTCATACATATCTTATAACATTATTACATATATTGGTCAAATTTAGTACTTTCATATAACCAAGATAGCACAATTAACAATTGACAGTTATTGTAAATGTTCATACATCATTATTGCTAAACTTCCTGATTGTATTTTGGCAATATTTATACATATTCATCCAATCCCTTGTCTATCATTTCTCTCCATCCAGGTTATCAAGGGTCCCCATATATTCCTACCTTTCCTCATAGCTCTTACACCTTTGCATTTATAAAGAGAAATTTCCTGGCGGCCTATAAATATTAATCTGTATAGCCATTGATGATATGTAGGTGGCACACTATCCTTCCAGACAGTGGCAACCAATAGTCGAGCTATCGCCATTGTTAGAAACACAAAATCCCTCTCCATTGGATCTAAGTTCAGCCTTATGTCATATCCTAATAGCATCAGAGTTGGTGTAATTTTTAGCTCTTTGTTCAATAGCTGAAAACAAAATTTTTCAATACCTTCTTTCAGTTGACCCAGCTTTTCGCAAGAATAAAACATATGTATACTATCTGCTGGGCCCACCAAACATCTCGGGCATTTATCAGAGTGTCTTTTTCCCCATCCGAATAGTTTGGCAGGTGTATAATAGAGACTATATACAGTTTTATACTGTTGAGCTTTAAGATTAGCTGACATAAAGACCCTTATCCCAATTGCTAAAACCATATCTATATCTACCTCCCCATCCTCCAATTTGTTGACCCACTTTGATTCTATTTTAGCTATATCATCAGGTTTCTTTTTTGTAGTGCTTGATAGAAATCTTTGATTTTGCTTTCTGGGTTTCTCATAATTTCTAACAGAGGGAGTGGTTCCATTCCAATATTCCCTTTAGGGAGCCCTTTTATTCGATTCTGTATTTGCAGATATTTGAAGCATGAATTCGGATGTATGTCAAACCCTTGAACTAGTTCCAAAAAGCCTTTCTCTCTTTATTAGAATATAGATCGGCCAAAGATACAATCCCCGCTTGTTCCCACTTCTTGGCCATTCCATCATAGAATGCACGCGTCAGGAAATCTGAATGCCACAGTGATGTATATTTATTATACCTGCTAATTTGAATGATTTTTTCCACTTTCTTCCAGATTTTTAGCACGTTCTCAATACATTTATATCGGGATTTTTTACAATAATTTGGATCACTTTGTCTCTGCAATAATCCCACAGCATCATTCCCCATAACCAGTTGAAATATGGTCGGTATTCTCTCCTGCTCCGTCCCTTCAGTTTGAAAAAAATAAAGACTTCCAAACTGCTGCAGGGCAGTAGCCCAGTGATATAACTGTATATTGGGAGCTCCCCATCCACCCCGTTCTTTAGGTAGCGTCAGATATTTATAAGCCCGCCGTACCTTTTGATATCCCCAGATAAATTTGGAGAACATAGCTTCAATTCTATGTACTTTAGTGGCGGCAAGTTCCAGCGGTATTGCACGTATTAAATACAGAATCTTGGGGAATATGTTCATCTTGATTACATTCACTCTTCCAATTATTGTGAGGTGAAGATTATTCATACGCCTAAGCTCACTATTAATTGTTTCCAACACAGGGTCAATATTGATAGCCCAGATATTATTGATTCCTGCTGTTATTTTAACCCCTAAATACGTGGCTATCTTGATTACCCGAGGATCTTGCATCCGACACTTGGAGGAGCAGACAATTTGTGTTTTGGTTTTGTTTAGGAGATAGCCGGATTCCTCTCCAAATTTTGCTGCCATATTTTCAATCTCCTTAATAGCCACATAAGGTTCTGTTGTAATAATCGCAATGTCATCTGCATATGCAAGTATTTTTGTCTCATAGCCATGCATTACAACCAGTTTGATCAACTGATTCTGCAATATGCGGGTAATAAAGGGATCTAAATAAAATGCAAATAAAATAGGAGAACAAGGGCAGCCTTGACGTGTACCTCTGGCAATCTCCACCCTTCTAGACGTGTGACCCATAACTTGAATCTGAGTATACGGCTTATAATACATGGCCTGAAGAGCTCTTATAGTTCCAGAAGTAAATCCCCTATCCACCAGATTCGCCCATAGATATCGCCAAGCCACCCGATCAAAGGCTTTTTCCGTATCCAAGAGGACCACAGCCAGCTCCCTATCCTCAACCTCGGCAATATCCAAGATTGAGATAACCCGTCTTGTATGGTCTGTGGTCCCCCTGCCGGGGACAAAGCCATGTTGCCATGGTGATATAAGTGTAGCGATAGTCTTTTGCAACCGGGTGGCCATTATTTTAGAATAAACTTTCGCATCCGCATTCATGAGTGATATTGGGCGATAGGAGGATGGCTCTTCTGATGGCTTAGCTTTCTTAAGAAAGACAACCATATCCGTACCCTGCCATGATGTGGGTGGAATCCCTCTATATTGTATACTCAAGAATAGGTCTTGCATAATGGGGAGTATTTGAGAGGATAACATCTTATAGATTTCTATCGGAATTTTATCGGGACCCGTGGCTTTCCCCAGAGATAAAGATCCCAATGCAATCTGCACTTCATCTATGGTTATTTCTTGTTCTAGTTCTAAAGCAACTTCAGTATCTAGTCTTGGTAACATAGATCTTTCATCTTCTGTTTCCCTCTGTTCCCCCAAGCGTTCCTCCGGTTGATACAATCTGCTATAAAATTCCTCAAATACCTCGATAATTTTCTGTGGGCCAGATACTAAATGATTATTACTATCCCTGATTTTTAAGATGTTATTCCTGGCGACTTTCTGTCTTGTTCTTAAAGCTAGAAGCCTCCCCGTCGCCTCCCCATACTCATATATTTCCCCTCGATTAGCTTGGTACATCTGTGCCACTTTAGTCTGAAAATGCACGTTTATTTCCGATTTGGCGATAGCTAATTTAATCATTTGTTCGCCCAATAAGTTCTCAGAGCCGCCTTTATTTATTATTTGAACATGTTCTACCTCAAGTTCTGATAATTTACTAATTAATAGATCTAATTGTGCTTTGCATTGTTTCCGAGTACGAGCCACAAACCCTATTATCTCACCTCTCAAGGTGGCCTTAAAAGTATCCCATACCACCTCACGGGAGGCACTATATCTGTTACAATCAAAAAATCCTTGGGCCCATTGCTTAATATATATGCAAAATTCCTCATCCATCAATAGCTTTTTATCGAATGACCATGACGTCCCTTGTCTAACAGCCTTCGCCCCCTTATCTCCAAGATCAGAGGATTATGATCAGAATATAGTTGGGGCAGTTTAATAACATCTAATTTATCTATCAGTAACTGGGAAGCTAAAAAATAATCCAACCGTACAAATTTTTTATGTGGATGTGAAAAATATGTGAATCCAGGATCTCTTCGTTGTTTCTCTGTCCATACATCGCACAAACCATGACTATCTTTGAATGCCCTAATTGCTCTGTAAACCTTCGGTTTCCTACCCACATATTTCTGATTTTGAGTATTATTCACATCCATGTGTATATTAAAATCCCCACACACTATCATTCGTTGTGACCAATTAGCTAATTCTATCTCCAATTCATTCCAGATGTCCGCATCATCCAAATTGGAGCCATAGATATTCACGACTGTCATCCCTGTTGATAGCTCTACTATAGCCCATCGTCCCCATTTGTCTGCTGCAGACCGCGCAACCAACCCATTTCGTTGCCTGGTATATATAGCAACCCCTCTGATCATGGTGGTCTGAAAAGAACATGCCACCAAACAATAGCCTCTAATCTCTAAAAGATCCTTATTATTCCATGGAATGTGTGTTTCTTGTAAACATATTAAATCTGGGTTCAGTGTTCTAAGTATCTCATATACCCTTTCTCTTTTTTTCCTATCGTTCAGACCACCAACATTTGATGAACATATCCTAAAATTATTCATATTTTACAATATTTTCTCTCTTATCTAAACATTGCTGGACTACTACCTCGTAATTAGTGCTTTGCCAAAAAGCAGACATTTCTGGTTTCCTTTTTTTCTGTTTATCTCCCTCTTTAACTCCTCCCCTCAGCTTGCCCACCCCCCCCAGCATCCAACCAGACCCCCCCCTACCATCCAACCCAGTGCTACCTCCCCTATCCAGCCCTATGCCCCCCAGACCCATCCATCCAACCCCCCACCCATTTTCCCCTACCCAGGCAAAAGGGCAAATAGCCCTTACGATGGAGAGAGACTTGACCCCGGTGACCCCCTTCTTCACGTTACAGTAATGTTAGCCGGACATATATATGTCCCCTTTATTTTCCACAAACCATATATCTATCTATATAATGTCCTGTATATTAATTTCTAGTGACCCCGTTTCCTGGCTACTCAAATGGCGTCTAGGTATTCTTTCGCTTGTATTTCAGAGATAAAAAATCGTGTCTGACCCTTGCTGATTATTTTTAATGTAGCTGGATTGAGCAAAAATGCCTGCGCCCCTTATTCTGAAAAGGAGTTATAAGTTGGCGTAACTGCCACCTTTTTTCTACAGTGTAGTGACAGTAGTCAGGTCTTACAAAAAACTGCACCCTTTTCCCTGCCGCTTCCTGTCCGGTCGAGCTAGATCATATATGGCTTGGCGTGCTAGAAAATTGTTTAGACAAATCAAAATAGCCCTCGGTCTAATCTCGGTTTGCCCTTTTTTAGTTGTCGGCTGTCTAAACGGGAACCTGTGAGCTCTTTGGATCTCAGTAGACCAGTTCCACATGGTTAGGTCCGGAAAGGCTTCAGAGAAGAGATCGATCAGAAATTTCTGGGCGTCTGAACCCTCGATACCTTCTGGAATTCCTAATACTCTGAGGTTGTTACGGCGTGATCGGTTCTCCAAATCGACTAATTTCATTTGAGTGTCATCTCTATGGGAGGTCATAGCTTTCAGAGTGGTCTTTTGTACTGCCATTTCGTCTTCTAGAGTCGATATTCTCCCCTCCGCCTCATTCATTCTGTCAGTGAATTCTTTACAGGTTTTTGCAACTCTCCTGACAGTATTTTGTAATTTCCAGCAGGCAGTGTGTGTCTTCAGATTCTCTGTGCGGGTTTCGAGCCTATGGTCTACTACAGATTTATAAATTGCAGCCAAGGATATTTCTTCTGTCTGACCGCCCATTGCACCCATATTGCCCAACGAAGAGTCCTCAAATTCTGCGCCGGGAAAGCTTGACTCAGAATGAGGTTCAGAAGACAGGGAGACCTCCCACATCAAACTTTTTACTGGCCCCAGGAGGGGTACCTGCTCTTTATTTGTCGACTCTTTATGCACCATAGTATTGTCCAGACTTTTTCCGTCCATATTAGAGATGTTCGATTCATTCCACAGACTGGTTGTTGACCCATCCAATGATCCAGATCTAGACCCCCCATCTTTCTCATCATGACCAAGATGTTCATCTCCCGATGAATCCGAGGGTTCTGAAAGAGAGTAAAACTTCTCCCCTGAGACCCCCTCTCTGTTACTCTCTTTACTAGTCTTAACTTCGCTTCCCTCTTTATGACCGTGGCCCATATAGGAATCCAATATAGGTGCGTTTAAATCCACGTTTAGCCCACCGTGCCTTGGCTCCGATACATTCTGTTGTGGCTCAGGAATGGTCTGGTTGAAAATCCAAGAGGGGTCTTTTTCCTTATCAAGATGTGCCTTGTCATGCAGCAAATGTATTACACCCCCGGGGTTTTCATCCATTGAGATATTCGCTGATGTTACGTGTTATCCGAAATACCAGCCTCAGCCTCAACATTCGCCATTTTTTCCTGTATGCCAATAGTATTCTCCTTTCTCAATTTTACGAACATTGGTGGGATTTTTTTTTTAACATCCGCGTGCTGTTCCCCCCCATGCAGGGAGGTACTCAGATCGCCAGTTATGCCCTCCAGAGACGTTTTTAAGTTAGTTCCACCCTTCATCATGGTCTCTCTTCTATTCCCGGCCTGAGGATCTCTGGTCTTACCACCACGAGCAGATTTTGGGGGCATGATGACACAGATTAGAGTAGTACAGTTGCGTTTGGGAATATCAGCACTTACAGCGTTTGTCAAAGTTAACGCTCCTTTAATTGCCTGCCGCTCACCCGTGTGTGTCGCTGCATCCCATATGATCCACCGCCCCTTCTCACTGCCGACCTCCACAGTGCGCTTACCGACAGAATTTCTCCAGCGCACCGCCTCCGAGGACCCGGGCGTATCTCTCTCGTGTCTGTAGCGGCCTCAAAGAGCTGTCCAGCGAGGGCGCGTGCCTCTGTTTTCCACTACCGCGGCTGACAACCAATTTGGTATCGTGGGTATCGTACACCAAGGACGATTGCTGGGCAATCCCTTGGTTTCCCTTCCACGTAGGTGAGCGGTAAGTGAATAGTTAGGCGAGTTGATAGAGCCCAGAGCAATCGCCACCGCCAGATGCCTTTACTTTCCTCCAGCAACATTCAGTTACAGTTTTCCATCCTTTTTCCGTTTCCTTTTCCAAGCGTCCACATAAATACCATGTCCCGGTATATTGTCAGTATGTCATCGGAGTATTCTATAAGCAGTAGTCTATGAAGAAGGAGAGTTCAGCGAGGAGCTCATCTCTCACACGTCCGACTACGTTTCTGGATCAGATGTATTGTAACCTGAAAAATATGGAAACTTGTTAGCAAATGTTTTTGAACTACCTTTTGGTGGTGTAGGACAATGCTCCCATTGGTTAAACATAAACACATTTGTAGGGTATGCAGATTTATGCAAATAATGATGACCATAGTGGTTATAGCAGTACAGCTGTTCATAGTCTGATGAACCCTCTAAATATTCAGTTTTAGAAAATGCAGCAGATTTTTCTAGGTCAAACATTATGTCGTTAACAGTCTCAAAGTCCCAATCATCAGAATAGGTACTGAACGAAATTAGATCACTTAGTGAAATTTTAAACAAATGTGGAATGTTCAATTGTTCCGTCGGGCCAAAGATATCAAAATCAGTTTTGTCCCACACTATACCATCCTGTATAGGAACGGCTGTGATGTTCACTGTTGACAAGTCTCTTGCTTCACGATGGGAAGATTTATGAGGTTTCAAAAGTACGTTCACATCTTTTCCTTCAGTGTTCACATGGATGTATCTGCCACTTATAAGCACGCTCACAGTTGTAACCAAAGCTAGCCAGAGCAGGAAAACAAATAGTCCAGATATAATCCAGAGTTCAATCCATGGAGAAACCAAATAAGTCTTTTTCAGAAAGTGAAGAAAGTCTTGTAGTTGCTGCTTGAGTTTGAATGATGCTGGTGTCGTTTCAGGTTCACTTGGATCTTCTGAGAACGTATCAAAGTTAATAAAATAGCCAGAAGCAGTTCTGTCAATTGTTGGAATTGCATCAGGATTTGTTGAAATTGCTGGAACCAGTTGATCACTTGCTACATTGGTGCAGACAGGTGTATTTGGATGAACTGTTACTTGATTTTCAAGAGGGATGAGTTCCATAGCATTGTTGCTCAGTCCTTCATCTGTTACTGCTGAAGTCCCAATTGTTATCAGTCTTTCAGTCTGAACCTCTTGGATAGTAGCGAGAGGAGTGCGTCTGCTACTAGGTCAGAGTCCACGAGGCCTACTATTTAGTATTGGCCACATACTGTAGTTTGATGAGGTCGATGGACACAAATCTTTTCTCGTTTCTTCCAGCAAGGGGCGGCAGAAGTACTGTTCTTGTTCCTTGAACTGCTAGGACAGGTACTGGTTGTCTGTAAGAAGGTCCAAATTCCTTCTTGTCTGCAATCTTTTCTCTTACTAGATCCCCAACTTTTGGAATCCAGACAGGCCTTGCTGGGACCGCCGGTTTTTCCCCAGTGGTGGCCGGCTGCAGGAATACGTTGCTTTGTTTTGATCTCAGTTCATTGAGTTCCTGTAAAACAGCCAAACGATCTTTTATATCAAACTGTTTATTTTCCACCACTGTGCCTACGTGATCGAGGTCTGGTACCCACATTCTTGTCCCAAATAGGACCTCATATGGAGTGACCCCCCTTAGAGAACTTCTTGGCAGATTGTTTAATGAGCGTTGGACCCCATAAAGATGTTTGACCCACCCATCACCCGAACCTAATACCCTAGCTGTTATAGACTGCTTTATGTCCCGGTTTTTCCTTTCCACAACCGAATTTCCCTCAGGATGGAATGGAGAGGAGTACCGCAATGCAACGCCCAGACTGGCCATGGATTCTTTGTAAGCCCGAGAGCTAAACGCAGGGCCCTGGTCAGAATGTAGCGTGCCTATTGCGTATGTGCCAATAAAGACTCGCAAATCTTTTATAACAGTTCGAGCGTCAGCCGAGCGCTGAGGCCATATCCATAGGAACCTTGATTCAGTATTTGTGGGATTGCATTTGTCCAGTGGGATGCCTGCGCATAGATAGTCGAATGCTGTCTAACAATGGTGTCTGTACTGGGCAGCTACATTCGTAGCACGGTGTCTGGTGGCTTTCTCGCTGCTGTTTACAGTCTATGCAGTCATTGATGAAGATATGAATATGTGTATTCATTCCTGGCCACCAGTACATCTCTTTTAACGTCAAAATTGTTTTAGAGATCCCTAGATGTGACAGACCCTCCCCCAAATGTGCTTCATAAATCAAAGCTGCTCTACGTTCCATGTTTGGAATTACCCTATCCCCCACTCCAGGGATTCGAGCAAAAGGAACGTTGTTCGCATCAATTACATAAGAGTACTTGAGTGGAAACGTTTTTGGTAATGCTGCACTGCTGCCCTTGCTTGAAGCATTGACAGCCAACATTATCTCACCTTCTATTTTTATTTTTGAACGAGTGATCGCAGCTACGGAAGCCGCCTGAACAGCCCCCTTTGCGGCTTCGTCAGCCAATGAATTCCCTGCAACGTGAACGCCATCACATTGATGACTCAGTGTGTGGATCACGTGAACCTTTGGTAGTTCGTTTTTCAACTGAACTACTTGTTCTCAAAGCATTTTGTGCTTTATTGTGCCACCTTTCGCATCTTTGAAACCATTTTCAAGCCAGTTTTGTATATATTCATTACACGACTGAACACAGTAAAGGAATCGCACACTATTAGTGTGGGGAATTCTCGATCTGTACTTTCAAGTGCCAGTTTGAATGCTTGTAGCTCAGCTCGCTGAGCTGTACAATCTCCTAGAGACTGGGTTTTTGTGACCATAGGTCTGAAGATGCCATCTCGCATGCGACCTTTAACGATTGCACACGCTGCACTGTAAGCTTGCTTACTCCCTGTTGCGGGCTGTGCGGATCCGTCAGTGTAAATTATAAATTTGTACTGATCGAGAGGCAGAACTTCAGTGGGCAGAGGACATTCTTGTTCATATTGCAGGAATGCTTGTGTTTTTAAATCGGGATCAAAAACGTATTCAACATCTGTTGCAGCAAGAGAATTAACCCATTGTATCCATCTTGGATGTAATGCTTTAGCATTTGGAATGCTTGCCTTTGTGACCGCTTCTAAAGCTGGTACTGGGGTTTCGACAATAATGCGTTTCCCTTGTGCTAGGGCTCTTTCTTTTGCTACTGCAGTTTGAACTGCTGTCAGAATTTTTTCAGTTGAAGTGAAGCGCGTTTCTGCTTGTGTATACAAATGAGATTTGTATGCAATTGGTATTTTTTCACCCTCATTAAATGTTAAGTAGGTGAATCCGCATTGACCCGAAATTATTCGGATCACTAAATTGCGTTGACTTACACGTGTTTGTAAGTGATTTGTTGCTAACATGTTAGCCTGGAGTGAACGCAAGATTTCTGTGTGTTCATTTGTCCAATTTTTGATTGAATAATCAGGTTTGATTAATGCGTAGAGAGGTTTAACCCTTTCTGCGTAATTTAGAATGTATGTTCTTCCAAAATTGAGGAAACCCAGGATGGATTGTAAGTTTTTTAGCGTTTTTGGAGGTTGGAGCAGCGCACACTTCTCTTGAAAGTTAGCTGCCAAGCTCTTGCCCTCACTTGAAAGCTCATATCCTAGAAATAGGACATTGAGATGGGCAATTCTGGACTTTTTAAAGTTGAATTTGTAGCCCTCAGAGGCGAAGCCCAGTATAATGGTGCTCACCCTGTTCAAGTGTTTTTCCAGGTCATTGTCTGTCAGATATATGTCATCGACATAGGACAATGCCTCATTGTCATAGATTTGTAGTAACTCCGTTACCCTCGCTGAGAATAACCCTGGGCTGTTTTTGAACCCTTGTGGGAGTCGACAAAATTGACGCTGGGTCCCCATTATTGAGAAAGCTGTTAAGTACTTGCTTTCAGGTGCTATGTTTTGACAAAAGAAACCATTTGAGTTGTCTAATGTGGGTTTATATTTTTTACGCACAATGTTATTCATTAATGCTGTGCTATGTGCATTTTTCACTCCAAATGTTTTAGAACAAGTGTTTAAGTGTCTGTAATCCAAAACTAGACGATATGTATTGTCTGGTTTGGAGACAGGAAACAAAGGATTGTTCATTGAGGAGGTGCATGTTTCAATCACCCCTTGGTATTCAAGTTGATCTAAGATCTCCCTGACCTGTTTTTTAGCTTCTTGCTTTATTGGATACTGCCTTTGTGCAGTTGGTTCATGTTTCAGATGTATTTTATGGTGAGGTGAGTCCTCATCCCCTCCTACATGATTTTTATATAATGCTGGGTCCTGGGCTACTGCCCATTTCCTGGCAAATGTATATTTTAGGTGTATTGGAATATGGTTGGAGAAGGCAGGCATAATAATGTCCTCGCCGTGTGGGCACTCCCTGACAAATTGTGGTGGCCAGTCTTTTTCTGCTAGAAGTATGTCATAGCCCCTTGATAGTCTCTCCCAAAAAGTGCTTTCACCTGTCTGGGTATGTCTCCCTCCATCCGGAGTGTTATTTCATATAACTTTTGTGGAGTACTAACCCTGGTGTCTACAGTCTCAACTGTAATGTACTCATTCAAGTCCACTATCTCCAGAAGTTCCTTCAGGTTCTGGCGAGCTATTGTGACTTCTGCCGCACTGTCCAGCATTGTCAGAGCCCATTTTCCGTTCTTGAGTTGTGTTCTCAGTATTCTCGGCATGTCTGATCTTTAGACCTGCTACTTTCTTTTTGGAGAATTGAGGTTTTGCTTTATTTTTTGGAGCGTGTTTTTCTTCCTTGGATTTCACGCGTTCTTCTCTATGTTCTGACCGTCCTCTTCTTTCCGAAGTCTGTGACGAGATCTGAAAGGGACGAGAGGAACGTGTATCAGTATCTTGATACATGTCAGGTTTTCTCAAATTATCCCTGTTCCTGAGGTTATACCTCCTTTCAGAGGGATTGAGAACGTTTCTCGTTTGAATTTTGTTTATTAGTCTCCCACTTCTTTTTAGAAGATGTAGGAGTTTGTTTAATTGAGTCCTTCTCAGGACTTTCAGATAGTTTCGGCTTCACTGGTCTTCCACCCAAACTATTGCTGCCTAATTCTGCATAAGATTGTTCAATTATTCTGGGTAGCTCTGTTTGATGTTCTGTAACATCAAATTCCCTTAATTTTTGGCGGATCGCCACTGCTGCTGCCTCCCCTTTAATATTAGATAATATTATGGTTGAGACCTGGTCGAAATTTTTCAGTAATTTCATACCTAAATTCAGAGCAGGCCCTGCCCCGTATTCGTTTTGCATTTGTTTCAGGACATCAGGTATTACCGCAATTGACGGAATACCATGTGTTTTAGTATAGATGGCAGCAAAGACTGAGCCCCAAGCGGTGCAGTCTTCCAGTTGTGGTGTGATCCCCATCGGTAAACTGATTGTTAGGATTCTGTGTTTCTCATACGGGCTAGTATTTGGAAATACTGCTTCGATTTGAGTAATTTTTTGAGCTATCCAAAATGGAATTTGCTCACGTTTTGTGGGCATTTTACCCATGACTGCGTATAGAGTCTGTGGTGTAATTTTTAGTGTATTCCCCTGTTGAGGAGTTTGATTTGGAAGTGTCAATGGTGGTTGGACTGTGAAAGTCCGCATGACATATTGGACTAATTGTCTGTAGATTTTTATTAACTCTGTAAGTTGAGTAAGTAGTTCCTCATCCGTCATTATATCCAGTTCAGGATGAGGTGTGTAGCCGGCTAGAATCGGCCATGTTGCTCCTGGTCTACCTAGTGGACCGAGCCTGGCAATGTTTCTGTGATGTTTTAGGGCGCCTTTAAACCAGAGCTGATGCTCCTGGTATGTTAATGGAATTTCTATATCCTCGAAAGGAATATATTCCTCTGGTGGATCATCTTCTTTGTAGAAGTGAAACATTTTTGTAACTGAATTTGATTCAGGAAATATTACCCATGAATAGAATACCTCTGTCTGAAAGGATTCGTGTGCCTCTATCACGAAAACTGCTCTACCGCCTCTTGGTGGTATGTCATGTTTTATAAGTTTTAGAGTGAAGGCTCTTCTTAAGTTCGGATGGATGTCTATAACACCCTCCTCGGTTTCATTTAAACCGGTAAAGTTAAAAGTCATTCCCAAAAGCTGTACTATTCGCTCTCGGCACTTTCGTTCAAGGAGAGCTTTCTCCATTTCGCTCAGAGTGATGTCTGCGAATAGGCTGGCCATAGCGTAATAGCAGGAAGAGAAATAGAATTCCGGCAACAAGTGCTAGAATTAATGGTATGCCACCAAACACCGAATGTGCAAAGTTCGGGATGATTCCGAGTAATGCCTGGAAAGGTGCTAACAGACCGGAGCAGATGCTCTTAAATACATGTACAATTCCGGTTGTATCAGACATGTTAAAGATACGTCCTTTCATTTCTACGAAATGTATAGGGCAGTTTGTACGTATTAAAGTCTTGTAGATCATAGATTTCTTTGGCCGAGGTCAAAGGCACTGTTTGCTGTAAAAGCATGGCTTTCATTCTGCTCAAAGTATCAAATCTTATAAAAGAGACGTTCAGCGAAGGCCATAGAGGCGACTCCCTGACTGTGTCTATTGGGGCAAACAATACTTGCATACAGCAAGTGACCCTGGAGTTGACCGTTACTCGATATGGGATGCCTGGCAACATACCGCAGCAACTCTGATCATTCAACATGAGGTAACTCCCATTAGAAAGTTGTCCAAACGTTGGATTAATCACAGCAGCTGGTGTACCCTGCTGATGGCAAGACAAATTTGCCACAGAACCATTGCAAGCCCCGTGTAAAGAAATGTCCTGACATATAAGTGAACCGCTCAGTGCACTTTTACAGTGTGTACCGCTCAAAAACACTTCACGATCCCCACTCCAACATCTATATGTATACGGTAAATCCCAAGATGTCTTAATGTATTCCTTACCCAACCTTTCATATTTGCCTGCTTGCATTTGTCTGAGGAAATACTGAAACTGAAAAGTAGTCACAGGTAGTGTGATTTTGCCATGAATAAGCCATTCTGTAGCTGGTTTTTCTGCCACTGTGAACGGTAACTTTTCCAGTTTTTCAATGCTCAGCACTGTATACTTTGCTCCTCTTTGTGCCAGTTCGATCTGTTTATCAGTTAGATTGTATTCTGCAAACAGAGCCGACGTGTTTATGAAACGCCAAGGCACATAGCCTGCACGCAAAGATTGCAGCATCCAGCTTAATAACACAATAGAACGTAATTGAGATTGGCCTTGCTGTAACATCGCCAAATCTTGTTCTAGTATGTCGATAGCAGAGGATACAATGCCATCCAATGAATATATTCTGGAGGACAAAGTTGTTAACCCATTGTCGACCACAGTGAGTGTTTTCTCTAAATTAATACGATTAAGTTCACGTATTCGTTCTGCGGCCTCCATCTGTGACACCTTCCATGCTTCATTATAAACAGCATAAATACTGGCATATATGAAACGTTTTTGACGCGGTTTTCTTGGTCCAAGCAAGAATTCCCTAAGGTCTGCGTCTTCTGTAAGTAAGGATAAGTGTTGTTTCACATTCTGTAGTGTAGTTTTCTGCAGCCAATCGAGGCATAATTTTCCTACACTGTATGTTGTTACTACCCCCGGATGCTGTCTTTGGACGTATGTTGGGTCTGGCCTATGAATAGTAAAGCCCTGAGTTTTATTCAGGAATCTTTCCTGACAGTTGTTCGTGTCTGTGGGCCAGATCAACCATTTTCTCCAATCAGGATTAGATCTGTTGAGTTGTAGTATTTGGTCAACTGTAACCGCTGCCTGTGTTTTGTTATCACCGGCAGGTGTTGGTACAGAAGGTGTTTTCATCTCTTTGATCTTGGCTAGTCCAAGACAAGATGTTTGTTGGATAGTTTCATTCAAAAACATTATTTGTTCAGGGATGATACAGGCTCTAAATAAAGCTTCTATCCACTGCACTTGCCAATCTTTTGTACCCCATACAGTTTTTGTGTCTACTGTGTCTTTCCATAAGTCGAAACCCTGTCTAGACAGTTGGGCAATAAATGCTGCAGAGTAAATCTGTTTCGTATTAGTTAACATAATTTTCAGTCCTGTTTTGTTTACATTTTATAGTAAAACGTTTCTGGACCAGATGTATTCTAACCTGAAAAATATGGAAACTTGTTAGCAAATGTTTTTGAACTACCTTTTGGTGGTGTAGGACAATGCTCCCATTGGTTAAACATAAACACATTTGTAGGGTATGCAGATTTATGCAAATAATGATGACCATAGTGGTTATAGCAAAACAGCTGTTCATAGTCTGATGAACCCTCTAAATATTCATTTTTAGAAAATGCAGCAGATTTTTCTAGGTCAAACATTATGTCGTTAACAGTCTCAAAGTCCCAATCATCAGAATAGGTACTGAACGAAATTAGATCACTTAGTGAAATTTTAAACAAATGTGGAATGTTCAATTGTTCCGTCGGGCCAAAGATATCAAAATCAGTTTTGTCCCACACTATACCATCCTGTATAGGAACGGCTGTGATGTTCACTGTTGACAAGTCTCTTGCTTCACGATGGGAAGATTTATGAGGTTTCAAAAGTACGTTCACATCTTTTCCTTCAGTGTTCACATGGATGTATCTGCCACTTATAAGCACGCTCACAGTTGTAACCAAAGCTAGCCAGAGCAGGAAAACAAATAGTCCAGATATAATCCAGAGTTCAATCCATGGAGAAACCAAATAAGTCTTTTTCAGAAAGTGAAGAAAGTCTTGTAGTTGCTGCTTGAGTTTGAATGATGCTGGTGTCGTTTCAGGTTCACTTGGATCTTCTGAGAACGTATCAAAGTTAATGAAATAGCCAGAAGCAGTTCTGTCAATTGTTGGAATTGCATCAGGATTTGTTGAAATCGCTGGAACCAGTTGATCACTTGCTACATTGGTGTAGACAGGTGTATTTGGAGGAACTGTTACTTGATTTTCAAGAGGGATGAGTTCCATAGCATTGTTGCTCAGTCCTTCATCTGTTACTGCTGAAGTCCCAATTGTTATCAGTCTTTCAGTCTGAACCTCTTGGATAGTAGCGAGAGGAGTGCGTCTGCTACTAGGTCGGAGTCCACGAGGCCCACTATTTAGTATTGGCCACATACTGTAGTTTGATGAGGTCGATGGACACAAATCTTTTCTTGTTTCTTCCAGCAAGGGGCGGCAGAAGTACTGTTCTTGTTCCTTGAACTGCTAGGACAGGTACTGGTTGTCTGTAAGAAGGTCCAAATTCCTTCTTGCCCGCAATCTTCTCTCTGACTAGAGCCCCAACTTTTGGAATCCAGACAGGCCTTGCTGGGACCGCCGGTTTTTCCCCAGTGGTGGTCGGGTTGCAGGAATACGTTGCTTTGTTTTGATCTCAGTTCATTGAGTTCCTGTAAAACAGCCAAACGACCTTTGATATCAAACGGTTTATTTTCCACCACTGTGCCTACGTGATCGAGGTCTGGTACCCACATTCTTGTCCCAAATAGGACCTCATATGGAGTGACTCCCCCTAGAGAACTTCTTGGCAGATTGTTTAATGAGCGTTGGACCCCATAAAGATGTTTGACCCACACATCACCCGAACCTAATACCCTAGCTGTTATAGACTGCTTTATGTCCCGGTTTTTCCTTTCCACAACCGAATTTCCCTCAGGATGGAATGGAGAGGAGTACCGCAATGCAACGCCCAGACTGGCCATGGCTTCTTTGTAAGCACAAGAGCTAAACGCAGGGCCCTGGTCAGAATGTAGCGTGCCTATTGCGTATGTGCCGATAAAGACTCGCAAATCTTTTATAACAGTTCGAGTGTCAGCCGAGCGCTGAGGCCATATCCATAGGAACCTTGATTCAGTATTTGTGGGATTGCATTTGTCCAGTGGGACGCCTGCGCATAGATAGTCGAATGCTGTCTAACAATGGTGTCTGTACTGGGCAGCTACATTCGTAGCACGGCGTCTGGTGGCTTTCTCGCTGCTGTTTACAGTCTATGCAGTCATTGATGAAGATATGAATATGTGTATTCATTCCTGGCTACCAGTACATCTCTTTTAACGTCAAAATTGTTTTAGAGATCCCTAGATGTGACAGACCCTCCCCCAAATGTGCTTCATAAATCAAAGCTGCTCTACGTTCCATGTTTGGAATTACCCTATCCCCCACTCCAGGGATTCGAGCAAAAGGAACGTTGTTCGCATCAATTACATAAGAGTACTTGAGTGGAAATGTTTTTGGTAACGCTGCACTGCTGCCCTTGCTTGAAGCATTGACAGCCAACATTATCTCACCGTCTATTTTTATTTTTGAACGAGTGATCGCAGCTACGGAAGCCGTCTGAACAGCCCCCTTTGCGGCTTCGTCAGCCAATGAATTCCCTGCAACCTGAACGCCATCACATTGATGACTCAGTGTGTGGATCACGTGAGCCTTTGGTAGTTCGTTTTTCAACTGAACTACTTATTCCCAAAGCATTTTGTGCTTTATTGTGCCACCTTTCGCATCTTTGAAACCATTTTCAAGCCAGTTTTGTATATATTCATTACACGACTGAACACAGTAAAAGGAATCGCACACTATTAGTGTGGGGAATTCTCGATCTGTACTTTCAAGTGCCAGTTTGAATGCTTGTAGCTCAGCTCGCTGAGCTGTACAATCTCCTAGAGACTGGGTTTTTGTGACCATAGGTCTGAAGATGCCATCTCGCATGAGACCTTTAACGATTGCACACGCTGCACTGTAAGCTTGCTTACTCCCTGTTGCGGGCTGTGCGGATCCGTCAGTGTAAATTATAAATTCGTACTGATCGAGAGGCAGAATTTCAGTGGGCAGAGGACATTCTTGTTCATATTGCAGGAATGCTTGTGTTTTTAAATTGGGATCAAAAACGTGTTCAACATCTGTTGCAGCAAGAGAATTAACCCATTGTATCCATCTTGGATGTAATGCTTTAGCATTTGGAATGCTTGCTTTTGTGACCGCTTCTAAAGCTGGTACTGGGGTTTCGACAATAATGCGTTTCCTTTGTGCTAGGGCTCTTTCTTTTGCTACTGCAGTTTGAACTGCTGTCAGAATTTTTTCAGTTGAAGTGAAGCGCATTTCTGCTTGTGTATACAAATGAGATTTGTATGCAATTGGTATTTTTTCACCCTCATTAAATGTTAAGTAGGTGAATCCGCATTGACCCGAAATTATTCGGATCACTAAATTGCGTTGACTTACACGTGTTTGTAAGTGATTTGTTGCTAACATGTTAGCCTGGAGTGAACGCAAGATTTCTGTGTGTTCATTTGTCCAATTTTTGATTGAATAATCAGGTTTGATTAATGCGTAGAGAGGTTTAACCCTTTCTGCGTAATTTAGAATGTATGTTCTTCCAAAATTGAGGAAACCCAGGATGGATTGTAAGTTTTTTAGCGTTTTTGGAGGTTGGAGCAGCGCACACTTCTCTTGAAAGTTAGCTGCCAAGCTCTTGCCCTCACTTGAAAGCTCATATCCTAGAAATAGGACATTGAGATGGGCAATTCTGGACTTTTTAAAGTTGAATTTGTAGCCCTCAGAGGCGAAGCCCAGTATAATGGTGCTCACCCTGTTCAAGTGTTTTTCCAGGTCATCGTCTGTCAGATATATGTCATCGACATAGGACAATGCCTCATTGTCATAGATTTGTAGTAACTCCGTTACCCTCGCTGAGAATAACCCTGGGCTGTTTTTGAACCCTTATGGGAGTCGACAAAATTGATGCTGGGTCCCCATTATTGAGAAAGCTGTTAAGTACCTGCTTTCAGGTGCTATGTTTTGACAAAAGAAACCATTTGAGATGTCTAATGTGGTTTTATATTTTTTACGCAAAATGTTATTCATTAATGCTGTGCTATGTGCATTTTGCACTGCAAATGTTTTAGAACAAGTGTTTAAGTGTCTGTAATCCAAAACTAGACGATATGTATTGTCTGGTTTGGAGACAGGAAACAAAGGATTGTTCATTGAGGAGGTGCATGTTTCAATCACCCCTTGGTATTCAAGTTGATCTAAGATCTCCCTGACCTGTTTTTTTAGCTTCTTGCTTTATTGGATACTGCCTTTGTGCAGTTGGTTCATGTTTCAGATGTATTTTATGGTGAGGTGAGTCCTCATCCCATCCTACATGATTTTTATATAATGCTGGGGCCTGGGCTACTGCCCATTTCCTGGCATATGTATATTTTAGGTGTATTGGAATATGGTTGGAGAAGGCAGGCATAATAATGTCCTCGCCGTGTGGGCACTCCCTGACAAATTGTGGTGGCCAGTCTTTTTCTGCTAGAAGTATGTCATAGCCCCTTGATAGTCTCTCCCAAAAAAGTGCTTTCACCTGTCTGGGTATGTCTCCCTCCATCCGGAGTGTTATTTCATATAACTTTTGTGGAGTACTAACCCTGGTGTCTACAGTCTCAACTGTAATGTACTCATTCAAGTCCACTATCTCCAGAAGTTCCTTCAGGTTCTGGCGAGCTATTGTGACTTCTGCCGCACTGTCCAGCATTGTCTGAGCCCATTTTCCGTTCTTGAGTTGTGTTCTCAGTATTCTCGGCATGTCTGATCTTTAGACCTGCTACTTTCTTTTTGGAGAATTGAGGTTTTGCTTTATTTTTTGGAGCGTGTTTTTCTTCCTTGGATTTCACGCTTTCTTCTCTATGTTCTGACCATCCTCTTCTTTCCGAAGTCTGTGACGAGATCTGAAAGGGACGAGAGGAACGTGTATCAGTATCTTGATACCTGTCAGGTTTTCTCAAATTATCCCTGTTCCTGAGGTTATACCTCCTTTCAGAGGGATTGAGAACGTTTCTCGTTTGAATTTTGTTTATTAGTCTCCCACTTCTTTTTAGAAGATGTAGGAGTTTGTTTAATTGAGTCCTTCTCAGGACTTTCAGATAGTTTCGGCTTCACTGGTCTTCCACCCAAACTATCTCTGCCTAATTCTGCATAAGATTGTTCAATTATTCTGGTTAGCTCTGTTTAATGTTCTGTAACATCAAATTCCCTTAATTTTTGGCGGATCGCCACTGCTGCTGCCTCCCCTTTAATATTAGATAATATTATGGTTGAGACCTGGTCGAAATTTTTCAGTAATTTCATACCTAAATTCAGAGCAGGCTCTGCCCCGTATTCATTTTGCATTTGTTTCAGGACATCAGGTATTACCGCAATTGACGGAATACCATGTGTTTTAGTATAGATGGCAGCAAAGTCTGAGCCCCAAGTGGTGCAGTCTTCCAGTTGTGGTGTGATCCCCATCGGTAAACTGATTGTTAGGATTCTGTGTTTCTCATACGGGCTAGTATTTGGAAATACTGCTTCGATTTGAGTAATTTTTTGAGCTATCCAAAATGGAATTTGCTCACGTTTTGTGGGCATTTTACCCATGACTGCGTATAGAGTCTGTGGTGTAATTTTTAGTGTATTCCCCTGTTGAGGAGTTTGATTTGGAAGTGTCAATGGTGGTTGGACTGTGAAAGTCCGCATGACATATTGGACTAATTGTCTGTAGATTTTTATTAACTCTGTAAGTTGAGTAAGTAGTTCCTCATCCGTCATTATATCCAGTTCAGGATGAGGTGTGTAGCCGGCTAGAATCGGCCATGTTGCTCCTGGTCTACCTAGTGGACCGAGCCTGGTAATGTTTCTGTGATGTTTTAGGGCGCCTTTAAACCAGAGATGATGCTCCTGGTATGTTAATGGAATTTCTATATCCTCGAAAGGAATATATTCCTCTGGTGGATCATCTTCTTTGTAGAAGTGAAACATTTTTGTAACTGAATTTGATTCAGGAAATATTACCCATGAATAGAATACCTCTGTCTGAAAGGATTCGTGTGCCTCTATCACGAAAACTGCTCTACCGCCTCTTGGTGGTAGGCCATGTTTTATAAGTTTTAGAGTGATGGCTCTTCTTAAGTTCGGATGGATGTAGATAACACCCTCCTCGGTTTCATTTAAACCGGTAAAGTTAAAAACGGCTGCTTGGGCTGGATCAGCCACAGCTCCACCGTTTCCGGTGGCATCGTCCCCGTTTATGGACATTTTGTTATTTTTGAAAAATGTAGAACAAGTTTCAAGGAAACAAAGATAAGGTGCACAATATTTTGGAACACTGTATCCTTCAATGTTGAGCAAACCAAACAGCTAATATATAGGGTACTTCCCTATGTAGCCGTGGCAGATACTTAACCCTGCCCACTCCAGACGTCTTTTGGAGTATATGGGTAGGGGTCTTTGAGAGAAAAAGCATGGCTGAGTTACTCAGTATCTAGCGTTAAATTACCGCCTTACCAAACGTTGGGCGCCATGTAGTGTAGCTCCTATTTCCCTAATAGGCTCTGCGCATTGGAATAATATACCCTATAGGTTTGACATAGGACTGAGGTCGGTATGTCCCTATCGAGTATATTAAACTTAATTACTTGTGCCAGCTAGCTCAGAGGCCACTAGAAACTCCTTGACAAACAAGAAGGGAGTAGTTTCTGGCAGCCGCAAAACATGACAACTTTGTTTCCCTTTAGAATCAGAACGTGTCCCAGAGTCGTGAAAACAATAGATAACTATTTCACTCAGCTCAATCGTGCACGCTTAGTTTTCCTCAAAGTTACACAGAAAGAATAGACGGGCGTTTCAATAAAAGATTTATTGAACAGTCTTGGTTCTCGTGTAAGTAATATGTGCTGCTACGATCACAAGACAGTATGCAAGATAAATAATGTACAGCGTAAGCAGTAGAAATAAATAATACTGCGCTAGCATGATCTTTAGTAGATATTCATTTACATAAATAACATAGACTAAAAATGCGAGTACTCATACGATGCGTTTCTAAGCTAGTTCTACCCCAATGTACCTAACCTGTCCTAGGTGTAGGGAGAGGTATGAAGTAGGTGAAGTATTCCTTACTACGGTATACTAAGAGTATGTTAAGTCTAGTATGCCTAGTATGCCAAGAGTCCCTCTAGGTTCTAGTCAGCTCCATACCTTAAAGAATGAGAGAGGTGGGAATCTCTTGCCAGACTCGAACTCCAACACCCCGCAAGGGAAGTCAGATCACTGGAAGCTGGACTCTCTGCGTGCCGAGATGACAGCGTCTTCTCAGTGCGTCAGGCCGGGAAACGGGCTCCTCTGAAGTCGAGGTCTCCTCTAGTTTACAAGGGCTAGGGAAGGTATATTTATACCTGAGAGGTACCTCAGAACGTTAGCATTGACGTGAATCGGACAGCGGAAGACGTCATGAATGAACCCCTAAGGTATAACGGTTCATGTATAATAGATGAGTCCTTGAAGAAATCAATAGTCCTGTGCTAGGGAAACTCCCGAAGCCTAAGGGTCTGTTCTTCAAGAACTCATTGTGACGTTAGGGTGGATGGATGTCGGAGACCATGCCTGTATTTGGAGTGCACGGTTTAATGCCTAAATAAGGACTGGGATTTTATGCCTATATAAGGGCAGGGCGAATTGGGCCTATATAAGGACATGATACAGGAAATCCCGTGTATGGACACCCTAAGAGGAATACAACAGTGACAAACAGTTCTTGTTGGTGTTCAGTCACCTCCGCAATCAGGACCTGGTTTTCCTGCAGGCTGAATTTAGGATTCCTCTTCCTCTTGGCCTTCACATGGGTCTTTGGCTGGTCCTCCTGGGTATTTGTGGGCATGTTTGTGGCCTCTGGACTGGTCCCAGCTTCTTCCATTGCTCCTCTGGTATTTTCCTTTTTTTTTTTTTCTGCTTGGCGGGCCTTTTATAATGCATTTTCCTGCTGAACGTGTAAAATGCAGGCCTGGTGCCAATTAGCGATCGGATTCTGTAGCTGATTGGCCCATCGCCACTTTTTCCACGTTAGCGTGCGTTTTTTTATCGCCGTCACGCTAAATCTATCGCCGTCCATTTCCGCCGGAAAAGGTAGCTATCGCCTGTTAGCGGCGTGTTGCTAATACGCCGCTAATGCGGCGATAGATTCCAGCGTTCGGCGGCGATAAGGAAACTCACGCTAATATAAATATCGCCATTTGTTGATAATATGCTCCATCGCTTTTTAATTATCTTCATGTGTTTCAGTTCATATTTTAATTGTATTTGTTATTATTGTTTGTATAGTTGTTAAGCATATTTCTAAATATAGTTTGTAATTTTAAATGATTTATCATTTTTAATTTAATTGCTAATAGTATTAGCTATATATTAGATGCAGACTGCTAGGTTTGTAGGAGTGTAGGGTTGGTAGTTAATTAAGTATTCAGTAATTAACAAGTAATGTATTAATAATTATTTAATTGAATATTAATTATGTTAATTAATTTATTTATAATGGTTTTTTTTCTTCAGAACATTCCGACATTTTATTTAAAAACCAACAAAAAATAGTCAAGAGTCATCAAAAATGGCTCATGTAACACTTAAATATAAACACTTGTGTGTTCCAGCACACCACAATCCGCATTATACAACAGATGCTGCTCCTTAGACAGTCCTGTACAGTTTATGAAACATTATGCATCAACGTTACATAGCAACGACTTCTTTGGACCAGCAATGTGCTAGAAATTAAACCTTCTTTGCGAAGGGGGAAAATCACCAACAGAGGCATATGGATAACCATTGGATGTCTATTAGAAGCCCAAAATGTGCAAGCATGGGGTTCTCCATCAAATAACAGGCCGAACAAATACTTTAACAGATTTCAAGAGCTGTGTCTTAAGACCCTTTCTTTCAAATGTCACTCAGAAAAGGGGTCTCTGGGCCAGTGACCTCAGCTACCAGAACACATGGTCACCTGTCGCCTCTTCTCTTCTGCCAGACACTTGAACTCCCCTTGCACCTGCCAAAAGACCCAGGGGGATATTCACAAGGACTTATCTCCAATTTATCTCCACCTTAACTCATCAAAAGTGGAGATAGATTTAACACCCCATTCACAAGTGGGTGCAAACTGCAGACATCGCCATTATTCAAGAGATGACTGCCCCAAAAGTTATCTCCAGGGTGGACACCACCATCTAACCCTAATGAGATGCAGAGTAGGCATTCCCGTGCAAAAACACACAAAAAAACCACAACACCACTTTTACAACGAACTGCCAGATCCGCGATGCGAACCAAAAACAGGCGATAAGCCGCGGTAGCACCAGGGATTTAACACCTGCCTTTTGCTGGTGCTAAGCAGGACGACTACCCGCAGCATGAAAGGGAGCCCAGCCAAGAGCCACACCTGAAGACCCGCAGTTGCCATGGAGACAATGATCATGCAGCTCCTAAACCCATGAGGGCCACAACACCCACCTCCACCACCCCCAGCCCCCCCCCCCCGGACATACACATACCGTGCACAACACATAAGCCACAAAAAGCGCATGATGACGCACATTGGCAAAAAAAAAAACACACCTGTGTGGCCAGAAGAACGAGAAACAGTCACACAGCACTGAAGTAACAACCAAAAACTTTATTGAAATACAACACAAAACACCAATGCGGAAGACTCCTGTCAGGTCCGTCAGGGACAATGTCGTCGTCACAGCCTGGAAAATAAAGCACAAAATCAGAACATGTGTCATGCGCACATCAAAGGAGCGAGACACAGAGAAACAGAGAAGGAAAGAAAGGCAGAGAGAGAAAGAGAGGGAAGGAAAGGAAGGGAGAGAGAGAGAGAGAGAGAAGGAAAGGAAGGGAGAGAGAGAGAGAGAGGGAAGGAGAGGGAAGCAAGGGAGAGAGAGACACCGCCGCCCCTGCGCACCCAGGCCCCACTGTTCACCTGCTGCCACCGGTGTGTCTCCAACCACGTGCCGGGATACACTGCAAGCCACCAGGTCTGCAATCTGTAATCGAGGCCAGAGTCAATCATGGCAGAGTCCATCACACAGCACACGGCAACAACGCATGTCCGTCCCCGCGCACGCATGCAGCTGCACCCCACCCCCTCCCGCCGGCCAGAGCTGGCTGTCCGTACTTGCGCACCCCAGGCCCACTGCTCACCTGCTGCCAATGGTGTGTCCACCAGTGGGCACACCACGTACCCGTGCAAGCTCCAGGCCCCGGTCCCGCCACCATGGCATGGTCCACATCATGCGGACCCGCCCCGTGGCCCAGCAGGTCCCACACATGATGCTGAGTCCTGAGTTAACAATGGCGGAGACCACATCAGTGCACACGTCATCATCGCAGGCTGCACACCCGCTCAGCTATTCCGGTGCCACTAACCCTGTGCAACGCCAGTCAGTGCCACGTGGTGGTAGGCCCGTGACGGGCGCAAGGCTTTGGGTGCCACTAACCCTGTGCAAAGCCAGTCAGCGCCACGTGGTGGTAGGCCCGTAATGGGCGCAAGGCTTTGGGTGCCACTAACCCTGTGCGCAACAAGTCATGGGCCCTTTATGATTGAGAACCTTGGAGCGTCCATCATCCAGTCACCACCGGCAGAGGGGAATGTGACGTTGTCGGCCCCTTATATTGGCGGGGTCACATGGTCTGTGATGCCTGTGCTGGATGAGTGTGGTGTGTGTGCAAACCTGCCCTCAGGGAGTGGCCGTGACATGCTGACAACTAGACCAGTGACCTCCACACCACCAGCGAGTACACGTGCGACAGGTAGCTATGTGGTCCCCCCCTCGGAGCGTAAGCGGAGTGGCCTGGCCTGGCGTACGCTGGACCAGCTCAGGGCTTTCAACAATGACTCGGGGCTCTGGGCGGGGTTCAGTCCATGTCCTGACAAGGAAGTGACTAATGTGTGTGTCCCTGTTGTGGTGTCCATGGCACCCGGAACACAATAGGCAATGTAGCACACTGTGACTGGCATCCCACTAGATGAGCATCATTGACGTAAAGGAAATCACTGTCCCTACATTCATCCACACATTCATACATGAATGATGAAAGACATGACACAGCAGTGCGTTACTGGATGTTTATTGCACATCCAGTGGAGTTTTGCAGCTGGAGTGGTACAGGGCCATGCCAAGCACACTACACAATATGGGCCCGTGGAGGGCCAGCCAGAGTCCATCCGGGATGACAAGTACTGTGGAAGAGGAAGGGTACAGTCTGCAGTCTGGTCGCTGTGTCATTGGCCATCAAACAGGATATGGCAGTCCATGTCGCGGTCCACGGTGAGTGCAGCGGAGTGTATCGGAAGTCAGTGGAAGGTCATGGGGCCATGTGCGGCAACAAGCAGCAACAGGCCAGGTGGCGGACATGAATGCTAGTGCCTCCTTCTGAACTCAAGCCCATCCACGTCCTCGGATGTGTGCTCTGCCCCACCTGTGGGTGTTGCAGTACCGGCTGCGGCACTGTGTGCCACTGACAGATCAGGGGCCAGAGGAGGATTGTCGGCCGCACTGTGTGGCAGTGACACATCAGGTGCCGGAGTGGATACGCCTGCCGCACTGGGAGGCACTGACACACCAGGGGGTGGAGATGTGGATGGTGTGGGGGCAGCAGCATTCATCTGCGCCACGCCTTGTGGCAGCAATGCCATGATGAGGATCTGCAGGGCCTGGTAGATCCCAGCTACATTTTGCTGATGTGCAGCGGTGGCTGCCATCCTTTCCGCCTCCATCCGCACCATGTCCTCCTTGAGCCTCCGCATGTGTGCCAGCTCACAGCTGGGATCTCTGGAGCCACTCTGAGCGGACAGGTGTTCTTGTCTCTGAGTCAGGACTCCAGCGATGTAAGCCAGGGCTCATTGGAGACCATGGAGCGGGCCGTGGGTGTCCGTTAGGGACTGGAGCTGGTCCCTGATGGGACCTAGACACCCATGGATGGCGTCCAGTTTGGTAGCCATGAGGTCGAACCCCACCCGCACCTGCTCAGCCGTCTCCCTCTGGCCCTCCAGCACACGGCGTTGAAAGGCCATGTGTTGTTCCTGGGGGTCTTTGGGGACTGCCGGGGCTGTGGGTGCCTCCTGCTGGGTGGTTTGGGGAGTGGGTGGGGTCTCCTCGATGCAGCTGGGTTGCTCTGATCCCGGAGGTGATTTGCGGTTGATGTCAATGATGTCTTGGAGGGCTTGGGTGTCGATGCTGGGGTTGTCCTCCTCGTCATCAGTGAAGAGGGGCTGGGTATCTGCTCTGCAGGAGGTGTTGACGGTGCCCCTGCAATGTGAAGGAGAGATGGTGTATTACAATGTGTCCGCATGTATGTAGCCGCATGGTACAGATTCACATTCAGACAGCATGGCATTGTACATTGTGACAGTCTGTGGATCAGGGCCATGATCCAGAGTCATTGTGGGTGTGCACTGTGCTCTGCTTGATTGTACATGTGTGCCATTGTGGCCATCTCTCCCCGTCCCCCCAGTACCTGGTGGTCACTCACCCTGTTGCGGTTGTGTTGTGTCTTGTCGAGCAGTGTCCGGTCCCCCGACTCCGCCACAGTCTCCACACTGATGACTGTCGACACCAGCTCCTCCACGTCATCCAGCTCCAGCTGTGGCGCTGGGCTCCCACCTCCAGTCTGCATTGCTGCCTTCTGGTTGGCTGCGAGTTTCTCCTTGGTCTTGCGCTTGATGTCAATCCATTGCCTCTTGACCTCGTCCATTGACCTCTTGTGCTCTCCGACGGCATTCACCTTGTCCACGATGTCCCGCCATATTCCATTTTTGGTGCCCAATGACACGTTGGAGGTGATGAACAGTTGTTGATGGTGTTCCATCACCTCCGTGACCAGTATCCTGTTTTCCTGCGGACTGAACTTCGTCTTCCTCTTCTTCTTGTCCTTGCCCTTCCCTGTCCCCGAGGTCCCGGGCTGGTCGTCCGGGGTGCTTGTGGGGTTGCGCTCGTCCTCTGCGCCTGCTCCGGTTGCCTCCATGGTGCTTGGGTGTTGGTCATTTTGTGTTTGTGTGTTTTTTCTACTTTTATAGTGATTTTTTCCGCCTGCCATGTGTGTATTGCAGGCCTGGCGCTGCTTATCGCTGATTTACTCATCGCGCTTTGGCCCATCGCATGTTTTTTCGCGTTGAGGTTTGTGTTTTTATCACCGTCGCGGTTGTTGTATCGCGGACATTGTCCCCGTTTTCGGTGGACTATCGCATGGTACCGCCGTGTTGTGAATTCCACGTTGACACGGGGTTATTTTCCCGCTATAGGCTGCGATGTGTAAAGTTGTGTTAACATTTTTTGGAGATGTTTAGCACACGTTCTTGTGAATATACCCCCCAGTGTTCCCCCAATAGTGCTAATAGTGGACCCAAACCAAACTCACAAGGGGTTGATCATAACTGTTTAATGGTAGGCCACTTAGAGAGACAAGAAATTCAGGCAGAGAGTAGTGTAACCTCTGGTACAACGGGCAATAGAAATACACAACCTGCGTGTAGCCCTGACTCGAACCCTGAGATACAAGCATCAAACGTTTTGATGGTCTCTTGCAATATAGCGGGGCTAAAACAAAATCTTGTAGACCCAGATTAGCTTTATTACAGGGGGAAATTAAACCTTTGTCTGCTCCAAGAAACTTCGATGATTGACCCTCCACATAAACTAGGATATAGGACATTTGGTGTCGGAGTAATACCCTCTAAAAAAGGGAGGCCCTCTGGTGGGTTGGTTATATGGGTAAAGATCAACCTAAACATTACTATAGATGTCATGAACATTCCCTCACCAGATATCCTAGGGCTGAAGCTAAGAACATCCAAAAGAATGGACTTATATGTTTTCAATGTTTATATAAGACCAAGGTTATCCACTGCAGAGTCTCCAGTGATCCATTTGTTAGATGGAGTGTTAGACCTGGCATCCTTGGCGTGGGTCTCCCTTCTATTTTTTCACTATGCCTCCCCTGTTGCTGACATGTTTTTGCTGGTTTAGATGCTTTGGGCACTTTGCCACTGCTAATCAATGCCAAAGTGCAAGTACTCCCTATGATAAATTGATGTATGGATTAGTGACTCCATGTTTGGCCTATTTGATTCACTGTCAGACCCTAGTACAGTGCACAGTTTGTGCCCAGAGCTTGTGAAGCAAATGCTGCTGGTGGGCTTGCAGCACTGGTTGTGCCACCCACAGGAGCAGCTTGTAAAGTGTGTCTCAGGCCTGCCATTGCAGAGCCTGTGTGCAGTCTGGTACTGCCATGTCGACTTGGTAATTGCACCCACTTACCAGTCCCCAAGCCTTCCCTTTCCTGCATATTAGTCACCCCTAAGGTAGGCCCTAGGGCAGGGTGCATTGTATGTGGAAGGTAGGACATGCCCTGGTGTGTGTGGCATGTCCTGATAGTGAATTACAGCCAATGTCGTTTTTCACTATTGAAAGGCTACCTGTCCCCATAGGCCAGAATGGGCAGTTTGATTATAACATCTTATAATCCTAACTGACCAAGGGAACATGGTAGAAAAACGAATTTAGTATGCCTGAACTCAGAATGATATAATACATATTTTAGTGAAGTTGGTTTTAACATTCTGTGTTTGAAAATACCACTTTTAGAAAGTAGGTATTTTCTTGCCCAACCATCCAGCCTACCTCTGCTAGCTTGTGTATTGTATGTCTGGGTTTGTGAGTGACAGGGGCTGGGGGACTCCAGAAGACAGGGTGAGTCAGCACAGGGCTGAATAGACCTTTCTGCATGTAGAGTAGTGGGAGGAGTAGCACCTGGGCCTGAATAGGGCTGTGCCTGCCTCCCACAATGCTGGGTCCACCTCCTGTGGTGCGTCTGATGTCCCTGGCCCACATTAACAAAGGAAGAAGGTGTGTACTGGCAGAATGCACCCAGAACTGGTTTGGACTAGGTACAGGACCCTCTGCCTTCAGAGGACAAAGGATTTGCTAGTATAAATATTGGAACCCAGACCCCAAGATTTTAGATCACTTCTGGGAAACAAGAAGAACCTTTGCTGAGGAGAGGAACCAGAGAAACTGAAGGAGGAGACTATCCCTATGTTGTGTGCTGTTTGAGGGATTGGCCTGCAGTGGTTGCCTGATTGCCAAAGAAAGGAGAAAGGAACTTTGTGCTTACTTTCATCATCTTGCAGAAAACCTCCAAGGGCTTGAAGATTGAGCTTGCCTCCTGCTGAAGTCTCAGGGACACAAGACTTCACCAACCAGCTCCCCTGAATTCCCTTGCTGGGAATTTGAGGTGCCTACTGTTGTGTTGGGCCTTCTGAGAGACTGCGTGTCGCTGGGAGCTGGAAGCGCAACTCACGAAGAAGAAGCGTGTCGCCGCCGCAGCAGTTGTCGTTGCATCGCCGAGAAAGCGTGCCGCCGCTGCTGCCGCTGTCGCCATTGCATCACTGTAGCGCCTCGCATCACTGGAGAAGAGTGCCGCCGTCGCAGCAGACGCTGTCGCATCACCGGAGAAGCGTGTCGCAGGGCCTGTCGAGGCTCAGAAGATTCACCGAGTCGCCGCATGGCCGTCGGGCGTGCACGCCTGACCCCGTCGTTGTCGCATCGAGAGGAAGATGCCATTTTGTTTCATTGCACCGGGTCGTCATCGCATCGAGGCGCTGCTGGTTGCATCGCCACAGAAGCGCAGTAAGAAACCGACGCATCACCTCCCCACGCGGTGAAGAACCGACCCATCACTGTCCCCTACGCAGCAGTAGGGAACCTACGCATCACCTCCCCCGGAGCAAGGAATCGACGCACCACCCTTCTTGCGTGTAAGGAACCGACGCATCACCTTCCCTGCAACTCTTTTGTTTGTATCACGTTACGCATCCAAAGGTACATTGAACGTAGAGTGTCACATTTATCACCTGCATTTGAACTGAACTATTTTCTACCATTGACAGTCATATTTTTCATAGTGTATTGTGGATTTTTGTCGTTTTGGGTCTTGTGTTAAGTCTATATAAAAATACTTATTTTTATATTACAACTTGTGTGGTGTCCATCTGTAGTGTTGTCACTGTATTACTGTATGTGTTCACAAATGCTTTACACACTGCCTCTGAGATAAGCCTGCCTGCTCGTGCCAAGCCACCAAGGGGCTGAGCAGGGGTTATTTTAGTAGTGTATCCCCCTTACCCTGACTAGAAGCAAGGGTCCCTATTTGGACAAAGGTACCTACCTCTGCCAACTAGAGACCCCCAGTTCTAACATGGAGTCTTTGATTTTATGCAATCAGAGGGAGTTGTTTTTATTGGTGGCAATTTTAACTGTAGATTTGAGCCTGTAATGGGACTAGAATCAATTCTAGAGGATGGAGACCTGGCCAGAGGAATTGCCTCTTTAAGTATAAATTCCTCGGTTCCGCGTACACCTGCAGTTATGGAATTAGCCCACTTCACCAAAGAACGAGGGCTGAGATCTTGCAACGGCCGGTTTCCTTCGGATAGTCTATGTGCCTATATTTTCAAAAGGGGTGCTACCATGTCTAGAATAGACTACATCATGGTGAGCGCCACACATTGGGGCTACCTGAATGATTTCAGGGTGGACACCAGAGAAGAGAGCAATCATTTTCCGTTGTGTTTAACTTTGACACAGAGGCTGATTAAAGCTTGAGCTGTTGCCAACGCAAATAAGCTTTCACAGCTGTCGATCAGTAACAATCGCAGGTCAGTGATATGGTCTAGCATTGTCACTAGCATTGAGCCACTAACTAGCATCTATAATGCTTTCCATGATGCTCTTATCCCCCATAGCAATGTATGTCTATGTGCAATACCGATAGTACAAATCCATCACTGCTAGGTTGAGAGCATGAATGTTTTCATGACCAAGCCTCAAAAAACAGGTCTGAACCCAGGTGCTCCTAGGAGCTCATCTAACACCCCTTGGTATAACAATGAGTGTTCACTAGCTACGAGAAGGCTAATAGTTGCACTCAAGGCCAAAAACCTGGCACAGTCAAGGCAACTTAGGGTAGCATACAAAAAGGTATTAAAAGTGGCGTCAAAGAGCTGGGAAGACGCCAATTAGGGTGATATTATCATTGCAGCCAGAAGTAAAGACCAGGCCACGTTTTGGAGGATAATAGCGCATGGATGGAAAAAAAGCTAGGACTAATACAGACCATTACCTGGACCCAGGCACCTGGTACAGACACTTCTCCAAACTTTATTCCAGGGCCCCTGAGTCTTGCACAAATCTTACTGAATCCCCCGAGGCTCCATCTCACAAACTGCAAGAACCGACCATCCATTTTAGAAAAGAAGAGACTATAGCAGCCATAGATTCCATCAAATCAGGGAAGACCTCATCATCTTACAAAATATCTGGGGACCTTTTGAAGCCCAATTTGGAAATATGGGTACAGAATGTCAATTTATTAAGCAATGCAGTGCGTCAGAAGCACCTATCCCAAAATCATGCAAGGGGCCGAAATTGTCCCCATCCACAAGAAGGGCAGCAAGGAAGATCTGGCCAATTACAGGCCTAAAAGGCTAATTGACATCCTCCAAAAAGTCTATGCAAAGCAGATAATGAATAAATTAAACAACTGGATAACAGAGAACAATATTCTCTCAACATGCCAGGCGGGCTTTAAAACTAAGACAAGTACGATTGATCAGGTGATCAGACTTTCATGTATAGATTGCAAATATGCCAAACTAAAGGCTGGGCATTTCTACATTGCTTTCATTGATCTGAAGTTCCAAGGGATCTCATAAGGGAATCAATGCGACATCAAGGTGTACCGGATGAAATCCTGACACAGATAATCAGACTTCACCAAGACAACTAGACAAGAGTGCGATGGGGACCGGGGGGCGAACTCACAAAGGCCATTCCTGTCTTGCGTGGGGTGAGGCAAGGCTGCGTCTTGGCACCCACTCTCTTTTTATTGTACGTCAATGTCCAGCACTTAAAAAATTGCACTCATGATTCACCGAAATTAGGAGGGGCCCTATATGTGCACTAATGTTTGCAGATGTCTCGATCTTGCTGTCTCAGACCCCGAGGGGGCTACAAAGACTACTTGAAGACTATTTGACTACTGTAGACTAAAGGGCCTCAAAATAAAACCCAGCAAGACCAAATTCATGACCATCAGACCACATAAAAGTTTCAATACTGATACAGTGATCAACCGAACACCACTGGAGCATGTATCCAATTTCAGTTATCTTGGTATAACAATCAATTCAAAACTGTCATGGAAACCTCACATTAATAAGGTAAAGGTAGTTCTGCTTCAAAACACTATGCCAATTGTTAAAAAGCAGCAAGCTACCGAGCCCAAGGCAATCTCTCCAGCTCTGGAGGTTTATCAATATAGAGCATAGACAGCAGTCCTTTATGGGGCGGAACTATAGGGTGGGGAGAATTTGAATTCAATTGTTATGGGAGAAAACAAAATGATTAGGATGCTAATGTGTCTCCACCAAAATGCACCTTTTTGTAAACACACATGTACCACCCATGGAATGCTGTCTTGATGCAAATAACACTGAGATTCTTATGAGTGGGTCGGTGTTTTCTGACACCTGCTCAAACTCCTGTTTTTTCAGGGGTCGGAATTATGAGTTAAGTGTTACCCAGCAAATCTCTCACTCTTTATTAAATTTCAGCACAACAAACCTTCTGTAATTTAACGGGGGAAAAGTATACAGGATTTACAGTACCATGGAGACTTTGGTGTGATAGTCTCAAAAAACATGTGAAAGCTGTTATTTCTGTCATCCGATAACTCCATGGCATCATTATTTATGAGGTGCAAAAATAGCAACTTAATTCCAAAGAACTTGGAATCAGGGACAAAATAGTTTAAAGCACAATTTGTGGCATGTTTTGAAAAATAAAATGTGCTGAAGAGTAAATAGTCACAACTTTGCTCTGGTTTGCATCTCTTCTTACTTTGCACTGGTGTAAAGCTTTGTTAAATCTACAGTCAGATCTGGCAGCCTTTGCTGTGTTCTTCCCCAAACATTTTGCCTTATCACCTCCTGTTTGCTGAAACTAGTTCTTTTTGGCTTTAGAACTCTGTCCACTTTGCCACTGATAATCATTGCTAAAGTGCTTGTGCTCACTCCTTTAAACATGGTAACTTTGGTTTACAGCCAATTGGCACGTTTAATTTACTTATAAGTTGATACTAAAGTGTTACTACATCTACCTAGGACTTGTAAATTAAATGTTGCTAGTGTGCCTCTAGCACTTATTGTGCCAACCACTTAAGCAGCTCTTTAAAACTTGTTTCGGGACTGTCATTGCACCCTGTGTGCAGTTTCAAATTGCCAATTTGACCTGGCAAAATAACCCTTTTTCCTGACTTAAATCTCCCTATGTAATATATATGTCACCACTTACATGTCCTGATAGTGAAAAAACCCCAAATTCATTTTTCACTACTGTGAGACCTACCTCTCTCATAGGATAACATTGGGTTACCTTATTGTGTTTAATAAGTGTTAACGTTTGATTGGGATCAGGTAGAAATGTCATATTTAGTTTCAAAGGAATTGTAATTTAAAATCCTCTGTAATTGTAACGTTTGTAAAATTTTGAGAATGCCACTTTTAGAAAGTTGGCATTTTCTTCTGCTAACCATTTGATGACTGCAGCCTGTGCCCTGGGTCACATGACTGAATAGTTGACATTTGGCCTTTGTGTATTCCTCCCAGACAGTGAGACAAAGGGGGACTAGAAGTCGGCAGGATGGATCATCCTGCCAGGATGGGTAGTGGGGGTTATTCCCTGCTCTACTTATATTTCAAAGGGGTGCCTCGAGACCACTCACAAAGGAACTTGACACCAGTCTATTGTCTCACTAGACCACTTTGAGCCTAGGCAGGGGATGAATAGAAATTTCCAGAACCAGACAGGATAAAACTTAGATGTTTATCTCACTACAAAGACTGGCACCAGGTATAAATACTGGACCCTCAGACCAGCATATCAGTCCACTCCTAGACCTGTGGACGACTCCCATAAGGACTGCTTTGTTTTCCAAATAACTGCACTGCGGCTTGAAGCTTGCCCTGTTCAGCAGAGGACTGACCTGCTGCTTGAGACTTGCCTTGTTCCCCAGAGGACTGCTGTGCTACTTGAGGCTTGCCTTGTTTTCCACCAGAGGACTGCCTTTCTCTTTGGGGCTTGCTTTGTTTCACAGAGGACTACCCTGCTGCCTGAGGCCTGCCCTGCTCCCTGCAAAGACAGACTGGACCTGTTCCCTTCATCCCAGGCTACCTGTATGACTCTAAAAGTAAGTTGGGGACCTCCTGTTCTGAGCTACAGGGACACAACAAGCTCCAGAGGTCTCCCTGTAACTGCCAAGCTGACCTGCTGCAACTGGCTCTACCCAATACTGAAACTGGACCTGTCTGAGCCATGCTGGCCTCTGCTAAAGTGAGTCCCTGATCCCCAAAAGGAGCCTCTCAAGGTCCTGGACCCTTGGCTGGCATCAGAGTGCACTCTTCTACACGAAAAAGAGCAATCCTGAAGTTCTTAACTGATTGTGTCTGACTTTGAGAAGATAACTTATTTCAGGTGGACTAACTTGGTCGTAGTATCCAGCCGGGGGTCCATCATGGTAGCATGACCAGATGATCGTGAGTGGTGCTTTGTACTTTTAGGTGCTATATCTACATAAACCTTTCAAATTGCATATGTCTGGTTCAACTAATTGGATTTTTGTTGTTTTGGTCGCAAATTATTTATTAATTTTATTCAATTGGTGTTGGAAATTTTCTTTTGTTATGTTATCATTTTGTTACTCTTTGTGTGCTGCATAAATACTAAACAAAGTGCCTCTATGTTAAGCCTGACTGCTTTTGCACCAAGCTACCAAAAAGGTTAAGCAAGGTTTAATGTAATTACTTTTTGTGGTTTATCCTGACAAGGACAGTGGTTGCTGCATGAGAAGGGTTTCACCCTCCTCAATCAAAAACAATTTCCTACATCTACCCCATATATGTTTTTTGTTTTTGACACATAAAGGAATATGTATTGATGCATACCCCACAACAATATCTCATTTCAGTCTGAATATATATAATAACAGTACATTATTGCATTTCTCAAGTGAAGAAAGCTAAACCACAGAACACTTAGCAAATAAATCCTGCCCAGAATGTCTGGAGTCTGGCAGTACCAGGTTTGTGTGTTTTCCCTGAAAATGTAGTCTGCACAATCAATTATCTAATAAAAGCACATTAGTATATTTGGCAGAACCGCTGTTTATGGTACACAGTTGCACAGTACAATGGATGATAGAAATCAAATTCAGGACTATAAGTAAAGTATTAAAACTGTGTATTTTCTAATTTTGCATGATCTAAGAAATATATTGATGCAAGCAAGTCCTCGCTTACCATGACAGCCTTGTTGCTGGAACAAACAAAACATCAAATTTCTCCGATTTTTAAAAATATTTCCCCAAGGTATCATAATTCCCTCCAGTCTCCCTTAAGCAGGAGCATAATCCCTCCAAGGTCTCTCAGTTAATATTGTTTGTCTGGGTGTCTTGAGCTTGCAGGTACCAGACATATATGGGTTTTCTCTGGGTTCAGGATGCCTACAAGAGATAAGCAGGGTGTGGTGCATTTGGGAACTTGGAAAGCAACTAAAAGCAAAATGCTAAGTTAGGCTACCTATCATTTGTTCACCGGTAGCTCCCCTGGGCTATGTGGAAACATACCACAACCACATATTTTCAACATAGTCGCAGCATATAGTTTCTCTCGCTGGGTGCCAAATTGCCCTCTAACCGATAGGCTGGGCAAGACAATGCACTGAACAAGACATTTGTCAGATATTCTGCATTTTCCAAAAGACATGGTACTTTCCTTCAGTCTTCCTCACACTGGAAAAGATCTGAGCAAAGGCTTTATATAAATATGTGATCTTGTAGTGTTCTGAGTGTACGGTTATCAGATGTGTGTGTATTTTACTAGGGGTTTAAGCACGGATCCATTCACAAGACACCAGTGAATATTTTTAATACAAAGATCTTCCAGGGGTGATGGCTGCAGTTTTTGGGTCTGGCGACGGCTGGTATCCAGAGGAAACTACCAAAGTCAGATAATGTTGAAAACTAGAGATACATGGGAATCCACTGTGCAATGTGGCTGGTATGAATCCCAACAATCTGCATTTTTTAGAATTGAGACCATATGATAACCGTGTATATGTCATACTGTCACACATTTGGCCTAATCCTGGCCGAGCCACACATTCAAGATACTCATTTTATTGGTACAAGCGTGGTAACACTGGTGGTGGGAGTTTTGCTGTCATGTACACATTTGGGAACATTCTATCCCAGAAGTGTGCGAAAATGTTTTTTTTTTTTTACTAATGCATGACCTGTGCATTCAATTATGGGTAAGAAAATATGGAGACATCTCCACAAGTCTCATTAACGAGGGCTCATATACATGTCAATTACACACAAACCACTGTGTTTGGTAGGTTTCCCTAGGTGCCAGCCAAGCTCAAGCCAAAATATCGCGGTTTCACTTATCCCAAAAATCAACATAATTCTATGATTCCTTCTTGTGCTTTCCACTGTGATATTCTTGGTTCTGCAGTGTCAGCAGAAATACTTATTTGGGACACAGTTTTCTTCCGAAAAACTATGAACATGAAGTAAGGTAAAAATATATGCTATTGTCTATTGATTTTCTTTATATTTTTGCAATTCTTTTGTAAGTCAGAATAAGAAAATCATTCTTTGCAAAAGAATCCTCAAATTCCACTGGCTGTATGTGTAAGCCAGAATGAGCAGTGCAACAAATGACACCCATCCCTTAACACAGATTCTTAGGTGCATTAAAAAAATATATGGTCCTTATTCACCCCCAATTTCTATTATATATTTTTTTGTATCAAGTGATGCATGTTTTGAAGACAGTGCAAAGGCATTGTAAACTGTGGTTCAATTGCTGGGCCGGGGTAACGTGGGCTTTGCAACAAACTACAAACACTATACATGTCTGTTACAGTCTAATAAAAATCCAAACAGCAACTGGCTCCTTGTTGGAGCACCGAGCTGCGTTTCTGTGCCCATGAAAGGAGTCAGATACTGTTTTGATTTTGTTCTTATGCTAAGAATCTGATATGATTTGATCAAACTGACTGTTTAACAGCAATTCCTTACTAGTCTGTTTCTGTTTTGACAAATGCAATTAACTCATGACCCATTTTTTAAGTGTCAGTTAAACTAATATATAAAGAGAAGAAAGAAAAACTTGAAAAAGGTCAGTCTTCCTCAGGCACTATACAGGCCTGCGGTCCCTAAATTAACCTATGGGTCCTGATACTTAATACAACATAGGGAATAGTGCAATTACATTGCTGGCACTAAAATCATCAGAATTTCTGAGTACATCATCCAATCGAGATAAATTTGGCTGAGTCTTTAAATGGTTTATCTTCCATTGTGTATAAAGATGCTGCATTTAGTATAATACTATTTTAACAGTCCTGGATAAAAGGTAATCACATGTGTTCTTTATACTCTTTCTTTCAGCTGTTGTCTCACAGACGTTATTTCTCTCTTGCAGTGAGGACCCATAAGGATAAGCCATAAAAGAAATGCATGATAGAGCTCGTGGGGCATAATGATGGAGAACTTTGAGAAGAAGGAACAATCTCTGCTTTAGCTCAGGTACTTTCAAAATTCAGAGAGGTTGTGCCCTCTGAAGAGTAATGCAGGCCCAACACATGGTCTTTCCATGTTTCTTGATTATTATGTTTATTCAGAACATTCGTCATCTACAATTGTCGTGTTGGCGCTCTCCGTGGATTCCTTTACTCCATCTGGAGTCTCCATCTGATATCAGTCATATCTCTTAATGAAAACGTTTGCTCATTCCTCCCGAACCCAGCCAGGTACAGAGCTTTAGAGCAGTTTCGATGTTAGGTAAGAGGAATGTGCACTGCAATTTCGAAACATAATTTTGAACTAGGGCCATATTAAAGTAAGGGCTCACTGTCCCTCTTTGCACCACTGTACATCTTTAACTGTGTATGCCGGAACAACCAGGAGCAGTGCACCATTTTCCTCATAATGGTCTTCCCTAGGGCAGCTGCAAACTCACACTGAACTGGGGCAACACATTAGCAAAAGACTGACCAGCTGATTGGAGCAACTGGTCCACCGTGAAAAGTGCAGGCGTAAATTGTCCTGCACTTTCAAGGGGGCAGCTCACCCCCTGCAGGTGGGTGCAGTGAATCCTGCCAGTGGGGATATGTCTAGGAAGTCGAAGTCATTCCCCCAAGAAAAAGAGGGAATGCCTCTTTAGGATAGCACCAGTGCTACATGTGCACTCAAGTTATCTGTATTACAGAAATCAGCACAAGCATATTTGGCACCTTCTATTGTACCATAGTGCCTCAAGGGTGCAGAAGCAAGCGCATACATCTGTTTCACTCCCAGGCCACCTTATGTAATATGGCCCCTGGATTCTCCAGAAGCCCAACAACATACGTATCTTTATAACTGATGCACTAAATGTAGACAAGAAGGCCACCAACTGCATTTAGAGCATTACAATAAGCACCAGAGTGAGACAAAATTAGAAAAGCTTAACAATATTTGATGCAAATTATGACATAATAATGAAAAGTAGTGACATTTGGGGACTTTCTTGCTGGTCCTTCTTAACTTCCCAGTTGTTCATGGAATTTGCTGGACGATCAGTTGCCCATATTCCTACTGCTCTTTGTCCCTTCTGGTTTTTTCCCATTTCAAATGACAATGCTATTCCCAAGTTCCTGCTTTGACCTCCTTCAGTTTCCTGTTGTGTCCGTGTCAATCAATCAATCAGTATTTGTAGAGCGTGCTAATGGACCCGGGGGGTTTCCAGGCGCTGCGTGGGGAGGGGCTATTCGAACATCCAGGTCATGAGGCTGCTCCAGAATTCGGCAAGGGAGGAAGAGGTTTGGAGATGGAAGGGGAGGTCGTAGCAGTGAGGTGGGAGAAGGCGCGTCCTTGGCTCGACTATGATGGATGGAGGGGGGCGGTGGCAAGGGCCAGGGAGGCAGACCACAGGTGTCTGGTGGTTTAGTGGAAGGTCAGGCGGTTGCTCAGGTATTCTGGTCCTGTGTTGTGAAGGGCTCTGTAGGCATGCATGGGCAGTTTGAAGTGCCATCTCTTCTTGATGGGGAGCCAGTGTAGGTTACGGAGGTGGGGGGATGTGGGATCGACTGGGCAGGTCCAGGATGATCCTTGTGTTTAATTGTTGGTTGCTCACCACTGGTGTTTTCTAGTATATTTTAGTATCTTAATGGCTAGTCTCATTTTAGTATGTGTGTTCCTAAACGCCCATCTGATTATGCCACTCTATTGGACCTGTGGGGAATGTATGCCTTTTTGGCTTTTAAGTTGTTGGAAATGGCCCTTTCTGCAGGGTCACCTCCAAACCTTTTGGGCTAAAGTGCTTGTGCTCGCTCCCTAAAGCATGGTAAGATTGGCTTGCACCTGTTTTGCATATTGCAGAATGTCATACCATATACCCAGGGTCTGTAAATTAAATGCTACCAGTGGGCCTGCAGCACTTATTGTGCCACCAAATTAACTAGCTCTCTCAAACTGGTCCCAGGCCTGACATTGCAGCATTTAAAACCAATGCCAAGTCATAAACTCTCCTTTTAATACATTTAGGTAACCCCAATGGTAGGGCCGATGTAGCCCATATGGCAGGGTGCTATGTAATTAAAAGGTAGGACATGTAATTTTAGGATTTACATGTCCTGGTAGTGAAAAACTCCAAAATTAAATTTTTTCACTTCTGTGAGGCCCGCCCCTCCCATAGGTTACTTCAAAGGCACCAGTGGGTATAATAACTGGACTTCTGACCCTACCAAATCAGGACACTACTGGACATATGAAAAACTTTGCCAGGAGGAAGGACTGCTGTACTACTACAAGGACTGCCATTCTGCTTGACTGCTACTCTGAAGAACTGCTTTTCTGCTGTGCCATCTTGCTGTCTGCTACCCGCTGCCTTGACTGAGGAAGGACTGGAGCCACCTCACTTGAACACAGAGTGACTCCAAGGGCATGTTGGCTTGCCCCCTGTTCTAAGACTCGGGGACATCAAAGACTAAAATTCACCCTGCAACAGGACCTGGACTTTATTTGCTGCAAGTCTTGCCCTACCAACTGGTGCCAATCCAGACCCGGGTCCTTGGAAGTTAGTATAAAGTGCTGCTACAACCAAAACCCATGCATCAACACCTTTGGGCTGATCGGAACCATCCCATCTACCTCGATTCCAAGGCATCGCTTCTTCTGCGTGGACCGCGGACACCGCATCGCCAAATGCGCGGGGTATTGTCTCCAGTTTATGATGCATTTCCGACTTTGTGAGGCTCGGCACAGATGCATTGCCTTCAATCCTGTGCTTCAAACGCTGACGCATTAACTTCAATCCTGTGCTTTGACAACAATGCAACGCCTTTTGCTTCCTGCATCTCGGCTCCGTCGACAACGCACCTAAGGTAATTTTCAGCAGGCCAATGCTGGGCCCTGTATCCAACCTGCGCTCCATTGCAGTCAGCTTGAACTTTTGGATTTACCCAGGTCTAGCACAACCAGGTAGTCCCGGTTGGCACTTTAAGATTTTAAGCGCTACAATTTCATCTAATCTTTAAAAATGTATTACTCCAGTTATACATATTGGACTTTTGTCATATTGGTCTTGTTTCGTTCATAAAAATATGAGCTATAGTTCTAAACTGGTGTGGAGTCTTTTGTGGTGTTTTCACTGTGTTACTGTTTGAAGTGTTGCACAATAGTTTATACATTGCCTCTTAAGTTAAGCCTGCCTGCTCTGTGTCAAGCTAACAAGAAGGTGAGCACAGGTTAATTTATGGTGTGCATCTGACTTTCCCTGACTAGGACTGTGGTTCCTGCTTGGACAGGGTGCATACCTCTGCCAACCAGAAACCCAATTTCTAACATAAGTCCCATTTCCCATTTTTTAACACTCATCAGGCTCATGCTATTTTATTCACTGAGACTGCAAGAAATAGTCAATTGTTATGTTGCAATGAGAATGTTTCCCTTAGGTAGACTTTGATCATGAACACCCAAGAATAGTGTCAGGTCAACACTGCTTTAATGGTAAATATGTATATTTGAAGACATTATTGGATTCATTTGCTCATCTATTTGCTGGGCATTGGTCTGTTGTAAGGTAACATATCAGTTCCTTGGCCTGATCTGCTCTCTTGTGTTACACCTTTTGTGTCTGATTGAGATGCCTGTTTGGATAATTAACCTACTTTCCTACTTTCTTTTACTATTTTTGTGGCCCAATGACAATAAATTGGACAGCTTACCTCAATAGGCTTGTGGTTCAGTTTCTTACATTGTTTCTCATCAGACACCTATTGAGCACTTGAAGCATGCACTATCGGGTCTTCTCAAAATAAAATTGCCAATCTGTCCCTAGTAGCTGTTCCATTAAAAAAAATACAATCTTTTATTTCTCTCCGTATTGAGGTGTGTAAGGTAATAGAGGGTGTTAGGATTGACTATATTTGAGATGCCTTTCTCTAGGTATGCATGCAGCCTCAGTGAGAGTTATTATAACTTACCTACTAGTCATACATAAAGGACATCCGCAATAATAAGCTGACGTGCAAGAGGTGACTGCCTGAATATTTAGCTGCTTTATGCAGTCCTGGAAAAGCAGCCCACAAAGTAGTGAAGCAGCCCATGATTATCACCCTCAGATTACGTTTTGATGGAGTGACAGCGGTGTCTACTTTGAAAATGGTATCCCCTGTGATGGGATGCCAAAGTGACACATGAGTGTAATCGTTATCACCTAATACCAGTGGGCAGTGGGCAATGGCACAGAATTTCCTTGCCACAGATCGCCCTTCAACCAGTGATTGTGGCATGGCGCTCTGCTTCTGCACTCAGCTAGGGATGTGTCTCAGTACTGGTCAAAAGCAGTGTGATAAGCTAGTTTGTGTCCAGAAAATCGAGGTTATCCAGAATTTCGAACTATGGAGGTGTCCTCAGAGTGGGTACAGGTAAATTTAGCTTCTGCTCCCAGTCTTCAAGCATTTCACATCTGGAGGCAAGGGATATTAGCAATGACTGCTTCACTAAACATCTGAAAGATATTGATCCTCTATCTTCTTCAAATAATTGTTCCTCAAAATGAGAGGAACGCTACAAAGTCATCCAACGACATGGAGAACCAAAATTTCTTTGCTGTATGACTTCCATTTTTATGTGAGCAGCCTTGTGTGATCGAGTATGTAGTGGTTTTTGCATGTTGATGAGTGTGGTGGACTCCTAACTCACTCCACCTATTTTGTAGCAGCAGATGAGCAGGCTTGTGTGATTGCTTATGTAGTGGCTTTTGCATGGGTGTGGTGGAGTCACAACTCACTCCCCTCATTTGCAGGAGCAGGTGAGTTAAATGTGTTTCAAGCTTTGTTGAAATATGCGATTTATATCACTTGTACCTAAAAAAGTTGTTTATATTTGTTAAATTATATTACGTTATAAATAATAACCCCAAAAAAATAGAATTATTTGACGTTCAAAATTATTTTCCATTTATGCTCCTATTTTTTCTATGTGTTGTTAATGATTTACCTTGCTTACGTGATTGTTCATGTGCTGTGCTTGATCTACTCCAGGCATCGGCTGAAGTAAATATGAACCTATCAGTTGTACTAAAATAGAAGATTTACAGCAACCTTTGTGAATAGCAATTCCCTTACTCTTTTGTCATTGTGTTTTATTACTTGGATATCCCTTCCTATATTTTCATTAACCTCACCCATTTAGGTGCAGATACAAACCACTTCACCTTGCCACTTCCCTATTTATTATAAAACACGTGTTCCTATATTTGCAGAGATTTGTCCAATCATAGCAGTGACATCCACATATAGGAGATAGGGCAAGCACAGGTGAGAATCCCTGGATGGATGTTTTTTAACAACATTTGTGAGTATGTAAAGTAGTGCCCCTGGGGTGCTTCTTTCCGTACTCAAAATGCTTTCATGAATAGAGCCCTGATTCTTGTAATGACCCGAATGGAGGGATGATTTGAGACATGCTATCATGAATTATTTGTAATAGTGCAATCATAAATGTATTGTTTTAAAAGCAAATGAAGAGGGAAGAAAATAGTGGAGAGGAGAGAATATGGGAGTGAAAGTTAAAGTACTATGAGGCTGATTTAGACAATTACAGATGGAGTGCATTACCTCTGCCACCTTGATGGACTACTCTCAAATTTAGAGATGACTGCCAGACCAGCGGTCATCTCTATATCTCAGCGCGGGGACACACCTTTGGGTGTAACCAGGCGCTCTATAAGTGGAATTATTATTATTATTATTAATATTATATGTCAAAAGGACCTGCCATTGCGGCAGTTCCCTCCAAAGTACAAAACATTTGCTAGATGGCCACAGTCAGTTTTGACGACCGTACGCCAATCTTTCAACATTCAACATTTCAACAAAGCGGGAGTTTGTTTTTCAAAAGCAAAAAACATTGATCACTCTTACAGGGTGTGTGGGTTATTATTTTCTTTCCTTCACCGTCAGGCTTTTTTCTGCCAGGTTTGGACAGAAAATAAAAAGACATCAAACCATCCATCCTAAATAGGGTGGACTCTGTAATGCCATTCCTTCGATTGCCCCCACTCTGTTGTGTCATCAGGGGAAGCTTGCTGCCAACAACATCAAACATTCTCCATTGACTAAACGCTTATGGTCTGCCTACCTCTAGATTAGGTGGATTGATCGAGAGTTTGTCAGAAAGGGTAGTTTGTCATATTTGCAACAGAATACCCTGTCTGCCAAACTCTAAATCAGCCTCTACAAGTGTATACAAAAGCATATCAGAATAAAGCCAATGCACAGACAATGAAAGAGAGGAAAATAATTGCTTCACAGAGCTACGTAACTGCAGGCAGATGAGTTACTGTGGTGGGCTTTAACAGAATGAGGTTAACAGTAGTGGCAGAAGCAGTAGACTGAGAGGTTCATTGGAACAAGAATAACTGAAATATGTAAGAAGGCAGAGCCAATGGTATCAACATATTTTATCAAATTGACCTATACCTCTAACAGCTAGAAACATCAGTAAACGTCACTCTCCCAGTTTAATTTTTATGTTACCTGCCTTCCCATATGGAATTTCCGGGTTCTGGTATGGTATGCAGAATGTAGTATTTTAGGTTGCAACATACTGAACTATACTTTAATAGCAACTTCTTGAGTAATGGCATGCCTCCCCCCAATTATCATCTGCTACAACCCCTAGGACATATTCCCATTTGGCCCTCATTGTATCAAGAGATGGCTGACGATTGCATAATAGTGTCCTGTATGTGAGATGATGTGTTTATTTAGTGGGGCTGCCAATAATCAGAATTCCAACGATGATTCATCTGCCACTTCTTGCAATAGTTCCCCATAACCTTAGTGTCCCTTAGTTCATATTGTTTTAGAATCTCTGCAAAGAGGCAGAGTCACTGTGAAACCCTGATGTGTCCCAGTTTTGTTATCCTTATCATGTCCTATTATTTCTAACCCTCAGGTTCATGGAGGTCCACCAAAATGTCAGTTTCCTCCAATGCCACCATTTCCTTCCAGCGCAGTTTTGCTGAATCCCCCTTCATATCTACCATATAGCTCTATAGTCCTCTACTATATAGATGTCTTATGCACTCCCTCTGGCCCATCATATGCCTCTCTGCCATCAGCAAGAGTTTCGTTGGTGAAGTAAATGCCCACTCATTAACCACAAGCAACTGTGCCACTGAGTAGTACAAATGGAAGTCGACTAGGGCAATTGCACCCTGATATGAATTTCTATTCAGAATTTGTAGCGCTATGCATGGGGCATCCCCATCCAACAGTAAAGTCTGAGTCACTGTGCCTACTGCCCTGAAGAATTCCTCCGGGTTGTTTTATAATGTATTCTGGAGCATGTAAAGAAATTTAGGTACAATCATTTTGTATAAGGCATCCCTGCCCATCAAAGAGATCATAGGTTTCCTTCAATGCTACACATATCGCCTGTATTCATCCCAGACCGGACCAATATTATGTCTTTGGAATTCACTGGAGACCCAGGTCACATATATTCCCAGGTGTCAGAATCACTCCCGGGCTCATTTCAGAGGATGCATCCAATTTGCCGGTTTCCTTTGTTTCAACAGGAATGCTGCAGACCTATGCCAGTCAATATGAACTCCTGAGTACTTCCCAAATGGTTTGAGGATCTTGAGGGCTCTTGGAATGGAATGTACCAGCTTCTCCAAGTATAACAGCATGTCATCCTCATAGAGGGAGATTACATCTTTCTACTCTGGGCACCACTGCAGACCCAGTATCTGTGCTTCTATCCATATCCAGCAAGCAAGGGGTTTCACCGCTAGGGCAAAAAATAGGGGAGGAAGTGGGCATACCTCTCTCTTAACCCTCCCCAGATTAAATCCCCTCAACAGCACCCTATTTACTCTTACTCTGGATACCCTACTGGTGTACAAGAGGCAAATCTTAGATTGGAACTCTATTCCATACCCCATCTTGCTCATCACTGCCTTTAAGTAACTCTGCCCAACTGAGTCCAAGGCCTTTTCAGCAGCAAGGGCCAGCAAGACTGCTGGTTCCTGCAGGACCTGTTACTTTGCAAAACATCCAAATATCCACAGTAAGGATGTGGCCTAACGGCTAGGACGGCCAACCTCAAATCTGGGGAACCGGGTTTGAGTCTCGGCAATGATGCTCAACATCCTGTGACTCTGGACTACTCACTTAATCTCCCTGTGCCTAAAGAAAACAAGAAATTATGTGTCCTTGTATAACACAACTGGTGCTCATGTAAAGCGCTCTGATAACCGATACCTTCAGGTCAAGTTCGCGCTATATGAAACTCAGAAAAAAAAAAAAGTCATAGTGGTTGGATTGCATATGTATGAACCCCAACTGATAGGGGTGGTTAATTTGTTGACTGTAAGAAATTGGGTTACTGGCTGGAGGGGTGAACCCCCTCTCAAACATTAACCACAATTCCTCTCAGGGTGAAGTCACAAGCAAAACCTAAATTAACCTGTGCTCAACCCTCCGGTAGCTTGGCACACAGCATTCAGGCTTAACTGAGAGGCAGTGTATAAAGTATTTGTGTAGCACTTCAAACAGTAACATAGTAAAAACACACCGCAAAAGAGCCCCACAACAGAGTTAGAAAGATAGAGCAATTTTTAATAAATAAAACCAGATCAAAATGCCAAAAATCCAATAAGTAGAACCGGGTATATTAAATTTGAAAGATTTTAGTGAAAATAGCTTTAAAAGGCGTAAAGTGCCAACTGTGGATATCTGGTTGCGCTGGACCGGGACAAAGTTACAAAATCAGGCCCACCTCCATAGGGCACGGACGGGCTACAGGGACCCAGTTAGGTATGCTGAACAGAGTACCTTAAATCCTGGATTAAGGAGCGTTGCGAAGATCTGCATCCCAGATGAGTCGTGCAGCTGGAGCAATGCATAGATTCCAAGATGCAGCGAGGGTGCGGTGCAAGGTCCGGCTGCATTGTCATCATAGATCCTATCGACGAGGGCTTGAGTTGTGAGGTCCAGAGTAGAGGATGTGTTGCGCAGTCAGGGTGATGCGTCAGTTCCCGAGGAGCTGGGAGGCTGTAATGCGGAGTCTTGAGTTGTGCGTCATTGTTGAGGCTGCCGTTGACAAGGGGATGTGTGGGCCTGCTCTGAGGATGCATCACACAGTGGCTGTTACGATGTGGCAACTGCTGAAATAAGATGTAAGTCTTTGCTGAGGTTCTAATCCACACCGCAGTGACGATGTGTTGGTTCTGCACAGGGTTGCGCTGCACAGCAGGTTAGTTGCGTCAGTTCTGCTTGATCCACAGAGGTTGGCAGAGCACTTAAGGCCCACTTCCAATGGTCCAGAACTGGGGTGGCACCACTTGGCAGGGTAGACAAACATATGGCAGATTCCAGGTGCAGGAGCATGGTTGTTGGAGACTTTAAATTCAATCAATAAAGACAAATAGTGTGAGCTAAATGTTTTATCAGCAAACTCTTGGGAATTAGCAAACATCCAATTCTCTCACCAGAGCATAACAGACTTTCAGAAGTTGGTCCTTGAAAAGTTACAATGTTGGTTTCTTGCTGTCCAAATGCTTCTTCCCATAAATCATTCTTCCTGATGCTCCGTCTCCTCCCGGTGAGAAGCTTACTATCAGTTGTCTAATATAAAACAAGTGTCTATTGACTAGCTAACAATAGGCCTCTGAAGTTGTAACATCTGCAGCAAAGAGAAGAAAAACATCTTGCACAAAAAACTATTCAATGTAAAAACAGACCTTTTAGTCGTAATACATTATTTTTCACTTAACATGACATTGACAGTTAGGCTAACTTAATTCAGTACCTTATTCATGGGCAAGCCTACAACATTTAAGAATGGTTACCTACTACAAATTTTGCGTTTAATTTTGGATATGCGTGTACTAACACAAGAAGGATTGTGTTTTAGTTGATTCAATCTGTTTTGTAATGCAATAGGATTTTACTTAGAATATGCTTTTCCTATAACACCAAGGCTTTCTAAATTGATTAAGGATATTGGTGTCATTTCTGGTCTGTAGCCATGTGTTCCTACTTCTCTTCATTTGAGGGCAGATGTACAAAGCATTTTTCTGGTTGCAAACAGCCTGATTTACAGAATAGGGCCTTTTGTGACCGGAAAAATGCTTTTTCAAATGTACAAAATGCAAAATGCAATTCAGTAACTTGTTACTGAATCGCACTTTTCATTTGCGATTCGATATTTGTAAGAGGCATGTTTAAGGTGTACCTTCCAAATACCAAATTGGTATGGTATGTATTACTGCTTTGCGACCGAATTCCAGTCACAAAAATGTAATACTTTACCACCAGTTTAAAACTGGTGGTAACCCAATCACAAAGGGAGGGGTCCCTTGGGGACCCTTCCCATTTGAGATTGTAAACAATAATATTTTTTAAGATATTGTATTGTATGGCTTCTATCTCATTTACTGGAATGAACCCTATGATGGAAGTGACCATGAGGTCTAGGAGTCCTAGAGATGTTCATTGTCTTTGAGCTCCCCTCGAGCCTTGCCTGTACCTGTTTGCTGATCACCACCTGTTCCTCCACTCTACCATATATATTTACTACGTTCTCAACACTCCTGGTCTCGACTTAGCAGGTTCTCGTGCCACATAAAGCTCTACTATCATTTTTCCTATGACCCCACGACCCCAGTTACTCTAAGCCTGATGATGGATCCAAAAGTATGTACTCCTATCCTGTTGAATTTGGAGTCTTCGGGACACAACGCCTACTCAATTAATTAACCTAACAAAAAACGCATTCAAAAACTTTAAACAGACTCCTAAAAATGCACCCAGAAACCCTCATCTCGGATCCCTACTTCTGCATAACAAAAAGGTGCGGTAGTAAGTCACCTTATCTTCTTCACGTAAAGACTAGCTAAATGGAGGCTGGCATTCTACTCAATGTTCAAAATTGTCACCTCCAAGAAGACCCCTCATGGGCTCAGACTTACAGTTGCCCTCTCTCCCTACTATAAAATCGAAGCAACCATCTCCCTCTGCAGCAATGGTACTATCCTCATACAATCATCTGACCACAACCTGGGCATCTTCGACAACATCTTCCCCATCATCAAGAATGCTTTGTCTAAGTACAATCCTTCATCCTCCCAAGATACCCTTTCCCCCACTGGCAACCCCCTTATTCCTCAGCTGGTGCATTCTCACAGTCCGGACAGTGACCCCATCCCTCTCCTACATAGCTCTGCTATAGGGACATGCATACTAAATAGCAACTCTTCCAAGACTATAGACAGGTCAGATCACACCTCTTCCCCCCCCCACTTGCCAACAGGAACGCTAATTGCCTAAGCTCATTTGGGCAGAAACCCCGAACCCAATAAGGGAAACCGCCCCTCCTCTTACTTCCCCATCCCCCTTGCTCACTCCTATAGTACACTCGACTCCCCCTCCTACCACACTGATTTCACGCCCACTTTCCTATCTCCCTAACCAGGCCACCAACGTGATGCACAAACCCCAGGTACCTCTTCACAACCAGTTGCCTCCCCTACCACTGCATGAGGCATCCCATATATCTATCCCGACTACAAACCTCTCTAACCTTCCCCCTATTGAAATTTGAAATTTGTACTTGTAAAGCGCACCCATACCCCCAAAGGGGTGTCCAGGCACTGTACGCATACCGCTGTGGAACCCTTCCTGGTTTTTCCCTGTGAAATGTCCACTCCTGGGCACCCCCAGGGTGAAGCCAGGCATCCCAGCGCTGTTGGGGCTGTTGTGGAGATTAAGCAAGCTATTGCCCAGAGTTGCAGAGTGGGACCCATGATTAGAATAGGCACCGAGGCGAGAATTATCAGGTCCGAGGAAATTGAGCCCAAGACCCGCCGAGGCGGGAATTGAACCCTGGTCCCGGGCCAGATCTCTGCATCAGGGTCTGCCGCTCTAACCATTGAGCCACACTTCTCCACTCCTATTGGCTCCCCCTCCCTCTCAGCCCCTAGCCACAAGGGCCAGGAAGCTGCTCCCACACTGGACTGGAATCTAGGCTAGATGATATCTCACTTACCCTTCAACAACTCAAGGCAGCTGTACATAGCTTCTTTCTCCTCATATCGGAGCAATCGTTATTAAGAAGTCTAGGGGGTTTTCAGAGACTGTGTCACACGTCTACACACATCCCTCGAATTCCGGGGCTAGACTGTCTGTATATCCCATACCAACTATGACCTCACCTCGGGGGGCTCCTACTTTCCAAAATTGGGATACATTACCCTTCCCTAATGACCCCTCTCGGCCTTGCAGAGCCAAAGTCCCACTCCAAGACTCGGATATTAGAACCCTTCTTCTCTCTTATGACACATCATTTGCTTTGAGCACAGATATGGTGTGCCAAATTGAAACAATCCACTATGACCCGGCTAGAGAACCGACGGCTAACACTAGATCATTAAATAATAACCTCACCATAGTTCTCACCACCATTCTTTCTTCAGATGATCCCAAACCACAGCTTAAATGCATGCTTCTCAACTGCAGATCTGAAGTTCACCACGCTGCAGACATCGCTGACCTCATCATGGCAAATGATCCAGACATTTTAGTGCTGACGGAAACTTGGCTTAATGAATCTGCTGTATTGATAATTGGTATTCTAGTGCCCCCTAACTATAACAACATCAGGCTTGATAGACTGGGTGGGCTAGGTGGAGGCATTGCATGCATTCATCGTATCAATTTATCAGTTAGACAACTTAATTCTGATTCCCTGTCAGGCGATGCTGGGTATGCACTCTCCCCACAACTCCTCACACCTTACAGACATCCAACCACTGTACCTCAGCATAGGTACAATAGGGCACACATATAAACTCGAGCCATCATAGAGCGCACTTTTGGTCTGTTGAAGTCGTGATTCAGATGTCTTGACCGTACAGGGGTTGTGCTGATGTACTCCCCTGAAGTCATGTGCAAGATCATATTAGCCTGTTGTGTTTTGCACAATATAGCCTTAACGCATGACTTACACATACCTCTTGTACCTCGGATAGCTCTGAATCTGGGAAACCGGGCCATTGCTCATAACAGAGGTCAGGGTATGCAAGTCCGTGATCAGCTGGTTGCCACGTTTTTCACATGAGCAACCTGTTGTGTCATGGACAAAATGTGGTTTGCAGTCCGTTGTCAATGATGAAAGTTGGATCATTACGACTCTGTCCGAAAATTCCATCCTGAGACTACTTTGCAAGCCATACTAACTGCATGTAAACTATAGCTGTTGACAGTAGTCAAAAGATTGACCGTGCATCAGGTCATGTGCCCATGTCAACAGTCAGTGTAGTGGATGTCCCTAAGGAATCTATTGACTCAGAGGAAAAGATGTACATGTTCTGAGAGACCTTCCCTGACCTTATGAGGATGGGTTTCTGAATCACAAAAGGGCCTAACTATTGCATTGTCATTGTTTTTGCCCCAACAGATTTGACTCCCCCACAAATGATGGGCCCACAACGTGAGTGACGATGTTATGGGTGAATCTGGCCCTATGTGTCTGGGATACACAGCACTGTTCCCCCCAATTTTCCATAACGCAACAGACAACTCTTGTGTTGAGCACTAAATATGGACTACATGTACCATAATGCAAAGAGGAGAAAACTAAACTGGGGTTTGATGTTGCGTCAGCCCCCCTTTGTCCTAGCCCAAATCTCATTAAATGGTCTGTTCTCCCTTTTGTTTTATGTCTATGATTTTCTCTTACACTGTCAGTTCAGGTTTCTCTGCTACAGAACAACAGGATGGCAGTGGATTTGATCCGTGATTGTGGATGAATCAGAATGAATACAAAATGGCTGTCAACTATTCCTGTGATGTATTTCCTGTCTCCCATTTCCTGTATGAAATAATGGGTTCCGGTTCAATTTCGGAGATTGCGGCCCGAAAACATAATTTCTGGTTGCAGAGCGTGCCCCTCACATGCGGACCCGATGCTCTGCAACCGGAAATTAAATTTTTGGGCCGTAACCCCCGAAATTGAACCGGAAACCATTATTTCATACAGGAAGTGGGAGACAGGAAACACATCACAGGAAGTTGTTGACAGCCATTTTGTGTTCATTCTGAGTCATCCTCCCTCACAGATCAGATCCTCTGCCATCCTGCTGCTCTTTTCAACTTTATTTCTCCCAAAATGGCTGAGGGTTATGAGGAGAAAGCACCTCCTTTCACTGAAAGGGAACTAGACATTTTAGCTGAGGGGTTGCTGACCAAATAGCCTCAGCTATATGGGGGGCCAGAGAACCAGCTGAGTAATGCAGCGTGGGCCACACTATGGGCCAACATTGGTGAGCGCTGCAGTGCAGTGGGCGTTTACACCAGGAAGGCGAGGGCATGCCGCAAGCGCTGGGAGGACCTAAAACGCTGGGCCCCGCACAAGGCCGAGGAGCTACTGGGCCAGTCTTCCCAGCACCATATGCATCGTGCCCACCTCTCGCCAATGTACAGGAGGGTCCTGCGTGTAGCTTGGTCGACCCTCCATGCTCAGCTGGAGGATCATGAGCAGCAGAGACCTTATATGCAATATGTGTCTGGAAGTATGCTGTGAGTGAAGACAGAGCTGTACCATCCTGTGTCCCATGCCTCCATTCACCTACTCTGTGTCTATGCAGCAGTCATCATGAAGCAAAAGGCACACTGTAGCACATTGACTGTACAGGGCAGAGTGCATTCTGGGAGTTGTAGTTTCATTATGACAACTGGAGAATTGAGACACACACGTGCATTTGTACAGAAATGTTCACTGCCAGCACCACTAACAGTGAACCAAGGGAATCATAACTGATGTCTGCATTGGATGAGGAATGGTACAGACACTATCCAGTGTGTGTATGATAGGCCAATGGCTATTGGATGCTGTGACTTGCATTGCATTCGGTGAGTTTGGGTTCTGATTGAGACAGATCATCATGTGCCATGGAGTCAAGACAGACTTTGAGATTCTTGCCTCATTCTTAAGTGTTTCCAATTTTGCCAAGTGTGTCCACAGACACACGTCTTACCCTAAGTGGCTTGTATGCCAATTTTCCATGTACAGGTAGCTGTAACAATGAGCCACTACTGTTCACCAGTGCACAGCACTACCTGATCAGTCTCCGAAGCCAATATGTGGCACAGGATTGTCAGCTTTTGTGTGGGAATATCAAAAAGTTAGACTCACAACTTAGCAAACCTAATAGCCCAGACCCTATATGGATGTGTAACCCCCAATCAGCTTTTGTGTTGTCTCATACAATGCTACACAGCAGATAACATTTGTCCAGATGTAAAAGTGTAGATACTCCATATCACAGGCCCATTTCAATACCATCTGGACTCTCTCTGATCTCCTTTTGTAGACTGGGTTTGGAACCTGCCCATGTAGCAGTGACAGGACACACAGATCACAAGAATGCCAAAGTTGAGGGTTGGCCAGTACAGATGTGTAAGCCACCAAAATCTCGTGAGATGTCCATGTCAGACTCAAATCAGGAGATGACAGTGAACATACACGTTATTTAAGCTCATGAACACTGACAACTGTATAGTGTGATCAGAGGAGAACAAAGTCTGACCTTGGCTCATCTAGGTATGTGTCTTGTCCTGATGTGTACAACCACTACATCATGATTTGTCTTACATTTCAGTGGGCTCAGCTGGCCAAAAGGACCAACAGCTGGACACGGTTTGGAGAAGGACATCTGTGGTGCACTGGTGGCTACGACCTCTTTCCACTAGTGAGAAAGAAGAGGATGAGGCGGGACCTTCGACATCAGGAGGCAGGGGGATTGCGCCCACCTGGACTGAGCAGGAAGACACCTCTGGTGCTACGGACCAGGTGGAGGCCGAGGACATTGAAGGGGGGAGAACTGGACACCTCTGGCCAGGAGGGGTAAATCTACTCTCCCCGGACCATTCACCAGTTACTTTTGGCGAGGTGTCCCCGGGCCAGGCCACTACACAACCTGGGCCTGCCATCAGCCCCTCCCTAACTCTAGAAGCCCCCATTCCAACGGGGCCTCCAGTTGCATCCCCTGCAACCATTCCCCCTCATCGTAGCTGCCAGGTTGACACCAACATTGGCTCTGAACCTGAGGCACCACACCTGTCATGTTCAACCCAAACCCCTCCCTGTGTTTTTCCTCCTGTGGCTGTACCAGAGGACTTGATGTGGGCATGTGAGGGTCAGCAAGGCATGTCCTCTCGCATCATGCTGCAGATGTGTCTAGAGCTGTGCATGATGCGAGAGGAAACTGCCCGAGCGCTGGCCACCCTCACTGCCAGTGTCAATTCCCTGTCTGCAGCCATGTTGTCTGAAATATCCCAACATCCCTCCCACACCACCGTCAATGTCTCCACCTGTCCATTGCACCACACTGTCTCCCCCCGTACTCTTCGTGTGTCCCAACTCTGTGTGGTGCCTGGTCCTGCACCGGCCAGCCAGGAGACCGCATCGGACTCAGAGGATCTGGACATTGTGGTACTAGAGGATGACCAGAAGGACACTTGACCTGTTGGACAGAATTTTCTTTGTGGACAATTATTTACTTTTCGCCTTGTAAATAGACTGGTTCCCCTGATGCTCCCTGACGTGTTATATTTATGTTATCCCACCCCAATCCAAGTTCCCTTCTCCTTCTGTAGTAAGAACATCATTTGTTCTCCTTTCTCCCTTCCAAACGGACTGTTGTTGTTTTTCTAATCCCGCACTTTTTTTTACATAAAATCTTATTTTGAATCATACTTTCTCTATCTTGTTTAACTTCATTGTGAATGTCTTGTACAAAATATGGACCTATATTTTGGGAGTCATCTGCTCTGCACATTATGTCTTGTTGCATTGATGGGGTTACACTTGTACATGTGTCACTCACACACATACATCCTCACATCTCTAGGCCACCAAAATTGGTATACATTTGCCTATCAGGACATGATACGCAACAGAGTCTTGACTTGTGAAGAGAATTTCTTTTATTTTGCACATATTCACACTGGTCAAAACGTTTTTAGGATATGATCAATAAGGATCGTGCTTGCGACTTCGCAATTTCGGAGGTGAGGATCGCTGTGAGGGATCATGTCTGGGTTGTCGCCGAGGTGCAGGTGGGTGTTGTGCATGTGCCTGTATAGGGTGTAGTTCATGTGCAGGAGTGGATGGTGTATGTACAGTTGGTGTTTGTGTGTGGACAGGGGCTGGTTGTGCAGGTGTTGGTAGTGCCTGTTCAGGGGGTGGTGGTGGTTGTACAGGTAGTGTAAGTGCCTGTTCAGGGCACGGTGGTGGGCGTGTGCCCTTGCTGTGGTCCTGTGCAGTTTGTGGTAGAGCTGTGTGGGTGTGATGTGCTGCAGGCAGATGTGATGGCTCCCCTCCCTTCATTGACGGTGAAGGGAGACTTTGGATCACTTTCATCATGCCCGCCATCATCTTCATGGCCAAGTCATGGTGTCTTAAACTCTCTTCCCTTTGGATGGATATCATGTCTCTGATATTCTTGGACGTGTCTTGCCAAGATCTATCCATCCTATCCAAAACATGGGTCTGTCTGTCCACCACCTGAGGGATTTGGCGCATGTCCTGCAGGGCCTCATACATGTCTGACAGGGTAGCCCCTACGGCACGAATATCCTGCCTCACATCTGCCGGCTGTTTGAAGAAGTCCTGCTCCCACTGGCCCCCATGGGCAGGTGCAGGGCCTCTCCACAGGGGTTGGCCATTGATGAGACCGGCAGGTCCAACAGCAGGGGTGGGGGTGGCAGGTTGACGCCTGTGGACAGGAGAATGGTGCCCAGGGGATACCTGCACCACAACAGGGTTGGTACTTCCCTCAAATGGTGGAGAGAATGCCTGGGATACACTGTATAGGGAGGAGTGTGTAGGGGAACCACCATGTCTGTCCTGGATGTGAGGGCTGTGAGGGAGTGATGTCTGTGTTGGGGTGTGTGTGAGCTGTGGCTGGTTAGCTCTATGCTGGGGACAGGCAATGTTTTGTTTTGGAGGAGGCTGAGGCACTTTACTGGGTGGAGGGTGTGAGGCCTTGCAAAATGTGGGCGATGTGGGAAAATTTCTGTCCATGGCATCAGAATCTTCATCCTCTGAGAGGATGAACAGATAGTCACCATCATCGTCCAATCCTTCAGCCTCCTCAGGTACTTCCTCGTCCTCCTCTTGCGCAGTACTTGCAGCCGACATTACTGCCTGGAGGAGCAGTGGATTTTCCCCTTTGATTGCCCATCGCCCAACACTGGTGGAAAATCCATCCTCCTCATCGTCATCATCACCTGGAACACAGAGGTTGCAACAGGATAAGTAATTGACCTAGTATAAGATGTGGTGCAATACAAGGGTTGGTTCTACTGTACTTTGCATCAACAGATGACTCACATGTGACCTGGTTTGGGTACCCCCACAAGTGACAGCTCACACCATAGCACTGAGGTGTTAAACGGAGATGTACATTGCACAAGCAAACTCACCAGCTCCAGCCACAGCTTTGTGTCCCTGTGCGATCCCCCATGATGTCAACTGCTGAACCATGCTCCTCATAGGTTTTGTTGACAAAGCCATCCCCGATCCAGCAGCTGTAGAGGGAAGTGACACCATTCTCAATCATCTGCCTTTACTAATTTACAAACAGGCACATGTGACACTTATGATATGTATGTAACTTTGTAAACGCCAACTGCAGGTTCTATGCAGAAGGGGATTTTTATCTTTGTCATGGTTTTGTAATCTATGATAGGGAAACACTTCATGCAACAATTAACTGATGGACAGGTGCGAGAGGGTTTCACTGCTGCAGCCAGGATGTCTTGCATTCCCCAGGATGGTGTTGTACACTGCACTGGTGTCATCCTGTCAGCTGACAGGATGACACCAGTGATGAGACATACATGTCCATATTTCAGTACACCAGATGGTAGCTATGGTCATTCTCAATGACCATTGCTAGAATATTCCCGGCCAATGTGCAGCATGTTTACCTCATAGACTTTACATGTGGGCCCCTGCTCACATGCAGCAATTGCCAGCTGTTACCTCCATACAGCACTGACATCAATGAGATGACACATCAACAGACAAAATTGTATGAGAAGGTTTCTGATATTTGAAGGAAGGGGAGAAATAATCAGGACGCCATCGCATTACATTGATTACACCTTCACCGTTAAGACTAACATGTCTCATGAGTATAATGCTGTCTGTTGACAAGTTGAAAGGAGTGTACATCCACAGGCTGACCAGTTTCACATTTGCACATCAGTTCAAACATTGCATTTCAGAGTTCATATGTGAGATGTGCAATAGTCAGGTACATTTTCTGTGTCATTTGTGCTTCCCTAACCATGAAGTCACAAAGCTAATTTTGGAATGAGAGATCCCACATTTGTTATGTTTATCCTTTGAGTGTCCTCTGTTCCCATACTTCATTTCCAACATCATGGTAGAACTAAGCTGATGTCTTGTACAGCAGACATCCTAACCTCATATGTTATACACTCACTTGTATAGGTGAATACAGTAGAAGAGGAGGCAAGCAGAATGCAACAATTGACTCGGATCCCACAATCTAGGTAAGTTGAGAAGCTGTGATGGTTGCCACCTACACTGGTTTTGCATTGTGCTTTTCAGCCAAGAGATTTGAAAATTTCACTTCTTGAATATTCACCTTAGCAGCCCATACATCCATCACAAAAGTACACAACTGGCATCAGTGCGAGCCTCATCCACACCAATTTCAATATGATTTTTCCATTGGAATTTTGCTAGGGAGTTTTCATATCATTGAATCACAATCCAGTTGTGTCTAGTACACTTCATATGACACTATATACTATTTTATGTCCATTCTGCACTCATTTGTCATACATTTTGTGTCATCCTTTCACTAGCCACCATGGTTTGATCTGGTATGTGGTTAAATGCCATATGTAGGCATATTGTGATGCAAGACAACAGTGATGTAAAACACATACAACATACAGCGGAGATTAAAGGCACATTTCATGAGCATGAGCATTTAGGTACATTATTCTTGGGTTTACTTACCATGGCCCCGTACCTGCCCAGTGTGTGGTCCCTGACCAGATGTCACAGCCAACCTTGTATCAGAAGTCAATGTGGGTCTTGGAATCTGGGAGGACATCAGTGGACCTACAATGATAAGTGTGTTTGCAACTTTACATTTCTGCTGCCACATGTGATGCACTCAATTTCAGGCACAAAGGATAAGCACAAGCAGTGTGGGCACTTCCGTTGCAGAAGTCTGTAGCACTAATTACAATGAGTGATCACACATTCAACTTATAATGGCCCCACTGCCTAGAAGCAACGTCTATCAAATTGACATGACAACAATTCCTGACGTAAGGTCCACTATTGTGTTTTGTTAATGGCCAAAAAACATGCCATCCGATGATAACATATATAACCAGCTGGGTGGACTGGACAATTTAATGTATAGAAAAAACATTCTAAGTTGGAAGTGGACGCATTCTCAATACTCCTGACAATTGTATCTCACTTCTTGTTCATCATTGTCATATTTGTTAACATTGGATTTCTTGATTTAGTCTACAAAAGCATCTACAATATAGTGGAGGCTCCTTTTTGACTTGTTGTGGCACTCGATTCTAGGATTGAGTTCACAGTTCTGGAACTGTTGGTGGAATACATGTAATGTTCAGAAATCACAAAGGTATGATGAGCCTAGCTATATTATATTTTGTCTTTCGCTATTCACAAATGTCATTTGCTAAAGGTAAATGTCCTTTAAGAATTCCAATAGTTGTAAAGCTAGTTTTTCCTCTCCGGTTACCTTTGAGATTCGGACACTATATGTCCCTCTGCTGTCTGCTGACAATGTATGCATTTTGACCATCTCCTGACTAGTTTGACTTACCAGTTAGTGAGGGTGGTATGCCTTGATATGGATGATGTTTTTTCCTCCCAGAAGAAGCAGGGACCTCTGCTACTGTGGGTGTCTGTACTCTGGCTGAATGTGTCAATAGGTGAGAAGAGAGAAAAGTCACCAAATGGAAATGTACATTTGGAACTTGTCAGACATTACCTCATATCTTCTGCTTGCTAACAGTATTGTGAAGTACTGCCACGGCTGGTGCAGGTAGGAGCAGTGGGGCGTTGGGGATGTAATGGCGTGGCAGGGTGGAAAATAGACAAAGGAATATGGGAATGAAATGTTTTAAAATAAGGATTCTCTCACCTTCTGCTTTGTGATTTTGGCAGGATCAAGGTGAGTTACTTTTAGGATAGTTTGTATTTATTTTCCCTATTCCGTTGTCTGTTGATTTTCCTCTGCACCGCATCCCCCACATCCTTACGTTCTTGACTGACCCAGCCGCGTCTGGATAAGTGGAAGGGGCACTTAGACAATTGCTACTTAACAGTGTTAGGTATATACAGCAGCAGTACTGGGCCCATGTTTTAAATAGTGGGAAAGGGATTTGCCATTTCGAATACAAAGAATTCTGGGACTTGTGGTGCAACATACAGAGGGAAACACATGAGCCTCTGACTGACTATATTTTTATATAAACTTGGACAATTTCCTTACTCACAATGGCAGTGCAACACAGACAGTCATTTTGTGTACTTGTTCTTGTCATCCCATTTACCTGGTACCATGTTGCGGACATCACTCACAGGCAGCCCATGGAGCATGTGGGGGTGGATTGTAGTGAGGACATCCTCCTCAACTGTGGTGAGACGTAGGTAGGTTTCAGATTGTGGGGCAGGGAGAATCCTGTTCAACTCGATCCTGGAGTACTTCTTCTTCACCCTCGCCTATTCGTCCTGCCACTTTTTCTTGATGTCAATGTGCACATCCTCCTCCAATGCTGTGACAGCAGTGGCTAAATGCTGCCATAGAGTTGTCTTCTGTGTGCCACTGGTGCAGTAAGGTGGGAGACCATATAGGCGTTTGTGGTGCCTCACAATGAACTCCACAATCATGGTGGTCTCCTCAGCTGTGACGTTCTTCTTCCTCCTCATTTTGTACATTTTCCAGTAGCGATGAACAGCAAATGAGAACAGGAACTCTCTTTGGCCAAACCTGTTCTTTGAATGTGTGCTGCTTTTATGTGGTTTGTGGTGCTGGTCTTGCAGTTAGTGTTAATTGACTTCAGCTGGAGCATGGTGGGGGATGGTAGGCACTTGAAATGATCATCAGACCCAAATGCGGATATTCCGGCCCGGATGCGGACATTCATGCCAGAGAGCGGAAATTCCGGCACAAGTGCTGGATTTCCACTCCTGGGGTGGGAATTCTACTCCGGGTGCGGAAACTCCGGCTCGAGTGTGGAAATTCTGGCCTGAGTGCGGACGTAAAGTTAGGATTCGTAAGTGATTTCTGTGAATACCAAAAATCGTAAGTGCCTTCTGTGAATACCAACAGTAGTAAGTTTAGGATTTTGTCTCAGATTAGTTCTGTGAATCTGCCCCAATGCCTCTTGGAGCCTATTCCAAACCATTGATGAGAGCACTATTCGAAAAACTCTGGCTACTCTGAAAACTTCCAACCATTTTAGCGACCACGTACCACCAAACCTCTTCAAGGAGAACAGATCATCCATACTCCCTCTCTGGACGAAGCCAGTTAATGCCTCTCTGCTTCAAGGGTCACTCCCGGATTTCCTAAAGTCCGGGCAGGTCACCCCCATCCTAAAAAAAACAACGGCAGACCAGACTAACCTCCACAATTTTCGTCCAATCTCCACCATTCCTACGCTGGCAAAACTCCTCAAGAAATGCGTTCACACCCAACTATGTAGACATATTGAACAATTCCAACTTCTTGACAAATTCCAATCCGGCTTCAGGCAAGGTCATAGCACAAAATCCGCTCTTACTCACATTGTGGATGATGCACTACATATGCTGGACCAAAATGAGTCATGCCTTTTGATCCTCCTTGAAATTTCATCTGCCTTTAACACAGTCAAACATGATACCCTCATCGGTCTACTGGAGCACAGGATGGGGTTATCAGGGACGGTGCTTAACTGGTTTTCTTATTTTCTACATAATAGATCCCAAAGGCTGAAGGTAAATCAGTCCCTGTCCAACCCCTCTCTGCTCACTCTGGGGGTACCGCAGGGGTCCACTCTCTTACCCACTCTCTTCAACCTGTTCATGGAACCTCTAACAGACATCATGAAATTGTCCAACATCCATTATCACATGTATGCTGATGATACACAACTGTACCTGAAAATCTCCTCCCCAGAGGAAATCAAATTTCTCAACTCAGTTCTTCAGGAAACGCGAAGTTGGCTGACACTCAACCATCTGAAATTGAATGCTCTCAAAACTGAATTCCTCCTCATTGCCCCTGACAAACAGTCCCCAGTCATTGCAAAATGGGTGCACCAACTGACAGCCCTCAACTGCACCCCAAACATCATTGATTCTACGAGCTCCCTCAGAATAATACTGGACAGACATCTGAACATACAGAATCACATTAGTGCTCTCACCAAAGGAGCAAACTTCCATTTAAGCATCCTAAGGAAAATAAAACTGTTCCTTCCCCACAACCACCTCAAGACCGCGGTGCAAGCGTTAGTGATCTCCAAGCTGGATTATGGTAGTGCAAACCTTTGTGGACTTCTGAGATCGAAGATGGCTCCACTTAAGACCGCTCTCAATTCCGCTGCAAGGCTCATTACAGGCTCCAAATGTTATCATCATATCTCGCCTGAGTTAAAAGCTCTTAATTGGCTCCCGTATGAAGCAAGGATACATCTAAAAATTGCCTGCCTGACCCACAAAGCTCTACACTTCAACACCCCACTATATCTTGCACAAACACTTGAGCTCTCTTTGGAGGCTCCAGATCCTCTAGGGGCTCCAGCACCTTACTATTTAAACCACAGAAATTCCATAAAAAGAAAAGTTATAATCGAGCATTCTCAGGTATTGCACCTAGAATTTGGAACTCCTTACCACCGGAAATAAGACTGAATAATTTCACAGCTTCCTTCAAAAGAGAAGTCAAACAGATTCTGATGAAGACATTTATGGGCTAGTCCCCTAGCCCACCTGAGAACGCGCTATATTACACTTGTCTCAGGTGAACTGCAAAGATTGTTATTATCTGTTTTGCCCTGTCCTGCTCGGTTGTGATATTAACTATTGCTCCATTCTTAAGAAAGTCAAAGGGTTCGGCTGAAGAAACCACAGGTTAGACCTTCAGTCTTACCCTGGGATTTGTTCTCTTATTTCCTTTTTTGAAATGTTTAACTGTTATGACTGATGTTGTGCTTTTTCTGGTCAGTTCTGTGCTACTGTCGTTTATTTCTTCTACCCTTGTAATTACACTTTTGTAAAGAGCTCTGATACCCCTTGTGGTCTTGTCCTTGCTATATAAAACTCTTTAAATAAAAAATAAAATAAATATTTAAGAGCAGGCATTGGTCAAAGGGACCACTCCCTACTCTTATAAAATGCAACTTGAAGGTTACATTTTTTTCTTTATAAACACATTGCGCTTTCACTACAATCACAGGCATGGTGGTCTGCTGATCTGGGCAGGCCACCATCCCTGTGATGGCTGTGACTACTAATGGGTGGCAAACTGTGTCCTACCTCATTAATAGTCATGAGGTAGGATGAGTTGCGACCCACAAGGAATCACTAAATTAAACTCAATGAGTTTCATACATTATGAATACCGATTTCCTAAGTGAAATTTGGAGATAATCGCAATTAGGACGTCAGTATTCCTGATGTTTGTACATCTGGCCCCTAGTCCTTTCCAGAACCATGGGACAGATTTTGCAGGGCATTAGCGTCTGGCTCAATAAAAGAAATAGGTATATTTGAAATTAATTTCATAACTATGCTAGGCAAGATAACCTGTTTTGTGTCTCTGACACAGCACTCTTTTTGAGGGCCCAGTGATTGTGATTTTGCACTCAAGAAATATTAAGAAATGTGAAGTTGAAACTGAAACCACTAACAATTAGTTAATCGCCCTGCTAATGGTAAAGTCCTTCAGAACTGACTGTTTTTTAGGCAGATATCTCAATATCAATTGTTTCATACTATTTAACATCTGAAAACCTCCAATCACATTACCAACCTTATTCCAGCAGCCTTGGCCAACGAAATTAGTGTTTTTACTCGAGAAACCTGATAAATGCCTTTTTAGTGGATTAAATTTACCTCTCTCGAATGAAAATCAGCAGATCTCAAAAATGTGCATCAATTTAAGGGTCTACAATTCTTTTACCAGATACTAGAGAGCACTGTATTTACTCAACATAAAAATATTTCTTGAAACAATATCTCTAATGAACTTCAATAAGGATTTAGAATAGATTAGGTAACAAATTCTACACTATTGTGACCCTGATTACTTATCCTAATGGATTTATTGTGGTTTTAGTTCTGTCAATTTCACTGCTCCAAACTGAACCCTCAAAGATAGCATGGATAAGGAGAGATGGGCACTATCCACTTTTCTTCATGTGTGGCTTATCAATCATACTAGATCAAAATAGCAAAATCTCTCTCTAGCCGTAAACCACTACTGAAAAAAAGATGCCAGGGTTTCCCCCATGCACCACTTCTGTTTAATTTGTAGATTGAAACGCTTAGGCACATCCTCAGCAGTTTATGCATTACTGGTTATCTGCATACTGATAACAAACACAAAGCTTTATTTAAAAGCTTTCGTTCATGATGATGTCTCAATATTCTGTACGGGCTTTAAGAAGCATTTAAACTAGACCTTGCTATAAATGATATAATGTAAGCTGAAGCTCATGTCATTCCAAAATCTTGGGCTAAATGTGTACGTTTTTATCATATAGAAAAAGCAATATTTCACATGCTTTGTCCACGCCGGAAAACTCAATGAGAGTCCTTTTCTACTTAAATTAGTCTGAGAGATATGCCCTGTGCTAGAAAAGTGACAGTCACATGATAGACAGTGGCCAAAAACTTTGTAGTCACCTCATGTAATTATGCCTAATTTTCCAAAAGTGTTTGACAAAAACTATGCCCAGCTTTAATTCTAAGATATATGACTCACCAACATTTTAAAATGAATTATTCAGAAAATAGAATTCCTCTTGACTTTCCAACTCTAGAGTAATATTCTTATGATACCCTGGTTAGACTCTACGAGCATTGTTTAGGACAGTGGCCACCAAATGAACATCATAAGAGACTGAGAGGGTCATATAAGTTTGGCAGAGTGTGGACCAGCATAAAAATAAGGTCCACCCACCTGGTCAAACTTGCATTTTCCCTCCCTGGAGTCTCAGCTGACTCCAACAACACAAACGTTTGACCTTGTGTCCCACGTACCGCTGATGCCATACTGATGGCCACACCGCCCAACTTAGGGTGGGCAGTTGTTGCTATTTTATCCTACATAGGTCAGGCATGTGGGGTATGGTGGTCCTGGACAGGGATACACATTATTGACTCTGAAGCACAGGCAAAACACTCCTTACATCTCGGGGCCTTTGTTGTTCAAAAACAAATACCGAGTGGGTCACTAACAACATGGTACCCACTTGGAATTTCCCTCAGCCTACAGTGGAGTCACTGGGATGGCAGCTCCGTTGTAGGCTTGGAAATACACCCCAGGCAGGTGGACGCCTCTAAATAGGGCAGGCTATCATCCACTGACCTGGCTGTAAGCCAAGGGCTAAATGAGGTCTTCAACTCACATCTTTACATAAATGATCTCTCCAGAAAAAAGATTGCTCTGAGAGACAAAGTCTCATAACCTACTTCAAATCATTTAGACTCATCAAGGGAAATGTCTTACTGGATGCAGCCCTGCATGTAGCAGAAAGGCTAGTTTCGAGGAGCAAATGGTTTGACCACATTACTACTGTCTGCCTCAATCTCCAATGGCTTCTGAAAAAAGCAAGAAATATTTGCAAGTTGCCTTGTCGAGTTTACAAAACCTCCTCTTTAGATGTGCCCAACCATCTGTCAAAGAATCTGACTCTGAAGGAGACTCTACTCTAGGGAAAGTGAATCTTTAAGACACAATACACTTTCAATCAGTTCTACTAGGGCGCCTAAGTTTTATAACTCTTTATACTCGTGTGAACCATCTAATTCCTTTAGGCCTTCAACAACTGATAAAATGGTGTAATCCAATGCCACCTTCACGTCAGATAGAAAATAGTTTCTTACGACCAAACGTGAAAAATCACTTCACAGCTTTCTCTCACCCTTCAATGAAGTGGACAACCATTTTTAGCTGTCATTTTATTCTTTTTTTTTTTAAGTTTGAGTTTATTGAAAGATAACAGGAAAAAAGAACAGCAATGTAATGAAAATTACGAATCCTATTTGATATAAAAGTTATAAGGATAATTCGGGCCATGCCAGGGGACAAGGCGCTGGGGCAGGACGGATTTACTGCCGCCTTTTACAAGGAGTATGCACAGTGGTTGCTCGCACAGGTATCGCTGTGGGGTGGTGAGGCGGGGCGGGGGCGGGGCTGGGTGGGGGGTAGTGGAGTGTGACATATGACGGGAACGTTGAGAGTAAATAAATAAAAGCACTGACTTTGCGCTCACAGCATCGCCGAGTCGGTGATGCTGCAAGAGCAAAGTAAGTGATTTTATTTATTTATTTATTTGCTCGCCACTTTCCTGTCATATGTCACACTCCACTATCCCCCACCCATCCCTGCCCCTGCCTCACCGCCCCACAGTGATACCTGTGCGAGCCGCCACTGAGTATAGGCCGCTTCTTGCACCCCACCTCCTCAACATGTATGAGGACTTGCTTGAGCGGGGCGCTCTCCCCCCCTCCCTCCGCGAGGCACTTATAGAGACCATTCTCAAGCCGGACAAGGACCCGCAACTCTGCGATTCCTATAGGCCACTATCAATGATCAATATTGACAATAAAATCCTTGATAAATTGTTGGCTACGCGGCTGCTTCCATTGCTCCCCACGCTTCTTAGACCAGACCAATGCGGCTTTGTCCCGGGTAGGAGTACTGCTCACAATCTCTGCACCCTCTTTGTGGTGATGCAGGGGGTGGATCCCTCCCTCCCAGCTGACGCTGTTTTTCTGGACGCAACCAAACCATTCGACACGCTGGAATGACCCTACCTGTTCTTGCTCCTTGCCCGTGTGGGCATGAGCCCTGCCTTCCTTCAAAAGATAGCATTACTCTATACCTCCCCGACTGCCCAGCTGTGGACTAACGGAGTGATCTCCCCCCAGATTGCTGTGGCTCACGGCACAAGGCATGGGTCTCCACTTTGCCCCTCCTCTTCGCCATAGCCATGGAGCCACTGGCGGCCAGATTACGGCAACACCATGCTCGGAAAGGGCTGCATTTTACACCCAGGGTGATTCTGGAATCCATGTATGCGGATGATGTAACTCTATATGTCAATTATCCGGCGACCAATCTCGATCCCCTCATATGCAAAATCATCAGATTTGGTGGCCTTTCGGGCATTAATATTAATTGGGGGAAATCTGTGATTTTTCCACTCACTGCCGCCACGGACACGTTTCTTTCAGAATTCCCATTTAAATGGGCGGACTCCCCAGTGAAGTACCTGGGCATCTGGATCAGCAGGGACTACGAGGAGCTGTGGGGATACAATTATGGCTGGCTGATGGACAGGCTAGAAAGCTGATTACCCCGCTGGAGAGCGCTCCCCCTCTCTTTGGCTGGCCGAATCGCCATTGCCAAAATGGTGATACTGCCCACATTTTTATATGTTTTTATAAACCTCCCACTTCCTATCACATCTGAGTTCAAGAAGAGGCTTTGCTCAAATTTGATATCTTTTGCTTGGGCAGGCGGGCAACCCCGGGTCGCCTGGGAGCGCCTGACATGGAACTGTCATTATGAAAATGGGGTGACCCAGTGGTCCTTGACCTCGGTTTAATGTGTTACGAAAAACAATGCTCCTAGACCTAATTTCCAAAAGATGAATTGAATCACAACCTACAATAATAATATGACAAATTATTTTCTGAGCCCAATTCCCGTTGGCTCACAATAATTAATTACAAACAGTATACTAAAGTGCAACAACCACAAACTTATTTCTTTTGCAAGGGTTTTATTCCATCATATTTAATGCAACAGTATATACTTTACTGTACGTGACTCTGAGAGACAGGGGAAAGGTTGCTCCAGGGGAACGTGCAGGAATAGAAAAGTGCTCTAGCTGTGCGAAGGGTGAATAGAATTCAGATAATGTGGTGAAAGAATGGGTTAAAATAATTAATTCATTGGACTGATGGTTATGTGGTTGTTGCACTTTAGTATACTGTTTGTAATTAATTATTGTGAGCCAACAGGAATTGGGCTCAGAAAATAATTTGTCATATTATTATTGTAGGTTGTGATTCAATTCACCTTTTGGAAATTAGGTCTAGGACCATTGTTTTTCGTATGACATGGAACTGTATCATAGCTGTGTGCAGGCCCAATTCGGGTTCCATTGGATCTATCCAACTCAATTTATGGCGCCCACGGCCCCCGAAAGTGACCAAGCGGACCCAACCCCGTTGCATATGGCGCCGTTCCGTTCGCAGACCCGCCCGCGGTCTGGAAGTGACATAGCAGGTTGCACGGTCTGGGCTTGGTGGCAGCTCCGTCGTAGAGCACAGCTGGACACTTTATTTGCACCGTCGGTGCCGCTCACCAGGCATCCAGCATTGCCTTTCACGGAGGATGAGGGGGTCTGTCAGAGACTACGCACACTCCAACTGCACACGCTGAGGAGATCTTTCCCGGACGGTGTCTTCATCGGGCTAGATGCCGCCCTTGGAGACGAACACACTGGCCTCCTCAACAGAATGACATACTTCCAGCTGCGGGCGGCGTTGCACACACAATATGCTTCGTTCCCAGTCGCGCCCCCGCCTTCCCACATTCTAGAGGCTTTCTTGAACAATCCCTCACCCCGCAAATTTATAACACGCCTCTATTCTGGCATGCAGCGCAAGTCCCCGATTAACATACCCCCTGCCCAGCGTGAATGGGAGGAAAGTCTGGGTACCCCGTTTGAGGAGGGAATATGGGCCTACTACTGCGCGCAGTCAAGGGATATGTCACCCAACTATAGATTGAGGCTTATTCATTTCAAATACCTCCACAGACTATATAGGGCCCCTGTATGGCTGCGTAAAGTGGGGCTGAGCATGGATGCGAGATGTATACGCTGCAGAGCGTCTGAGGCCTCCTTCATGCATTTGGCATGGGAATGTATGGATGTTGCGAGATACTGGGACTGTGTTTTTGATGCGCTGAATGAAATGCTGGGGTGCAGGCTGGATCGCTCTCCGCTGATTGCTCTACTAGGTTATGTTCAGAAACTCCCAGCAGATGTCAGAAGACTGGCAGCGATGATGCTGTTATTGGCTAAAAGGCGTGTAGCTATCTGCTGGGGCCGTAAGCATAAGCCGCGCAGGGACGAATGGTTGAGGGATGCTGCTTTTTGCCACAACCAACTGTCTGAATTTTGGGAACTAATGCCTGCACCGTCGCGACCTCATAACATCTGGGAACCACTGCTAAGTTTCTTATGCACATATCCAGTTGACCGCGAACATGCCTCCGCGGCAGAAACATAGGCGCCTAAGATGATGCCCGTGGCAAAGGGGGAGGACTGTCCCGCATAATGGCGTGCCCCTCTCTCCAAACGGACCAGAGAGACACACCTTCCTGCCTCCCTCTCCACCTTTCCCCCTTCTCTCCCCCCCGCCTTCCCATGTTTACCATAGCCTTAGACCTCTTTTTTCTACTCTATTCTCGTTTCTCCTTCCTTCTTTACTGACTTATGGCTGCTGCCCTCCGGACTGTCCCACACATTGGCGAGGACTATGCAGATTACAGAACCTTGCACGACCTGGCGAATTATCACTCTTTGCGACTTGACAACTGTATACCTGAATGTTTATCTGCAACCATTTGCCTTTGTACATATCTTTAGCACCAACCCCGGCTGGTGCAGTATGCTGTTGTCTGTATACACTAAAATCTCTAAATAAAGTAAAAAAATGTTTTTTTTAAGAATAACTAAAATATAGGAGTATTATAGCTATCAAGCTGTACACGGAGAAGAGTATACACAGTAATAAAACAAAAGGGAGAAGGGGCAGGGGAGGAGAGCAAAATATAATTAATTAATTTATAATATTGAGGAAAAATAACATAATAAATGATTTAACACTGTAAGCATAACATTACTTAAAACTGAAAAGCATGGAATAGATATAAAGTTACGAATATCATTTAATTATGAGAAGAAAAGAGAGGCAAAGAGTGAAATTAAGGTGGCTTCCATACTTCATCTGCTATATTAGTAACTTTAGCAATAGCAGAGGCAGATAAAGATAAATATGTGTTTAATGGAAGCCATAAGAGATCTCTTTTAATAGCTAAAGATATAGGGATACATAATTAGTGTCTAATCTATGATGAAAACACACAGTGTTCCACCAGGATCTAAAAGTAACTTTATCCGCCTGTTTCCAATTTGAGGTTATTAAATGAAAAGCAATTGCTAACAATAAATCTAATAGTTTATAACTCAGTGGTGACTGAGGCCAATTGGGTGGCAGCGTACCTAGAATATGTTTTAAAGAAAAGGGGATCCTACCTTTAAAACATTTCCTAATTTGGGACCAGACCAACTCCAAAATTGGTGGATAGGGGGACACTCAAACAACATGTGCTTTAAATTAGCAGTAGGGCAAGGACAGGACCAACAAATAGAAGACATTTCCGATGAGAAAGATGCAAGGGTCACTAGGGAGAATAACACTCGTTGATAAACAAAGTAAAGGATTTGTGTGGTATTAGCAGCTTGTGAGGTTTTTTGAAGTTTAGACCACAACTTATCCCATGTACTAATTGGCCAACATTGTAAAAAGTCTTTTTCCCAAGCCAATTCAATCTTAGATTTGATTCTGTCCGAGGGCAGTTGTAAGGATTTGTAAATAGTGGATGCAGAGGGGGAGGTATCCAATATTGGAAAAAGATTTATGACATTTGCAGGGAGGTTGGAAGTATTTGGTAATGTGAGAAGATATTGGTTGAGTGAGGGACATAGAAGATCATATTGTGATCTAAAGGAAGCTGGTAAAGAAAATTTTGTTTGGAGATCAGTAAATGAGAGGGGTTGATCATCAAGTAAGAGTTGAGAAATCCAACGGAAGCCCTTAGAACGCCAATTTCGCCAGTATATAGTATGATTTTTGATTTATAGTGATTTATTGTGCCAAATGGATTGCTACTGATAGAAGTTAATTGAGGGATATGATATCGTTAAGAGAGGAACCGAGAGTTTACGCGAATGAGAAATAATAGGGGAGCGTAAAAATGAAACATTAGTAGTGAAAGCAACGATTTCCTGAAAATCAAAAGGGGTGATGAAAAATTTCTCTATCTGTATCCATAATTGAGGAAATACGGGGAGCTCTGAAGAGAGCTACCGGGCAGCTTGTTTTAAGGAAAAAGCAGAGTGATCAGTTTTGAAGTCAGGAAACCTAAGACCACCACTAGATTTAACCTTTTTTTTTTTTATCAAAATTCTGTTTTTGAGCATCCATCAGACAAATTATATAGCAATAAACCAGGTGGGACGTGCAAGCCCCGGGGTCAAATTCAAACTGCTATGGAGAGTTCAGTTTCAAGCATCCCACGGGTAAGGCACTCACCCCTTCTTAACCTGTAAATGCCTTTTTAGTGTCCAGACCCAACAAGCCCAAAAGGAAGCATCGAGTTTACAAACAAAATCCCTTCCCCCCTACAAGAATCCCCCAGCCCCCCCCCCTTCCCCTTCCCCGGTGGTGGTGCTTAGTAATCAAACGAGAGCTTCCGCCGACATCTGAGTTTATCATGGCGGGCTTCAGATTGCTGCAGCCATTGGGTCATGAGACCCCTGGGTGCCCCTTGCCGTAGTTTAAATCTGGAAGAGGTACATAGCCCTGGTCGAGGGTGGACATACTGCTGCCGGAAGGCCTTGTGAAAGAAACCTAACTAGTGGCCCCCACTTGTGTTCAAAGGCCGTGTAGTTGTCTCTGAAAATGTCTGCAAGCCTTTCCATTGAGAGGAGTCTCCATAAACGGGCGTGCCAGAGTGAAATTGCTGGAGGGCCTGGCTTTTTCCATGCTGCTGCTATTGTAAGTTTTGCCGCCCCCAGCCAAGTCCACAGGATTACCTTATCCGAGTTTGGAGTGTGGTCTAACTCTGGATCCCGGAGACCCAACAGGATTCCCACGATATCTGAAGGGACCGGGTATCCAAGCATCTCTTTAATGTGGGAGAGAATTTCCTCCCAAAAAGGCCGGATACTAGGGCAGTCCCACCAGATGTGGCGGAAGTCCCGCTTCTCCCCACATCCCCACCAGCAGAGATCAGACGTGTCAGGGAAGATCCTCCGAAACTTGGTAGGGTATAAGTACCAATACAGCAGCGTTTTGTAGTGGGCTTCCCTCAGAGCAACTGATTTGTTGTGTCTAGCGAGATCCCCCCATAAGTGCTTCCATTCTTCCTCTGTGACATCCCGCCCCAGCACCCGCTCCCAAAAGGACATGTAACGTGCTCGTGGTGTATGTAAAGTGGACAGCAGCAGCACGTAGAGGGAGGAGATGGCACCTTTCATAGAACCCGTACTGTGGATCGCCAACGATTCCATCACCGTTAGCTCTCTTGTGGCGGCCTCTTTTATGTGTGGTAGCGTGACCCAGTGTTTGAGCTGCAGGTAGTGGTAGTGCTCACTAGAGGGGATCGAAAATTCCCGTTGACAGCTCTCGAATGACCGTATGTCGTAGTTGTGAAAAAGGTCCGAGAGTTTAAGGCAACCCCCCCTCCCTCCAACAGTCGAAGGGCCCCTCCCGAAGTGCTGGGGGGAATGCTGGATTAAAGTTAATAGGGGTGAATGGTGAAGGGAAAGTAGTCCAACCCTCCCTCCTCGTTACCTGGTCCCAAATCGTCAGTGTCGTGCAGGTGGGGGTGCTTAGGTAGGCATTAGCAGGGCGGTCCCTTCTGGGCTTCCAGAGAACATCCCATATGGAGCGTCCCACGATGGAGCGGTCCATGTGGAGTCAGTGTTTATCGGACTCCCGTGCAGTCCATTCTGTCACCACACGCAGCTGGGCCGCTTGATAGTACAACGTGAAATCTGGAAGGGCCACCCCCCCCCCTCCTAGGTTTCCTCAGCACGTGGTAAGGTAGGCGAGCCCTTCCCCCCCTGCCAAATGAAATTATTGACCAGGGAGTGAAGACGCGGCAGGAGGTCACGCTCCAAGGCGATTGGCAGTGCCTGGAATAAGTAGAGCAGCTTGGGGAGGACTGTCATTTTAACTGCATTGATCCGCCCTAACCATGAGACATAGAGAGGCTTCCACCTTTTAAAGTCCTGTTGCAGCTGCGCCACTAATGGGGGATAGTTAGCCCGATAGAGATCCCCAATTTTTGCTGTGAGATGGACACCCAAGTAAAGAAGAGAGTGCTTGGCCCATTGGAAGGGTGTTTGGGCCTTCAAATGGGAAACCTCACCTGCAGGAAGCGTAAGATTGAGTACAGAGGATTTCGAGAAATTTACCTTGAATCCTGCTACTCGTTCAAAGTTCAACAGTTCCGTTTGCACTGCCTGAAGGGATGAGGCAGGCTCCATGAGAGTGAGGAGAATATCGTCAGCGAACAGGGACACTTTGTGCTCAATGCCACTGAATTTAAGTCCCCGTATCTCCTCGTTGGCCCGAAAGCATGCTGCAAGAGGCTCTATACTGAGGGCGAACAGGAGGGGAGAAAGGGGGCACCCTGTCGTGTGCCCCTACTGAGAATGAAAGGGAGGGAAGATGTCCCGTTCACCATCACTTGGGAACTGGGGAGATGGTAATTGGCCTTAAGCATGTGGAGGAAGGCATCACCAAAGCCGAAGCGCTGCATGGCGAGGAATAGGAACGACCAGTCCACCCTCTCAAAGGCCTTTTCCGCATCAAGACCAACCAGGACAGCAGGCAATTTGAATTTGGAGGCTTTTCAATAAGGTGTATGGTGCGACGGATGTTATCATGGGTTTGTCGCCCCTGTATAAAGCCCGACTGATCAGGGTGGACCAGCTCGGCCATCAACCCCTCCACGCGCGCCGCCAGGATCATAGAGTAGAGTTTGGCATCGAGATTGAGAAGAGCTATAGGCCTGTACGAGGCACAGTGGTGGGGGTCCTTCACTGGCTTAGGTATCACAGAGATCACAGCCTCAGCCATAGAGGTGGAAACGCGAGCATCGGCGGCTATCGCCTGGAATAAGTAAGTGAGATGGGGTGTGAGCTCCGCCGCAAACCTTTTGTAAAATTGGGCCGTTAGGCCATCAGGGCCTGGGGCTTTGTGTAATTTGAGTCTCCCTATGGCCAGTCTAACTTCTTCAGATGAGATAGGGGCGTCGAGGGACTCCGCGGTTGCCGGGGAGATCCTGGGGAGTGTTACGTTATCGAAGTACTGCTGCTGGAGGACCTTATCTGGGTTAGTACCCTGGTAAAGCTCCCCATAAAAGTCACCAAAAAGGTTGGCCTTCTGATCGTCAGTGTGGGTGAGTTGTCCACGCCAGTCCAAAATGCCCCCTATAAATTCCCGTTCCCTCTTCACTCGGAGACGTCGCGCCAAGTGAGACCCTACTTTGTCCCCTTGAGCATAGGAGGTCTGTCGTAGTTTCAAGAGAGTGTATTCCGCCCTATTGTTGTAAATCGCGTGGAGCTTCCCCCTAACAGCGGTAAGATGGCGCTGAATCCCTCGGGTGGGGGTCGCTGTGTGTGCCTGTTCAATGACCTCCAGCTCTTGTTCGAGATCTACCCTTTCCTTTTTCCTCCGGTTGTTAAGGGTCGCGTTGAGTTGGATACATTTACCCGTGGTAACCGCCTTAAAGGCGTCCCAATTGTTCTGTGCGGAGGTATCCTGGGGAGAGTTGTTTGAGAAGAAGTCAAGTATATATGCCCTCAGTTCTTCACGAAGGACGGGGTCGCGTAGGATCGGGGTTGGGAAATACCATCGGGGTCTGCCCGTCCTGGGTCCCGGCCAATTTAGATTAATAGTGACCACGCTGTGATCAGAGATGGAAATCGGCAATATTTGCGCCGCCTGAAGAGAACCCACCAGGGCCTGACTAAGAAAAATGTAGTCAATCCTGGAGTAGGACCGATGCACATGTGAATAGAATGTGAAGTCCTTAGTGGTGGGGTGCATCTCCTGCCAGGCATCACACAGACCCAATGAGGATAATTTTTGCTTGGTCCCTTTAGGAAAGGTGGATGTCGTCGCCCTATTTGTCTGGGAATGGTCCAAGAGCTCGTGCCAGGCCAAGTTAAAGTCCCCCAGGAGAACAATCGGACCCTCCGCAAACCCGGAGATCAACTCAAGAGTGTGCGTGCAGAAGGTGGCCTGTCCCGAGTTGGGTGCATATATGGAAGCGAAGGTACATACTGTGCCCCTGAGCCGCCCCTTTACCACAACAACCCGCCCCTCCCGGTATGTTTTAGTAGCCTCATGCTGGAATTTGGTGGAGCTGTGGAAGAGTAATGCTACCCCATTATGCTTTGTGCTGGAGGATGACTTATATATGAGGGGGTATGATTTGTGGTGCAACCGCGTGTCCTCTGACTTTTTAAGATGGGTTTCTTGTAAGGCAACCACCTCGAATCTTCGATCTGTGAGGTATTTCTAGATTTTATTACGCTTTTGGGGGGAGTTCATCCCCTTAACATTCCAGGTGGCTATTGATACCATTGGTAAGCTGCACCTCCCCTCCTTCCCCTGTGAGTCAGGACAGCCCCAGCTCTGTAGGAAACCCCTCTCCCAACTGGGTCCCCACTGAGACACAGCATCAACCACCCTCGCGCCCTCTGCCTGTCATCCGCTATTGCTTTGACCAAATAAAAAACAAAGACCAGACACCACCACCAGGGTACCCGCCCCCCCCCAAAACCCCCAAAACAATGAGCCGCTCAGCCAACGGGCCCGCAGCTCGGAACCTCCCGGAAAACCCAGGGAAAATTCTGGGTGGTACGGACAAGGCCCGCACCCCCCGGCTGCCAAGTGCCAAGAAGCATGGAAAAAAAAACATAACTAGGAAAGAGATAAAAATAACAACCTCAGCTGGCCTTGCTCCGGACGCCAGCTCAAATGTCCCAAACGATCACCGGGTTCCAGCTCTCGAAGTGGTACACGGTTGCATGAGTGTCTCTGGACGTAGTCCTTCAGGGCCCAAGGCGTCGGCCGACAGGCAGGGCAATGAGAGTAGTCTCTGAGGTCTCATTTAGACTTCGGGACCTTGTGCCAGGATCTGGGTCCCCTCCCCGGTTGTTCCTGACCGCTGGATGTGCCTACCAAAGATTCCTCCTTGAGTGGTGGCAGGCCCAGAATGCGGAGGCCGTCAGCCAGCTCCGTCACGTGGTGTGGTTTATTCTTGTATTCAAAGACCAAACCAAAGGGAAACGACCAGCGATATTGAATGTTCTCATCTCGTAGCTTAGTGGTGATGGGTCTCAGCAGCTGCCGACGGGCGAGAGTAGCCGGTGCCAGGTCCTGGAATATCGAACATTTGTAGCCTTGGAAGGAAATGTCGTTCTTCTTCCTTGCTGCGCTCAAGATGGCCTCCTTTGTTTTAAAAGCATGCATCTTGACGAGGATGTCTTGCGGCCTTCTACGGTCACCCGCTTGCATGGCCCCCACACGGTGAGCACGGTCAATTTTAATCTTCAGTTGGTGGGGTGATAGTATTTCTCCGAAGAGGCCTGTGACGAAAGCTTCCAAATCCGGCCCCTTCGCGCCCTCCTCCAGGTCACGAATGCGGACATTCTCCCGCTGGGATCTGTTCTCCAGGTCCTCCACCTTAAGTAGTGCTTGCTGGAGTTGGGCCCTTAAGTCCCGTTGGGTGTCTTGTAAAGTGGAGGTGCTGGTCTCCAGATCCTGCATCCGCTCCTCTACCTCCAATACCCTGGTGCCCACCGCATCCACATCTTGGCGGAGGGGTGTCATCTTCTCGGTGAGGTCCGCCTGGAGCTGATCCATGGAGGACCGTAGGTCCCGCTTGATCTCGGTGCATAAATCAGCTTTAAAGTCTCGCAATGTTGCCACCAAATCTTCTCGAGTGAGCGCCATGTTCTGCTGTTGAGAGGTGCCCAAAAGTGGGGAGTCTTTATCAGTGGCCGAGAAGTAGCGGGAAACCTTGTTTGTGGGTTTCTTGGGCAGCATAGGAGCTGTGACCGTCACCGCAAGGGAGGCAGGGATCCGGGTGGGATCCGGCAGGCTAGGCTCCCACGTCCTCCACCGTCGTCAGGCCCTGTGCGTGCTCGGGAGTGCTGGACTGAGGCTTTTAAGAGGCGGCCATGTTAAGGTCAGGCGTCTGCAGATCAGCTAATGGTGGCCCCCAGTTCGTGACCCTTCCCCCTCATGTAGGGTGGAAGTTGTGTAGGCACTACTTCTTACCACCACCCGCCGGTTGCCAGCATCCTGCAGACCCCACTAAGAATCCAGTCAAGGGGGCACCAGGCAGCCCGCCGCCATCTTAGGGTCAGGCGAGGCCTCCTGTTCACATCCTCTTCTGCAGGCCTCATCAACCGAGTCTTGGCCACAGGAGGTGAGGCGTCCACATGCAGCGCAATCCTCGCTCACCCCCAGCGCCGCTAGTCCCAGGCGCCGGCCATTGCACTACCGGCCACCCGCAGGTCCCCGAGGCCTCACCTTCTTTCTCGCGGTCGGCCGCGAATCCCGCCAGGCAGCATCCACGAGGGAGCGGGAGCCACGTGGCACCCGCGCCCGCCCTCTCTCAGTGCTGGGACGTCTCTTGCTCGGGAGGATCCTTTCCGCAGCCGAGACTGCACAGTGGAGCCGCCGGTCTGGACACTGCGAGGTCCGCTACGCCATCCCGCGCGCAGTCTCACCTCGCAGTCCCACGCTTCCAGCCAGCGCCCGACCCGGCGCTCGAATTTTGGGACCAGTAATGACACCCCGTTAGTTAGGGGCTTCTCTGCACATCCTTCCTGAACGTTTTGCTCCCTTTCCGTGGCGATAACGGCCCAGGGCAGCCGTGGGGTCCGGAGCTGAAGCGGTTCACATCCGCTCAGCCATCTTACGTGGCCACGCCCCCTAGATTTAACCTTTTTTAAAGAAGACAACGCTATGCGAGGGGGCTTGCCCTTCCAAAGAAATTTTGTTAAGGGAGAATGAATTTTCTTAAAATAATACCCAGGAATGTGAACCGGAATCATGGAGATAATATACAGTATCAGAGGAGTCAGCACCATTTGAATCGAGTCCATTAAGCACCACCAAAAGAGAAAAAGAGGGTGCCAGTGTGTAATAGTATCATTTAAAATTTTAGTGATGTGATCAAAATTTAATTTTAAAATTTAGGGAATTGTCGGAGCGAACCATAATCCCAAAAATGTTATTTTAGAGGATTGCCATGAAAAACCAGTGTGGAGAAAAAGATGTTTTTGACATAAAGCATTTAAAGGCAAAACTTTGCATTTATCAGTATTAAGTCGATATCCTGAAGAAAAGGGGGGAGAGAGGTTACAGGGTTAGTACAGTATAAGAGAATATCATCCACGTACACTGACATTTTTACCTGATGTGGACCAAAATGGAAACCTGAGATATGAGTATCTTGCCTAATTTTGGTTAAAAAGGGTTCCAACACTATGACAAATAGTAATGGTGATAAGGGGCATCCTTGTCTTACTCCTCCAAGGAAGGGGAAGTAATCTGAAACTTTACCATTAACGTAAATTGAGGCTCTGGGACCAGAATATAATAGAGAGATTAAAGTAATCAATTTGAAAGGAAGACCAATACATCTTAATGAGTGTAACATAAAATCCCAACCTATCCTATCGAAAGCCTTTTCTGCGTCTAGTGCGATAGCAGCAATAGGGTAATTTAAAGATGATGCCTTGCTGAGGACATTAAAAAAGACTCGCAAATTGTCAGAGGCTAATCTCCCCTTAACAAAGCCGGACTGTTCAGGACCAATCAGATCAGGCAAGATAGGGTCAATGCATAGTGCCAAACTTTTTAGCAAAACTTTTATAGTCAGTATTGACTAATGAGATGGGACTATAGTTCTTGCAGAGAGAATGGTCTTTACCTTCTCTTGGGATTAAGAAAATCAAGGCTTCTTGAAATGTGCCCTGAGATGTACCTTTACCAATAAAAGATTTAAATAAAAGTAAAATTTTGGGTATGAGAAGTTTTGCAAACTGATCATAAAATTCGATAGTAAAGCCATCAGGCCGGGAGCTTTCCCTCGTCTCAGCACCAAAATTGCATGGGAAATTTCAGCTAAGGAAATAACAATCACCAAGGAATCAAAGTCAATGTTTTGAGAGGGAGGAGAAGCAATGGACTGAAAATAAGTAGAGAGATCGGAATGATCTGGTTGAGTGTCAGGCGAGTATAGATTTTTATAGAATGAAACAAATTCATTTAGAATATCTTTATCTTTATAAAGAGGAGTTCCGGTGGACTCTGCAAAGATTCTATTCTAGCTCTGTCTTTTCTTACTTTTAAATAATTAGCCAGCAATTTCCCCATTTTATTTTGACCCCCATAATAACGAGTACTACTTTTCAATAAATAAGAGGATGCAGCATTTGTAGTTAATCTATTAAAAATAAGTTTAGCATCAATAAGATTTTTCAAGGAAGACTCATCATTGGAATGATAGTAAATATATTCTAATTGCTTAATTTTATTAAGTAATTGAGTAGAATGGGCCTCTAAAGATTTTTTCTTTTGTGATACGAAATTTATTATAAAACCCCTGGCGGCTGCTTTAAAGGAGTCCCAAATCATTACAAAAGAGGATTCCGGGGTTGAACTGATAGCAAAAAAATTGTAGGCAAAGGAACTGAATTGTTGGCTAAATTTAGGATCTAAGAGTAAGGAATTGTTGAAGCGCCATCTACCTGGACCCGGGGAAAAAGGGATAAGGTCGATATCGACATATACTGGGGAGTGATCTGAGATTAAAATTGATCCAATTTCAGATTGAATAGCATGTGGGCCAAAGACTTACTAATGAAAAGATAATCAATACAGGATTGTGAGTGGTGTAGGGCCGAATAAAAACTGTACCCCCGAAGGTCTGGATGGCAGAGTCAGCAAATATCAACTAGAGATTTACGTCGTATTGTGGCAGTGAATTGTAAATGCATTTTAGCACGGACAAATTTCACTGACGAGTGTCTGTCTAATATGGGATCATGAACTTGGTTACAGTCACAACCAAAAATAATATAGTCATTGTCACATAAAAGCAGTTTATCAGACATTTTTGGCCAAAAAACCTTATCAACAGAGGTAGGACCATATACACTGAAAATGACTAAAGGTAGCTTATCTATAAGCAACTTTACAATAACCCAACGACCATCAATATCAACTTGCTGATGAACAACTGAAGCCTGTAATTTTTAATGGCATAAAATCAAAACCCCATTTTTCTTACCTAAAGCAGGATTTTCTAAATCTTCAGTGTGCTTTTTGAGGAGAGTTATTTCTGATTCTAGATAGGAAATATGCGAGTATGTAGTTTGAAGAGAGGCCATTTTTTGTTCCACAAGTAGTACACGTAAATCCAGCGAAGACCATTTGTCATCTAAATACTGCAGAGTCTTATTGGTTTCCTCTATGAAGGGTTTCAAAGCACGAATTTCCTCAAGAATTACCTCCATGGAAGCTGAAGAGAAGTGAACCGGAGAAGGAGGGTCTTTTTTTGGTCTCTTGGTGGATACCACAGATATCTTGCTTGGGAGCTGCGATTTTGGTATGGCGTCTGATGTGGAGTCAGTTTTGTGAGGATGACTGTCCTCCATTTTGTTGCGAGTAGAATCCGAGTGAGAGTGTGCAATATGTTTGGAGGAACTTGAGAGTTTAAGGTTTCTTAATCTCCCCATAAAAAAGAGAGGAAGGTTATATAAAGCACTACCCAAGTTATATGCAAGGAATAAAACCTTAAAAAATGTAAAGCAGATAGAGTCACACAATGGGAGAGAAAAACCACAGTTCTAGAAAAAGTGAAGCACACAGGAATATATCAGAGAACTACAGGGACAACCATCCTGTCCGTTAGAAATGATGTAGGTTCAAAAATCAGTGAGTAATACCAAATAATGAAACTTACCTATCTAACCAACATATAGTGAAGTAAACTTTCCACAGATATGAATCATCATGAGAGAGAAGGAATCCAGAGCTTAATGGGCATATCTATCTTCTTTGCAATAAATATGCCAGTTGCATAAAAAGAGAAGAAAAAACAACTATGGTATGAAGAATGTCTGATGTTAGTCCAGTTGAGGATTTTTAAAGGCACCAGGAGTGTTATATTATACGAAAAAGGCTGCCTCCTGTGAAAACGAAATGCGTTCTCCTTTCAAACTGGCGGCTGCTATTTCAAACTGAGAGGAAATCCCCCAGGCCATAATGGCCTTAAATGACTGAAGCATAGCCATAAAACCGCTCCAGCGACTCACCATAGCATGAGGAAGAGACGCAGCAAGTCTTGTTCCTCGGCGAGCGCAGGAACAGTCTCTGGTAGTAAAGATGTTTCCTTGGTCTGCCAGAGCTCCGCGCAATCACGCCATCATAGATCGGCACCTGAACCACGCCCCCTCGTCATTTTATTCTTAAGATGAATATTTGTTTCATATTCTCATGACCACTTGTAGATGTGTTGTAATGCAGTTCTCCTGTAATAATTCATAATATGCCCTTTTTAATTATATTTCTACCATACATTGCAGCATTTATCTTTTCATTGCAATGTTGTTCCAATTAAAAATATTCCCTATTTGCCCTCTTTTATTTGTATTTTTGTTTCCTTTCAGCTCTATGTTATCTTTCTGCCGTTCCTTACCTTATGTAAGGCACATTGTTTCCATGTGAGGTTTGCTGAGACTAAGGACAATACACTAATGAAAAAGGAGGAAATACAATAAAATATAATTCTAGTCCTTCATGCTGGCACTGTACTCCAGGGACATTTTTAATAATGAAGAGAATATGATTGCTGTATATCATACTATTAAATGTAAACACGATGCTGGATGTTCGACCTTTAAGTTATGAAACTATTGCTTATTGTTAGTGTTTGAAATATTTATGAGTGCTGCACCTGTCAGTAGGAATTTTCCCTTGAGCTTCATCATTGTGAAGACGTTCCTTTTATCATGGTGTGGCTTCTTTTCCCAATACATTTCGAGTTTTCATAACCCTTCGTCAGGGGAACTGCAAAAATAACAGTTCATAGACACATTGCTCATCAACATATTTAAATTTGAATACTGTTCTTGGTGGGTTATGATCAGATTGCGTAAATACCCAAATGTTATTTTTGCAGTTCCCCTGACGAAGGGTTACGAAAATCCGAAATGCATTGGGATAAGAAGCAAGGGAAATAAAGCTTTCATACAGCTAAAATATGGACATTGATCACAAGCAATGTGGTGTAACATTGTTTGATATGTAATATTGTCAATACATGTGTAAGCTCTACTGAGCAAGTTGTATCAGTACATGGCTGATTATGCCTACATATTAGAAGAAAAATAAAGAGTGAATTATATAAGAGAACCAAGAAAAACATGTGGATGTTTAATTGCACTTACTTTGCTAATTTAATTTAATTTAATTTAATTTACAATTTATAAAGCGCCCGAATCACTCCATCAGGGTATTTCCGCGCTTGAACTGCTATAGGACTCCAAGGGGATACTAGATTAGAATAAAGTCGCTTTTAACAACTTTCTAAACTTTAGATAGTCCGTACAAAGTCGTAAGTGCATGGGGAGTTGGTTCCAGTATCGTGGGGCCAGGTGATAGAAGGCTTTGCCACCTAAACGCGCTTTTTTGAAGCGGGGGACTTGGAGCAGAACTTTGGATTCGGAGCGGAGGGGTCTGGAGGGCATGTACCTGACACGTTTGTCTTGTAGATAATTGGGGCCTAGGTTGTTTAAGGATTTATAAGCCATGTAACAAATCTTAAAATTGATCCTCTTTGCACTGGGAGCCAGTGCAGTTTTGGGAGGAGGGGGAGAGACTCAGTTCTGGGGGGAGCATTGGTCACCAAGCGGGCTGCTGTGTCCTGGACTACCTGCAATTTGTTCAAGGAGCTTTCATTAGCTGCAATCATTAGTGCATTGCAGTAGTCCAGACGGCTCAATACCAATGCCTGTACCAAGGTCTTCCGAGTGGATAGTGGTAGAAAGGGGAAGACTCTCCTAAGAAGACTGAGACTATGAAAGCAGGCTCCCGCTGTTGCGGAAATATGTTCCCCCAATGTAAGTTTCTGGTCTATTTTAACACCCAGGTTTTTTACTACCAGTTTTGGATAAGGGGCAGGGCCTAGAACCTCCGGCCACCAGCTTGGGGACCATCTAACTGTTGCTTCTCCAAATAGCATTATTTATGACTTTCCTGCGTTTAGTAATTATCCTTCATCCAGTCCGCGATTGATTTCATGCCCTCCGCAAAGGTGGTCTGAATGTTGGAACTATTTTTGTCGAAGGAAAGGAGAAGTTGGGTGTCGTCAGCGTAGGATATAGGACAAAAACCCAACTTTCTCAGAAGCTTAGCCAGAGGGGTGACATAAATATTAAAGAGAGTAGGGCTCAAACAGGAGCCCTGTGGTACTCCCTTGGACACCTTGGTGGTCTGTGAGCGGAAGGGGCCAAGGTGAATGGTTTGGGTTCTTTCGGACAGAAAGTTATCAATCCATTTCAGGGCGATCCCTTTAAGGCCTATATCCTCTAGTCTCCCCAGTAGAGTCTGGTGAGAGATGGTATCAAACGCTGCGGACAGGTCAAGCAGCACCAAAAGTACTGACTGACCGCTGTCCAGCAGCGCACTGATGTTGTCAGTAACTTCCACCAGCGCAGTCTCCGTACTGTGTCTGGGTCGGAATCCAGATTGACAGGCATCCAGACAATTTGAGGATTCAATGAATTCAGATAAGTGCTTGTTGATGTGTTTTTCAAGGAGTTTACTCTGTAGAGGGAGCAGAGAGATGGGGCGATAGTTGGAAACATCCTCCATGGGGATATTGGGGTTTTTCCTGATAGGAAGAATTTGAGCGGCTTTCCATTCTGGTGGGAGAGTGCCTTCCTCATGGAACTATTTAAGATCGAACAGATTGGTTCGGCTAATTCCTTAGATAAAATTGTGGCAATTCTGGCGGGGATAAGGTCTAATGGTGACCCTGATTTTACAGATTTAAGGAAAGCCTCTGTCTCCTCCGGAGTGAGTGTCGGGCAGTTCTCCAGAGTGGTACCATTAGGGATAGCTGGTGGGGGATTCACCTTAGGGCCTATCTGTGAGCCTTTAGCTGCAGTGATTTTGTCGTAGATTGTATCAATTTTCTGGGTTAGGTGATTAGTTATATTGTCACACAGGGCTTGAGATGGGGCCGCCTCAATATCACAGGCCTTGGGGTTAGTAAAAGTTTTTAAGATCTGATAGAGCGTTCTCGAAGTGTTACCTTCTCATTCAAGTTGCGAGGCAATGTGTGTTTTGCAGGCGTTTTTCAAGTTTTTGTGATACAGGGACAGAGCTTGCTTGAATCTGTCTTTGTCTTGTGGGTCGTGTGAGTGGCGCCATCTTCTTTCGAGTTTTTTACATTGTCTTTTTTCGGTCCGGAGAGAGACCGAGTACCATACTGCCACTGGCGTTTATTAATAGTAGGGCATTGTTTCAGAGTGGCAAGGTGGTCTATGGTAGCTAGCAAGCTGGTATTAAAGGAAGCTAAACGCTTCACTACACTGTCAGATTCCAGGTTTCGTGGTAAGATGAAAGTATCTTGAAACTGGGTGGGCGTTATTTTATGCCACTGTCTATAGCTTATTTTCAGTGAATGGTTTGGGAGCGGTGTGTTCTTTGGGACCGCTAATACGGAATTCAATCATTGAGTGGTCTGTCCAAGTCAAGGGGCAGGTTGCCCCACAAGTGATGTTGGGGGAGTTAGATAGGATTAGATCGAGCGTATGTCCTGCTAGATGTGTGGGCTCATTATTTATTCTGTTAAGATTGAGTGAGGACAAATCTGCCAGAAGTGAGGCCGCCTCTAAATTGGTGGAGTTTTCGCTGTGTACGTTGAAATCGCCGAGAAGTACACAAAATTCCTGGCTGAGATAACGTGTGGGGATATGAGTTCCATGAGTTGTGGGGTGAAGTTGGAGAGTGGTCCCAGGGGGCGATAAACTAGGGCTCCTTTCCAGCTGGATCGTGAGTGTAAATCAATTCTAAGCACTAGTGTCTCCCGTAGGTCATTGCTGATTTGGTCTAGAATGGAGATTTTAATGGGGTCTCTGTATACAATGGCTATGCCCCCCCCCTTCTGAGTGGTCTGTCCAGTTTTTGTATATGATATCCTTCTGGAAGCGCCACCGCTATTGCGGGATTAGAGCTGGTTTTGGTCCAGGTTTCTGTCAGGAATCCTAAGTGAGGACGAGTGGAGGAGAGTAGATCCCAAATGTTGGTGGCGTGTTTTGGCAACGATCTGACATTAGCCAGAAAACAGTTCCAGCCGTCGGTGTTATGGGGGGCCTGAGGAGAGTCTATGTATTTCATGCTTTGGAATCTACTTGATCGACATGCGATAGGTCCAACTACTTCTATGGCCGTAGGGCATATGGTATTCCCAGTGTGACTGCTGGCATACTCTAAGATTTGTTTATTATTGTTGGAACCCTAGAGGTCAATGAGTAGTGCGCTTTGTGTGGTGTGTACATTGTATGTATACTTATGAAGTTACTTATCAAATGGACACGAGCAGGTCCTGTTACAAGGCAGCACATATTTGAATAATTGAATACAAATTTATTTTCTGAAGTATTGAGTAAACTTGAGTGCAGGCTAAATTCACTCTTTTTCAGATTTATAATGTCACAAAAATAGCCATCTCAAAGGTAAGAACACCACCTACTACGAGACCTATCCATTACACAATTGAATTTGATCACACCATATTTCTATCATAGGTCTGTCACAACATGTAAATTGTATGCTTTTTTCTTTTCAACGGGCGTTGATCCTGGGGGATGTAGGTCGATGAGTTTCGGCCCTTTTCTTTTTTGGACTCCTCAGGACTTTGCGGAACAGGCGTTACCCAAACTTGAACCAAAAATAATATATCTATCATTTTAATACACACTTTTGAAAAAGCTTTTCACACTGCAGATCCGCAGAAATTGCAGCAGGAAAGAAGACTACTTTATCAATGGTTCTGTGCTCTATAACAAATTGATTGAACAAGGGTACCCTAGAAAACTAAACAAACACGACATGAAAACGTCTTGGTTTACTCCAAGGGAGTCCTTATTGTCACCGAAAGTCAAAAAGACTGATACTGCTCTAATATTTGTTTTGACTTTCTCAAATCTTTCTTACAAAATCAAAAATATCATTTCTAAGGGTGTCTACGACACCATTGAGGCGACAAGCAATACATCTTTCCCTTACATGGTTATTGGAGCCATTCTGCTAGAGCCACATTCATGTTTTTGGTTTATGTTGGAGCAGTCTAGATTCTAGAGGGTTATACATGCTCTCTCCCTCCTTAGGTTTGCATTGCAGAGAAGAATGCGGCGGGAGCTACCGTAAAGTTAGCCTGATCGGCGTTGCATCTTGGGTGGATTGGCTGGCAGGTAGGTCCTGGTCTTCTGTCGCTTCTCAGAGCACTTTTTGGTGAAACTTAGTTTGAGTACCAACTTTCAAGGTTAGGGAGAAGCAGCATCTCTAAGACCACTTTTAAGGGTCTAGGACCTGGGAGAACCACTTGGGGTGTTGGTATTTACTCCAGCAGAGGCCAGGTGCAGAGTAGGGTTTCAAGCTGTAGGGTAGCCATCTTAGGGTTCCAGAAGTCCTTCTGAACTTTTCCACAGGTCCAGAAGTGTCCTGAAGAGGTTTCTTGAGTGTCCAATATTTATACCTGGTGTCAGCCTTTAAAGTGGGGGCATCTCTATACTACCCCAACATCGGGCTCTGGAAAGTACTTCCCTTCCCCGGTCAAGGCTCAAAAAGTCTGGAATTATAAAAGTATAGCATCAGGTTCCTTGGTGTGTGCTGGAGTCAAGCCCCATTGAAATGTAAGTGAGGCAGGGAACAGCTGCACCCCCAGCAATCCAGGCAGAATGGCTCATCCTGCCTACCCCATTTCCATTTCTCTCACAGTCTGACGGGACTACACAAACCCCAACAGCAGAGCCATTCACAGTCATGTGACACAGTACACTGACATCAGGCACCACTTGGTTAGGGCAAAAACAATGTTAACTTTCTAAAAGTGGCATTTTCAAAATTGTGACTTAAAATCCAATTTTACCAATAAAAAGAATTTTAAATGACACTTCATTTCAGTTCATGCATGATATTTCTACCTGCTCCCAATCCCAAAAGGTAACCTAGTGGTATCCAATGAATGAGAGGGGCCTTATAGTGCTGAAAAACAAATGTAGGAGTTTTTCACGATCAGGATATGTAAAATGTAAGCCCACTTTTCCTACTTTTTAAATAAAGTGTACTCCGTCCTATGGGCCTTTGGTCCTACCTTAATGGGGGGAACTTTATGTATTAAAAAGGAAAGTTTATGCCTGCCAAAAGGTTTATTTAGCCAGGTCAAAATTACAGTTTAAAACTGCACTTCAGGCTGCAGTGGCAGGCATGAACCACGTTTTAAAGTGCTACTTCAGTGGGTGGCACAATGAGTGCTGCAGACCCACTAGTTGCCTTGTATTTACAAGCCCTGGGTACCATGTAGCACCACATATTAGGGACGTAGAAGTAGATTAAAGTGGCAATAAGGCATAGGTTGATTTGACCATTTATAGGGAGAGAGCACAATCACTTTAGCACTGGTTAGCAGTGATTAAGGATACAGAATCCTCATGGCAAATTCTTAAAAGGTCAGCGATCATTCTGATGGCAAGATGTTATTGGGTGAGAGGCCTCGGTTTACTTAGTGTGCAAGTTACTTTCAGAATAAGGTCTTTACTCAAATTGGAACCCTTAATGAAATAAACACATGTTAATTGGAGAGATTAATGCCTCTGGCACCCTGGTGTCAGGAGTATTATTTTACCTGATTAGTAATTGGATTATTATTTAGAGAGACTTTTAGAATTCCCCACAACCATCAAAGGAGTGTGCAAGCTTAATTGTAGTTCCAGGATTCAACATAAGCAACTAAAGTATATCGCAATGGGTCCAATTAAGCAGATCCGTTGACAATCACATGATTTCAATCCAGTACAACCAGATTCCACAGAGGAATAAAATGGTTTCTACAAAGCACTCTAAAGATAAATGTTATCCCTCTATTATGCTATAATGACGATCCATTAATGCTCAATACAGATAATTTAGAAACGTCTTGCTCATTAGTATCAACAGGAGATGGATATGTTTTAATGAATATGCATATATCAGTTTATTCAGTGTGAAATCAGTCTTTCATACAAAAGTTCAAAGCTGTACAAGATTATTCCTGAGTGGGTGGTAATGTGCTGCCTTTAAGCCTGTCCATTTTTTACTTTGATATGTGGGGTGTCCCAAAGATGAAGAGACTAATGGACACCCTGGAAAATATGTACTCAACGTATCCAGAAAAAAAGTCATTTTAGAAAGCTTGAAGGGATAACACAATATCGCCTTTTTTGTCACTATATTCATATGCTTATTTCCTCTCCTTCACTATACCTCAAATTAAAAAAGCTAAGTTCTCGAAGGTAAGTTAGTAAATATCCAAGGAACTCCTGATAGGAAACTGTGACAAAAAATGGGTCAACAGGACAAAGTGTTTTAAGAAGTATGTCCACTCACTTACAGAGTCAAAGTATAGCTGCATAATAAAAGCTCAGTTATAGTTACAAGGGTGGCAGTAAAGTCTCCTCTGGTCACTGATGAGTACAAATGGACCTGTCCTTGGCCTGAGCTTCAACTAGTGTGAGCCTATGGGACATCAGCACTGGATACTACATAGCCTTATTTAAATCCTCATGGTACCTCCCCAAGCTGGGAACCAGTGTAGGCACCTGGGGCTGAACTGTCAGGATGATTTGATGCAGCTTGGTTCTAGATGTCAACTGCTCTTTGATAGAAGAGGCAAGTGTAAGGTGGCAGCAAGTGGAAGCATGTAGTCCTCCTCAGCTATACAGTTTAGTAACTTTTAAGGGCAGCTTAACCTGGCTTAAATATTCAACATCCCACCACTATCAGGAAATGTAAATAGGAACAAGAGGCAGGTTTATTAAGATGGACACCATGCTTCCTCAATCCCTTCATGGAAGGCTGATCGCAGAACAATCAACTGGCAGTTGATCATGGCTGCCTGACTCAGTGACATGGTGGCATAGCCTGGCCTGAGGTATGTCTTCAAGGCCCTCCACATAGTTGAAAATAGGGGAGGGAGCTGGACACCAGACGGTGGGGGGATTCAATGTTTATAAAGAATAAATGTCCAATGTTTCAACCCCACCAGGCTGCCCCAACAGAGGAGAGATGGATGTGGCAAGGGCAGAACCCTCTTTACACTTACGGCAGAGACTACGCACATAAAAATATGGGAATGTCCTAAATTTTTATCTGTGGAGTCTCTGCCATGAGTGTGGAGACTTCACAGTCATAAAAATACTACTCGTAAGATACCTTTGTGAATAGGAAAGATCGTAAACGTGCATCAAATTGTAAGTATGCCTTTGTGAATCGGTCCCTCTGTATCTATGAATCTGAGTGCTAATTCATGAGTTGAGTATTGGCTACCTAGGATTGTAAACATCCTTGCAATGTCTTGTGTTTGTGTTGGCAGGAGTGTAGGGAGGACACAATTTGGTTGTAATTAATAATCTATTTTGATTCTCTCCACAAATTTCTCTTCAATGTTTTTTTTTTACAAAGAATCATCTTCAAGCAATTATTATAACTTCAATCACAAAAACATGAGCTTGGCAAATATGTAAATAAAAAAGTGATTTCAGGTGCAAGTCTGACAATAGTTGCAACTATGCATGAATGTGGCATACCTAGTCTGCACTTTTGGAAATTTTACTAACATTCTGTGTGTTCTCTGTTTTAAAATATGTACCCCTTACATTCCCTTCCTTTGTAGGTACACCATTTAAAATATCATACCTTTGGTGCATATTTCCACATTTTTGGCAGCAGGTACACTTGGATCATTCTGGTGCAAATCAGATGTGCTGAAATGAGTGTGAATGTGTTTGGAAACGTTTAGGAATCAGAACTAATATAAGCATCTATGGTGTTCATTACATTTCCATAGGATTTCCATGGCCTGTCCCCTAACACATCATTGGGCACATCCACTATTTTAAACTGGTAAAATTGTATTAGTCTATTCTAGTACATTGTATCAGTTGTATAGCACATCCATTTAAACCTGCTTCATGCTTTGTCTATCTAGTGTAAGACATGCATTGGTATATTTTGACAATTTTTAGGCTAAATTGAGACATAGGCCTGGCAATGTTTGCGCATCAAATTTTTGAGGTGGGTCGAAGACAGGCTTTAAACCAAGATCTATTGATGACCGTTAGAAATTGGGTTACTCGTTGACTGGGGTGTGAGCCCTGGTCAAACAGCAACCACATTTCTAGTCAGGGTAAGGCACAAACAAACCCCAAATTAACCTGTGCTCAACCCCCTGGCACAGAGCAATCAGGCTTAACACAGAGGCAATCTGTAAAGTATTTGTGGAACACTTCAAACAGTAAAACAGTGCAAACACCAATCAAAAAGGATCCCACACCTAGTTATAAAAATAGAGCAAAATGTAATAAATAAAACAAGACCAAAAAGACAAATATCGAATCAGTAGAACCAGAGTTATGAATTTTCAAAGTATAGACTGCAAAATAGTGCCTACAAGCAGAAAACGCCAACCATGGCCATCTGGTCATGCTGAACCGGGCCAAAGTCAAAAGTTCAGGCCAATAGCAATGGAGCGCGTGTTGGATACAGTCCCAAATTAGTCCTGTGGTGTAGTTTTACCTTCTCAAGTTTTGTGCCAAGAGTTCCATTCGCATTGGAGAGGGCCGCTAAGAGCAAGGAGAGCGTCTCAGGTGGTGGTTGCCATAGTGCGAAGAGTAGGCCGGGTGTCGTGGATGAGTGGGCTGGAGCTTCAGGTCAGTGACCCACCATGGGCTGCCGATGCTGCTGTGCGAAGAGAGGGGCTGGCACTGCAAGCAGCATGGTTCCAGTGCATACGGGCACATTCGCGGTCGTGAAGATCCCAACATCTTGATTTCAAATACTTGAGAGCAACACCAAGGGTCCAGGACCTGAGAGGTACTGCTTAAGGGCAAGGAACCCACTGAAGACGGGTCAAAGAGCGGTTGGGGTGCCTTTTATGTCCCTGAGGCTCAAATAAGAAGGTCAGCATACTATCCCTTTGAGTCACTTTGAGGTCCTGGTTTCAAGATGAGTTGTAGGTCCAGTTCTTCTTCTCAATGCAAGAGAGCAGCTGGTCAACCCAGCAGGGCAGCAGTTTCTTCTGAGCAGCAGTCCAGCACAATAGCATTCCTTGAATCAGTACAGCAGTCCTTTTTCTTGCACAGTATTCACAGGTCCAGAGGTTTACTGAAGAATTGGTGTCTGAGGTCCTTCGTTTATACACAATTGTGCCTTTGAAGCGTGGAGAAGCTTCTAGAGACATGTCTTTGAAGTGCATAGATGTCCTGCCTTCTTTGGCCCTGGCTCCAGACTAACTACAGGGGGCATGTAGCCCTTTGTGTGGAGATAGGACACAGGTTATTCAGGTGTAAGTGAGGGTGGGCCAAGCTCCTCCCTCTCATCCTGGCAGTGATGATCCATCCAGTAACACCTAAGTACCCATTATGTGTGGCTATCTAGGAGGAATACACAAAGTACAACTGTCAACTACACGCAGTCATGTGATCAGAGACAGGCTGCAGGCACCCAATGGCTAAGGCAAGAAAATGCCAACTTTCTAATAGTGGCTTTTTCAGAATTGTATTTTAAAGTATTCCAGAGATACCAAACATGAAGGAATTACCTCTTCCCATTTGGAAATTACACTTATAAAATGTAATAAGGTTTCTCCAATGTTATCCTGCGTGAGGGATAGGCTTTTCAATAGTGAAAAACAAATGTAAGACGTGTTCTTTCCCAGGACATGTAAAACTTTAAAGTACATATCCTACTCTTGAAATACATTGCTCCCTACCCTCTGGGCTGTTCAGGGCCTACCGTAGGGGTGACCTATATGTATTGAAAAGAAAGGTTTGGCTCTGGCAAAAGGATTATTTTGCTGGGTTGAAATGGCAGTTTAAACTGCACACACAGGCTCTATAATAGCAAGCCTGAGACATGTTTAAAGTGCTTCTTAAGTGGGTGGCACAATCAGTGCTGCAGACCCACTAGTAGCATTTAATTTACAGGCTCTGGGCGCATGCAGTGCCACTTTACCAGGGACGTATAAGTAAATTAAATATGCCATTTGGGTATAAGAAAATTCTACCATGTTTTTAGGAGAGAGCACACTCACTGTAGCACTAGTTAGCAGTGGTAAAGTACACAGAGTCCTAAAGCCAATAAACACAAATTTATCAAAAAGTGTCGGGCAAAGGCAATATGTTTGCAGATGACTTTGCAGATAGGGCCAAGTTCAAAAATACCATTTTGCCCACCTAGTGGTTCAATTAGAGATAGAACTACATGGTTTCCAAAGGGAGGGCCTTAGCTCTCTCTTTTCCAGATGACACAGGACTAACATCTTAACAGTGTTGTAAGGCCCAACACTGTTTGTTTCCTGACTGGGACCAACATGAAAGGTATTCGATCACAAACTGGCAAAAGGAGCAATGACCCCTCAGCATGGAGCAATAAACTCCCACTGTATCAGGGAAATCGCATTTTAGAATTGCAGAATCAATCTGCCCTTTTGGATTAGACTCTGTAAAATGAAAAAAGACAAAAAATTCCGTCTGTGCCATAATGACATGGTGGTTTAGCTCACATTGCATTTTTCCAAAAGTGGAGTAGTTTCACCAATCAATCCCTGCCATAGACGCCTTGAATTTTAAATTAGCTATTATTCCTTAATTGCATTTGTACATAACTTTCGTAATTCACTCTGTTATTCCTAAGAAAATAAGTGAAAGTGAGTGGAGCCTTTGGAAATTAATTTATGTGCAGTGTCAAAGAGCGGGCGTTTGAAATAATGCTTATTTTATTGCCCATGTTGGAATTGGTAATACAAAACCCAGAAGCTATTTTGGGTTAGAGAACAGCCGAAATAGTTATTCAATAACTTACCCTTTTTTATCTGAGATGCACGTTCTCGCAAAGAGGAGGAGAAATATGTCGATACAATTCCAGGAAAAAGATTCAAATTTAAATGATAGAGACATTTGTTTTGTATTCATATAATTGGAAGAAACAGCTACCTCATTGTTGTGACCAATTTTCAATTTTGTGAGCTTTTTCAAGGATAAATTATGCAAATGTTTCTTGAATTAAATTACATTGATCCACAATTCTGGCACACACTAAAACTGGCAGAACTGTATGGTAATTATAAGGCAAACTTATAACTAGATTTTCCTGAAACAATCCATTTTCTTTAATTGCAAAAGCACTGACTGAATCAGTCAAGTTAAACAGGTGTTATAAACTGTGCAGTGAAAGGGTGCTGGACGTTGTACAACTTGAGCATTATCTGCCAAACGCGGACCGAAAGGTATGTCTTGTGTTTAGATGTCAAGAAAAATACTTCTCTGGGCATGCTGGCACAGAGAACTCCATATCTGAAAGCAGTATGCAAGCACCTTTAATGTGAGATTATGCATAAAGAATGATGTCGCTCTATATTATTAATCTTGTGATAAGACATTTTGGAAAATGCAAAAAAGGTAAGCACTTTCCGTTCTTTCAGGCGTGCCAGAGACAAAAGTAAGTACATTTGAAGTATGATTTGCATTTCAAAGATGAATATGAAGACACTGCTTAAAGGTTAATTACCAACCTCTGGAGCATGGCCTTGAATATCTAAGCAGACATCACATCATTGGTTTGCCAAGAGGAGTTAGTTAGTACACGTGGGCGCGTTAATGGCCAGAAATGCACGATGTCTTCTTAGTATCTATTCATTTTTCAATGAAACAATAATGCAAAAATGTGCAAAATTCTTTTGGAAATACCGTTTTATCATTGACATTCTCTATGGGGAAAAAACGTGGTATTCTAAATCTTGCCTAATTGTGAAATTATGTGTTGCTCTATGTACTATTATTCGCTCAATGCATTCATGTATCATTTTGTACCAGCAGGGAGAATATGTATCACGGCATTTGCTTATTAATGTTGGAATATCTCGAAAATATATACCACATCATTCTCTCATTAAAGTTGGTATATTGCATCACTTCAGTAAAAGGTGATATATTCTTTATGCTTCACTCAAAAATTGTTTTCCAATAGCTTGTTTTCATGCAATAGCTTGGGAGACAATATGGACATTAAGAGTTTGATCGTTCACCTGGCTTGACAAACTCGCATTTACTTTGCCGCATTTGAGTGTCCATTTGAGGTAGGGTAACGTAAGGGTTTTTCAAGGGCAAAACCTCAACTGGTTTCACCACAGAAACCATTCACTGGTGACTTCCCACCACTGGATTGGTTGGTCATAGTGATGTCTGTATACAAGGTGGGGTATGGAGTTCCTCAAAGGCAAATAACAGAAGAGAGGAGATACTGTGAGGTGTGAGTAGTAGTAGTATTAAGGTAGCTACTTGCCAAGTCAAAGGAAAAGGCAAACTAAGGGGGGCAACCCCTTGGTGGAACTAGGGCTCTCACACACCCAGCAAGCTAGGTGTCATGCTTCATCATATGAGCCTGCCCCTCGTCCAGTCGGCGCTGCAATACCGGACGGGCTCCCGAACCGGGGCTCTTTAGCGGGGATCTTCTGTTCCTGCCGGTGGGTGCAGTGGGAGTAAGAGGCCTAGTGTGTGTAGACGTGAGAGAGTAGTGAATTAAAACAGGTCAGTTAATCCTAGTCATGATTTAATGTTTAAGGTAAACCGCCTGGCTAAAAATATATAGAGAGGGACAGTGCACTAGATGTAATGTGTCTAGTCATATAGTCCTGCTCTCAGATGATCGACATGTTTCGTGCCTCTAATGTCAGGGGATCTGGGCACTTCCTCAGGATCAGAGTGAAAAAAACTATCTACACTACGTGGTTAAGTGACATCTACCTACCACGTGTTAAGGTCGATGACCACGTGTTAAGGTCGATGACCTATCCTGCGGCAGGGTAGGTCGCAGGCTTGGCGTGGCCACACGCGGGACCCACAACGGTGTCCATTTCATTACCGCTGGTACTGTTGCTAGCAATTCTAGACAGCAGGATAGGTCATCGACCTTAACACGTGGTCATCGACCTTAACACGTGGTAGGTAGATGTCACTTAACCACGTAGTGTAGATAGTTTTTTTCACTCTGATCCTGAGGAAGTGCCCAGATCCCCCTGACATTAGAGGCACGAAACATGTCGATCATCTGAGAGCAGGACTATATGACTAGACACATTACATCTAGTGCACTGTCCCTCTCTATATATTTTTAGCCAGGCGGTTTACCTTAAACATTAAATCATGACTAGGATTAACTGACCTGTTTTAATTCACTACTCTCTCACGTCTACACACACTAGGCCTCTTACTCCCACTGCACCCACCGGCAGGAACAGAAGATCCCCGCTAAAGAGCCCCGGTTCGGGAGCCCGTCCGGTATTGCAGCGCCGACTGGACGAGGGGCAGGCTCATATGATGAAGCATGACACCTAGCTTGCTGGGTGTGTGAGAGCCCTAGTTCCACCAAGGGGTTGCCCCCTTAGTTTGCCTTTTCCTTTGACTTGGCAAGTAGCTACCTTAATACTACTACTACTCACACCTCACAGTATCTCCTCTCTTCTGTTATTTGCCTTTGAGGAACTCCATACCCCACCTTGTATACAGTCTTCCCGGGCTTGTACGTTGGACCTCGTTAAACTAGCCCGCCCGCGTCCCCCCTTTTGTTAATCTGGTCATAGTGATGGTCACACGATCGTATTTAGTGTGGCAGTGCTTCTAAATCATGGTAGGCGTGTTGTAGTTTGATGTTTTATTTCTTACATCAGTCGTGTGTCTAATTAAGGTGTTTACGTTATTTTGTGATATATGTGTGGAAGTGTAACAGTGGGTGGATTTGTCTGTGTTGTTTCTTTAAAAGCAGTTTGTAACAGTAGTTAGCTGCCTTAATATTGCTACATGACTTTAAAAACAAACATTTAAAAAACAATGTAGTGGGTTAACGTGAGAAGAATAGTTATCTCTTCGTCCTGGTCCTGTACCAAACCCATCAAGGTTGGACAAACCTCTGTGGCTACACCCTTACTTTCTTTTCATTTTTAGGGTTCGCAGACCCTATTGTAGGGTTTGTGAAACTGTGGCAAGCTTCATCCCCAGGGGCTGTGAACCCACTGCAAACTTTATAGACCTGTGCTGGGCCTTTCGTGGGTCTATAGAAATGGTTCTAAGTCTGAAAACCTCACAAAGAGCCCAGCACAAGTGTATGAACCTTGGTGTGGGTTTGTGGTCCGTGGCGATCAAGCTCAATCCAAAAACAATTGCAGCACCCATTGTGCTGCATTTCCAATCGCACAGCGTGAATCAAAAATGCTTACATCCATGTTTATTCCATGATTACCATAATTGACCAAACTTTTCTTTAATATTCACGCTAAGGCTATCCATAGTCCCACTTTTTCAAATGAAGCAGTTATGCCAATCCAGGCCTTTTACCGCATCACGTGGGTCACTCAATTCATGTTTAGCAGCTATAGTTATCAAGATGTCCCAATGCATTTCGGGCCTTTTATCGCCCTTCGTCAGGGGTAGCTGTTGAAATTTAAAATCAAAATGAAACCTCTATTAGTCTTCCATACGGGAGCGCTACAATGTTTTTACACAAATACATACAATCATAAAATCATATTTCAATCTAATCGGTATTATAAAAATAACTAAGTTCTTTTAGACAAAGCGATTAACAAAACACCCTAAACAACATGACATCAGTGGATGCATTGTGCTGCAACCTTGTCAAGTGTTCACTGAACGCAGTAACCTCCCCCACATCCGTCCTCGATGTCATACCTGCCATTATGACCGCGTTACTAAGTAAATCCTCAACCACCCTATATTCACTGCATCTATTGTTCCCCTATATGTATCTGTACCCCCACCCTACTTAACTCCAACAAAAAATGTATGTCTAATGCCCAGGCCATATAAACTAACAGCTTATCTCTGTAATCTCCCCCGGTCCCATTCTTCGTTAAATACCTGCTCTTACTCCATTATTGTTCCTGACCGGTTTAATACCTCCTTTCTTCATAACCGTAGTTCCAAACAAGTGCTCGGGCAACTACCTCCTCCCAATGTTCGCAATTTAAAATTTAAACTCTTCCCCTGATGGGAATTACTCCAATCACCAAAGCCAAATTGCCTTCAACTACACGGCGTGGCCAACTTCCCATAGAATTTAAATCCTAACTCCTCCCCCAACATGACTAAACCCTACGCTTACTATTACCTTCAACTAGTGCCCTCAACAACTACGTGCCCCATAAACCCTTGCGCCTGAATGAATGAAAAACATTGAGAAAATTGATAAATATGGTGTGCATCTGCTACCTTACAGTGCATTTATGGATTAAGCTCAATCCCCATGTACTGTAATGGGACAACATTTTTCCTATTGTACGCAGCCACTCAGACAGGTATTGGTCTACAACTTTGGGTTTGTGGACCTGAAATGGAGGACTGGAGAAAAACATCCCTCACCCAATCTGATTTGAATACTTTTTTTAATTTTAGTTCCATGAGGTCCCTGGAGCTCTGCAAAATAATGGTCCATAAATTGTTATGTTATGTCCATTTGTATAGTGCACTAATTATCTGAGGGGTATCCAGGCAGTTAGGCAGGTGTGTGGTCCCCAAGGTGCTTATACGAGGAGCCAGGTCTTCAGATTTTTAAGGAACTCGAGAAGTGAGAAGGATCTCTGATGTCTTGAGAGAAGCTGTTTGATGTCTTGGGTGCAATGTAGGAGAATGAGCAACCTCCTATTTTGCTTTTGTGGATGCAGGGAGTGTGTGCAAGTGAAAGTGAGGCGTATGTGTCTGGGGGTTGGTGAAAATGTATGTCGGTGTTCAGATATCTGGATCTGAATTGTGTAGGGCTGTGTATGTGTGTGTGTGTGTGAAGAGTTTGAATTGGCTGCACTTGTGAGAGAGGCATGGGAGGTCAAGTAAGAGTCATATAGCGGTGTTCTGGATGGCCTGGAATCTGTGTAGGAGTTGTTTGGCGATTCCAGCACAGCTTGTGTGATGGTCTGTCTGAAGTTCTGAGGCAGAATGCATAGGATGCAGAAACAGGAGATGTACACATCTTTGACTTGAGTCGTCATGTTGAGCTTGTTGTCAAGGATGATCCCTAGAATTGTTGCATGGTTTGTGGGTGTGAGTGTGGGTTTTGGTTCTACCTCTGACAGCCACCATGTGGAGTCCCATGGGGAGGTCTCGTTGCCAAAGACCAGAACTTCCGTCTTCTCAGAGTTGAGCTTCAGGCAGTTGGTTCGCATCCAGTCTTCTACCATGTTCATGCATTTGGTGAAGTTGGTTCTGGGGTGGTTGTCTTGTGCATCAGGGAGAGGATGAGTTCGATGTCATCGGTGTAGGAGATGATGGTGATGTTTTGTGATCGGATGATATTGGCAAGCGGTGTCATGTATATGTTAAAAAGGGTGGGGCTGAGGGGCGATCTCTGTGGGACTTTGCATGTCAGTTTTATAGTCTCTGATGTGAAAGATGTCAGTCTGACCCCTTGGGTTCTTCCCATGAGGACAGAACAGATCCATTTGAGAGCGTATCCTCGTATGCCAATCTCATGGAGTCTTCTGATGAGGGTGTTGTGGGAGACAGTGTCGAAGGCCGCGGAGAGTTCAAGCAGGTTGAGGGCCGCTGTTTCTCCTCAGTGCACAATGGTTTGAATGTCATCGGTAGCCATAATGAGTGCTGTTCTGATGCTGTGGTTCTTTCTGAATCCTGATTGAGTGTTGTATAGAAGATGGTGAAGTTCGAGGTGGGTTGTAAGTTACTTGCTGATGGCCTTCTCAATCACTTTTGCTGGATAGGGGAGCAGGAAGATGGGCCAGAAGCTGCTCAGTTGATTTGGGTCAACTGGGATTCCTGAGGAAGACGTTAATTTGTGCAAGTTTCCAGTCATCTGGGAATGTGATGGACATGATGGAGGTGTTGATGATGTGGGTCAGGGTGGTGCTGATTGATGATGTTCCCAGTTTATATATGTGGTGGGAGCCAGGGTCCATTGGGGCCCCTGAGTGGATGGTCCTCAAGATTGCCACTGTGTCATTTCTGGTGAGAGTTGTCCATTGGTTGGAGGTGGGTAGGTTAGCAATGAGTTCTTTGGGGTTTGGTTGGTAAACAAAGCTACTGTTGATGTTTGTGATTTTTCTGTGGAAGGAGAGGTGAAATCCTTGGTGATCAAGGAGATCTCCTTCCAACTGTTAGAGCTTCCTTCAATGCAGTCCACTAATGTTTTTTTCTTTGTGTCTCTTATTTGCTGGTGAAAGTGTCTGAGTGCAGCCTTGTAGGTAGTTCTGTCGGAGATGTCATGGCTGCCTCTCCATTTCTTTTCTAGCTGTTTACAGTGTTGTTTGGTGTCTCAAAGCACTTCTGTGTACCAACCGGCTGCTTGTTAGATCTATTATTCTTTTTGGGTTTAATGGGTGCAAGGGAGTCTGCTCAGTTCTTGATCCAGTTGTTGAAGTTGTTGATGTCCTTGCTGAGGTTGCTTGTGGGGCTATGTTGCTCAGTGTGAGGGTGCTGAGCAGGTCTGTTTCTGTAACTTTACTCCAGCTGGGGCTAAGAATGTTGAACATGTTAGGGGTTTTGACTTTGAGGTGTGTTGATTTGGATGTGGATAATGGAGTGGCCAGTCCTTTTGAGTGGCGAAGCTGAGTTGTATTTTATGCTATAAGTTATGGTGAAGATGGAGTCCAGTGTGTGTCCTGCGGTGTGTGTTGGTTCTGAGATGAGGTGGGTGTTGCTGAAACTTTCAAGCAGTGCTGTGGTGTATGGGTTGTTTCTGTCTTCCAGTTGAAAGTTTAGGTCACCAAGGAGAATGTAGACTCTAGAGTCCATGGTGAGCAAGGCAACAAAGTTGGTGATGATGTTGTAAAGCTGAAAACACTAAAGAATCCCATGAAGTATAAACAAGTTTTGGTCCCCAATAACCTGAAAAGTGCATGGGACCAGTCTAAGCATGGAATGTCGAAATTTCTGAAAAATATGTAGACCCTCAGATAATGAACCGCTGACTGTCCACATGAAAGTGGTAAAGGTGAGTCTAAAGCAGGTTAATAGTTCTCAACAATATGACTCACAGTGCATAATCCATTTAACAGATGCTGATATAAAGTCAAGACAACCAAGCCTCAGAATGAAGTAAGTAACTCCCCTGTGACATCAGAAAGCCGTGAGGAGAAGTCCAAGCATCACCCGGCATTGATGTAATGATCACTACAATAACTTCACCATAAGGAACTGTATATTCCTTGCCTCAAAATTATCATTCTTGACCTATAAGGAGTACTATATTATTGGGTGATCCCTGTGGCACCTCGGATCATCATTGTTTGGACTTTCAAATTTTGATCTGAGTGTTACTGTGGGAAAATGTGATTCATTGGTTTAATTTTTCAACCTTTTGTGTGATTTCCTTTGTGTAGTTATTAAGTTGTACTTGATATCTATACATACAAAAGTACGCCTCACATCTGATACAATCTACCAGCGATCCGCTGTTTATTGCAGTTAGGTTAGCAGATATACTCTTCACTGCTATTCCACAACTAAAAGATTGTACAGACTTGTTTCTCCTTTAGGGAATTCTTTTGTGTATTCATGTTCATACCCAGTCTCCTGGGAGTTTACTGGTTTGCCCTAGCGTGTTGTGTTTAAATGTGAGGTCGGTAAAGGTGTCTCATGGTCCGGGTGGTCAGTAGGCAAGGGTTCCATTCAGGGTGAAGTTTTCAGAGATTTAAGCTTGAAGTGCAGGTATTCCATGAATGAGGTGGAGTTCTCTGTGGATGTTGTGCATTTGATGCATTCCTTGTAGATGATGGCGAATCCTCATCCTGGCTTGTGAAGGAGGTCCTGTCAAGTGATTTTGTAGCCCACTGGCATTGCCATAGCGATGTAAGGAGTCGATGAGGGGGTTGAGCCAGGTCTCTGTGATGAATCAGATGTTGGATGCATCTCTGTTCAGCAGATTCTATATTTCAGTTGCATGTTTCTTGAGTGATCATGTATTGAGAAGCATTCCTGCAAGTGGGTGTTGTCGTGTGGGTTTGCTGTGGCATTAAGGGTATAGAGGGAGTGTTGGAGGCATTTTGGTACTTCTGTGGTATATGTGTTGGGAGGGTGTGTTGAGGGTATTGTTAGTATTTGTGTGGGAGGTGTGGGTGTGTGGCTGCTGGAGAACCAGCAGTGGGTGCAGGTGTAAGCTTTAACCGTGGTGTGAGGCATGACAGGAGTTGAGCGATTGGTGTCTGGGGTCTATCAACTTTTGGAGTGCTGCAATCACTGGGCGGTGATTGATTCAGGGTTCTCAGAATTGGGCACAGACTAGGCACAGATGGGCTTGCCTTTGGCACACGTTGGGCATGCCAGCTCCATACCCACTGAACCTGTCCATAGCGCACCTGTGTTGCACCTGCCATTAAGTAGGTCCTGGGAGAGGTGCAGGGTGCTATGGTGTCATTTCCTGTGCTGATGGGTGATGGGAAATGACTTATTTTTGCTTCACTTCCTCTTTTAAAGAAACCAGCTTCCTGTCCAGATGGATGATGGGAAATTCAGTGATGTCACTTCCTGTTGAGGTGGATTATGAGAAATGCAGTGATGTCACTCTTGTGCTGATGGGTGATGGAAAATGAAGTCCTCTTGCTTGGCTTCTTCTTTTAAAGTAGAAATGTAATATTGAGTCATAAGGAAAATAGAAAATTACCTTTACAATGGAAACTATGACCTAACGATACCTACACACTATGGCCACCTGTGTGATACATATACTCAGGTGACAGACTGGTCACTTTAGTCAACTTTACTGGCTTTGCATTACCAACCTGTAACTCAGGCTACTCAGAATGCGATTGGTGTGCTTTAAGCATTTTAATAATAGACACTTCCTCCTGGCAAGAACATGAGGAAAGATTCTGAATAAATTAATGGCAAATATAGGCATGTTTTCTCCTCAATCCCTCCTTTAACAGTCCTTTTTAGGTCTCGCCTGGGTTGCAGCGCGCATGTGCTGCTTCGCCTTGGCGAGATCTATTGTCGTTGGCTTTGTGTCCGGCTTCTTTGGAAGCGGGGTTGGTGTCCGCCCTGTCTCCCTTAGGCCCCGCCCACCCTGACTGGAGATTTTGCTCGCGCACGGCATCAGCGCAACACAGGACCTTCAGGCAGTCTCGTAACATGGTCCGTCCTCACGCCCGCAGCCTGCCCAGGCCGCCGCACACTCACCGCTGTGTCCCGCGTGTGCAGCCAAGTCCTCCGGCAGTGCAGCAGGTCAGCCGCCGATGCCCTGGAGCAGCGCTTCCGCCGCAATGGCGACAGCTTGTTATATTCTGACCTAGAGAAACAGTCTTGCTCGGAGTTTCTAGGGACATATATGAGCGCTTTCACCAGATTCCCAGGTGCCTTTGAGCTGTGATGATCAAACCATCTGGCATTTTTCTTTTTATGAGGCCGTACAGGAGGCAATTGTGACTCCCTGATTGACACACATAATGTGGTGAAGGAATTAATAATTTCGACTGGAGCAGCGACCACAACAGAACTAGACTGACAAGATGTTATGGTCGCTGTGAGCATGTTCGTGGGCAGAGTAGTCAGAACAAAACACAGAACTTTAGTTAATTTGCCTACAATTGTTTCTCCCCCTAAAAATTGATTTTAATACAAAGTCAATAGAAAGTGAATCAAAAAGTGCAGTGAGTATTCGATAAGAAACAAACTGAAAGCCTCGTCACAAGGTGTATGCTGGAAATGGATTAGAGCCTGCCCGTTCGAACCAGCAAACCCACACGTCGCAGAGCAACACAGATCACAGTGTCTGCCTGAGACTGAAGCTCAAACGAGAGACACAGAACCCCTTTGTCTATTTGCAAACCCCTCAATTTCCATACTCAAGGAATGTATAATGCCAGTGCTGTTTGGATAGAGATTGTTGCTGTAAAAATTAATTAGTAGAAATGTAATTGGACTGTCAAGTTAGGAGAGCGCAAGAAAGACAAAACTTTACCAGGGAACAGAACAGAAACCAAGGTCAGAAACCGTCCCTTGGCTTGACCAGAACAAGCTGGGACCACAGGGGAAATATAGTAAACTAACTCATCAACATGCTGTTGATCGAGGGACCGAGCTGACAGTATCATAGCTGCTAATGAAAGACAGTCATACTGGGTTAATTAATGTTGTGCCCAGGCAGACCCGCAACGTTTCATGAAGCAAATATATAGGAGCTTTTGCTGGTCAAAGTGTCTCTATCTGTTGATGTTAAAATACTGTTATTGTTGTTAGAAATGGGGGGCTAAAATTGGTCAAAGCTTATTAAAATGTATAGGACCATCATTGGCCCGGGGGATGTAATGATTGAAACCCGATCTGCTCAAAGTCTTGCTACTTTTTTTGTCTTAATTCTTGTTTCAAGCAATTTAGATTATTTTCCTTTTGATTCTGTTCCTGGATTTGCTGTTTTGTCTTTCCTGAAGTCATGAGAGTTTTTTCTGTGCAGGGTGGCACAGTGGCCACAGTGAGAAGCATCCTTTCTGCAGAGACTCTAGGGGACTCAGCAGACCTTCTCTGCATCCAGTGCTTGACAGAGAGTTCCAATGTCTTGACAATGTCTTGCCTGGCTAGAAATGTGTTGTGTGTGGAGTGGAAGCAGGGCTTAGGCGTAGGTCCTCCATCTGGCTGGCGTCAGGCAAAGGCAGTCAGCTGTTTACTGATTGGTGTCAGGGATAAGCTTTCAGTGCCTTGCCAATGTCTTACTGGGTGAGATTGTAGGCGTCCTCAGTAGAGGGAAAATGGTACGTTCGCACAAAATATAGGCTGGAGTTTTAGGCATAGCCTGTTTCTTAGATGGACTCAGTGAGGGCTATGAGGGAAGTTAACTTTACGCCTGCTTGCGTAACGTACTTGCTGTTGCACCTTTCACTGCGTTACCAACCTACAGCGGGTTTAAAACACTTATGTATTTGGAAAGAGGAACACTTATGGACAGAGGAGATGTCCTTGCCTGTGGTTGGTGGCAGAACACAACGTGTTTGATGCGCAAGGGCATGAGTGTCTGAATGCGACATGATGGACTTTATGTGTGTTTCATATGAGTGAGGGTGTTCCCAGCTTTCCGGAAGGCAGTAGCCCTTCATAGTTATTCTAGTTGTATCAGTATTAGGCAAGGGCAAATCTTTTTGGTATTAGCTGTAGGTTGTATATTGTTGCTGTTGCTGTTATCATACCATTGTTGAAAACGGTGGTACACCATGTTGGTCATGCCTTGTAGCTATAGTCTTATGTTAGTCTCTTTACCCTTGTTGTTCATACTTATGGCAACTGTGCTGCATCAGCAGCTTGTAAATAAACATAACCGAGCATGGCTCCCTGCAAGATACACTGTGTGTTTTCTTTGCCAGGTGGTGGTTCCTGAAGCAGCTAGCAGGATGGAGGCACAATTAAAGTGGCTGTAATAAAATACACTTTGTCTCTATAGTGCATTTCACACAACCAGGCTATGAGTGGAGAACCAGAGCTACCTGGGTCCTGGGAAGCAGGAATGTGTCATACTTCCAGAGCACGGTGATGCTGGGGCAGGCTTTCCTTAACTGACGGTCTCCCTCATTAGGTCGAGGCTGGTAGCTCGACCTAATGAGGGAGACTGTCAGTCAGCCGTCAGTCAGCTGCTCTGCAAGGCATGATGTGTTCAGGTAGGGACTTGAAGCTCCGCCCACTCTCCGCCCATATTTTTCGTTGGCTTGTGTCATTGTCCACTGTAAACTGTGGCTGTTCATTGGTCAATAGGCTTAGTAGTCCCTCCTTAGTACCTCATTGACTCCTTTTGTAACCTTCAATGGCAACAATCCCTGTTACGTGTGTTGTAACTCTGTAGGCTTTAATTATAGCCTCCGAGCACTATTTTCCCAAATAGCTTTGTCCTGCCTGCTGTTGTAGGCAGGACATGCTCTCTCCTAACCCTTATTTTTAATTTTAATGGCATGGGCACCGAAGGCATTTGCAATACAATGGGTCTCGCATTTGCGAGAGATTTAGCTATTGGCATTCTAAATGACAATGCCTTTCATTTATTTGTTTTAAAAACAATACATAAATAAAAGGCTTTGTCATTTACAATGCCAATAGCTCAAACTCTTGTAAATGCGAGACCTATTGCATTGCAAATGCTTGTTCTGTTTGATTTAATGATTTGAAGTCTGATGGACACTGGTGTTATAATGTACTGACCTCTTTGGCCTCGATTGAGGTAAAGATTGCATGTGTGTGGCTCAAGTTTATTATTCAAGATATGTTTAGGATGTTGTTTGAGCTTTGAAGACAAAAAAGCTCATCAATGGAGTACAAGTGATCTTATAGAAAAATGAATTCATAGAATGCAAATACTGAGAAACCATTTAATCTAAACTGTGAAATCTCTCATCACTAAGATATACAGTGTTTACCATGTGGTAGTAAACCATTCATATAACGTTCTTTTTGTTCTAAATTGAATTTGATATCTATTTTAAGATGTAAATGACTTTAACTTGATCATAGGTACTCTTTATTCATTTTTCTAAAACAATTGATTACATCATTATTCATAAAATAATTTACCTTCCCATGTCCTAGCTCTTTTCACATTCTTAAAAAATTTCGTTATCAAGGAGGGAGGGTTACCTTCCTAAACCTACTTCATTTTTATTACTGATTTCTTCATGCTCCTACTGTTCCTTAGGTCTAACTCCTAGTACCCATCTTACCTCCATTTTTTAAACTTAATGATTCTACTCATGTTCTCCCTGTTCTACCTTTTTCTTTTTTTTATACCCATATTCCACTTCTTAACCCTTAACTTCCATGCCTTCTTCTACCTTTTCACATTACCTTTTTTTGCTTTAAATTTAAAACTATGTTCCCTGACTGGAATTTCCTATGAGGTTTGCAATTATTGTTTTAGTAAAATATGTTATTTTTTTCTTCATGTGACTCTGCAAGATTTGTGGATATGGCAAAGGTAAGTGGTAACAGTGCCCTTGCCCAACCCTACCAAAAGAAAATATTAAAGTCTTCACAGGATATAAGGTCAAAACTAAAGGAAATATCAGCAGTGTGTGAAATATTCAGTGTTGTGGACAACAGAGGAAAGCGGGTTGAGTCAGGGGCACCAAGCTGACCATGCAGAGCTATCAGGAGGGGCAGTGACAGCCCACCATACCACACAAGTCAGGCAGCAGAGGCAATGGCAGCGCAATGAACCCTGAAGGGCAGAAGGGAGGGGCAGCTCAGTAGACCATGGAGTATAAGAGGAAGGGAATAGGCACTTGGACTCAGATGATGAAAAACATGGTGAAAGGGCAGGGACGAGGGCAGCAAACCAACCATGCTGGGTAGGGAGAAGGGGTAGTGGCAGCACAATAGATCTTGCAGTATAGGCAGGACGGGCAGTGGCAGCTAAATGGACCATGGAGGGCAGAAGAAATGGGATAGAAGCACGCATACGGACAACATAGGACATGGGACAACAGGGCTGGGGTAACAAGCAAATCACTTATGTTAATCATCCACCATGTTAAATGACATCAGTGATGATAAATGTACTAATGCCCAGAATTGTTTTTTTTTATTTCACTCAAGGGTTACCTAAAGGGCAGAATGGACAAACAGGCCCGTTGTCCAATCAGAAGGCCCTATTTTTTTTAATTTTTAGCTACCATATGGAGACTCACAGGACTCCTGCGAGACTAACTGTACATATGCGCCAAACCTTTTCTTAGTGTTAACCCCTTCATTCCCAAACCAAGCCCTTGTTTAAATGCTAATTTCTCGAAAATGGCTGAATTAATTTACACCAAATTAAAAATGGTATGATTTATGAATAAAGTTCTAACTTTTTGCAAAATTTGGTGTAATTCCATTCAGTCCTTTTTTATAAATTAGAGAGGAAAGTGTTGTATGGGATTTAACATGGGAAATCCCACGTTGGGATGCCATCTATTTTCTTAGCTTCTGCTTGATGAACCAGAGCAAATCTTTCCATGAAGAAGTCTAAGTGAATGTACTTTCCTTTAGCAACATTTTGTACAGATTACTAAAACAGCAACAAAGTTCTTAGCGAAATAAAAAACCTTTGGAAACTTTGATCTGACTATTAATACAATTGCACAGTGGTGAACACCTCACATATTACATCACTCATGACATGTTAAATAACCTCATTGATGACATCACTAATGACATCTCAAATGACAACATAGATGACATTACTGATCACACCACTGATGATATCATCTAAAGGGCATGACAGTTTGCTATAAGCTTTTTCACTCTGTAAAGGAGTAAATTTTTTAAATATCTTCCTCAAGCATGTGAGAATAAAGTTTGAAATTCTGAGCAAAACGTATGCTTCCAACAGCAGCAGCTGCCTGATAGTTTACTTGCCGGTGTTCTACTGCAGCTTCCCACAGTGTAATAATAAAAGTTAACATTCTGTATTTCCAAGAAAAGTGTACACTCCTATAGTCATCTTGATGGAATCCAAGTTGTAAAACCTAAAACATGTCCTTTAGATATGAGCACAGTGAGGGATGGTTGTCATATCCCTATTTTAGTCTGTCTTTGCTCGTTCGTTGGTCCGCTTAGCGCAGAGATACCCCTTCGGGGGTGATTCAGGCGCTCTACAAAACTTTTAAATAAATAAATAAATAAATAAATAAATATAAATTATTGCTATTTCTGTAGAAAGCTAAAATGAGGACATATTTTTATGAGTTCTCATCAATTTCAGTAAAATATTTGGACATACAGAGTGAAATATGCAGTCCCAACATGAGCAGCAATCTGTCATTTAATTCAGTAGTAATCATCTGCAATTTCCCACAATGTTCTAATGAATGATTAGAACACTACCATAGGGGCCCAATTCACAAAGACAATCTGAGATAAAAGTCTAACTTTATGACTTTTGGTTTTCACAGAGGTCATTACGAGTCACATCTTTACGTCTGCAGTCAGGCAGGAATCTCATAAAGAAATGGAAAAGAAAAAGAGAAGAAACATTGAAACAGTTACAGAAATGGGAGCATATAAAAGAAACCCAAAGACAAGGAAAAGCACCAAAAGACAACTACAAAAAATACGCCCCAAATAAGACGGTATTTCAAAGGAGTGTGAAGAAATGCACAAGAAGGATGTCATGCATATCAACTTAATTGTTGATAGTAACAAACCATTGAAAGTAAAGCCTTGGTAGACAAGGACACAAGTTCATAAGTAAAAAATGGGGGTGGGGGGCACACAAAACCAAATGCCTCACGTTGAGATGAGTGTCCCATGCAAGCACAGACAAAGTGCCCTTCCCACCTTAAGTGATCCAAAAGTATATAAAAGATAAATGGATAGAGAGTCAAAACCGTAGTGGTTTCTTACCGAGAGATAACCACCACTCCGGAAGGTCCAGATTCTTTATTACGTAAAAAGAAATGTGCAATAATCTAAAAAATCCAAAATCAAAAGTCATCATTCATTTTAATTGGCTGCTCATGTCGGAGATGAAGTACACCCTAAAGTAATGAATGGATTGCGGCTGTAATCCCAAATTTACATACCTTACACTAGTCGATCCTTAAGGCAAAGTTATTAGCCCAGTAGTCATGCAAGTTATTTCTCCAATATTCTGAATGCTTAACCAGTGTTTCACCCATGCGGATGCTGTCATGATCCTGTGATATTCACATATGCAACTCACTTATACATGGGAATAGAAGTGCAAACCATTAGCCAGGCATTCCCAGACTGAATGCTCATGACACAAACTGGGCCCAAGCAATAAAGGTTGGCTCCACTAGTCATGATGCTGCGAAAGATGCCCGTTCCAGCAAAGGAAACCTTAAGAAAACATGAAACCCTTAGACAAGTACCAAGAAACTTTGGGCCAGATGTACCACCCGTTTTTGCATGCGCAATTTTTTTGCGACTCGCTAAATATTTTTTTGGGACTCGCTATTTGGAAGGGGCGTTTTCTTCCAAATTGCAAGTCTCAAAACAATGTACTAATGTTTTGCAACCGCAATTGCGGTTGCAAAACACTCGCAATTACCACCTACTTCAAAGTAGGTAGTAATGCATTTGCAAAGGGGAAGGGGTCCCCAGGGGACCCCTTCCCCTTTGCAAATGCATGCAAAATAATTTTTTAAGGGCAGGCAGTGGTCCCAGGGACCACGGCCTGCCCTTAAAAATGAATTGAAAACGTTTTTAGTTTTTTAAATGCAGCCCGTTTTCCTTTAAGGAAAACGGGCTGCATTTAAAAAAAAGCTGCCTTATTAAAAAGCAGTCCCAGACATGGTGGTCTGCTGAGCCCAGCAGGCCACCATCCCTGGGAGGGCTGGCATTCACAATGGGCTTGCAAATTGCGAGAGGCTCATTAATATTAACTTCGATTGTGCTGATATATATATTGTAATATTAATCATTAAGTGCCCATAGGAACCACTGTTTTTTTTTTGTCTAAATTGTAAGTACCCTGGTTCCATGTGAGTAGGGTGTCCCTTGTGTTTTCTTACACAACATTAATATTAATGAGCCTCGCAATTTGCGACCCCATTGGAAATCGCAAAACAGTGTAAACACACTGTTGTACATTTCATTTAGCGCTTCACAATTTGCGACTCGCAATGTGTCGCAAATTGCAAGGCGCTAAATGAAAGGGTCGTACATCTGGCCCTAAATTGTTAAATTCTGTACACATACAATAAGCCACTATACAACAAGACATAGTACAACCAGCAGTTCTGTAGGTTGAGTTCTCTTTAAAACATCAAAACTATGAAAAAGGAGGAGATTACCTCTTGGCAGATAAACACAAATATCCTGTAGGACCAGCATGTGCCAAATTAGATTATGTATGAACGGTTACAGGGTTCGTATTTGCAAACACTCATTTTTGATGTATGTGGGCTGCAATAGTATGAAGAGAGCAGTGATTAACGGATGTGCTGTTCTTTACGCCTCCTGTGCATAAAAATCTCCCATCCAATATGTCCAACTCACTGGTGCAGCCCCCCTCCCAAAGTCACTTCAGGCCCCAGGGACCCATTAACCCGGGGCCTTTTTTTAAAGAGGAGGAGGGCATGCGGCCCCATCACCAAAGTCACATCGGGCCATGGGGACCATATCCCCCAGTGCATTCTTTTAATTAAGGGAAAGGGGGCACACAGCACCCCCTCCCTGAACCAATAGTGTCCCCGAGGAACTCATACTATTTCCTTATCTATAACTATAAGTGGTGAATTTCAGTGTTTTTTTTAGATTAAAATGTTATCTTGTGACCAAACTTTCACCTAACTATACTGTTACTTTAGCCTTTGTTTTTTTCCAGTGAGTTTCATTTTTTTTTTACATAAAGTAATATGTTATTACCATACGTAAAGCCAACCCCCATCGTGCATGGTCAGGCCCTTCTGCAAACCGCCTGCAGGCAGCCAACCCTACATGGTGCACAGCCTTTGGCCATGCACAGCATGAGGTTGGTTGCAGGGCCTGTCCTGTGGCCTGGGCCTGTAGCCACCTCCAGCGGGCAGCCAACCCCACAACCTCCACAACATTTTCCACAAAAGTACAACTTTTTGCCTAGTTGGTGCATGGGATGTTTAAGGGTGATCCATCAGGCGGGGGCGAAAAAAACAGGCGTTCCCAAAATGCAAAATACCCATGCATTTTCAATAGACTTTTTTAACAGAGGTACCGCAAAAACTGCTGAACGGGAGAGCTAGGTCTCAGTCCAGAAATCGTGCTTTTTGTGTTTTGGTGTTAATCCATTCAGAAGTTTTAGAGAAATTAAGGATCAAACATATGAATATTTCTGGATGGTGGGGTTAGAGGGACTCTCGCAAGAGTCTCTCAAACTCAATAAAAAAATAGAGTTTTCTGATTGGCTAGGATCTTATTTCTCCTTGGTTCATCTCACTCCTGCAGGAGCAAAACACCCACTGGAGCGAGTGCTTTGATTAGATGTCTGGAACATGAGAGAAAATGTTGCAAGCACCCATCATTGGACTCAGGAACCTATTGCCCTATTTATATATTGGGAGTCTGTATACTCTGTCGCAACGGAGTATATATACCACCAATATGAGGTTCTGCCAGCCTGATTTAAATGCAGGCGGACCTTCAGCTTGGCCACTGCGATGACTACTCTGTCTCCGCTGTGGCCAAACTTCTCCAATGGCCCTGGGGAGTAAGGGCCAGCGGAGAAATGGCTACATGTTTGCCCACACAATTTGGATGGGTGGACTTGTAGCAATTTGTTTACTGTTTTTTACTGCAAGGTAAAACCTGGCTGTAAGGAACAGTAAAATCATTAGAATGTTCCCCCTGCCACGGGAAAAGACTCCCATTGTGAGTGGAGCATTATAGTTTTTTCTTTTCAAAAAGAAAATCAGTTTCAGGATTTTCTTTTTGAAGAGAAAAATGAACTACTCTGTGCTACAGGGCTGGGTCCTGCTGATGCACCCCGTAGCAGAGAGTAAAATGCATTGACTGGTGGTCATTTATAAATCTAGCAGGCAGTCCTTTAACCAGGGAAATGGAGTAATATACTCCATTGCCCTGGCAGACCCACGGGTCGTCCGCCAGAAATTAAATCAAGCCCTTAGTCTCTTGCCATGAGTTGCTTTTTAGAAAAAGATATAGGGGCAGGGTAGGATACCCAGGCCTCATAGCCCCCGTGCACCAAAATGTTTTTTATTTTTAAATCCACAATCCCAAGGGGATTGCAGATTTTTTTTAAAAACAGCTGCTGTTATTAAATTAAGTAAAGTAAGTTAATAAAGTAAGCCTGGGGGTCTCTATTTGAATATATTTGGGAAGGGAGCGAGAGTGGGGCCCCTCAATGAGCCACTCTGGGCCTTGGTGACCCCGTTCCTCAGGGTTAAATAAACATTCAAGTTAAGGGATCATGCTGCTCCCCCTCCCCGAGCCACTATTAGGCCACAGGGACATCATCTCCTCGGGATAAATATATATTTAAGGTTAGGGAGGCATGCAACCCATCCTCCCAGAGCCTCTGTTAGTCTTAGTGGATAACACCCCCCAGGCTGGTATCCACCCCATGGACCCCAAGCCCCAGGGCGTGATATTACACAGTGTCCTGGGAAGCTCACTGTGGTTCTCTACCAGGGAGAGTGTATACATACCTTGTCTGCACTGCACTCTCCCAGGCAGGGAATACCACTTTAATCGGACCCGACAGCAGCAGTAACCAAATGCTGCTCACGCCTCGGTGAATGCAAAGGAAAGATAAGGGGGAGGGAGCACATCAACCCAGCACAGTTCACCCAATTGCATTCTGGCAAATGCGGTATGCTTACTTGAAAGGTGCTGTAGTTTTACACCAAAGATAGTGCAGGTAGTACTGTTATCTCTAGATACGTGTTTAAGGGTTTAGCCCTTCATCAATAGAGAGCAGAAGTGGTAGAGGGCAGAGAAAAGACATCTCAGGTTGCTGAACTGCTACCCAAGTCTTCACAGGTCACAGTATTACTCCACAGGCACTGATGTGCATCCCAGGTGAGCTTGTCAGCTCGTTGGCTCAAGGGAGCCTTTTAAACAGAAGGGGGATGGAGCACACTGCCTCTCACCTCAGCACAGTTCACTCCATTGCATTCTCGTAAATGCAAAGCACTTACTTCAAATTTGCTGTAGTTTTCCACCATTGTGTTTAAAAGGCTCTCTTTTTGTTTATGAAAACTTCATTAAACAATTCCTATAATAATCACTTTTACATTGCATTGTCGCTTATACATATTGATGATGTTCGGACAAAGGTGATAAAATGCTCCCTTTCTTTATTCTGGTGTTGTGACTCTTTGGCATAGTCAGTAAGTCTACCTTAAGGCAGCCAGGTCCTTCAAAACCAACCTCACACTGCATATACCTGAAGGTCCTGCATGGAGTGGGGTTGGCTGCTCGCAAGGGGGTGGACGCAGGGCCTGGCTGGCTGCAGGCCAGACCCTGTGGCTAACCGCATCCTTGCAGGGTTGGCTTTATGTAGGTTAATATTACTTTATGTTGAAATAAAACTAGAAATTCATTGAAAAACACAAAGGTTAAAGTAATGTTATAGTTAGGAATTGTAATAATATGTTACTTTATATTTTAAAAAACTTTAATAATTCACAGAAAAAAGCAAAGGTTAAAGTAAAGTTATAGTTTGGCGAAAAGTTCAGAGACAATGTTTATTTTTAAACCAAAAAAACACTGAAATTCACCAGTTATCTCTAGTAACTATAACTCACCCCCTAAAGTAACAAATCCCCCACTGCTCATGCCCTTCTGCCATGCACAGCAGGGTGGTGGCAAAAAACATTTTGCGTACCACATTTTCCCTACAGTAACCAGCCCTCAAGTTTTCACCCCATGGTACTGCAGTACTATGGGGGTGGAAGTGTGTACAGCAGTTCCTGTATGACAACCACAGTACCTCAAGGTAGTGCCACACTGGGCCCTGCAGAACTAACGAGGTGTCAAAAACATAAAGAAACGTTTTTCTATATTTTGCCTCAGCTTAAGGTTGGCTAAGTGCAGGGGGCGTGAAGATCGATATAAGGATAGACAGAATGGGGGGCCCCTGGGAGAGTAAGATCTTATGGGCGGCACCCAAGGTTTTGCAATGTACAGGCTTCTCCACAGGAAGTCAGTTTGCAGAGGAGGGCAGAAGCAGGGCAGAATTTCAGAAGGGAGAAAAGCAGCCTATTCGCAGCATTTTGAGGTTGCTGGAGTCTTATGATCACTGACTTGTTGACTCCTAGGTAAAGAATGTTGCAGTAGCCTAACCGGGATAGAATTGCTGCCTGAATGATGGTCTGTCGAGTGCAGGGATCAATAAATTCAAGAATGGGTTTAAGACCTCACAAGAGCCCAAAACACATGCCTGTCTTTAAATGCTGATTTCTAAAAAATCACAAAAACACACACACTATGAGTAAAGATCTAACTTTCTGCCAAATTTGGTGTAATTCTGTTAAGCTGTTTTTTCTGTATCAAGGGAAAGCAATGTTTTGGAACTCCTCTTTTTCTTGGCCCCACGTGATGGACCAGTGGCAATCTTTACATGAAGTTCTCAAGGAGGATGATCTTTTGTACTTAAAAGTTTTGTGCAGATTTGTCAAATGGCGCCAAAGATATTAGCAAAACTATATGTATTATGCATTGTTATTAATGTGCTTACCGCTGCATGATGCACTTGTAAGCTCTGCAACCTCAATCCAGAGCAGGTCCAGCAGATACTGCTCACCTTACGGTCAATGCATAACCGCAGCATTGCACGATCTGCCCCTGAGTCTGTGCCACGCTGAAGAGGTACCACTTGCATCTAGGGCTTCTTATTTTCCTCAAAAGATGTACCCCTCTTCAAGTCCTGCCTCCTGCTGCCAACAGAAGGAGGAAGTGATGCAGCACTAAAAAAGCAAGTGCTGCCACCACCTCTTCTGAAAAAATACTGGGTAACCACTTCTTAGGAGCACCCTTGGCACATCCACAGACTCCATAGATGTGAGGTAGGGGGTAATTTAATAAAACATAATAGACATACGGTAGAAATTAAAAACAAAAACACAGAGATACATAAGAATCAGTGTCACTTCTTCTTCAAAATGGTGTGCCAGTTGCAATTAGTTTTGTGTTTTTTAACATGAAGTGCATTTTCACATCATCTTTTTTTTGAGAGAGACCTGGAGATGCCTTTCATTAATTAGATGTAATTTCACATAATTTTGGGGAATTTTGCTTAATTATGCTAACAGTAATTATTTTAATTGTGTGCACACCTACTGAACACACTGTTACTAATGATTGTTCACACTCTGCATCTGAAGATGAAGAAAGGGAAAAAACATGACTGATGTTAGTGCAGAGGGGTGGCACTAATTTATAGCTCACTTCCAGGAAGACTTGGGGCCTGATTCACAAATACAAACTTGCACTTTGTGTATGTTTACCATTATTTGCTATTCACAAAGGGATTTACAAGTAGTGTCTTTGTGTGTGCGGATTCTCCTCACATTAAAAGATCAGTCTTTTTATGTTCAGAGACTCTGCACTCATAAAGATACTACTCATAAATCCATTTGTGAATAGCAAACAATTGTGAATTTACCCAAAAGTGTAAGTTTACCTTTGTGAACCAGGTCCATAGTGTCACGGTTGGAAATACACAATATCAGTTACAAAACTGAATCAAGTCTGGCACATGGGAATATCTTAAGGTGAGGAACCTGCAGTTAGATAGAGTATCCACCAGAAGGAACATTACCAAAGTTCAGTAACTTGTTCATCTGTGCTACATCGATCAGATCTGCTCTTATAGTTCAGTCATGTGGTATTTTCCCAAGATGGAATATTACATGTACAGGGCTTTTAGTAGGGCCTAGGTGCTAAAACATAACATTTTGAGATTTGATGAGGATTTTGGAAAGACGTGTAACTAAGAATCTAAACTGAGCCTCACTAATTTCACTTACTACACAACTCTTCTTTTCTGTCAAACATTATAGTATTTTTTAGTGGAGCTTTTATGAAGCTATATCACCAACAGCAAATGCACCACCAAAGCATTCCCAGGAGACTACTTCAATGATCTAAAAATCCTCCTGGCCATCTCTTCACAGTGCATGACTGTAAATCACATGTTTGTTACTTGACCATATCAGACACATTTTCTAAATCAACATTGCCTATCTCTGAGATTTTGATTTTAAATGGCTGGTTTTAGCACAGTGTCCAGAAAATAAAAACAGTCATCGAATGGATTTCTTCTGAATTGCTTGACACCTCATTGTGAAAAAGCCCTAAATATTAGACTCCTCTGCTTCATATGCCATTGCTTGTCAATGTATGGGAATGTTGTAAAGGTGGCATTGTTCCGGAGAATAGGCTAAGTGGGAAGTAATGATTACAACAGTTTGAGTATGCCACGTTTTCTTAAAGACCTTACTCACAATGACCAACGGTACCTATATCCCTTTGTTTGTGACACAGCGTAGTATGAGGACTCTGTGGCAATTCAAGCCTATATCCCCCACACACGATGAGCCAGGAGCTGGCTATCTAGAAGATGCACCGCCTCCTCTAGTGCTACTGCCAATTCAGCGACAACTACCAACACACCATCTTACTTGGCTGCAACTGCATCCAAAGTGGACATAGTGACTATAACCAGTAGTACACCATTCACCATATCTTCAGCTACCTCTGTACCTGCCATGCTTGCTAGTACTATTGTTGCACTAGACACCCATGTTGCCACTCACACTGATACCAAGCACCTTTACAAATAGCCTGCCTACACCTTTCTCATATATGCCTTGCCTGGGCAAATTGCTGAAGAAAGTGGTCTTTCAGCAATTGTTCAATTTTGTGGAATCAGCATTCCACTACATTAATCGCAGGTGGGATCTTAGTCAGGTCATGGAACTAGGATAAAAAAAGTATTGATTCTAGAGGATCTGAGATGCACTGTTGATGCTAACATGCCCCCTGTCTTGATTTTTTTACACCTTACAATAGCATTTGGCACCGTAAGGTATTCTATTCCTCTGTCTAGGCTTTCAGATCTAGAATTCATCTAGGGGGCCGATTTCGATGTTGGACGGACCTGAGTTCGTCCGACATTGATCTGGAACACGGACCGACTGACCTCTTGTCAGCGGTCCCAAACCAGCAAGTAGGATGTGACCGAATCCTATTCTTTACAATGGGAGCATGCATTCCGAACGGAATGCATGCTCTCATTGTAAAGAGCAGAGGTGCAGTTCATCCCTGCACCCTGCGGCTGGCACCTCAAAGTGCCTGCCACCGGGTTCAGGGATCAACAGGTGGAAACTATAGGTGCCTCTTAGGCCGCCTTCTGGAGGCCTTGCACCCATGGGGGCCCTGCTAGGGGCCCCCAAAGTCGGATTCCCACAGACTTTCTGTGTCAGAATGGCCGGCACAGAAAGGCTGTGGAAATCTGCCATCGTAATCCTTTGGGCGGAAAGAGCCCCCCTTGGGATTACAGGCCCCTTTCCAAATGGCAGGCGGGCTCTCCGGGCCCATTGTAAGCCATTCGGAAATGCTGTTTGGATTCATTTCCGACCAAGTCCATCAAAATGGGTCGGTCAGAAATTAATCCAAACAGGAGATTACGATGCCGTAGGAACGGCTCCGACCCTCAGTCGGAGCCGGTCCTACGGCATCGTGATCGGCCCCTAAGAGATTGTCAAACCAAAGTTACAAGAGCAAAGTCTGTCAAACCACTATGAATCGTATCTTGTTCGGACACTGAAGCCTCACCCACCACTGGTGCCATGCTTCATCATGGGTTGTCTCCCCATTCAGAATAGATATCATCCTGTCTAAATAGACTCCAGCTGGTTGGATGTTTTATGGAAATCATTTTTATGAGTGATTCATTTTCAAAGGAGACAATGGAATCTCAAATAATTTATAATAAAATTATTCAACCTGTAAGGCATTTATTTACGGTTGCCCAGGTTGGAGTTGCATGCATGGAAATACAATCAATCCCTGTATCTTTTTGCCAAAATGTTTTGGACAAACTAAAAAGCCGGGTTGGTTGCCTTTTATATTACCTGTGCATCCCTAGTGATATCCCTGTCCTAAGAGTGATGTTCAAAATTATGATGATAAGGAAGCAATACTTGTGGTAAAATGCACTCATTTGCAAAAGTTATCTCTTCCACATTTCATCATTGTTGTTAGGCATGAAAACAAAAATTAAACTTCTCACCAGTTAAAATTTGTTGTGATCCCACATCAGGAAATCTGAGAAAGACACTGTTTGGATAGCACAGCAAACATTCCTGTCTTTTCCTGTGGTAAATGGGGTACAGTCCCCATGAAGTAGAAGTACTCCTTAGCAGTCACACGCAGGCAGAGAACAGTAAAAAGTATCCATGAATATCTGTATTAGAAAACTAAATAAACAACAGAAGAGTGCGGCCAAAGAAACACGTCGAAGAGTCACTCTTGTAAGTTAAAAGAACCCTCACTCACCAACCTAGTTGGTGACATGCTTCATCATTGGGTTCCCACCAGAGAGGCCGAATGCCTCCCTGGTGTGCTACGACGCCTGGTTACAGCGGAGCAGGTTTTTGTGCTGTACAAGTGTGATTAAGTGAAAGTGATTTAAAAAGTGCCCAGTTCAGCCGTAAACAGACTTTATTTGTGGTGAACCAAGCACTACTTAAAAGCAGTGTGACGGATGTTACAAAAACTGGCTAGATTGACCAGATACATCCATAGTGTAAACAAGAAAAGAGTGTGGTCAACATGTTTCTGCCTCCATTCGCTGGTTGCAAGGCTTTCGTCAGGACCAAAAATAAAGATAGTACCACGGCGGTATGCGCATGCTAAGGCGCACTCTAACCTGTGGTGTTAAAACCAGTGTAACTTACGGTTTTTAGTAGAGCCTTCAGCATTAGTGGGTCAGAAGCAATTGCAGCAGGATAGAGGACTACCATTCTCAGGCTGCGGATCTAACAATTAAACTTCAAAAATGGGGTTACCCGGACTGGATCCTGAAAAGGGGTTGCAAACGAGCTAGAAATCAACCAAGGGAAGCTTTGCTTGAGCATAACCCGAAACACTCTGATGAGGTTCCTCTGACCCGTGTCACTACATACAACGTTGCCTCGAATGTCATTTCCAAATCAATAAATAGACATTGGAGGATCTTGGAAAGTAATAACAGAAAATGGGCAAAACCGTTGTTCTCATACAAAAAAGCGAGGAGCATCAGGGATGCTCTAGTACACACTCGCCCAAGGAAAACTGCGAATGAAACAACTCCAGCTGTACTGAATGCCTGGGGTTTGTCCAGAGTCCAAGGACATTTCCCCTGTGGGAATTGCAGTGTTTGCCATTTAACTGCACCCACAAAAACCCTAGCTCTAGAAAGTGGTAAAATTTGGACGCAGCGCTCACATACCAATTGCAACTCAACCAACGTGGTCTATATGATCACATGCCCGTGCGGCTTGAGGTAGGGGGGCATGACCACACGCAAAGTAAATCAACGTGTGTGTGTGAACATCGAAGTAACATCCAATGTAAAAAGAGCGCTACCAGGATGATGGAACATTTCCTTCAGTTCAACCACACAACAAATGACTTACGGTGGACCATAATTGAACAGATACTTTCTGGAAATAACTCATCTCAGATACTGTTCGAGAAAGAACAACGGTGGGTCTACCGCCTCGCAACCCACACCCAGGGACTCAATGATAATATACCGTGGGGCTCTGTATTACGCCACTGAACCTATAGAATTTGGTTATATACACCAACAGCGGTTAACATTGTCAATACATATTAATGTAGCCTTTCTAACTAAAGATTGATAGATCCCAGTAATTGGCATCACTCTTTAGGATCATACATCTGGGCACCTTGGTATAGTTAGTGATACCATTGTACATTACCAGTTTGTTGTCCGAACAGACATTGCCGCATGCAAGAGCTTTGCACTTGTGTGTAGGTTTTTAATTCATCAAGTTTCTTAACGTAGAATTACCTGTGGTGACCTCGATATCCATCAGGAGGATATTTAAGCTTAGTGAGAACTCTCCTCCCAAATGATAATAATTGCTCCTGCTAATTGTAAACACAATTGTCTATAGAGACTGTAAACATCTCTTTACTACTAGTTACCTTGAACGCTATTTACAAACTCATTTAGAGCCCTTGCCTTTAATGTGAAGAATAATCTAGGTACCAACGAATGAACATAAGTTACCTTTAAATCTATTTACGAACTCATCTGGAGCCTTTGCATTAAATGTTAAGAAGATCTATGCGCAATCTGGCGAACCCCCCTTTTTTTCAAACGCTGATTACAAGAAATTGCTCATGACCTGAAAACACGCTTTCATGAGAGCGTAATAAAGTTTTGTGAATTCAATACAACGGTTCTCAATTGAGAGTGGGAGGTCTGTTCTAGTTGTTAAGATGGCCGAAGGAGACGCGCGTCTGGATGTTATGACGTCACGACGCATGCGTCTCAAACCTCCTAACGCGATGGAAATGGCTCGGCTTGCTTTATAAACTCCGGGACCCGGTATGGCGGTATCTGCGGGGTCCTGAGGAAGGGAGAATGCAGGTCCAACACGGGCGACGAACTTTGGCGCAGTGAGTAGTGTTTCTCCAAACACGCGTCATGTCATTGGTGGTAACTCGTAACTGTTTACATGAACCCCTGTTATTTAATTTAACCAATACAGAGTGTGACTACAAGTTCGCGCCCCCCACCAGGACCCATGGGGTAAAATTACCAGATATTTTAAGTAAGCCTTGTTTGTTGTTTTCTCCTTCAGTTTGTGATTCTGTCTATAACCATTGACAACAACGAGCTGCATGTTCATGTGCACTTTGAGTTCAGTCATGTCCTTAATTTCAATTTATACTATTTCTTCTAACGTTCGGCATTGTCCGTTTTGGCGCACCAGACTAATACGCGCCTTTCTTTGCATAGTAAAACTATGTAAATAACCAGAGCTCGACACTCTGTAATGACACTTAAACATCACTAAGCACTTAAGCTTCAACCACATGGATGCTTATTTATCATAAACATTGCTAGGTACTCCAATCCACCATGGTATTGCCAATAGTGGGATTGTAAAGAGCACCTTCTAAATGGCATGAGCATGGTCACTCGTGGGACTATTCAAGTACGGCTAACTAAACACATGTATGGTTGTATGACTTGTATTGTCTCTGTGTATGTTCTCTTCTTATTACAGATACACGTGGCTTTCACTAATGCTGAAGGCTCTACTAAAAACCGTAAGTTACAATGGTTTTAATACCACAGGTTAGGGTGCGCCTTAGCGTGCGCATGCCGCCGTGGTGCTTTCTTTATTTTTGATCCTGACGAAAGCCTCGCAAACAGCGAATGGAGGCAGAAACATGTTGACCACACTCTTTTCTTGTTTACACTATGGATGTATCTGGTCAATCTAGCCAGTTTTTGTAACATCCGTCACACTGCTTTTAAGTAGTGCTTGGTTCACCACGAATAAAGTCTGTTTACGGCTGAACTGGGCACTTTTTAAATCACTTTCACTTAATCACACTTGCACAGCAGAAAAATCTGCTCAGCTGTAACCAGGCGTCGTAGCACACCAGGGAGGCATTCGGCCTCTCTGGTGGGAACCCAATGATGAAGCATGTCACCAACTAGGTTGGTGAGTGAGGGTTCTTTTAACTTACAAGAGTGACTCTTTTTCGCCGTGTTTCTTTGGCCGCACTCTTCTGTTATTTATTTAGTATTACCAGTAGGGGGACTAGGAGTGACTCCGTATACTTCTCCCTCTCTCTCTTGTTGATTAACTATATCTGTATTAGAAACCATAGTCATAAGCATCTTGCAATGATCGCATCGGCTCCAAAATGGCCGGCACTCCCGACCACAGCGCCTTGAGGCTCTTCTATACTCTTCACGGAACCGCTGTTTCTCGTTGGAAGAAGCCATTTGTGGCCCTCCACTCAAGGTACCCCCCTTTTTTTGGTTTTACCTTTGTTGCGCTTTTCTCGCCCCTTGTGACGATCGCTCCTGAGACACTGCCTGTACCTGCCTGACCTTAAAATGGCGACGGAGATTGTTCTTCGATCCGCGTCTACCCGCAACTCACCGCAATATTCTGTCTCCTGTGTAATTGCTGATTTCCTAGTCTGCCTGCGCTCTCTTCACTCTGTGGCCCCTGGCCTGCTATAATCTGCTCTCTGACTCAATTCATTCCGAATACAGATGCTATTGATAAAGCTATGATCTAAATGGTCCCCTACACTTGTTAATTGACTGTTTAGAACCTACAATATTATTACCACCGTCATTTGCTCTATTTGGGGCAGCAGTCTCCCCGGCGACAGAACCAGGGCCTCAACTTTCAAATCCTCCTACAGCAATGACTGTCCCCAAGATGGCCACCATGAGTGGGCCCTTCTCCAAAGCACTCCTTCTCCCCTTGTTGGGGAGGGTTCCTGCATCTGTTCCCTGGAGTTTCAGAGTCCCCTCTGGATGAGACCACAGCGACAAGGGAGACACACGCAGGAGAGGATTGGGAATGGTCCCACTACCATTGGGAGCACAGCACCGTACACCGTGACCGATGGAACTCTTTTGACGATGCCCCCCTAGGCGGAATCCAGAACCTTCTGTATGCATTGCGGTGCCCGAGCTACCTTTGGCCGATGACCGGTGGAGCTGTCATATGCAGCTATAGAGGAGTTTGGCTCTGATTGACCCCTCAGCCGTCACCTACCCAGCCGGACTTCGGACACTGTTTTCCTCGTCTCCCCGTTGTGTTTCCTACCCCCGCCCCGCCTCTTCCCTCTATTAGTCTTTGTCTACCTCCCCTGTTCCTTTCCAGTCCCCCCCCAAATTTCTCTCCCCTTGCCTGTTCTTCTTCTTTCTAATGTTTATACTATGCTTTGGTAACTCATGTAACTACGTTCCTTGCAACTGATGTAACTTTGTAACTATGTTCTGAAACAATGCTCTTCCTCATGTAAAGCGCTCTGATACCTTCGGGTCTAGCCAGCGCTATATAAAACTTTTCAAATAAATAAAAATAAAAATAAATAAATAAAGCACCTAACTTTCTTCATGAAGAGGTATTCCATGCGGTTGTAACTCTATTTGCTCTTGACCCTTTAAAAAGGAAAACACACATTCCAGCAACATCCTGTCTCCTGGATTCAGCTCATTTTCTGCATCAAGTTCAATGTAGCATCTTCTTGGTGCACTGGCAGCAGACAAGGCCGTCTCCAGCAGTATCTTGTGCAATTATCTGGGTGAAGGACCTTTCCTGACAAGTGGGCAAGGGTTATTTCTTATGTATTAAATCTTAGCAGAGACTGCAATTTCTGACATAAGTTTAGCAATATCTGACATAAATTCTGTGCATCAAGGTGTGCCTCCTAAACATATTTTTATGAACATATAAGGTATATGGACGTTGATTCAGACTACACTATTTTGGCAATATATCTGTGTTTGTTCTTATTTCACCTGGACATTGTGATAACTAGACACTTGTGCCAAACTGCTGTTGAATCAGGTGTTATATCTATGTCATTGTCGGAATGACTTGACACCTTCACAGTTCTTGGAATTATAAGGACAGTGACATCTGCATCAAGGGCAGGGTGCATTGTAACTAAAAGGTTGGATGTGTAATTTTAAGTTTTACAAGTCTTGGTAGTGAAAAACTCCTGCATTCATTGTTCACTACTGTGAAGCCTACTTGTTCCATAGGATAACATTGGGTTGCCTTATTACAATTAATAAGTGCTAACTTTTGAATGGGACCAGGTACGCATTTCATGTTTGCTATCTATGAAATTGTAATGAAATATACTCTTTAATAGTAAAGTCATATTTTAAATTACAGTTTTCAAAATGCCACTTTCAGAAAGTTGCCATTTTCTGCCCTTAGCCTTCTGGTGCCTGCATCCTGCCTTAGGTCACATGAATAGGTGTAACTAACAGCTAGACTTTGTCAATTCCTCACAGATAGTTACACAATAGAGGGATTAGGTGTGCCTAAATGGGCCACCTGCTGGCAGGATGGGGTGGAGCTGTGCACAGCACCACTTTCAACTGAATAGGCTGTGCTCCGCCTTCACCCAAAGGGCTTGTCACCTCCACACTGTCTCTGCAGCCAGCTTGGAGCCAGGGAAGGGGAAGCAGGAAACGTCAAGCATGTCAAAGGGAAACTTCTACTTCAAAGAAGGCACCAAGTATAAAATTAAGACCATTGGACCCACTCTTCAGTTCCCTCCTGGATCTGTGGAAGGACTAACAAGGACTGCCTGCTGCTGTGCCTGCTTTGCTGCACCAAAAATGACTGCTTCACTGCCTGAAGAATGCTCCGAGCCCCATAGGTCTGCCCTGGTGCGTGAGCCCTGCTCTTTTCCTCGAACATAGGACTTCCACAATTGACTCTAAGGGCTAGTTGGCTGGCCTCCTGATCAGAGCTTCATGGAGAGAAAAGGCTGCAACCATCTATCTTGAACCTGTACCTGGACCCTGTCTGAATAGGTATTGACCTTCCAAGTGGTGCCTCTCCTATCCTGGATCATCAGTAATTGTGCTGAATGCTAGGCCAAAATCCAAAACTTGGGACTGAACAAATGTTTGCATAAAAAGTGACCTGAGAACCGAGAGGGGACTGGGACCTAACTGCTCATTGATCCACCCAAGGTGCATTGCTGGTCGGCCTGACTTTGCGGCAGTCCCTGCAACATTCTTCTCTGCAGTAGCAAATCCAGTTAAGTGGCTCCTGGCAGAAGGGGTATCCAGCCTTGTGGAGCCCTGATCGGCTACAGCCTGCAGCTTTGTCCCAATTGAGATTTTCAATTTCCAAAAAAGAGGCTAAGAGCCAGATTACAAGTACAGTGGTCCCAAGACTGTCCTACCTGCGGTGCAACCTTGGCGGTCCAACCGGCTGATTCCGAGTTTGGCAGTCAGGCCGTCACCAGCCCCACACAAGATTTTCTCCACCATCAGGGTCCTGAATCCCGATCTGGCGGCGGCCGGGAAAGCGGTGGTCTGCGGCAGTGGTGCCGATACTAGCTCAGCTGTGCAGATTACGACCTGCCTTTCTGACAAGGTGTTCATGGCGGGGACACCGCCATGAACAGGTAACCGGAAAGGCAGGGAATGGGTCCCAAACAGGGCGTTTTAGCTCTTAGGGTGTGTGAATGGAGGCACACATTGTGCCTCCTCTGCTAGCACTGTCGTGTGTGCACTGTGTATCATGCACGACATGGTGCATGGCACACAGTACACCGACGTGGAAGCAGTGCTGCCACAGCAGCAGCATATTCTTCAGACTCTCTATGAGCCAAAGCATGCCGCCACCGTTGCACTGCCGGCACAACAGCTCTTGCCCGGCGGTGTTGTTGTAATACAGCTGTCTGGATGCCACTAGTATGTCTGGTGACATCCCGACCGCCACAATGGCGGTCTGGCAGTCAGACCAACGATCTCCAAATCGAGCCCTAAGTCCAAACGAAGCAATATTCACAGTGTCTTTGTCCAGCAGCTCCCCTTCGGCGACGTCTACTCCTCAGACACCACAGACTGCCTTGTTCCACAGAGCTTATCACACATTTTCCTTGAAATTTCTTTCAAGTCCAAAGGTAAGCGAAGACCAGGCCCAATCCACTTTGTTTATCTGAACAGTGCTCCATTGCAGTCGATCATAACTTAGACTTTGCCCCAGCCTTGGGCAACTAGAAGTCGGCAGTCTGCACTTTGATCTTTTAGGTGCTAGTTTTCACTTTAAACTTGAAAAATTCACAATTCCGGTTCTACTGATTGGATGTTTGTCATTTTGGTGTCCAATAATTTTTTAACATTTTCTCTATTTTACTTGTTTTGTGTTTTTACTTTATCACTGCTTATGTACTGCATAAATACTTTACCCATTGCTTCTAAGTTAAGCCTGATGCTTTTGTGGCAAGCTACCATAGGGTTAAGCACAGGTTTTTGACTTTAGGTGTTCACCCTGACAGGGATTGTGGATGTTGCTTGATACAGATCACACCCTCCACAACCAACAACACCATTTCTCACAGTGGCATTCTCCTCCTTAATGGAAGTGGGACATATATTATCCAGGCTGTTGATGGTATTCATTTCTAATAACATAACATTTACTTCTTCCAAATATTATGGAGAAAGGGAGTATTACAGATGGTGTGTGAGTGCAAAGGTGTCCTACTACACTGTTATCCTCTTTATAGATATCCATTTCTATTAACTAGGTAGATGTTTCCCTCTCCAGAATTTAAATACTAGCTCGAAGAGTTTATACTTGTTCACAAATAATTTTTAATGTATGGAGGCACTTAATGAATGTAGGTATTGAAGATCACTTTACACTGCCGACTTCTTTAAACATATCGTACCTTTCTTTTGACTTGTTCCCTGCCAAAATAATCTTTGCAATCAACCTCTTGTGCTGCCTGCAATATTTTCTCCATATCAGAGTGGCATACATCCTGTATTGATTTGGTTTTGAAATAGATCTGATTTCTCTTTCCTAGAAGTGTAGGAGCTCAAGCTTTAGCTTTCCTCAGTGCTGTTTAGAACCACTTGTGACATGGTACTGATGTAACTGCCTTAAGTTGTGATGGCTTAGGATGTTACTTTATCCAGCAAGCTCGTATAAGATTGGTTATAATGGGCAACCGGACTTTCAACTTAGGCGCCTGAGAGAGGGGTGCACTGGTTTTTATACATGGGCTTCATGATTTTTGTGGTTAGATTCTTTAGATTCTGTATCTGGCCAATACGTTTAAATTTTTACAGATAGCTACTGTAAAGGTCACTCAAAAAAACCTGTATCCACAAAGTAGTCGATTCAATCCATATTATTTTGTGTAAGCTCAACCGAAGTAAGAATCCCGTGAAACGTGTTTACTTTGTTTTAAGTAGGTAGCTTACAAATAGATATAAGCCTTTATTCCTGTAAACGACAAAGCAGAGATTCTGTTCTGGGATCTTTAAACTCTGTGTGAAGGTTAAAAAGCTCTATAATGTTTGACTATTGTAATCATACAGCAGATAAACTATTTCATCCAGGTCCAGGTAGTACTCTGAATATAAGGGACTTTATATGCTAGAGTTAAATTTTTATGAAATGGTAGTAATGAGATACGTGTAGCTCTCCAAATTTGTTTCACAATAATTCCATCCGTATTGTCTACCCTAAGAGCAAGTGGTGTAGTCATCTAGGGGCATAAGCTTAATTTTTCACGAAGAGTGGTCTTTATACCATCTCTCTGCAATCACTAAAATAACAATCTTTTCAGCTAATAGACTAGATATGTCTACAAAATGGGCATTGATCAATACGATATTTACCAATCTTGAGGGTTTTGGAGTTGTAATAGAACAAGATTAATATAGATATGGTGTATTCAATGTTACATTCGTTTGCACTGAGGAAACCTACTTGGTCTTTGCAAAGGTGTTTGTCCCAAGGTGTAGGAAAGTGTCCCTTTTTGCATGGTTACTCCCTAACGTTTTGCCAGATTCCTGATGCCAACTTGCCTCAGTGTGTGCTGGGACCCTGCTAACCAGGCCCCAGTACCTATGTTCTTTCCCAAAAATATACCTTTGTTTCTTCAATTGGCACACCTCTGGGCCACCTGTAAGACCCTTGCAAACAGTACCCCTGGTACCAAGGGCCTTGTGACCAGAGAGGGCCTCGGAGGGCTGCAGCATTTCTTATGCTACCCTCAGAGACCCCCTCACCTCAACACCCACCCACTGTCATTGCAAGCTGCGTGTTTTGGTGCAGACCAACCTGAAGAATCAACATGGCACACATCCCTGTGTGCCAAGCCCACCAACACTGCCTGTGGCATGGGTAGGTCACCCCTCTAGCAGGCCTTACAGCCATAAGGCAGGGTGCACCATACCACAGGTGAGTGCATAGTTGCATGAGCAACATGCCCCTACAATGTCTGTGCCATTCACAGACATTGTAAGTGTAGGGAAGTAATTTTGAGTACATCGACTGGGAGGTTGCCATTACGAACTCCACAGCTTTATGATGGCTTTACTGACAATTGTGAAGTTTGTTACCAAACTTCTCAGCATAATAATCCCACACTGATGCCAGTGTTGGATTTATTATGTAAGGCACTCAGAGGGCATCTTAAAGATGCCCCCTGAAAAACAACCAACTTCTAGTGTATTGGCTAACTGGTCCCCGCCAGCCATCCACCACCAAACAGGTTCCTGACTTCATGGGGTGAGAGCCTTTGCGCTCTCGGAAGTCAGGAACAAAGCCTGCTCTGGGTGGAGGTGTTTTACACCTCCCCCTGGCAGGAACAGCAACACTTGCAGGTGAACCTCAAAGGTTCTCACCTTGTGATGTGTTGATTTGGGCAGTTCCAACTAGTGGAGATGCCCACCCACCCTGTCTAGACCCCACTTTTGGTAACAGGACAGGTGGGAAAATTAGTAAGCAGTGTAGGAGTGTGCACCTCAGCTGGGCACACAGCTAGGTACGCCAGGAGTTGAGGTGAACCCCTCTCTTAGAAATTTTCCATTTTGAATTGGAGTATTAGTCCCAATAGGAATATGTGCCCTTCTCCCCAAAAGGAGGGGGCACCCAAAGGGTGAAGTCACTCTAGTGGACTGCAGCTATTGGCTACTGCCCCCGACCTCAGTAACACCCTTAAATTTAGTATTTAGGAGCACCCCTGAACCTTGTTCCTCAGATTCGATGACCTAGGAAGAAGAAGGACCTAAGAGCTGTACAGCAGTGGAGAAGAAGATAACAACTGACTTGACCCCAGCCCCACCGGCCTGTTTCCTCCTCCAGCGACTCTGCTCCAAGAAACTGGTGTGGCCCACAGTCAGTTACCTCAAGAACCCCGGAGGACCTGTGCTTTCTTTGACATAGACTGTTGTCTCCCATGGACACCGGATTTGTCCAGAAAAGAAACCAAGTCCAAGCCTCCAGATCAAGGTGGATCCGCTGCACTTGCACTATGCTGCACCTGATGCCCACGGGCCAAGTCAAGGTGGCCCACCAATCGAGTGAAGTCTCCAAATTTCTCCAAAATGTGATCCTGTGTTGGACGACCTCTCCTGACCTCCCCCTCGACGCCTGCAGCCTCAACCTGAAGGGTCCCTGCGACCGGTTCTGGTGAAAAAAACCAGATGCCAAAAGACACCCTTGCACCTGCAGCCTCCCGGCCTTGGTGTGCCCAACCGGCGATGTCCAGACATCCTCCCACTATCCAACTTACCTCTCCAGTGTGGGATTACTTTAGCCAACCTCTGGAACTGAGCCTGCAGCCTTTTTCTCCAACCAAGAATCTCCCTTGATTTCAACGGGCCCCCGACACCTTTGTTGCACTCTGCACCCGGCCACCCATGCGCCCCTGGTGGTTCAGTCTCAGTGCTCTTTGGTGGCACCTCCAGTGCTGATCCTAACCCCCAGGGACTCTGTCCCTGAACTGCGGGCACTTACCTGTAACCGGTGCCTCTTCGAGGTGCTCCCAGCCTCCATAGGATAACATTGGGATCAGTGATCTCTGCACCCGGCTGCCCCAGTGCGCTAGTGGTGCAGTACCTACCTTGGTCAGACCCTGGCCCAGTGTTGACCCAAACCCCATTCCGGAGACTGAACTCGAGAACAGCTCGAGAACCGCTTACTTACCTGTACGTTACTCACCTGTCTTTTTACCATAGGATTGCATTGGTCTCTCACTGTATTGTACTAAGTGTGATCCTGCATACAAAGTATCTCTTTCAGAGACTTCTGGAGTGGGTGGGCACAAACTCCGCCACAGCTGAGTAGGCGAGAAATCCTATTTATTGGCTGTTGGTTAATCAAGCTTGAAGGACATGTAGTTCCCAAAATTGTGCAAAAACACCTTATCTTAATTTCCTTGGACAGTAATCCGTGTTCTTAACACAATGACTACAGAAAACGGAGAATTAGACCCGCTGGCACAAGTAGGTCAGTCATATGAGGAGGAAGATGCCAATGCAATACATATTGCACCCAATGTAAGACACACGCTCACAGTTAAACTCCTCAAAAATGGTGTACCTTCCAGAGGAGGTGTAGTAATATTCGTGATAGAGGCACACGAAGATTTCCAAACAGAGGTGTTCTATTCATGGGTTACATTCCCAGCAGCAAATGCTATAACAAAAACTTTTCATTATTATACACATGAAGAAGTCCCAGCGGTCTACACTCCGTTTGAGGAGATTGAAATTCTGCTTACCTACCAGGAACATAATTTCTGGTTTAATGGCGCCCTACCCCACTCAAGAAGAAGAGCAAGACTCGGTCCATTAGGAAGACCAGGAGCAACATGGCCGATATTAGCGACCTATGCACCACATCCTGACATTGACACAATGCCAAATGATGAATTGCTTTTTCAACACAGAGAGTTGATAAAACTTTACAGAAACATGACACAATTCGCCATGAGGACACTTGCGGTCCAACCAACAGTAATTACACCAAATGCAGCTCCTACACAGAGCACAGCTACGAAAATTACTCCACAAACATTACACGTGGTAATGGGTAAATTGCCCACAAAACGTGAACAAATTCCTTTCTGGGTAGCTCAGAAAATAACCCAGTTAGAAGCAGTATTCCCAAATAGAACACCATTTGAAAAACATAGAATGTTAACAATCTGCTTGCCCATGGGGATTACACCACAGTTAGAGGATTGTACCTCTTGGGGTACAGTCTTTGCTGCCATATATACCAGAACTCATGGTATTCCTTCATTAGCAGTGATACCAGATGTATTAAGACAAATACAAAATGAGTACGGAGCAGAGCCTGCTCTGAACTTAGGGATGAAGTTATTAAATAACTACGACTAGGTATCAGCCATAATACTAGCTAACATAAAAAGGGGATGCAGCATCAGTGGAAATCCGCCAACGCCTACGGGAGTTCTCTCCATTAGAACAGGAGAATGAACTACCTAAAATAATTGAAACTGCATATGCAGAGTTAGGCAGGGATGGTTTGGGGGGAAAAGCTGTAAAACCTCAATTAATGGGCAGTCCCGAAAAGGACACTTCTAAGCAGACGCCGACTTCTTCTAAAAAGAAGTGGGATAATAAAAAACAACAAAAGTTTAAAGGCAACAGATCTCAGTCCCGAGGTAGGTCTCCTCCACAGGAGCCCTCTGAAAAGAGGTACAACCTTAGGAATAAGGATAATATTAGGAAACCTGACAGATATCAGGATACTGATACACATTCCTCTCGTTCCATTCAGGGCTCGAAAAAAAACTCCGAGAGAGAAGGACGGTCAGAACACAGCCCTTCCTAACGACATCGTAATCGGCCCCATAGCTGTCTGTATCTTGATCTTTGCAGGAGGATATATAGAAGACTTATGTAAGTTTCCTCTTACTCAGGCTACTTATGGCAAAATGATTGGGATTTGGGAACAGTGTAAGTAATTAAATCCTCGTATATCACGTGTAGCGGAAGCAATCTGGGCTAACCTAATTTGTGCACAGATTACAGTTAGCAGGATTGGCTACAGAAGTCTTCCTGATAGTGCAATTAAGCCTTCTAGCGGACTTAGATCTAGCTATACAAAGTCACACAAAGTTACGCAAAGTAGCGTAAAGTCTTGAAAGGCTATTTATTTTCGAGCATATAACTTATTTTACATTGGAAAAGTGACCTTGTTTCAATATAACTAGTGCTTTGTGCTGATATCTGACACTTTGGGCCCTATTATGGTGTCGGACGGAGTTTCCTCTGTCCAACATCGTCTCGGTCATGGGACCGACCGACAACTGGTCGGCGGTCCCGACCGACTAATTAGGATGTGACCGAACACTGTCCTGTCGCATTCCTATACTTTACAATGGGAGCATGTATTCAGGGCAGAATGCATGCTCACATTGTAAAATAGGAGATGCAGTTCATCCCTGCACCTCGCGGCAGGCAGTGCAGTGATCAACAGGGGGGCATCTCGACCTCCAACCGGAAGCTGTGCACGCAAGGGGGCCCTGCTGGGGGCCCACAAAGCTAAGTTCCAACAGCCTTTCTTTGTTGGAAAGGCCAGCACGGAAAGGCTGCCAAAGCCCGACATCTTAATCCCAAGGGCAGAAAGAACCGCCCTTGGTATTACTGGCCGCATTCCGACTGGCGGACGGGCTCTCCAAGCCAATCGGAATGACCATTCGGATTACTTTTGGCCTGCCTCCATCGTAATGAGGTGGTCAGAAAGGAATCGGAAAGGCATATTATGATGCAGTCGGAAAGGCTCCGACCGATGGTCGGAGCCGTTTCCGACCGCATCGTAATAGGGCCCTTTATGTCAAGTAGGGATTACATGGGTAATACTTTGGCTTTGCAGTGTAAACACCCATGCTATTTGCTGCAAAGCCCTATCTAGTAAAGTTGTCAGAATGGGCTTTGCATCAAATAATATCTTCGCATTGAATCAGCCACAAACATGGAGAAATATATTTGGAGCAATGTATTTTTAAATTTCACCCTAAGATACTATAGGAGTGCATTATAACCATGTGTAGTCAGCACTCGAATATACTCTGTGTGATTAATGTTACTAAGAGAAGATGAGGTATTGTATAATTAAAGTACTCACCATGAAAACTAATGAGATTTATAAATTGTTTGCCTAGAAATGTGACAAATAGAAATCCTTTCAATACTGATATGTTAATATTCTAAGAGAACACCAAGCTTATAACATGTCTCATTATGAAGCTGATGATATGATATGTATGTGCGGACTAACGTTTAGACATTTATACATGTAACAAGGAATTATACTCACATTGGTGTATTTTGAAATGACATCTTTTAAGTAATAATTTGCAATGTATTCATTCATTTAGAAACTGCATTTGCTATGTGTTTAGTAATGTGCATGGAGTTGTAAACCTGTGCACCATTAAGTTGACATGATTTTGCGGCCTCAAGTATAGCTTCAGCACAAGCTCACGTTTAAGTCTAACATTTAGTTTGTAGTTAACCTTCAATGTAGAATGTGTTTGCTTGCATTTTTTGTTTCTACTCCATGGGCGGGCAAGGTTTCATTATTTAGTAAAGAAGGATTTGTGCTTTAACCCCTTGACCGCGATCGGAATTCCGCTCGTGTGCTGGACATTCCGATCGCGGGTGTGGTCGTGACGAGCTCAGCTCGTCATGCGCACAGCGCTACCGCGCAGCATGACGAGCTGAGCTCGACACGCGCATCGAAGGGGTTAATAAGATAACGAGGTATGCGAAGACCGATTTTGGTAAAGAGAAACACAGTAAAGAGCAAGGAGGTGAGTTCCCATGGAGGAGAAAAAGAATGGCGAAGGACGTAGGAAGTAGCAACTTATCGATGTGGGAAAGGTGGTGCCAGTAGTCAACTGGTGCCTGAATCGTGGAAAGTTACTGGAGCTGATCACGTGATTTACCATGAATGCAGACTAATCTCTTATGCTGTAACTCAGTGAGGGTCAGAGAGACATCTTAGAACTTCATGAGGTACAGACCTCTTCTTCTGCTTTGTGTGGTTTCATGTTACATGACCCTTGGTTGGAGTCTCTTCTACTAAAGACTGAGAGCTGACACCTTTATAATATTCATTCTTGCTCAATGCTTCTTAGTTTAGGGTTGTCCCTTTTTAAGGCAGTGTAGGGAGAGATAGTGTGCTCATTCTTGCCTTTGACAATCAATTGATGCAATTTAATGTTCTATTCTTTTTCCTTATTACTTGCATTGTTATAACTGAATTAGTTGCATGCTTTTCGTTATATAGGGTACATCTCTTTAGGAGGTTTCGACTCATTCTTTTGTCCTATATTTCTATGCTGTGATGCTGAGACTGATTTATATTAATCTATTTCTGAATGTATAATTAAATCATACTAATGTCAATTTAGTTGTCGAGTAGTTATTGTGTAACCTAATTTGATTGTTTTCTCCCTCTTACCTTTCAAGCAGCTAAAAAGACCATCTGGTTGAGTAGGGATGTTTAAGTCGCCGGAGATTTTTCAAGAGTAAGCTACAACAACTCATAGTGAAATCTTTGTGAACCAAGCCCTAAACTTACAAATGTGCACCCAAGTACATATTGATTATATTTTTGTACTGGTGTACAAACTTAGCAATGTGTGTGCAGGTGCGCACCGATATCTGTGACAGAAAGAACAATTTATTCTGAGCATAGCAACAGTTATGCTTAGAGGGTGGGAAATAAAATCTTATAGTAAACGATGAGTAACACTGTTTTCCTGCAGCACTGGACTGAGCCTGCTTAATTACTTCAAAATGTAGGCATTTACAGGAATACCTTGTTTTGTGGCCTGACACCCAAGGTTGCGTACTTTTGGCACACGAGAACAAAGCAAACAAAATAAACTGCTTTATCGTAATTGATCTGTAATTGGAAAATGTGTAAGTTGTTAAAGTAAACCGGTTACTGATTTAGAATATTATTCATGCTGACAGCCAGGAATGAATCTTGACAGCTGAACCAATGTTGTGCACAGATATGCAAAGCGCGGTCTGGAAATTCACATGATTAAACAGATAGTTCAGATGTTTAAAGCAGGACCTTTTTCACAATTGATTAGACTTGGAAGACAATTTAAATGTCATGGATGATTCGTCGACCATGCTGTAAGAACCGTGTTTTAAAAGTTCAGACAAGTGCTACGACTGTGAATCGCAGCTTCTTGCTGGCACAGAACGGGTGATGCTGCATGCATGATTACAGCTGGCATGCTTTAAGACTACAAGAATACAAACGTGCTACTGATGGTGCTTTTATGTTGGCTCTTTTCCGGTGGACTGATTGGCATCGTTGACTGCTGCTTCAATAACATTATGTTTTTTTATTAAGAAACGCGCTGGCAGGGAGGGAGTGGAAAGGACATCGAGGCTGACTAGGCTCTAACTGAAATAAACGCCCAAATCCAGCGATACACAAACAGGGCTGGATCTAATTTGGTAGCTGGACCCCTGTCAAAGGCGTTGCTGGGCAAGGGGTGTTGGCGGATGCAGGAAAACATAAGCATAATTCTTTTCAAAACATTTGAGGGATAATTAAATGAAAGCTACAGAAAGGTACGCAGTAAATAATATGCATGCTGTACCTAAGGGATAACCCGAGGAAACGGACATCAAAATATATAAAATGTTTCACAAAGGATGAAAAGACTAATTTGGATTAAAAACCTTTAACTTTTTTATATATTAATTATCACTGTATTCCCCAGCTATTCGGGCTTAAATGGTAATGTTAATGTTCATTTTTTGTAAAGCACGCACATGCCATATGGCGTCTTGCCGCTGCGGAGGCATAGGACTTACAGTGTTGTGAGAAATGAAGTTACAGAAATCAGTCTGAGATTAATTTGTAAAAAGCTACGTTTTTAGGTCTTTCCTAAACCTAAGCAGGGTGGTCTGCGATTTTAGATATAGTAGAAGGCTGTTCCATAGCTTAGCGGTACAGCCATTGAAACTCCTGCTTCCCCAGTTGACCAGTTTAATCTGGGGAATCCTGACATTCTTAGCTGAAGCAGACCAAAGAGTTCTAGCAGGGGTATACCATTGAAGGCTCTTTCTGAAATATTCTGAACCTGAGTTATATAGGGCCTCGTGGGTGATACAGAAACATTCGGTATCCAAGTGGTTTCTTATGCAGACGACACCCAGCTTCTGCTGGCTTATGACAACAATGCGTCGGAAGCTAAGTCAAAATTTGAAGCTTGTATAGTAGCAGTGATGGGATGGCTTTAAGCCAACTGTCTACAATATAACTCAGAAAAAACTAAGGGGCATATTCACAAGGAGCTATCGCCGAATTAACGGCACTTTATCACAGCCAAAGTCGTGATAAATTTACCCCCCCCATTCACAAGCCGGTGTTAACAGCCCACAGCACCAGTTTACCCGCGATAGCAGCCGCAAAAAACATCGCCACAAAGGACCCTCGCAAATATCGCTAATGAGATGCAGAGTAGGCGTTCCCGTGACAAAAGCCGAGACAACAGCACACCTCAACATTCACAACGACCAGCCACATCCGCGATAAAAACACAAAACAGGCGATAAGGCGCGTTAGCCCCAGGAAATCTACACCACCTCTGACCTGGTGTAAAGTCAGATGGCAGCCAGCACCACAAAAGGGAGCACAGCCCAGGGCCAAATCCGAAGGGCAACAGATGCCATGGAGCCACACATCATGCGGCCCGGACACCCAAGAGGGCCACAACACCCACCGCCACCACCCCAGGACCACCCCTCCCTGGCACCCCCCCGACCAAAGACATGCCACATCAGCCACACCTAAACATGTACAAAATATTCCGCCTGATGACGCACAATCACAACTGGTGACATGGATGTGTCGTCACAGAAATGACCAGCACACATTCACTTTCGAAGCAACAAATGAAACTTTATTAAAATGAACAACAAAATGAAATGAAGACACATGGCCGCTCCCCTCCGGACAATACGTAGGTCACAGCCTACAAGACAAAAAACATGATGAGAAGGTGTGTCCTGCGCACATCAGAGGACAGAGAGAGAGCGAAGGAGAGAAAGAGAGGGAGAGAGAGAGAGAGAAGAGGAGAGAGAGAGGAAGAGAGAGGGAGAGAGAGAGAGGAAGAGAGGGAGAGAGAGAGGAAGAGAGGGAGAGAGAGAGAGAGAGAGGAAAAGAGGGAGAGAGAGAGAGAGAGAAGAGGAGAGAGAGAGGAAGAGAGGGAGAGAGAGAGAGAGAGAAGAGGAGAGAGAGGAAGAGAGGGAGAGAGAGAGAGAGTGCCGCCCCTGCGCACCCAGGCCACACTGCTCATCTGCTGCCACCGGTGTGTCTCCAACCACGTGCCGGTATGTACACCAGGTCACACATCTCATTCAGAACCGTCAGCTGAAACAGAGCCCAGATACATGACTGGCACAGTACACACACTTGCAGAAGACAACATCGCCTGCCCGCCCATGCACACCCAGGCAGAGGCACCCCAACCCCTCCCGCCGCCCATCGGAGCATGCCCGCCCATGCACACCCAGGCCTCAATGCTCACCTTCCGCCACCGGCGCGTAGACAGGAGGTCCCACCACATGCCGCTGCAAGCCACAAGCCCGGGGCCAGCGGACATGGCACCCTCCACATCATGCAGCCCCGCTCCGCAGGCCACCAGGTCTCACGTTTGGTGCTGGGTCTTGATTACTCCATGGCAGAGGACATACCAGTGCACCCGGCATCATCGCAGGCTGCACACCTGCTCAGCCCAATGGGTGCCACCAACTCTGGCATCCTGGAAGAGACGCCACGGGGCGGTAGGCCCGCGCTGCCCGCTGGCTCTGGCCTACAGTGTGGTCCAGCAGGGCATACAAAACCTGAGCTGTCCGGACCGCCGGGACGGGGCATCATCGCAGGCTACACACCCGCTCAGCAGCTCAAGGTGCCACTGACTCAGTGCACCCAAAGTCACCGTCCCCTGGCGGGGTGCCTGTGCCGTCCGCAAGGCCTCGGATGCCACTAACCCTGTGCAACCCCAGTTTGCGCCACGTGGTGGTAGGCCCGTGCCGTACTCCAGGCCTCGGATGCCACTAACCCTGTGCGCAGCAACTCATGAGCACTATATGAGTGCGAACCGTGGGGCGTCTGTCATCCAGTCACCACCAGAAGAGGGGAATGGGACGTCGTCGGACCCTTATGTTGGCGGAGTCACATGGCCTGTGACGCCTGTGCCGGATGGGTGTGGTGTGTGTGAAAACCTGCCCTCAGGGAGTGGCCGTGACATGCTGACAACTAGACCAGTGACCTGCACACCACCAGCGAGTACGGCTGCGACGGGTATTCTTCCCTCCGCGTCATGACTCCAGAGATGTCAGTCAGGGCTCGCTGGATACCATGGGGCGGACATAGACACCCGAGGATGGCGTCCAGTTTGTTAGCCATGAGCTCGAACCCCACCCGGACCTGCTCGGCCGTCTCCCTCTGGCCCTCCAGCACACGGCATTGGAAGGCCATTTGTTGTTCCTGGGGGTCTTGGGAGGGTGCCGGGGCTGTGGGTGCCTCCTGCTGGGTGGTTTGGGTGGTGGGTGGGGTCTCATGGATGTAGCTGGGCTGCCCTGATCCTGGAGGTGAGTTGCGGAGGTGGTCAATGAGGTCTTGGATGGTTTGGATGTCGATGCTGGTGTTGTCCTCCTCCTCGTCATCAGTGAAGAGTGACTGCTCTGCAGGAGGTGTTGAAGATGCCCCTGCGATGTGAAGGGGAGATGGTTTATTACAATGTGTCCGCATGTATGTAGCCACATGGTACAGGTTGACATTCAGACAGCATGGCATTGTACATTGTGACAGTCTGTGGGTCTGGGCGAGGACCCAGAGTGATTGTGGGTGTGCACTGTGCCCTGCTTGCTTGTGCATGTGTGCCATTGTGGCCATCTCCCCGCGTCCCCCCAGTACCTGGTGGTCACTCACCCTGTTGCGGTTGTGTTGTGTCCTGTCGAGCAGTGTCCGGTCCCCCGACTCCGGCCACAGTCTCCACACTGATGACTGTCGACACCAGCTCCTCCATGTCATCCAGCTCCAGCTGTGGCGCTGGACCCCCACCTTCGGTCTGCGTTGCTGCCTTCAGGTTGGCGGAGAGTTTATCCTTGGTCTTCCGCTTGATGTCATTCCATCGCCTCTTGACCTCGTCCATTGTCTGCTTGTGCTCTCCGACGGCATTCACCTTGTCGACGATGTCCCGCCATATTCCATTTTTAGTGCCCAATGACACGTTAGAGGTGACGAAGAGTTGTTGATGGTGTTCCATCACCTCCGTGACTTGGATCCGGTTCGCCTGCGGACTGAACTTGGTCTTCCTGGTCTTCTTGTCCTTGCCCTGCCCTGTCCCCGATGTCCCAGGCTGGTCGTCCGGGGTGCTTGTAGGGTTGCGCTCGTCCTCTGCGCCTGCTCCCTCCATGGTGCTTGTGTGTTGGTCAGTTTGTGTGTGGGTTTTTTTTCTGCTTTTATGGAGGTTTCTGACGCCTGCCAGGTGTGTGTTGCAGGCCTGGTGCTGCTTGTCGCTGGTTTCCTCATTGCGCTTTGGCCCATCGCGTGTTTTTTGGTGTTGTGGTTTGTGTTTTTGTCTCCATCGTGGTGGTTGTATCGCAGACTTTGTCCGCGGTTTTGGCAGGCTATCGCATGGTACCGCCTTGTTGTGAATTCCACGTTGACATGGGGTTATTTTCCCGTGATGGGCTGCATTATTGAAAGTTGCGTTACGCTACTCTTGCTGTAGTTATCACACGTTCTTGTGAATATACCCCTACGGTCTTATTGCTTGGTGCCAATCCCTTGCCCGGATGGTCAGGGGCCTGGCTGAGTAGTTGCACTTTACATACTCCCTCCACGGAGGTGGCTAAGAACCTTGGGGTGCATGTTGATACATATGTATCCTTCACATTTCAGATCTCAGCAGTGGTAAAAACCTCCTGCTGGAAACTCAGGACCTTAAGAAAATTTCTCAATCTCTTGCCTTGGGAACCCCAGAAAACAGTAGTCCAGGCATTGATCTTCTCCAGACTGGTCTACACTAACATTCTTTACTTAGGGGTCCCGGACTACCTAATACAGCTACTGCAAATGGTAGAGAACACAGCAATTCACCATTTGTTTAAACTCCCCTAACATGCCTCAATCTCCCACTATTCACTCGGATAAAGTACATTACAGTCCAGCACTCCTTGGGAGTTCAATTTCAAAACGATGCAGCTTATATTACAGTGGCGTTTAAGCTACCTGATTGTCTATTCACATATATATATATATTAGAACTGAATGAGTTCAGATGCATAAAAATATAGTATTTCTGCTGGTGGCTTTATCCCTACAGCTACATATAGCTTGGGGATAAAAGTCATTAATAAACTTGGCAAAGTTAATAATTTAATTTTAAGGCATGTTCTTGACCTATCAATGTTGCAAAAAAGCACATTTTATGGGGGTTATATGAAAGCAGTGAATAAGTGAGATCACTGATGAGGACTCTTCTGTTTATTAGATAGTCACATCAAGCTATTACTGATAAGGCTATTATACAGTGCAATATTTAACATTGCAATACTTTTGTGGTTGGTTCCCCTAAGAATTGTTCAGAAACCTCAAGTGCTGGTAAATTCAGACAAGGAGGTAGTTTGATATCTCAACAAGACTTATGTATTGAGTTCTTGGCAGAATGTACTGGCTACCAATTGCGATTCATTGCATCACCCTTAAATCTCTAAACATTACCATTAGTCTACCTGTGACTAGACCTTCGAATAGCTCAAGAATAAGGTGTACAACCATTTTCTTAATCAATAATCCAATTGGAAACGTCTTCGTTCTCATACAAAGCCTCTGGTTTAGATGTACATTTCTCCGTGCATACCCACAAATTCTAGTAGCCTCTCTTCTATATCTCTCTCCCACGCAGCGTGCCACAGTGGAGTATGATGATGTGATCATGAAATGCTGCCATCACATTAGTAGTTATAGGGGACAACGCAAATCATAATGAGAGCTTTCCACCCAATGCAGCTTGTGGTGTGCCTTGTGTTGTCTATGTAGGGTGGAGTTCAAGTGACAAGTGAGTGCAGTGGGCAGGTGGCAACTCCACTGTTGCAGCAGTCTGTCTGTTGGACTAGTTTTTCTTGGCACAAAAGCAGTGTGCTGCTTGCAGAAGTGAGTCACTCTGGGAAGAAAGGGACACTGTAGTAGTTTCCCTCTAAGCTTGTTCCACATGCTCTGTATTTCTATGATGTCATTGTCATGACAATGGAATGCTGTTGTTTGAATCCCAGGAGAGGCAGTTCCTGGAAGCTGTGGAGATGAACAGTCAATAAAGTATGTGCTCTTACTCCTTCCTTGTTTGGCGTAATCACTACAAATTTGGCGACGAGTATGACTGTTCCTCTCTCCACCCACGTGTGCAGCGACTGTCTTCAGTGTCTCTAGCTATTCTGTTATTGAAAGAGAATTGCTGGCGTGTTGTTGGGCTGTCGAACGTTTCAAGTGTTTTTTGTGGGGAAAGACTTTTAAGCTACTTACAGATCATAAGCCTCTTATTCCTATACTGGAAGGTCGGATTGGCAGAGACCATACCCCCAGGATCGCCAGGTTGAGTTCTAAGTTGTTACAGTATAATTTTGTTGTGGCACATATCCCTGGTGGGCGCAACACACGAGCTGATTATCTTTCAAGGTCCCCTCTGCCTCTTACCAAGAATGACTTTGACCATGATGCGGATGACGAGTGTCTCATTGCTGCGGTTGATGTTTGTTGTGTGGAGTCGTTTAATGAACATGACTGGTTTTCTGCAATGGAGTCTGATCTTGTACTTAAGAGAGTGAAACATTTCATTGTGGCTGGTTGGCCATTCTTGTTTCTTTTCTTTTCTTCATCTCTTAATTTTCCTTTGCCTCGTCTTACTTTCTATTTCCTTGTGATAGTAATGGAAAGAGAGGAGATGTTGTAGTAGTTTCCCTCTAAGCTTGTTCCACATGCTCTGTATTTCTATGATGTCATTGTCATGACAATGGAATGCTGTTGTTTGAATCCCAGGAGAGGCAGTTTCTGGAAGCTGTGGAGATGAACAGTCAATAAAGTATGTGCTCTTACTCCTTCCTTGTTTGGCGTAATCACTACAGACACGCTCTTAGCAGGGCTCAATCTTACCTAGGAAGGCAGAGGTGCTTGAGCAGTCAGGAGCTCAAAATGCCCAAGCTGACAGCCTGGCACTAAACACCAGGTGCATTGGTAAAGCGGACAGCCAGACCCATAGTATGTATTGTGTCGTCTTCCTGCCACTGTTTTGTAAGCAGAATTTTGATGAAGAAATATGCAAGTTACATGCATGGCAGCAGTCAAGGCCAAGATAACATTCTTTGTACGAAACAGTTACTTTGTGAAAAAATCAACACGTACCCAGAACAAAAGAATCGATTTCACCCACAATTCAGCCACTGGCCCCAGCCCTTGGTATTCTCTTAAGGCTAGATTTCAGAATGGTCGTAATCATGCACAGAAGAGCTAATAGTGGCAGATACATCTGACTGATTTCCTCCTAATGACTAAGGACACATTACATCCATTAATGTCAATGATAATATCAAAGTCTTTTAGTGCAAGATAAGATGTCAAATGAAATTCACTCAGGCAATAGACATGACAGTCTAGCACTTCAGTTATAAAACACTTCCTTTATTTGTTATGGAAATCTATGATTTGATTGTAGCCTGTGACATAATCATGCCAACGTGTTTGGTTTGCTTGGAATTTCTTTATGACAGAAATTTTTTTTTCAATAGTTGTACCGCAATCCAAAGGAGATCTAGTGGCAATGTTCCTGGATGTAGTGTGTTCTCATAGTGTTTCCTTAGATACCTGTGAATCCAGAGATAAAGGTTAATTGTAGTGTCCAAATTAATTCTTGACTTATGTGCTTTACAGTAGCATTACTAAAACGTGTTTAAATAAATAAAAAAAATAGGCAAGATAGGCATGATGGAGGGATAGACCCTGCATCTAGTTTAGTGAATAGGATTTTGTAGTAGGATTCTGTAGTACATTAGTGGTGCTACTGCAGCACTAATAAACGTATTGAATAATTAGTTTGTGAGTAGGCCCTAAATCTCTAAAGGGAAATATGTTTTGCCTGAGAAGAAGAACATGGAAAGAATTGAGAGCAAATGCCTGTTTCTGCCTAAGATTAAACAGGTGTGGTATCCAGCGGCGAAGGTTTTGTGAATTCCAGGATCATTGAAAAGAATGTAGGCGTAGACTTATTTCTGGACACTGTTTCTTGGATAACAGCTCACATTCAGTATTAATTTACATTTAGCTACTTGAATTGTGAATGCAGTAGGTAAGGCTCCTGTATATGTAACTTTTGGAAAGATGATTGGAAATATTAAATTTGAAAGGTGAGATTTCAGTCAATAGAAGAACCGCAATTAACCCATAACATTACTAAGGATAGACATGTTCAGATATTTCTTTAAAGAAGTTGACATTTAAGATCAACAATTTAAAAAAAAAAGAAGTAAAATGACTAGATTAAGTAGAGTAATAGAATTTAAATGCCTCCATCTGAAGATAGTACAATCTCTTTCACATGAATAAGGAATTTTAAATGCCAATAGATATAGAATGCTGTGTAAACAAACAAGTCTGAACTAAAATTGTTTCATGAGAAAGATGCGTTAATGATGTTTTGTTATCACTTGAAATTGTTGCTGTCTTAAAATACATATATTGTTAAATATGAAGTCTTCATAAGGGCCCAAGTGTCCCTTCTCCCAGGGCACAAACAATGGGTCTAATTCACAAACTGCACTGTGTGATACGTTAGTATTACAGTAGTACTAAAGAACGTACTGCAAAGTGTTATTCGCTAACTGCACTTTTGTAGTAACTTACACTTTTGTAATAACTTACACTTTTGTAAGTCCCTGCCTCCATCATTTTCTATGGGAGGATGTGGCAGTACCATTGGTGGCCCATGTGTAGTGCTGCACTGACTACAAAGTGTAAGTTACTACAAAGTTCGTGAATACCGAAAAGTAGTAAACCTCCTCAAAAGTTTAAACTTACCTAAAAGTGTAAGTTACCTTTCTGAATCAGGCCCAATATAACTAACGAGGATGCAGCTAAGCAATTTGTTTACCTTATTAACTGTGACTGTTAGATTAACTACGTCATCACACATTTGTCCATCTTATTTTCTCCCGCTTTTCTCCGCCTTTCTGATTTTCCTTTTGGCCTCAAGCTCTGATGTTTGCTCGCTTTCTCTCTGTTCTGTTCTTTTCTGCTCATTCCTCTGCTCATTCCTTGATCCCACTAACTCTTCTTACTCCTGTTTCACTGCCTCCTACCAAACTCCTCTCCGAATCACTGCTCTCCCACCTAGCTCCATCCACTGCCTCCCAGCACTCTACCCACCTCCCAGGACTTGCTTCATGGAGGCTGCAGAACGGGCGCACAGTGGATGCCACTGGCGTGCCAAAAGCAAGTCTGTCTGTGCCCATCTGCACCTGGACAGCACCCAGAACCAGGACCCCTGGCCCTCGGCCCACCCACAGATACTACACAGCCACTCTCCATGCCCTGTACAATTGGACAACCCCGCAAAAACTGCTATCATGCCGCACTGCACTCTATTGTACAACCGTTCTCCTGTACCAGATGGACTTTCTTCTACACCAGCCCAACCACTACCATGTCACAAAACACCCTGCCAACCTCTCGTCACACCACCCCAGAAACAACACACTGACTCCACTGCCTACTCATCAACAAATGCTCCATGCCCAAGCATTCCATTGAATCATGGGACCTCACCACCACCCTCGCACCCGCCATAATCTTCCTCACTGAGACCTGTCTCAACCCCACATCCATCCTGGACATTGCCACATCAATTCTGATGGATACAAAATCGCTCACCAGGAAGAGCAGTCATCATCCACAAAGAGACCATACAGTGCACCACCACTACCAACAACACCACCAACCCCATGGAGCGTCTCAACATCAAGCTCCACACTGATGACAAAACAACCATCAGAGGCACCTTTGCATACTGACCCCCGGGTCAGCGCTACAGCTTCTGCAACACCATCGCAGACTTCATTGCACCCTTAGCCTTAGTCTCCAAGGACTACAGCTTCCTCAGCGTCCTAAATTTCCACATTGTAATGACCTCAATGACAACAACACCATGACAATATGAACAGCCTCGGATTGACCCAGGTGGTCCACGACACTACGCACACTACAGGACACATGCTCAACCCTATCTTCACCTCCAGCAACCGCTTCAAATACAGCCATGTCACAGAATACACATGGATCAATCACTCCATCGTCCACTTCAGGATCCCCAACCACAGCACCACCACCCCAAAGATGACCAGCGCCCCCCACCAGAGGTGGAACAAAATATCAGAGACCAGCTGGACTGATGCCTTCAACACCTCCAACACGGCTACTGCCACCAACCTCAAACAAGGAATCAAGAGCTTCAATACCTGGATCACCAACTGCACCGACAGCATCATCCCTATCAAGAACAGCAACCAGAGAAAATCCTCCAAAGTGGCCAGCTGGTACACCCAACAACTCATACAGGCAAAACAGAGAGCAAACATCTAGAAAGTAGACGGTTCTCCAGCAAGGACACCTCCGACAGGGCAGCCTACAAGACCTCCCTCAACCTCTACCACTGCCTGATGCGGGCAACAAAGAAGACAGCCCTGTCCACATGCATTGAAACCTGCACCAAGAACACAAAGGAACTTTTCAATATTATTAAGGAACTCTCCAACTCAACTGCCAGTGAAAACAGCATCACACACTCACAGGAGCTGTGCGACAACCTTGCCGAATTCTTCCACCACACGATCGCAAACATATAGAGAAACTTGAAAACCCAACCTATGGACTAGCTTCACCAATGCAGCCGACATGACCCACAGACTGACAACCTGGAACCTCCTCTCCACCATAAAATCCATCCACTCCGGAGCTCCAACGGACCCATGCCCAAACCACATCTTCAATCTCAAAAACCAAAAGATTGGGCAGAACCTCACCACCCTACTCAACATCTCCATCACCATCGTAACATTTCCTGATGCCTGGAAACATGCCAAAGTCAAACATCTACTCCTAAAACTCTCGGCCTACCCCAGTGAAATGACAAAACTATCGGCCAATCTCTGTTCTCCCATTCCAGGTAAAAGTATTGGAAAAGATCATCAGCAAGCAACTCAGGACACACCTGGAGTTGTATCATCTACTCGTCACCTCCCAATCCGGCTTCCGCAGCAATCATAGCACCGAGACCACCCTGATCACAGCAGCCACCGATGACATCCAAACCCTCCTCGACCAAGGAGAAACAGCAGCGCTGATCCTCCTTAACCTCTCAGTAGCCTTTAACACCGTATCCCACCACACGCTAATCGAAAGACTCCGCCACATTGGCATCCAAGGGGATGCGCTCAGATGGATCACGTCCTTCCTCACGGAAGAAACCAGAGGATCCAACTCCCACCTTTCATCCCCGAACACAAGGACATCACTTGCGGTGTCCTCCAGGGCTCAACACATACATGACCCCACTGGCCAACATCGTTAGAGCCCATGGTCTCAACATAATTTCCTATGCAGATGACACCCAACTCATCCTCTCACTCTCACACAACTCCACCACCACAAGAATCAACTTCCAGAGATGCATGACAAGCATTGACAACTGGATGAAAAACAACTGCCTGCAACTGACCAAAAACAAGATGGAAGTGCTGATCTTGCAGTGCTCAACAGCAACACATGGAACAACTCCTGGTGGCCATCAGACCTGGGACCTGCACCCACTCCCTTAGACCATGCCAGAAACCTGGGAATCATCATAACAAGCTTACAATTAAATCACAGATCAACGCCGTCAACTCTGCCTGCTTCCTCACTCTGCGCATGCTACATAAATTCTTCAAGTGGCATCCCCTGCACATGAGACGCTATGTGACACAGGCCCTCATCACCAGCTGACTGGACAATGGCAACGCCCTCTGCGTCGGAATAGCAGCACACCTCCTACAGAGACTTCAGATCATACAGAACTCTGCAACGAGACTCCCCGCCACACCCACATCACATCCCACCTCAGGCAACTCCACTGGCTCCCCGTACAAAAGAGGTGCCAATTCAGGCTGCTGACCCACGCACACAAGGCTGTACACAACCATCACAACACAACCACTGCCTAAAGTTCCACCAACCACAGAGAAAACTATGCTCCACCTCCCTTTCACTTGCCCACACTCCCCTCATCTACTGAAGCAGAAGTGGCAGTCACTCCTTCTCCTACATCGCAGTAAAGACCTGGAACAGCATGCCCACACAACTCTGGACCATAACCTCTCTTCCTGAATTCAGAAGGGCCCTTAAGGCCTGGCTCCTTGAATGAACCTTCAAGGACCTGATAGCGACCTGGATACCCTATCTGGTGATGAGCCGCGCTTTATAAATCCTGATTGGTTGATTGATTACAAGTGCAGGGATACATTTCGAGCCTTGCACGAACACGTATTTGCACCAGGATCAGAATTACGGGTCGTGTCATAATTATCACATCCTTGAGGGAATTATCATTTCCCCCTGCTCGATTCTGGAATGTTGAGACTGCTAAAATGTACTGGAGGAAAAAGTTCATAAAAAAAATCAAACCATGCAGAAATTGGTGCTCTAAATACAGATTCCCCAGATTATACCTCATTTGCAATTTAAAAAGTCGGAATAGGAGGTATTTACCACTTAAGTAAATCTCTTACCTTTGGTAATGGTATTTACCACCTGTGATGAATACCTCTCCTTATTCTGCCTATCTTATAATGGAGACCAATGTTTTACTATCACTGCACGGCTTGCCTCATAAATGTGAAATCAATAATAAATAAATTTTTATACTATTAGAAGAAAATAGTACACATTTATTATTTAATGAATTAAATAATAAATATGTACTTTTATGTATTGTTTAAACATTAAGTTATAATATTTTATGATTTCAACTATTTTATTAAGTTAATTTAATTTACCATTATTTCCTATCGGGTTTTAATTTAAGCTTCCACCTCTATTATTTTCTATAGGAGGATTTTGCAGTACCAGTGGTTGGTCATGTGTAGTGCTGGAAATACTACAAAAGTGCAAGTTACTACAAACGTTTAAGTTACTACAAAAGTGCAGTTTGTGAATACCAAAAAACATACTCAAAAGTTTAAACTTACTCAAAAGTGTACATCCCCTTTGTGAATCAGGCTCAATATGTTACCTATGAATGTTGCAAGTGATATGCATGTATAACTTTAAAAGGACATTTACGCTAATCAGCTGGTGCAAAAATACAAAATGGTCAGTGCAGATATTGAATTTTCATTAATCAATCACTGTAAATGTCACTGGGAGGACAGTGCAAATGTTGATGCAAAACTGCACTGCATCTGAGTGAAGTTTATGAATTCTGCCACTCTTCCTCTGTTACTCAAATTTTAAATGCAAAAAAACTAATACGAAAAAAATGTAAAATACTAGATAATAACATAAAGGATTTTTGTTTAGTGTGTAGTTTATAGGAATATCATTGTCTCTATTCCCTGTAGGCAATTTTATATTCATGTGTCTAAGATTATCAATGTTTCCACTTTGTGTCTGCGAAAGTTGGCAGCAGTAAGTGAAGATGAGTGATGCGTTTCAGTGATCAAAGTGAAAGAAACATTTTTCATCTGTAGATTACACAATTAAATTAGTGATTTAAGCAGAGTCGTTTCTCCATTATTTTCCTGTGTTATTGCACATTTCCCCAAATATTGGGCGAAGAAGAATATACATGAGATATACGTGCGTCTGACTGTAAGATACACTTAATTTTATAATTGGATTTCTCGACATGAAAGCACGATACCATTAATCACATACTTTATACTTCATATTTTCTCTCACATCCATCACGTTAAATAGCATAGCTTGGAAAAAGTGTGAAATGACACTGAAAGAATGCACATACATACAAAGTGCCAAAGGAAAATCCAGCAAACAATCCAAAAATAAGAAAGTAACGTAAACAAGGATGCACAGGATGCATATGCTTCACTGCTTGAGGCAGGCACATATCGTCTCAGAGCACAAATGTCAATAACAGCAGTTGTTCCACCGAGAAGGAACTTCAGTCGGAGGAGCAAGGTGTTACCTAGAAGCACCTCTTTAAATTGAGGTTAAGCAGTGATTATCAATAGCACTGATGAAGGATGCACCTACTGAGCACCATATTGCAAAAGCCAAAAAGCTAGAAGCAGGTGTACTATTGCATTTAGCTCCCTTGAGCAGAAATCCCTAGTCCGCAGATTTATCAACGAAGGGCAGCAAGTAAAGTTGCTGAACGACATTGCGTGAAAGGGAGAGAGCAGAAACCTGCCATATCCACTAAGATGTGGCACTATTCTGATCTCTCCCTGAGCTGGAGCACTTATGGCAGCCATGCACCAAAGCAGACATCCTTGCACCATAGTACAAGAAATCCCACCATAGTTTAAGGGTATCTGCTTGGCGTGAAGCATATGTGTTCTGCTTTGTATGTGTATTGCACCATGCAGTGAAAAATTAGGAGAAAAGAAAACATTTCTCCTTATCCAGCCTTAAGGAAGGGGTAGGAATTTGGCGCAAATCAATGTCTACAAATCATTAGGAACACCCATGCACCACCGATGGAACACGCCCTTGGCAAAAAGTAATGCAAGGCAGCACATTGCATTGGATAGGAAATACACCCTTAACACTTTGCATCTTGTTTGCTTTAGTAAAAGTAACGCAAACCTGGCACAAAGCATTTTTAAATCTGAGCTTAGATGTATGCATGACCCTGCGCAACATTTAATGATGACAAGCAGAGGTTTCAGCAGCTAGACAGACATGCATCTCAGCCATTGGGGCTAAGAGTAGCAATAGCTAACACATACTGTTAGCTACATTAACACTCTGGAAGGAAATGGGCAATGGAAAACACATAAAAAGTGAAGATATATATATGGATAGCATTCCAGGCTGCAAAATCTCATGTGGGTTGATGGGTATACACTGCAATGATAAAGCGTATATATGATATCCATAGTGTATATTAGGACCATTCCTCTGCGTAAACTGCACATGAAATAGGCTGGCGCATTGAAAATCTTGATGATCAATGATTGTAGGTATCCAATACTGCATTGAATGACCCATCTATTTATTATACGTTCATCTACATAAACAGACAGTAAAGCACCCATGATTCATATACCAATGGAAGAATTGGGTGTTATTCTGTGGAAGGAGGGGCTAAGCACATGCCATGAAGTTATTAATATTATATAGTTTTGTAAAGCACATAGCTGCCCTAACAGGGCTTCCCAGGGCTACGCAAATTTAGGTATAGCATCAGAACCTCAACGTCCAAAAAGAAGTGTTAAAAGAGCCACGTCTTTAAAGGTTCCTGAAAATACCAAAGAACTCATATGATCTCATAGAGTCAAGTAAAGGGTTCCACAATTTGGGACCGAGATAAGACAAAGACCGACCACCCTGTTGGGTTCTCCTGACTTTGGGAACTGTAAAGAGATTGCTGTTGCTTGATCATAGAGAACGGCTGGGAAGATAGGGTGCCACCAGTGATCTAAGGTACAGTGGGCCTGAATTCAACATAGAGTTATGCATATAGCTCAAATATTTAAAATGGACTCGCTTCTCGATCGGGAGCCAGTGGAGGTCTCACAGAAGTTTAGAAGCAGAGGAGTGCTTAGGGAGATGCAATAATAGTCTGGATGCTGCATTCTTGACTTCCTGAGGATGTCTGAGTGAAGCCATAGGGGCTCCTAAATATATAATGGTACTTTGGGCGGGGACTGGCTATAACCAAAGTATTTTTCTTAACCATCTTAGAACAACAAAACATGTGGCGGCTACCTTGGTAATTTGATGATCCATCAAGAATTTGTCGTGAAACCGAAACCCTAAGTCCTTAACAATTGAGACAGGGACCAGAGGAGTACCGAGAGGGTCAGGTCTGAAATGTGTTCCCCATAGATGAGGTTGATTTCCCACCAGCAGCTACTTCAATAAGGCTGATATTTAGAGTGTAGGAGCTGTGATCTTCCTCGAGTGAAAGGGAGACAATGATCTGGGTGCTATTCGCATAGGAGAAAAGCGTGAGACCAATGTTTTCACTACGTCTGTCCGAGTTCGCACATAAATGTTAAATAGGGTCAGGCTCAGAGCCAAACCCCGAGGTACACCTGAGGATAGGGCATAGGGTTTAGAGGTGTAAGTTCTGGTGAAGACCTAAAAAGAGCGGTCTTGCAAAAATTAACTTAACCAAGTCAGGACAAGGTCTTGAATGCCCAAGTCCTCCAATCTTTGGAGAAGAGACGGGTGAGATACAGTGTTGAACTCAGCACTGAGATCAAATAGAATCAGAGCTGAGGTGCCACCACTGTCTAGTTGAAGTCTAAGCTGTTCAGTGATTCCAAGCAGTGTGGTCGCAGTGCTGTGCCCAGCCCTGAAACCAGATTGAGAGGGATGGAGAGGGCAGTTAGTTTCTACAAACTTTGACATTAGCTGATTAACATGCTTTTCTAAAATGTTTGCAGATAATGGTAAAAGTGAAATCGGTCTATAATTAGACCAGTTAAGATTATCAATATTCAGCTTCGTCAGCAGAGGATTTATCATGGGATATTTCCAGCATTAAGGACCTCGGCCTTCGAAGAGTGTGGAATTCAAAAACGGAATCACCTTTTGAAGAAGCTGAGGGCATAGTTTGCTAAGGTAGGCAAGAGGAATAGAATCAAGAGGAGAACCAGAATTGATGGTATTCAGTAAGGTAGTATTTAGACCTGGCATCCTTGGTGTGTTTTCCCCTGTCTTTTTGCCTCTACCTACTGTATTTTTGACTGTATGCTGGACTTAGTTTTTGCTGGTGTTTGAACTCTGTGCACTTTAACACTGCTGATCCGTGCTAAAGTGCAAGTGCTCCGTGTGTAAATTGTGATTATGTTTGGCCATCCATGTTTGACATATTTGATGTACTGGTAAGTCCCTAGTGAAGTGTACTGTGTGTACACAGGGCCTGTAAATCAAAAGCTACTAGTGGGCCTGCAGCACTGATTGTGCCACCCCCCAGGAGTAGCTCTGTAAACATGCATCAATCCTGCCACTGCAGTGTCTATAAGTGTAGTTTTAAACTGCCATGTCAACCTGTCCACTGCATCCACTTGCCAGGTCCAAATCTTTCCTTTTTCTACATGTAAGGCATCCCTATGGTAGGCCCAAGGTAGCCCCAGGGGCAGGGTGCAGTGTTTGTGAAAGGTAGGATATGTATTGGTGTGTTTTACTTGTCCTGATAATGAAATACTGCTAATTTTATTTTTCACTATTGCAAGGACTATCTCTCCCATAGGTTATCATTGGAGCTGCCTTGTAACATCTTACAAGTGTAACTTTCAATTGGGAAGAGATAGAAATTTGGAGTTGGGCTCCCTGAATTCAGAATTAAAAAATACATCTTGTAGTGAAGTTGGTTTTTAAAGTATGTGTTTGAAAATGTCACTTTTAGAAAGTGAAAAAACAAAAACAAAAAACTCGGGCACAAACTGGCGCATGATTTACATATTGCTTTCTTTTTCTTTTTCTTTGAAGTACTATGTTCATTAGAGCAAGTGACTTTTGCACGCATTTCATTATTAATGTAATGTTATTTATTTATTGTTTATTGTGAAAAAGATTTATGTTTTAGAAAACATTTAGGGCGGGTTTTGGTTAATTGAGGTTCGTTTTGGTTTAACCACGACACTGGGAAATGCATTATGGGATCTGTAGTTTACGTTAGGTTCTTTGAATTACTGCGGGCAGTCTCAGGGGTTATGGGTCATGAGGTTGGGTTTGAGAGGATCTAACATCAGATTGAATACACGTGGGGAGGTTTCTGCTTTATATTTAATGGCTGACCGTTAACTAGAATTAACAACGTTACCAGGAAGGAGAGATGAGCATGAGAAGGTCAGGCTGCTGGCGGTGACTTGCACTAGGTATCTATGATGAGTTCGATAACGAAGGGATATGAGGCAGTTGGTTTAAGCGAGGACGTATTAAGAGCTGAATTGGGAGATTGAGCAATGTCAGTAGTTTTGAGGATCGTATAACAGTTTGTCACATTTTAATTTTAGCAGTGAGAGTTGTAGTCATGAGAGGGTGAAGGGGTTTGAGGTGTGGGTGGGATAGGGATTTGTTTAGTTTTCGGCGCACATGTGTTTTAATGTATTATAAGCAGAAGGTGTGGGATAATGAGTGTAGGTAAATGGGAGAGGTATGTTTTGTTAAGGTCAGCAGTGAATGGATAGCTGAGATGTGTCTTTCCTTTCGTTACAGAGACCCCTGATGAAGAGCCAGTTTGGCTCGAAATGCATTGGGCAGATGTAATGAGTCATCTTTGCTACAAGTTTTTATCTTGACCTTTATTTAACGTGCTACTGCGAAATGCCTTATGAGCACTCATTGGACATATGAAAAATTAAATAAAGAAACAGGATTGAACTTCGCTGTCTCTGCAGTGATTTATAAAGTTATGAAGAATGATGGAATAAGGAATTGTATAATTTTTGGTACTATAATGGCGAAAATGGATAATTCTACAACGAGTGTTTAACATGAGGGAAGTTTCCCACACAGCAGTGCGACAGAAGGGTGCGCCAGTTTGTGCCCGAGTTTTTTGCTTTTGCATGATCTGTGACCGGGGCGGTTCACAGGAACTGTTCGCACGCATTTACAGATGTAATCTATTTGAATATTGAAGCCATGGAATACGACAAGAGAAGGAGTGCATTCCTACAAAGCATTTTTCTTTCTACGAAACGTACCGTCCAAATTTGGTTTGCACCCCATTGATAAACGCGGGATTCAAAGGAACTTAAGTAAAAAAGAATTTTAATCACTAAAGAGACAGCAGTGAAGTGGGAAGTTGATTTCATGAAGTGACGTTGATATCCATCAAAAGTGAACTACAGCAGCGGATTCATTGGACTGTTGAACCATGATTTACATATTGCTTTCTTTTTCTTTTTCTTTGAAGTAGTATGTTCATTAGAGCAAGTGATTTTTGCACGCATTTCATTATTAATGTAATGTTATTTATTTATTGTTTATTGTGAAAAAGATTTATGTTTTAGAAAACATTTAGGGTGGGTTTCGGTTAATTGAGGTTCGTTTTGGTTTAACCACGACACTGGGAAATGCATTATGGGATCTGACGTTAGGTTCTTTGAATTACTGCGGGCAGTCTCAGGGGTTATGGGTCATGAGGTTGGGTTTGAGAGGATCTAACATCAGATTGAATACACGTGGGGAGGTTTCTGCTTTATATTTAATGGCTGACCATTAACTAGAATTAACAACGTTACCAGGAAGGAGAGATGAGCATGAGGAGGTCTGGCTGCTGGCGGTGACTTGCACTAGGTATCTATGATGAGTTTGATAACGAAGGGATATGAGGCAGTTGGTTTAAGCGAGGGCGTATTAAGAGCTGAATTGGGAGATTGAGCAATGTCAGTAGTTTTGAGGATCGTATAACAGTTTGTCACATTTTAATTTTAGCAGTGAGAGTTGTAGTCATGAGAGGGTGAAGGGGTTTGAGGTGTGGGTGGGATAGGGATTTGTTTAGTTTTCGGCGCACATGTGTTTTAATGTATTATAAGCAGAAGGTGTGGGATAATGAGGGTAGGTAAATGGGAGAGGTATGTTTTGTTAAGGTCAGCAGTGAATGGATAGCTGAGATGTGTCTTTCATTTCGTTACAGAGACCCCTGATGAAGAGCCAGTTTGGCTCGAAATGCATTGGGCAGATGTAATGAGTCATCTTTGCTACAAGTTTTTATCTTGACCTTTATTTAACGTGCTACTGTGAAATGCCTTATGAGCACTCAGTGGACATATGAAAAATTAAATAAAGAAACAGGATGGAACTTCGTTGTCTCTGCAGTGATTTATAAAGTTATGAAGAATGATGGAATAAGGAATTGAATAATTTTTGGTACTATAATGGCGAAAATGGATAATTCTACAATGAGTGTTTAACATGAGGGAAGTTTCCCACACAGCAGTGCGACAGAAGGGTGCACCAGTTTGTGCCCGAGTTTTTGCTTTTGCATGATCTGTGACTGGGGCGGTTCACAGGAACTGTTCGCACGCATTTACAGATGTAATCTATTTGAATATTGAAGCCATGGAATACGACAAGGGAAGGAGTGTATTCCTACAAAGCATTTTTCTTTCTACGAAACGTACCGTCCAAATTTGGTTTGCACCCCATTGATAAACGCGGGATTCAAAGGAACTTAAGTAAAAGAGAATTTTAATCACTAAAGAGACAGCGGTGAAGTGGGAAGTTGATTTCATGAAGTGACGATGATATCCATCAAAAGTGCACTACAGCAGCGGATTCATTGGACTGTTGAACCATGATTTACATATTGCTTTCTTTTTCTTTTTCTTTGAAGTACTATGTTCATTAGAGCAAGTGATTTTTGCACGCATTTCATTATTAATGTAATTTTATTTATTTTTTGTTTATTGTGAAAAGATTTATGTTTTAGAAAACATTTAGGGTGGGTTTTGGTTAATTGAGGTTCGTTTTGGTTTAACCACGACACTGGGAAATGCATTATGGGATCTGTAGTTTACGTTAGGTTCTTTGAATTACTGCGGGCAGTCTCATGGGTTATGGGTCATGAGGTTGGGTTTGAGAGGATCTAACATCAGATTGAATACACGTGGGGAGGTTTCTGCTTTATATTTAATGGCTGACCGTTAACTAGAATTAACAACGTTACCAGGAAGGAGAGATGAGCATGAGGAGGTCAGGCTGCTGGCGGTGACTTGCACTAGGTATCTATGATGAGTTTGATAACGAAGGGATATGAGGCAGTTGGTTTAAGCGAGGGCGTATTAAGAGCTGAATTGGGAGATTGAGCAATGTCAGTAGTTTTGAGGATTGTATAACAGTTTGTCACATTTTAATTTTAGCAGTGAGAGTTGTAGTCATGAGAGGGTGAAGGGGTTTGAGGTGTGGGTGGGATAGGGATTTGTTTAGTTTTCGGCGCACCTGTGTTTTAATGTATTATATGCAGAAGGTGTGGGATAATGAGTGTAGGTAAATGGGAGAGGTATGTTTTGTTAAGGTCAGCAGTGAATGGATAGCTGGGATGTGTCTTTCATTTCGTTACAGAGACCCCTGATGAAGAGCCAGTTTGGCTCGAAATGCATTGGGCAGATGTAATGAGTCATCTTTGCTACAAATCTTTATCTTGACCTTTATTTAACGTGCTACTGCGAAATGCCTTATGAGCACTCAGTGGACATATGAAAAATTAAATAAAGAAACAGGATGGAACTTCGCTGTCTCTGCAGTGATTTATAAAGTTATGAAGAATGATGGAATAAGGAATTGAATAATTTTTGGTACTATAATGGCGAAAATTGATAATTCTACAATGAGTGTTTAACATGAGGGAAGTTTCCCACACAGCAGTGCGACAGAAGGGTGCACCAGTTTGTGCCCGAGTTATTTGCTTTTGCATGATCTGTGACTGGGGCGGTTCACAGGAACTGTTCGCACGCATTTACAGATGTAATCTATTTGAATATTGAAGCCATGGAATACGACAAGGGAAGGAGTGTATTCCTACAAAGCATTTTTCTTTCTACGAAACGTACCGTCCAAATTTGGTTTGCACCCCATTGATAAACGCGGGATTCAAAGGAACTTAAGTAAAAGAGAATTTTAATCACTAAAGAGACAGCGGTGAAGTGGGAAGTTGATTTCATGAAGTGACGATGATATCCATCAAAAGTGCACTACAGCAGCGGATTCATTGGACTGTTGAACCATGATTTACATATTGCTTTCTTTTTCTTTTTCTTTGAAGTACTATGTTCATTAGAGCAAGTGATTTTTGCACGCATTTCATTATTAATGTAATTTTATTTATTTTTTGTTTATTGTGAAAAAGATTTATGTTTTAGAAAACATTTAGGGTGGGTTTTGGTTAATTGAGGTTCGTTTTGGTTTAACCACGACACTGGGAAATGCATTATGGGATCTGTAGTTTACGTTAGGTTCTTTGAATTACTGCGGGCAGTCTCATGGGTTATGGGTCATGAGGTTGGGTTTGAGAGGATCTAACATCAGATTGAATACACGTGGGGAGGTTTCTGCTTTATATTTAATGGCTGACCGTTAACTAGAATTAACAACGTTACCAGGAAGGAGAGATGAGCATGAGGAGGTCAGGCTGCTGGCGGTGACTTGCACTAGGTATCTATGATGAGTTTGATAACGAAGGGATATGAGGCAGTTGGTTTAAGCGAGGGCGTATTAAGAGCTGAATTGGGAGATTGAGCAATGTCAGTAGTTTTGAGGATTGTATAACAGTTTGTCACATTTTAATTTTAGCAGTGAGAGTTGTAGTCATGAGAGGGTGAAGGGGTTTGAGGTGTGGGTGGGATAGGGATTTGTTTAGTTTTCGGCGCACCTGTGTTTTAATGTATTATATGCAGAAGGTGTGGGATAATGAGTGTAGGTAAATGGGAGAGGTATGTTTTGTTAAGGTCAGCAGTGAATGGATAGCTGGGATGTGTCTTTCATTTCGTTACAGAGACCCCTGATGAAGAGCCAGTTTGGCTCGAAATGCATTGGGCAGATGTAATGAGTCATCTTTGCTACAAATCTTTATCTTGACCTTTATTTAACGTGCTACTGCGAAATGCCTTATGAGCACTCAGTGGACATATGAAAAATTAAATAAAGAAACAGGATGGAACTTCGCTGTCTCTGCAGTGATTTATAAAGTTATGAAGAATGATGGAATAAGGAATTGTATAATATTTGGTACTAAAATGGCGAAAATGGATAATTCTACAACGAGTGTTTAACATGAGGGAAGTTTCCCACACAGCAGTGCGACAGAAGGGTGCGCCAGTTTGTGCCCGAGTTTTTTGCTTTTGCATGATCTGTGACCGGGGCGGTTCACAGGAACTGTTCGCACGCATTTACAGATGTAATCTATTTGAATATTGAAGCCATGGAATACGGCAAGGGAAGGAGTGCATTCCTACAAAGCATTTTACTTTTAGAAAGTGGGCATTTTCTTGCTTTACCATCCTGTGCCTTTGCCTGCCTGTGGAATCATCGTCTGGTTTACACTGGCAGTTGGGTTGTTTGTGCATTCACTCCAGACAGTCACACAAAGAGAACTGAGGTGTTCTCTGCATATCCTGATTGCCCATCACCAGGTTGACAGGCCTTCCTGTGCAAGAGGAGTTGTCGCTGACACCTGAATAGGGCTGTACCTGTCCTCTCACAATGCTGTCTCCACTGCCCTGTAATGTGTCTGGAGCCAGGACAGGGCAAGGCAGGATCTGTGCACTACAAAGACTATCCTTTGAAGTATGCCTACTTCAAAGGCAGAAAGGGGTATAAGTATTGGACCTGTAACCCCACATTTTTTAAACACTTCTGGACTGAGGACTCTGCCAAGAACAAGAACTGAAGAGCTGTCAGGAGGAGTGCTGCCCCTTTGCTGTGTTCCTTTTTGTGGGTTGGACTGCAGTTGCTGCTTCTGTCTGTGAGCAGTGAAAGAACTGGACTTTGCTTTCTGAAATCCTGCTTTTTAAACACTATCTCAACTTGCACCGCAGCCCTGACCTCTCTGACTCCAGCACTTCGCACCGATGCCTGTCGATGCCAGCGTCTCCATCGCATCATTGTGGAACGATAACCAACTTGAGTGACTTCCCGAACTCATTGACACTGCACTGTTGTATGGAACCGATGCCTCACCGTCGATGCCACCTCACCTCCCCTGCACAGCAAGGACTTGATGCCTCACCTCCTCTGTGGCCTTAAGGAACCGAGGCTACCTCAGCCTATCGACGCCTCACCTCTGTGACACTGTGCAATGTCTTTTGACTTTACCAATTTCTAAGGTACTGTTACTTGGGGGTTCGTGTGACTCCATGGGGCGGTTTCTGCAAAACTGTGAATTCGTACCTGTCACGAAGTTGAGATAGCCCCTGTTGGAGCTATTGTTTTGCTTTTTTTTACAGTAAATCATCCTAAAAGTGATATCTTGAGTTGTGTATGTTGGATTTTTGTCGTTTTGTTCTTGTTTGGGTAAATTTGTAGTGTTTCCACTGTGTTACTGTGTGTGTTTTATACAAATGCTTTACACATTGCCTCTGAGATAAGCCTGACAACTCATGCCAAGCTACCAAGGGATGAGCAGGGGTTATCTTGGGTGTGCAACTCCCTTACCCTGGCTGACTAGAATAAGGGTCCTTACTTGTACAGGGTGCAAACCACTGGGGTGAACCCCCATTTCTAACAGTAGTGAACATTGGTAAATCAATTGGAAAGAAAGAGCTCAGAAATTAGGAGAAAGAGGAGACAGGAATAGTCACTTTTCATACTTGCAACTGAGAGCAAGGAGTCATCGTCCAAGTAGTTTATTTTTCTGTTTCCATCTGAGGCTGGGAGCCAGATGAATAGGCAAAAGGGAGGCCTGAATGTCAGCCACTTTTTGGCAGAAGAAATCAGCCAGTTTGTCACATTTTGTCTGTGAGAGTGAAATGGAGGGAGAGATAGTTATAGGATCGGATAGGGATTTAACCACTTGAAATAACATTTTAGGACAATTCTGCACTGTAGTAATTTTATCAGAGTAGAAAAGGGCTCGGGTAGATCGGCAGTCTTTGTAATAATCTTTAAATGCCAGCCTATATTTCAGTTTATCCTCTTCCCTATAAGATTTACACCAGATCCTTTCAAGGCACTTAGAGTTCTTTTTGACCCTGCATAGAGTGTCAATGAACCAGGGGACTGAGGGAAGATTTCTAGAACAAATATTGGGTTTAAAAGAAAGTACAGAGTCAAGAGATGCCCTAATCCAGTTGTCTATAGTGAGGGAATCGGAGTCCACTGAATGACTCAGAGCAGGTGTGGTTGACTGAAGAAAAGAATTGAGAGTAGAAGAACTGAATTTGACAATGAATAAATAAGATATTCGTTCAGACAACATATAGGTGCAAATCTGTCTGTACACTGTGGCAGGTGTACATTTTTCCAGGTAAAGCTATGCATAACTCACCAGGCAACCTCATGCATGAAAGAAAATAGAATATACATGCATGGACATGTATATGGAAGATACTCCTTGCAGGGCACTCACACTACCTGTAAATGTAACAGAAGGTGTAACTAACACATTAACAGAACCCATGGTTACTGGGGTCAAAAGGAAAAAATCCCACCTTAACGAAACATATTAGTTAATAGAAGGAAATGGGATAGGATATAATGTGGAAATATTCGACATTAATGCCTCCCTAAAAACTGTAAATTCCAATTACATTCCTTAAAACATGTGCTGCATGTATCTACACCATCGGAAGAGGTTACAACCTTAAATACATGGGCTATTGCAATTTCATCTACTTGGGTACTCCGGACTACTTAATAAGTACATTGCAATCGATCCAGAATTTTGCAGCAAGATTGGCCCCAGGTGCACAACGGAATTTTCATATTGGCCTAGTTTTAGCCAAGCTTTATTAGTTACCAACGAGGGAGAAAATCTCGTTTATATCTCTCTGTGTACTGCACAAGGTCATGCATAAGCCAATCCACACACCTCTTAAAAATGTATCAAGCTATAGAGTCCTCCTCGGTCTCCAAGACCAGTTTCCAAACTAAGTGGCTCATTACGATGGTGGAACGATCGCCACTGCCGGGCCGGCGGTGGCGATCATTCCGCCATCAAATCGAGAATTACCCACCGCCATATTAGGATTGCGGTGAGTATCGCAGTGGATGCAAAGTCCGTCTGCCACTTTTCCGCCGGTAGCAATCGCACCGATTGCCTGGCGGGCGGAGCTGGGCCATGTTAGAACTGGAGGTCTCTAGTTGGCAGAGGTAGGTACCTTTGTCCAAATAGGGACCCTTGCTTCTCGTCAGGGTAAGGGGGATACACTACTAAAATAACCCCTGCTCACCCCCTTGGTAGCTTGGCACGAGCAGGCAGGCTTATCTCAGAGGCAATGTGTAAAGCATTTGTAAACACATACAGTAACACAGTGACAACACTACAGATGGACACCACACAGGTTGTATTATAAAAATAAGTATTTTTATATAGACTTAACACAAGACCCAAAACGACAAAAATCCACAATACACTATGAAAAATATGACTGTCAATGGTAGAAAATAGTTCCGTTCAATAAAGATGGTAAATGCGACACTCAATGTTCAATGTACCTTTGGATGCATAACGCGATACAAACAAAAGAGTTGCAGGGAAGGTGATGCGTCGGTTCCTTACAAGCAAGAACGGTGATGCGTCGGTTCCTTCCTCCGGGGGAGGTGATGCGTAGGTTCCCTATTGCTGCGTAGGGGACGGTGATGCGTCGGTTCCTTACCGGAGAGGATGTGATGCGTCGGTTCTTCACCGCATGGGGAGGTGATGCGTCGGTTTCTTACTACGCTTCTGTGGCGATGCGACCCACAGCACCGTGATGCGATGACAACCCGGTGCAATGAAACAAAATGGCGTCTTCCTCTCGATGCGACACTCAGGGGGCAATGTGTGCACGCCCGACGGCCGTGCGGCGACTCAGTGAATTTTCTGAGCCGCGACAGGCCCTGTGACACGCTTCTCCGATGATGCGACGGCGTCTGATGCAACGGCGACACTCTTCTCCGGTGATGCGAGGCGCTTCGGCGATGCGATGGCGACCGCGGCAGCGGCAGCACGCTTTCTCGGCAATGCGACGACAGCGGCTGTGGCGGCAACACGCTTCTTCCTCATGAGTCGCGCTTCCAGCTCCCAGCGACACGCAGTCTCTCAGAAGGCCCAACACAACAGCAGGCACTTCAAATTCCCAGCAAGGGAATTCAGGGGAGCTGGTTGGTGAAGTCTTGTGTCCCTGAGACTTCAGCAGGAGGCAAGCTCAATCTTCAAGCCCTTGGAGAAGTTCTGCAAGATGATGAAAGTAGCACAAAGTTCCTTTCTCCTTTCTTTGGCAATCAGGCAACCACTGCAGGCCAATCCCTCAAACAGCACACAGCATAGGGATAGTCTCCTCCTTCAGCTTCTCTGGTTCCTCTCCTCAGCAAAGGTTTGTCTTGTTTGTTCCAGAAGTGATCTAAAGTCTTGGGGTCAGGGCCCCAGTATGTATACCCATAAATCCTTTGTCCTCTGAAGGCAGAGGGTCCTGTACCTAGTCCAAACCAGTTCTGGGTGCATTCTGCCAGTGCACACCTTCTCTCTTTGTCAGTGTGGGCCAGGGTCATCAGACACACCACAGGAGGTGGAGCCAGCATTGTGGAAGGCAGGCACAGCCCTATTCAGACCCAGGTGCCACTCCTCCCACCACTCTACATGCAGATAGGTCTATTCAGCCATGTGCTGACTCACCCTGTCTCCTGGAGTCCCCCAGCCCCTGTCACTCACAAACACAGACACACAATACACAAACTAGCAGAGGCAGGCTGGATGGTTTAGGCAAGAAAATACCTACTTTCTAAAAGTGGTATTTTCAAACACAGAATGTTAAAACCAACTTCACTAAAAGATGTATTTTATCATTCTGAGTTCAGGCATACTAAATTCGTTTTTCTACCATGTTCTCTGGGTCAGTTAGGATTATAAGGTGTTATAATCAAACTAACCATTCTGGCCTATGGGGACAGGTAGCCTTGCAATAGTGAAAAACGAAATTGGCTGTAATTCACTATCAGGACATGCAAAACACACCAGGGCATGTCCTACCTCTTACATACAATGCACCCTGCCCGCAGGCCTACCTTAGGGGTGACTAACATGCAGAAAAGGGAAGGTTTGGGGACTGGTAAGTGGGTGCAATTACCAAGTCAACCTGGCAGTACCAGACTGCACACAGACTCTGCAATGGCAGGCCTAAGACACACTTTACAAGCTGCTCCTGTGGGTGGCACAACCAGTGCTGCAAGCCCACCAGCAGCATTTAAGTCACAGGCCCTGGGCACAACCAGTGCACTGTACTAGGGTCTGACAGTGAATAAAATAGGCTAAATATGGAGTCACTAATCCATACATCAATTTATCATAGGGAGCACTTGCACTTTGGCACTGATCAGCAGTGGCAAAGTGCCCAAAGCATCTAATCCAGAAAAAACAGGTCAGTAACAGAGGAGGCATAGTGCAAAAAATGGAAGGGAGACCCACGCCAATGGTACCAGGTCTAACAGGCCACTAATATGGTGGTGGTGCCTAGCAAGCACCGTCCTCCATATTAGGATGTGGGTTTCAGGAGGCCTTTCCATGGCGGCGATGCCGCCATGGAAAGGCTGGCGGGGATTGGGTTTGGGGGCCCCATGCGGGGGGTGTAGCGGCACTGGGGGGCACCCATGGTACCCCGCTGCATTTCCATGCACCAAGTGGCAGGCACTGTGTGGTGCCTGCCACGTGGTGCAGGGAAATGCGGTGCAAGCACCTTTCACATTGCGGACAGTGCTGCAGTCAGCAGCACCGCCCGCAATGTTAAAGGCCCAGGATGCTCCCGCCAGTATAGTGGTCGCATCCTAATTGCAGTGGTGGGACCGCCACATGTCTGGCGGGCGGTCCCAATTCCTGCTACAGTGGCGGGCGGACAAAGTCCGCCCGCCATCGTAATCAGCCCCTAAATTTTGTAATTCCGAGATTTAAAAGAAAGACAGAAGGATGCAGGGCCTTCTCTGTTGTAGTTGCACAGAAATGGAATTGGCTGCTGGATGAACTGAAAAAAAGGGTCTGATAACTTGAGATTTAGAAAAAAGTTGAAGACCTGGCTTTTTCATCTGACATATTCGTAGAAATTGGAACATCAGGGTGTAGATTTATTACCTCTTTTAGCACCAAGTATAAACATAAACATAAACCAACCTCGATCCATATTACTAGTTGTTTACATTGCCTGCCAACAACTTTGCTAACATACACTTGAATGAATGAAAGTAGTTTATTAGTCAATTAAAACCATAAACATTACGAAAATCATACATTATAAGATGATAAGCTGAAAAAGTCTAAAAAACATATTATACATAAGAGCCACCATTACACATCTTAATTCGAAGACAATGTCATTATCTGCTGCCCTTCATTGTTATAAAAGTTTAAAAAAACAGTGTACAGATGGTTAGAGGGGATCCAATAAATCGAGCCAATCACATCACCTACCTACCAATCTAAAAGTAATTCTTCATAAGCCAGCTTTTCTTCTGATTAGCGAGAGTGTATTTACTTGACTGTGCGGCTAGTTGTAAATCTGTTGATAAAGTGCCAGTGTGTAAGACTATAATGCGGTTAAAGTGCCAGTGTGTAAGTCTACAGAGGGGATAAAGTGCCAATGTGCAAAAAAAAGAACTGCTTGTTAGGCAAATATTTCCATAACTTTATGGGATAGGGAGCAGCTTCTATCACTTTCCCTAGCAGCCTGTCCTTACCCATCAATTTACCCGTTCACAATTATTTGCAGAACTCTATGGAATTGACAAAGCCTTGTATCAGTTTCTCAGCAGCCTGTACCAACAGAACCATGAACCCACTAGGAGCTTATCAGACCACTTCACAGACCCCCCCCAAATCCACCCAGAACCGGACCTATACTTCTATCAGGTTTTTAAAAACGAGCAGGAACTGCACTAATCTAATGTGCAACATTATGTTTCTTGGGTCCAATGACTCCATCAGTGCAGACCTGCAGGACCTGATTCCCAGATCAATGAACTCTCTTTTGAATAGACTTCTTGGCTCATTAACCAGTACTGGACAGATACATATGACACGCTGTAGAGTCTCGATCTCCTGATTGCATAGTCGGCAGCTCGTGTTTTCGCCTAGGCTGCCTTTCCTTCTCTTTGGCAGGAAGGCTAGCGTGGATATATCACCATGTCTGAGAGCCAAGAATGACTGTTTGACCTTCCAGTGATAAGGGGCTGCAAGAAGTGGCGATTCTCTTAAGATTGAATATGATTTCAAAACCAGCCACCCATGTAGACGCCTGGTCAACCTTCCTCTATCTGCAATCTAACTTTGCAATTTAATCGACTTATTTGCCATTTTCTTGAAGACTTGCCCAGATCTAGCATCCCAGTGCTGTTCTCTAGATTCCCCCGTTGTAAATTGATTTTAGACCACACACGATTAGCCAGCGTATCATCAGCAGCTGCACGCAGTTTGTAGCAGAGCTTTACAAATGCCGCAGGTCTGGCAAGTGACTGTTTTGTTAATGAAAATTCCAAACGAACTTGCGCAGGAGGGGCTGATCTGGGTAGCCGGAAGATTTGTTTGTAAGATCGTATCACTAGTTTATCAAGTAGTGTAGCCTCAGTACCTTACATTATCTCTGATCCATACGCAAGGGTTGGTATCAGTTTGGCCTTCATTACTGCTCCCAGGGGTTTCAGGTCGTGGCCTCGGGTGGATCTTGCCAGTATTGAGAATGCGTAGTTAATTGTCTGTGCTTTCCCCTTAATCACCTTTTTTTTGGATGCAAATGTGCCACTTGCGTTTATTTTAACCCCTACATATAGATAGGTGGCTGCCTCATCAATTTTGTTTCCACTGAGATACCACTTGTAGTTTTTAGCAATGTGCCGATTAAAAGCCATTACATTTATTTTTTTGTGATTTACTTCCAAGCCATTCTTGTCTGCAGATATGCCAAGGTAGTTAAGTAGCCTTTAAAGGCCTATTTGAGTGTTACTGAGCAGAAGTAAATCATCACCATAGAGGATGTTTGATAGTTGTTGACCACCCAAGCTCGGTGCATGAGCTGTCTGCCCATCTAACTCTGTTGAAAGGTCAGCGTTAAATAGGTTGAGCAAAAGGGGGGGCTAATAAACAGCCTTGTTTTAGGTCCATTGTTGTTTGAACCTTCATTGATACGTGGATACCATCTCCGATTTTTATCTTGACCCACGTGTCCGAGTATACTCCCCTGATTGCTCGCAAGATGTTAGGTGGGATACCCCATCGCTGGAGCTTGGACCATAACTTGTTACGTGGAACATGGTCAAAGGCTGCCTTAAAATCGACAAAAAATATGTAGAGCGATGTACCAGTTGCCTTTGCTCTATTTAAAAAAGGTCCAAGGTCATGAGATTGGTTATAGTGCCATGACCCCGTTTAAAACCGGTTTGGTTTAGAGGGAGTCTCCCATTTTCATGCGCCTAGGATTCCAGATCGTGTAATAATACAGTGGAAAAATATTTGAGCTCTACATCCATGAGAGCAATCAGACGGTAATTGCAGGCAGGGCGAGCGTGCCAGTCCTCCTTTAAAAATGGGATGGATTATTGAGCCCCTTCAGCTTTCAGGGATAACATCATTTGCCAGAAAGTAGTTAAACATTGGCGCCAAAAAGGCTGCCCACCTTGATGTGGAATCCTTAAAGAGTGGCTGTGGTAGCCCATTTGGGCCTGGGGCACAATCTGTCCATGACTTTCTGATAACTTTCTCTACCTCCCTCGCGGTATATACACACGGTGTACATGGTGCCCTTAATGTGTAGCTTTAGATAATAAACCCACTCCAACTAACTGATATTTGCTTTATTCTCTGATCCAGAACATTTGTAAATATTATTTATAAGCTTCCATAAACTTTTTGAGTCATTTGTTTTTGTGGCATGTAACAGCTGGGCCCATAGTGTTTCCTCTTTGGCTTTTTATACCCCCAAATCTCTGTTTTTAAGTAATGTTTCACGTTGTGGAAATGTTTATTACCCCATCCCAAGTTGCTGTGAGGGATGTGGCATGGATACCACCAACACAGGTAACACCAGCATCACCTCCAGGTTCCATATTTGCATTTGCAAAGGCCCGGCAGGGACCTACATCCAGCACAACCACTACCTCAGTAGGTAGTGGTACTGCACAGAGTCAAATACCAGGCATACCCTCCAGTTCATCCGGCATTGCAAGTGGCACCTCCAGCAGCACATGAAAGTTCACCTCCCCAGTTTGGGACTTCTTTTCGGTTAGCAGTAAGGAGGAGAACGTTGCTATATGCTCAATTTGTCGACAAAGTGTTAGTCGGGGTAAGCTTGGTACAAACTATGGTACCGGAGGCCAAACAACCCTTCTGAAAAAACACCACATGATCCAGTGGGAGGTGCACCTTAGCTGCCAAAAAAGTAAAACTGCACCCATTGCTGTTGGTGGTGATGAAGAAGTAGAAGAAGATATGATCGCGGTGGAAGGTGAACAAGAGGGAGTCATTTTCTCTGGTACACAAAGTAGCCCTGATCCCAGCAGTGCAGTGGTACCGCCCACATCCTCATCAGCCTCAGTAACATCTCAGTGGCACCATAAGAAGAGTCAGGCTGAGACACCAAGGCAACAGAGTACCGCAATGAAAAAAAGTGCGTCGTTGAGCCTAACTGGGTTCAAGAAGTCCCCTGCATCAGCGGCACCAGAAAGGAAAAAAATCCAGCCTACCATTCTCAGCATCTTTAGGTCAGAGGGGCAGTACGAACGCAACCACCCAACGGCACGTTTCTACAATGCAAAGCTGGTGAAAATGTTAGCGCTGGACCTTCTCCCTTTTTCTTTTGTGGAAGGGGTGGGTTTTGTGGAATTTGTGACAGCCATTTGCCCAAAATGGAAGGTTCCCAGCCGGTCCTATTTCGCCAGAGTTGCTGTTCCAGCACTACATCACAACGTGCTGGAATTGCTTGGACAAGCTTTGGAGCAGAGTGCTGTTCACAATATCCACCTGACAACAGACATGTGGACCAGTTGCCAAGCCACTGATTACATGTGCATCACTGCACACTGGATCTCTTTTGCGGGGGTTAGAGAAAAGATATCTGCAGGTGTTGACACTGCTGAGATTTTTATTGCCACTCGGAAACATGCAACTGTAGCCATGTTCGCCATGGAGAAATCTCATACTGCTGCAAACATTTTGGAAGAGTTTAACAGCAAGGTCTGTGAATGGCTGCACCCAAGAGGGCTTAACATTGGTTTTGTTGCCACGGACAATGGCAGTAATATAGTTAAGGCCATGCGCACTGGTGGCTATTTCAGGGTCCTGTGTTTGGCGCACTGCATTAACATCATTGTTCAAGACTTTCTGAAAAAAGAAGACCGAGTCAGCAACTTACTGACCACCTGCAGAAGAATATGCACACATTTCAGCCATTCTTTTAAAGCCCGGAAGCAGCTGAGGATCATTCAACGTGAGCATAGAATGCCAGTCAAAGCACTCATTCAGGAGGTGCCAACATGTTGGAACTCAACTTATTACATGCTTAATCGTCTGTTTGATCAGTACAGGCCAATCAATGACTATGTCATGCAAAGACTAGGGGATGCTACTGTGAAAGGCATGACCATTCAGATGGACCAATGGGGCCTAGTTAAATGCCTGACAGAGATGCTACTTCCTTTCGAGCTCTTCACACGTAAAGTCAGCAAAGAGGACTGTACTATGGGCCAAGCTATCCCATTGTTGCACATGCTAGAGCAACAGCTGAATGAGGTGTCTGATTCGTAAGCAGGTGTGGAGGAAAAACAAGAAGCATATGAGTTGGTGCAGAGCTTAGCCTTTTGCTTAGCTGAAAATACAAGGGTGCAAACTAGCATTGTGTCAGACAAACGTTACATTTGTGCCACAATTCTGGATCCACGGTACAAAACAGCACTGAACACTAAGACATTAATTCCTTTTTCAGAAGTGGATGTTGCCCAGTACAAAACTTGGATAGCTGAGGCAGCCAGTGACTTGGAAAAGGAACGGCTCGTAATTAAAGGGAAAGGCCTGCTACTCCAACCCGCAACAAGTACTGCAGCAGGGCATCGGGCATCAAGTTCAACTTCAGAGCCTGAGGGCAGTGCGTTTGGCTCACAGCAGTCACCAACACTATCAACAACAGCAAGAACCGGATCATCAGCCCCAGTAAAATCGGCACAGGATTGGTATCTACAGCAAGGGCTTGTTAGGTCCAGTGCTGATGCAAAGGCAAAAGAGGCCCAGCAAAGTGGAGTAGCCCTGAGCATTGAGCGGATGGTCCAGGCCTATCTGGAAGACCCAATAGAGGTCTACATTGATCAAAACCCATTGGTGTATTGGTATGGGAAAATGCGCCACTGGCCAGTACTCAGCAGGCTGGCGATAAACTATCTGGCTTGCCCTGTCGCAAGTGGCTCTTCTGAGCATGTTTTCAGTGCTGCTGGTGCCATTGTAACAGTGAAAAGGACCAGTCTCTCGCCCAAAAACGTGGAGAGGTTAACCATGATCAAAATGAATCAGCACTTTATACCACCGAATTACAAAATGCGTGAATCACAGCAGGAAGATGAGGACAGCGACTTAGGTGACGGAAGTAGTGTGTTAGATGATTACCTACTTCTGGTTGAACCACCAGAGTTTGAGGACGAGCTATAATTCCCTGACAACTAGGCTTTGAACTTGTTACTTTCTTTCTTCCTTATTTACTTTTATTATTTGTGTGTGTCTCTGTATTTCTGGTTTGAATCACAACAAATCCATCACCACCGTCTTCTCTTTTTATTGCCATATTAGAGTTGCAGCTGTGCGCATTTAAGTCCACTCCTCCGAGTCCTGCTCCATCCTCCTGACTTGCCCTAAATCCATTTCCCTCAAGCCAGATGATTGGATGGAGAATAGTACAAGAAATGTTGCCTCATCGAGTCCCTCCAAAAGAAGTGGAACATGATGACTATAGCTATCCTCCTTTCCGAGCAGAGAGAGACTGCCCCTTAACTTAAGATGAGAAGGAACAGGTAATTATGATGGCATGCATTGGACATGCTGACTCTGAGTGATTGGTGTTTGTGTTGTTGTTATTTGTTGTGCATGAAGTGAAATCAAAGTGTACTAGTATTTAATCTACACACTAAAAGTGACTCAAGTCAATGGTTCCCTTCTTCTTGTTTATTAACAAAATTGTACTACTACTGCAGGCCGATCCATTGCATTTTTGAATATGGAATCTGGACTCACTCGGTACACTGCAGACTGAGTTGGACAATACAATGATCGCAGATGATTGAGGGAGTAACCCAGGGTGTTTTTCATGAGTGGCATAAAAGGTAAACAAGTCAACAACAACCACAGCAGACCTACATGTCTGTGTGGTGGTGGAGTCAAGTCACGACTCACGAGTGTAGTAGTGGTATGACTGACAGCTGTGCATTGATTTAGTTACTTACTTTGGAAAATGCTATGTTGTTGTATATGTGTGCTCTGTCTGGCTCAGTCAAAATCTAAGCTAAGTGGAGGTTGGGTGGGCACCGTGGGCCTGCTCTGTCCTGTTGCTGTTGTAGGTTAATGCTGGAAACAGATAACAGAGTAGACATGATTTAGGCACCCAAGATTGACGGACGCAGCGTCCATGGACAGGAGGACCAAGAGGAATGCCGAGATGCAACTCCCCAATTTGACCAGGATAACACACAGTAACTTTAGTATCGTCATCTTTTAAATAATTTGATTCATTTTTTCTCTTCAATCATTGCGACTGTGTGTTGTTGTTATTGAACTTATTGTTGCTCTTTGCTTATAACTGATCACTACAGCTATTTTTTAATTTTCTTTGCTAGCTTTAAAAGGAAGCCTGGTACAACAGAACATAAAATGTATGTAATTTGGGTCTCTCTGACAGGCAAGGCAAATTGCATAATAATAATTAATAATATACTGCTGCCCTGTACTGTCTACTAGTCTAGTTAATAAGTACTACTTATCATTAACCATCAAGTCATCCTCATGCATGCATTTCATTTTTCTCCCTTAACAGATTTATGAATATGATGGTCGTCTGCGATGATTGTGTGTTGTTGTTGTCCATGTGTAGTGTTTGTCTTTGTCAAACCTTTCCCTCAAATACCCCTTCCTAACCATTCATCAAACCCTAACCCTCTTCCCCCGGGCTGTGTGATTTATATTGAGGTGTGACTAAATTAAATTTACACCAATAATTGATCACACACTTGCTGGGGCGGATGTGGTGAGAGCAACACTAATTCAATTTGAAGGCAGGGCAAGGATCTTCTTCTGCTTGCCCACCCATGTTCAGTATATTTGCAAGTCAATTTTTTTTCCAAAGGAACATATTCCATCATTAATTGCCATCAATGATTGGATTCATCATCCTCCTTTTACAGCATTAAAGGTTACGCTTGTGTCGAGTGACTCGACACAGCTACAGTTTGTAACTTGTTGTGCTAGGCTATCCCCGCCACCATTATGTTTTATTTTACTTTAGCATTGCTAATCAGCATTATTATGGTTTATTGTTTGGCAGTCTTCTTGTGTACTGTTACTGTACTGTACTTCATTCTACTACTCCTTCCAGAGTCTCTCTCAGGCGACTGACTGTCTCATTTTCTTTTTTTGCAAATGCTACTGCCAGTGTCTACTACTACCACCACAACCATGGCATCTTGGGAAACCAAACCATCATCACCATGCAGCCATCGCTGTGCCTAAGTTTAAACATCAAACACAGGTAAGAGAAGTTTGGGGGAGTCATAATTAATAATGGAAATTAATTGATTCATTAATTCACACACCCACACCCTTGAGTCCAGTTGCAGACTGCATAGACTAGGAGGAGAAACTGACAGTATTAGTAGGAGAATTCACTCACTGAGGGTACCGCATCTATCTGTTCGTGTCATGTGTTACAAAATTGGCAGATTATTTAAATCAAAAACTGGCTGCGGCCCTGCAGCAGCAAAGGAAGGAAATCGTGTGACGTAAAAGAGTAACACCCCCACAAAACATTTACATCATATGTAAAGTTTAAGTATAAATATAATTTGGCGTGGCCAAGCCGAGCTACAAAATGGCGCTTGGTAAAGGGGCTCCGCCGGCCGAGCACAAAATCCGACATATATCCGGCCAAAAACCACTTATCCTAGACGTGCTGTGCTGAATCTGGGCATCTAACATCTAGCCGCTCACAATCGTGTACTTTCCGGGGCAAAAATCGACGTGGAAGTGTCCAAACCGCAATCTGATGCTGGCGGCCTGAGTAGGAGGAGTAAGAAGCCGAGCACGGCACTGCAACGACGCCGGGCCTGAAGAGTGCTGTGTGCCGAGTCGTTCACCACCTAAAGGATGCGCCAATACCTAAAGAGAGTCTGGTGAGCCTGCGAAACTTTCGCTGTGGTCCGGGGAATTACTACTGGAGCTCAGCCTGGCCCTGAGGAAGCTGCCGGGGCTTGCCGCGGCTGGAACGCAGACAGCGCTGGGTCGGCCTGAAGCGGAGTGAGAGGAAGGTAGCCCTGAGCGTACCACTCGCGTGACGGAGAGGCGCGCGGGAGCGGGAGTGCGGCTACTCTTGGTTAAAAGGGACACACAGACCGGGACATTGCGGAGACCCCCTTGGGCTGCCTGGAAATACTGCGCTGCTGTCCCGCTCTGCGGGACGCCAGAGACGGTGCGCGAGGATGCGCGGGCGGTCACCGAGGAGAGCCCGCGGTGTAGACCCCCCTGAAGTTGACTTTGGTGCGGGCCGGGGCGCGATCCCAGTCTGGTTCAGGCACACACTAGCTATCGCCCTGGTGCCGGGGGGGGCCCGATGCATAAAACCCATGGCCTGCGCTCCTGGCTGTTCGCGGGGCATTGCACAAGATGGCGGATATTGACAACCTCATTTCTGCCGGCCGCACATAGAACCTGTCACGGGCCGCATGTAGCCACCTAAAGGAGGTTGAACGCTCCATAATAACGAAATTGTAGGGATCGCGGAGCACTGGGGACAATATCTGAGGAGGAGATAAGCGTTTGGCCCTCGCGGTGCTAGACACAGGGCCCGATCATCTCCGTGCCTCATTTCGCTTGCCAGGATTGCAGTGACGGTGGAGCACTTAACCACATCACCAACACTCGGCCCCACTCTGCGTCTGCATCTTGACAAACGGCTCGCCACAGATGGTATTACCACAGCGCAGAGCTACAATGGGGAAGGGCGATAATAAACAGCCGAAACTCAATTTCGACAAACGCACTACCCGGCAGGAGGAAAGTGATATGACGTCGCAAACGGTGGTACCGGAAACACAACTGGAACAAGACCAAGATGAGGACATAAAAACTTTACTACGCGAAGTAAAGGGATGCCTCAAAGAAATCGACGCAAAAATTGACTCGCTTGCAGCCCGCATGGACAAACACGAAACGAGACTAAATGAACTGGAAACAAGAGTCTCGGATACGGACGATCGCCAAGTCGAGACACACGATCACCTTCTGCGTATGGACAAGGTACTGGAGGTCATCAAGGCACGGAATGAAGATCTCGAAGCCCGCTCGAGAAGGAACAACGTTCGCATAACGGGTGTGCCGGAGTCCACACACATATCCAACATGGAGAAATATGTGGAGAGTCTTCTCCAAGACCTGTTTGGGACCGACCTTTCATCCATGTTCTTGGTGGAGTGGGCCCACCGCACCTTGGGACCCCGGCCGCCGCCGGGCGCCCCCCCGAGACCGATACTAGCCCGACTGCTCGATTATAGGGACAGAGACACGATCCTCCGACTGGCCCGAGAGCGTGGAGAGCTCCAATACCAAAACTACGTTATTTCACTGTATCCTGATTTTACACAGGCGGTTCAGGCTGCAAGGAGGGAGTTTCTACCGGCAAAGAAACTGCTGCAGAAGGCTGGAATCAAGTAAGCCATGCTCTATCCTGCGAAACTCCATGTTTAGGCAAACGGCAAGCCCTCTTTCTTCACGGACGCCAGCGCTGCAATGAAATTCACCAAGCAACAGACACGGCAGCACAGAGACAAAGAGCGAGATAAGGACAATCAGTCACAGAGTCAGCTAAGTGATAACGACTAAAATCACTGTCCTGCTCTAAAGCTATATGCAGAAGTGTTCTCATTTATGCTTTCATATAGAAGGAAAAGTCTAGTATTATGCATTATCTTTTTTAAATATGAGCGGGGATTGTATTTTGCTGGTGGTTCATGATGCTCGGCCACCCTGTTACGATGTGACGGGGCAGTATGCCGGCAACCTCATGCCCCCTCTGGGATGATTCCCTTACTTGCAAAATTTCAGGCTTGCTAGAATTTGTGGGGAGGTTAGTTCTGAGACTCAACCTGATTGGGGGGTTGGAGTGGGTGGAGGGTGGGAAGGGACTGTTTTCAATTGTTTGTTGTTCATTGCAATGTGTTTCATATCTCCTCTCTGATACGCCTACCACTAGACATATCACACACTACCTCAAAGTCCTTATTATACATCGGGAGTTACTCCTCACCGCACCGCCAGGAGTACATCATGTGGCGACAATGACAATCATAGGAGACAGACATTCCTTCATATCCCTCTGTCTAATCTAACATGTATCACATGAAATGTTCGCGGTCTAAACGTCCACAGAAAAACACGCCTAATACAGTCCCACCTTTCGAGACATTTGGCTGCGATATGCCTCCTTCAGGAGACCCACCTCAGAGCCACGGCCTGTGATAGGCTAAGATCGAACAGTTGGAGCGAAGTGTTTACCTCATGCTACTCCAACTACTCCTGTGGGGTTGCCACGTTAATTAAAAAAGGTACCCCCTGGAGAACCCAGAAAGTAATCAGTGATACGGAATGGCGGTATGTGCTGGCTCTGGGGATGCTATTTCACAAGCAGGTCCTAATTGCAAATGTCTACGGGCCAAATGTGGACGACCCCTCCTTCTTCCAGCAGCTATGGCATGCAATACAATCCATGGGAGATGCGGCACTGATATGGGGGGGAGATTTTAACACGGTAATGAGAGCAGACAGGGCGCCGGGGAAGATGGTCTCACCGTGCAATTTTATAAAGAATATGCTGAGGAGCTTGCCCCCCGCTTCCTCGAGGTATATCAGGAGGCGCTACAGAGCGGAATCCTCCGTGAATCAATGAGGCGATTATTATCGCCCTCCTCAAACCAGACAAGGACCCCCAGCGTAGTGAATCTTATCGTCCACTTTCACTGATTAATCTGGACGCCAAGATCTTTGCAAAGCTCTTGGCTACTAGACTCCAACCACTGCTCCCGAAGATAGTCCTTTTGGATCAATCTGGTTTTGTACCGGGCAGAGGAACTTCACATAATATCAGAACCTTATTTGAGCTACTGCACTATTTAACGCCAAACCTACCTGCAGCCGCAGCGCTTTTGGATGCCTCAAAGGCATTTGATTCATTGGAGTGGGGGTTTCTCTTTCCACTGCTTAACAGGATAGGATTAAGCCCGATCTTCATAAAGCAGATTCAACTCCTTTACACACAACCAACAGCGCGTCTAAAGGTGAATGGGCTGATACCGGAACCGATAGCCATAACTCGAGGCACCAGGCAGGGATGTCCTTTGTCGCCGTTACTATTTGCGATCGTGAAGGAACCCCTTGCCCCGTGCCTGCGCCAACACCACACAAACAGGGGAATTGCCTTCACTACCAGGGCCCTCACAGTGTCTATGTATGCGGATGATATCACGCTGTTTATGGTACATCCCGAAGACAACCTGGTCCCCATGACCAGGGAGGTGGTCCGCTTTGGTGGGCTCTCCGGAGTAAACATCAATTGGAGTAAGTCTGTGATCCTCCCACTCACGTCTGGTACACAGAAATTCAATACTGAATATCCGGTGATGTGGGTTTCAGAACCTGTCTGATACCTAGGGGTGTGGCTAACAAATGACCTACATGACATATGGACAGCTAACTATGGGAGAGTAGTTGCATGGATTGAAGATAGGGTCAAGAGATGGAAGTCGCTTCCCCTCTCGCTGGCTGGCCGCATAGCAGTAGCTAAAATGATAATACTGCCCAAACTACTTTACCTTTTCGTGAACCTGCCGCTCCCACTCCCACTGCACTTCTTTAGACGACTAAGGTCGCTAATGATCGAACTTGTGTGGGCGGGGGGTCAACCAAGGATAGCCTGGGAAATCTTGACACTACCGCAAGAACAGGGGGGGCTGGCAGCCCCGGATTTCGCGCTGTATGCTTACAGTGCACAAGCACAATTTTTACATTTCTGGGCTCACCCCGCACCCTACCAACCACACGTGGCCATAGAAACTGATCGCGCTGCTCCCCTTCCACTATCGACAGCGCTATTTCAGCCATATAAGCGCCCGCACGGGGAAATAGACACTGTACAAGTTATGAGATGGCCATGGGAAGGTATTCGTAAAAGAGCACGCCTAGAGATACTATACGCACCATCCATACCACTTCTTAACAACCCTATGTTTCCCCCACTAATGGACCGGAAGGCCCAGGAACGTGCGAACGCACATAACATAACAGTAGGCGGCGATCTCTACCCTAACGACACTTTCCTCACACTTCCACACATGTGTTCCCCTGCTGAGCCGTCAGCACTAGACATGCTGCTGTACTACCAGCTCCGCGCGTCCTGCAGGAGCAAACTTCCCACATTTCCAGCGCCTCCGCCCTCCTTGCAGGCGCTCGAAAACCTGTTGACAGTGGAATCGGGACGGAAACTCATATCACGCATTTACAGATATACTCAAGGGGCCTCCCCAGTGATAGTCCCCCCCTCACGGGCGGCTTGGGATGTGGAGCTAGGTGTACCCCTCACAGACGTACAATGGAAGCTGAGCTGCCAACAGCTGGAGCGCCTATTGCCCAATTATAGCCTCCGGCTCATACACTTTAAATACCTACATCGCCTCTATCGCACCCCCATACACCTGCACAAAATGGGACTAAGAGAGGATGACTGTTGCTGGAGGTGCAGCTCCCCACTCGCAACCTTTACACACTTAGCCTGGAGCTGCAGGCCCATAGCGACTTTCTGGCTGGAGGTATATAAGTATATCAAAGGCATCACCGGCCTGGATCTCCCCCTCACACCCCTCACGTCTCTGCTTGGGGTGCTAGAGACAGTGCCCCCTAAATCGCGCAAATTACCCGCACTGCTCCTACTGATGGCTAAACGGCAAATAGTTATACACTGGGGGGCAGCGCGACCCCCGTTGGCGAAAGACTGGGTCACACAAGTCACTTATTGCAGGACACAACTCTCCACCTATTGGGAGCTCCAGCCAACCGGATCCCGCCCTAAGGATATCTGGGAACCATTTGTAACTTGGTTAAATTCCCGAAATGTGGATGTTTAATGTACTGATATCATGCTCTGTATCCCTGATGAGACGGCCCTTAGATTGTATTGTATAAGATGTGCCGTGGGATAGCGTTGCCAAAATGCTCCATGGAGGATTTGTATTTAACAGTGTTTCATGCTGTAGTTAACACTTTGCGGACCTCACAACGGGGGAGAGTAAGTGTAATATAGATATGCTGGATCAAATCATGACGGTACAGCACTGCAATGTCTGTTATGTTTTTTGTTGCTTTTGTCATGAAAATGAAAATAAAAAACAGTTTCTAAAAAAAGTATAAATATAATTTAAGCCCCTAACAAAATGAACTATTGTAAAAAATCCCACAACACCTGACCCACCCCTCTCCCTAACCCCAACCAATGTCCAAAATGATAGTCCAAACAATGTCCGTTGAATTAAAAAATTGTCCATAATAAATAATAAATATAAACCCCAACTTTTCCCCAACGTAGCCCAATGCCCACCCACCATAAAAAAGAATAAAAAAGGGACAATCCACGTGATCTCAGTCTATCGGCGGGCTCGCTGTCTCTTAAGGACCTCCTTTACCTGCCCCTCTAGGCGCGCCATTCGGAGGAGCACGCAGCGCTTAAAAGCTCGGCAATTGCATCCACAGGGGGGGGAGCAGTGCTGGTTGTAGTGCGGCATGCGGCTGCCAGACCGTGGCGCCGTACCACTCGAGGGGCCTGGCTGGGGCCCGGGGCATTGGAGGAGGCTGCAGCTGCTGCCGCCTCCTCATCCTTCTCCACCCGAGCCACCAGCCGCCGATATTCGTTTTGGATTGCCTCAAGCTTCCGGCGCCGGGCCATGGCTGCCAACTCCTTCCTGTCTGGTCTTGCTTTTGGTTGGGAAGGAGTAGCTATATCAAAAAAGAAAAAAGACTATTGTAATACTGTTAGCAAAACAGTAACGCAAAATTAATTCTACACATAGTGGCACAGTAGCACTAGCAAACACATGACATAACATTTGTGGTAGTATGGACTCGAGTACACCAGTTTTCTTCTTCTCTCTTGTTTAGCTACATTAAATAACCTTGTTGCAGCCGGCATGCCAGCTCAGTCAGCTTGCGCCCAAGACAAACATACTTGTGACGCAGACTCACATTATTTTTTTTATTTACTACTGTCTGCAGGTGGGGAAGCTGACTACACAATCATATTATTTTTTCTATTATGGGTGGCACTGGCCATACTCTCTGTTACATCAAGGCCAGGGCAACTGCTCAATGTCACTTTCACCCTGCCTACTACAACAAGGCAGATGATATCTTATCCAAATGATCATTGCTTATATATATGTATGGGACGACATGAGGTACTTTGTATTGATTGATTGTGTAACTTGTTAGTAACTAACAATCCATGCAGCCGATAGGCCACCCATGGCAGGCTGAAACAGTCGAAAATAAATTCACATCGGTAGTGAGTAGACATCAGAGTTGGAGGGAGGCGCTTAATAACATACATACACAAAATATGCTGTGCTTGCAAAATACTGTGAGTCAAGGGATTATTCTGAACATACAACTTCTATTCTCCTTGGCTTGGCTTGCTACTCTGGCGCGGTTCCTTTTACATTCTCTTCAAAGACTCGTCTTCATCCAGTGACAGTCTCCACTTATGCTATGATGAATACCATCCAGCCATCCATCCATTCAAAGTAAACATGTCTATCATTCTTCTTAACCTCTCAACAAACCTTAGTTTGTTTTAACAACAACAAACATTTATTATTTGTTTTGTAAACCACCACCCATGCGTCCTTCCTTCCTTGCTTGCCTTTGAGTTTGACCCATGAAACACCCCGGAGTATTCTTGCTATCACTTACACAGTTTCATCCACCCAGGCAGGCATCTTTTCTTCTTTCACCTTCCACCCATCCTTCAACCACCCATGCATCTGATTCCTTCCTATCAGCCACCTATGCATGCATCCCACGTGGCACGTATCCTTCTCTGCCAGTCATATATATTTACATCTCGCCCGTCCTTCCTCCTTCCATCCTTCTTTCCCTTTTCGTTCAACCCATCCATCAAGGTCGTCTGACTCTTAGTCTTCTCCATAAAACTTTCCCAGCTGAGTTGAAGTCAGATTGAAGAGGCCTTTAGTTACTCAACTACTCCCACCGCTAATGCTATTGCTCTAATGCTAAGTAAAGGGTGTCTTCTTCTTCAACCATTGTTCACAACAACTTAGTCTCTCTCAACATACAGTGTACACCCTTGCAGCGAGTGTGTAACTATTGTCAATAAGTAAGGAATATAAGTATAACTTACCACCGCCCGCAACTGCTGCTGCCTCACCCACCCCTTTGGCAGCTGCTGCACCTGCTGCTCCCTCCTGGCTTTATAAAAGTACAATGGTTCTGTCGGGTACAACCACAATATTTCTTATAATTGCAATTCAATTACCTCAAACAACTTATTTCTTACACAAAATAAATAGGTGCGTGATATGTACAAGGGCGGCCTGATTCCACCTGTCCCAGCCCTTCAGGGGTTGTTTGATTAATCATCTGCAGATTAGTTCCCTTTCCTAACCTCCCCCTTTTTACCCCCAGATGATCACCAGATGGGTCCTTGATTATCCCTGACCTGAGTCTAACCAGGAATATCCCTGGTTTTTGTTAGGTGAGTAATTTCCACCTTGTACATTACGCTAATATTGGCTATTGGAACACACACCAATCCTAATGCACGTTCTTAACTGACTCTACAGGCTGTCATTCCACCCCCATTCCCAGTCCTGATGAAGACCCGCCGTGATGAATTAAAATTGCGCATACAGGGTTGAAACGTCGACGCTACTTTTTGGTCCAGTTCAAGGCCCTGCTCTAAAAATACTGAAATTGTACAGAGTAGTAGGGGCATTGTATTTTTTCTGGCTTCTTCCAAATATGTATATATCTTAACCACTTTGTACATATCACGCACCTATTGTGTCACCATTCACACTATGTCACTTGATCACACCTCACTTTAAATTTCACATTGTTGGCAGCTATGTATGTAATATAAATTTTCATATATGGGTAAATATAAATGATGTAATTTATATAAAATATCCTATTACCCACAAAATCCGATTATTTGGTTTTTATTGTGTGTTTCTTCTCACATGTTTTCACATTTATTTTGTGTAAGAAATAAGTTGTTTGAGGTAATTGAATTGCAATTATAAGAAATATTGTGGTTATACCCGACAGAACCATTGTACTTTTATAAATCCTATACCCAGGTTCTGAGGGACACAGGGTTACCCTATTGTTTATTAAGCTCCCTCCTGGCTGGCGTCGCCTGCCCCACCGCTGGCCCCGGCACTGGTGGTCGGTACGCCTAGAAAAAACATTACACATTTTTTAGATGCCATATACGCCTTCCCCTATTTATTCTTTGTCACTAGCAAGATTGAAAAAATAGTTAAAATACATATATATTCCACATACATCACTAGTACAAACCGGGTACTAGAGTAGAGTAGACACTAGTAGGAGTATGTCCTATCCGAACAAAAATAGTAAAATATCTGGATGGGCATTTTGTTTGTGGGAATTGTCAAAGCCTATCAAGATTAAGAAGGCTAGAAGAGGACAACCCAAAGGACTGGACTCAGTGACTAGAGCTATTGGTGAATCTGAGTTTTAAAACCTTTTAAATAAAAATTAAGAGTGGCGAACTGGGCAATAAGCTACAGACAGACTAATATAGTAGTAGTACAGAGAGTCAGAGCAGAGGCAGTTAGAGGCAGGGATAACAAGAATTTAGAAACAGATAGTCTAGATCGAAGAAGATTTGGTAAAATAGAATTAGGAAACGGAAATAATAGTTCAAAAAAAATAAGGTGCAGTAAAAGTTAGGGGAATATCATTATTAATATTAACAGGAGGCAGACTTACTGGGGACAGCAGCAGAGCCCTTGGTAGAGGAGCGGTCCTGGTCCTGCCGTTCTCCATCTGCTCCCGCCGACTCCGACCCAGTCTTCTTGCTCCTGGGTGCTGATCATGTAAGATATAATAACGAAAGAGACAAACATTGATGATTGGTGTGAAACAAATAAAATATTGTAAAAAACGCTCCAAAAAACATTTTTGGAAACAATTGCAATAAAATTGACCTATCTAATCTGATCGACTGGTAGTATCGCGGGATTCGCGGACCGTCTAGTTATTATTTATGAACACTAATCCAGTGTTCCATTCTGATGCCAGAATACTACGCCTAAGTACCACCTGACCTAGTCCACCTATTCATACGGGCCAATGGTTCACTAAGTATGCATTTCCATTTATTTTAGTCCTCAAAAATGCATAGATGGAGGACATATGCATACATTTTTGCATTCACCAAGTTGTTGGTTGGTTGCTGCTGATGTTCTGCTAAGCCTATTACTTACTCACTAAAACTACAAAAGGTTCTGCTAAGGACTGGAGTAAGCAGCACTCAGCAGCACGTGACGTGAGTCACGTGACAGAGGATGCGTCACGCTGACCACTTAAAAATTACCAACTAATACTAATATACTAAGTAACTAAACTACCTATCCACCACTATCTTAGTGACAGGAGGACGAAGGAAGGACTAGAGTCTCTCTAGCATTACCTAACTTAAGTTCTCTAAAGAAATCTCTTACATAATAAGCCCAAGCGAGAGCAAAGTTGCCAACAAGTGAGATTAGCAGTGCCGATCACCTGTGTCTAGAAGAATAACAATCACTAAAGATTTTTAAACTTAATTTACCTGCAATGTAAGCAGCAGCATTCTTGCTATTTGGAAAAAAATTATATTCGCAATAACAGTAACACAGTCTAGAGAACACACAATAGTATTAGCTACTCACCAAGCCCCACGACCTCGACAACTAGCAGGTCCAGCAGGTCCTGCTCCCGGTCCAAGATGTCTGACCACCGGTGGGTCAGCTGGTTATGGGTGCGCCGGACCCCAGAGCAGCGAAACACTGCCTGGCGCACCCTCGCCCACCGGCGGTGACGCTCCTGGGTAGCGTACCCGGAGCCAGGCCTGCCGCCTGCTGCCAAGGTCAAGGGGAGGTGGCGCTGCACAAAAAAAACAAGGGCGGCCACCTCCGCCTCACTGAATAGGGACCGGGCCTGCACCCCTGTAGGGCGCAGTCTGCCGCAAGGCAGGCGGCTCTTGGGCGCAGGCACCTTGCCCTTGGAGCCAGTTCCCTTTCCCTTAGCCATGGTTCTGGGGTGGGCGGGGGCATAAAAATTTAGCAGGAAAAAATAAAGTTAGGGGAAGAAGTAGAAGAGTAAAGACGGAAGTAATATAAAACAGTAGAAAAGTAAGAATAACGCAGTAAAACTAGAAATAAAACGCAAAATATAGACTTAGGGACAGAGAGGGATAGATAATAAATAAAAAAGATCAGAAAAACAGTGTAAAAAACAAAGGATTGAAAAGATTGGAGAGGGATTGAAAAACAGGCCCCAGAACCATGCAAAAGATAGGAAAACAAGATGGCCACGCCCATTGCCGACCGCGTGGTGAAGTTCACGCGATATTTCTCCCGAACACGTCATCCGCGTTGCCGAACTTCAAATACATCTCGCGAGCATACACGAGCACACGCGAGCATGCAGAAACAAGCAGCTCCGCATGCTCGCATTGCTACGCGTAGCGCTGCAGAGATTTTGTGCTTCTTCGCGGCTACGCGAACTTCACCCAGGGTTAGTTTCCTCCTGTCTGGCAGGCTCTTTTTTGATGTTCTCATAGCCTTGCCTCAGAAAATGGACACCACAATGGGAACGCCAAAAACAGTTCCCGCATGGCAAGGACTGAAAAGTCCATGCCGTGCAGGAACTGCATGCACATGGGGGGCATATGTTGTGCCTCCCTGCATGCATCCCCATGCGGAGGAGGCACAGGGGCCCCCTTTGTTTCCTGTCCACCATGGGGTTCATGGAGTAGGAACCGCCATGAAACCGCCAGCGGAGAGGAAACTCGCAATATGCTTGGCGGGACCACGGTGGTCCCACCAAGCTTATTGCAGCCTTCTTACCACTGCAACACCTCCAGGGAATGGCGGTGGCAGGGCAAGGGCAGTCCAACTGCCTAATTCTAAAAGGGGGTTCAGAGACCGACGCACCCCTCGAGTCCATACTCGTAATCGGCCCCTTCATGTCAATCTACCTCCAGCAATATAAATCAGTGTGCACGAATATGATATGCACACATCAATGCACAATGGAACCTTACCTTTCATCAATACCCTGCTGAAGGCATGACAGGGGCAAATAAACAGCAGCAGAGTTGGCAAACCGGTACCAAAAGGCCATCATAGCCTGAAACCCTTGCTCAGTCTCACCACTCCAATGAAACTTGTACCTATGTAGTCTGCCCAGGAATTTGATGAATAACCTCAAACAAAGCCATCAGGAAGGTTCATTGTAGTGCATAGTGGTGGCATGGTGCACACCTCAATTGTGCAGTTTATGACATCAATACATATTAATATATGGGCCATACAGATGGAACCAGTTGCAAAGTAGATGCCTCCTTGTTAGACCTGTCAGCCTTAGGATAGTCTTTCCCCAAACTTTTTGCTTTTACCCCTCCCATTTTTAATATTTCTTTTTGTTGGACTTAGAACTCTGTGCACTTTACCAATGCTAGCCAGTGCAAAAGTGCTTGTGCTTACTCCCTTAAACATGGTAAAATTGGCTTAAACCTGATTGGCATATTTAATTTACTTTTGAGTAATGTGGTATACCATATACCCAGGGCTGGTAAATTAAATGCTACTAGTGGGCCTGCAGTACTGATTGCGCCACCCACTTACGTACCCCTTTAAAACATGTCAAGCCTAAAACTCCATTTTATTACATATAAGTCACACCTAAAGTAGGCCCTAAACAGCCCAAAGGGCAAGGTGCAGTGAAATTAAAAGGTTGGACATAGAATTTAAAGTTTCACTTGTCCTGGTAGTGAAAAACTCTACAATAAGGGCCAGATTACGAGTCTGGCGGTCCTCAGACCTTTAGACTTGTGGTAGCGCGGTGGTGGTGGATCCAGCCACCACCGCACCCACGGTCCGACCGCCCGATTATGACTCGGGCAGTCGGATTGCACTAGGACGGCTGGCTCCTCCAGGGAACTGCCGTTCCCTGGCATAGGAGCAGTGGTTAGAGGCCACAATATGCTTGGCGGGACCAGCACGGTCCCGCCAAGCATGTTGCCAGTTTCCTCTCTGCCAGGCATTTCATGCCGGTTCCGCCGCCATGAAAAGCCTGGCAGAGAGGAAACAAAGAGGGCCCTACAAGGCCCCCCTGTGCCTCAGACATATGTGGATGCACACATGGGGGCATAACATTTGCCCCCCTGTGTGCATGCATGGACTTACGAGTCCATGCCGTGCAGGAACCTTGTGAGGCGTTCCCATTGTGGTGCTTTCTAAAAGGCTCTGCCTCCTTTTAAAGGGCACCACAATGGGAACGGCCGCACCGCCTGCCAGACTTAAAATAAGTCGCTATATGGCGGGCGAGCAGCGCAAGATTTGGCGGAGTGGTGCCGCAGCGGTTTGCACCGCCACGCCACTGCTCCACCAAATTCTCGTAACTTGGTCCAAAATGATAACCCTTGATTGGGAGCAAGTGGGACAGTCATGTTTGTTATCTGAGGAATTTAAAACTCCCTTTAATGGTAAAGTGGATTTTAAGTCACAATTCTTTTTTTAGAAAGTTGCCATTTTCTTGTCCTAACCATTTGGTGCCTGCAGCCGGTTCTTGGATCATATGACTAGGTATAGTTGGCAGTTGGGCTTTGTGCATTTCTCCTAGAGAGTACCATAAAAGAGGGTCTGGGTGTTGGCAGAACAGGGCGTCTCTGGCAGGATGGGGGTGGAGCAGTCACCTACCACACTTTCACTTCAATGGCATTGGCCCAGCTCACACACAAAGGACTTTACACTAGCCTTTTGAACTCGCAGAAAGACTAGGACCAGGGCAGGGAGAGAGGACATTTCAGACACCTCTGTAGGAGGAACTCCAGAAGCTACTCCGACTTCATAGTTGGCTCCAGATATAAAAGGGGGACACTCAGACCCACTCTGCTGCTCTGCGGCAAGAGCGACTGCTCTGCTGCTCTTCTGCCTTGCTGCTCTGCGGCAAGAAGGACTGCTCTGCTGCTTTGCTGCTCTGCTAGCTCTGTTGCCCATGTAGCCTGTCTGCAAGAGTAACTGTTCTCTTGCCCTGCTACCTGAGGAAGATAGGCTGGACCTGCACCTTGAGCCCAGGTCCACCAGGGTGACTCCAAGGGCTAGGTGGCTGTCCTCCTGTTCTGAGCCACCGGGACCCAACAAGCTCCAACACCCTTGAACTCTGCACCTGTACTCTTCCCAGAGTCCTAAACCCCATGTGGTGCCTCTCCAGTCCTGGACCCTTGGAAGTGGGGATAAAAGTGCTATGCCAACTCAGCTGTGGTCCCCATCAGAACCAATGTAGCATGATGCATCCTGAAGCAGCCCTTGCAGCTCCTCATCAGAACTGATGCAGCGCAATGCAACTCATTGTGGACCTCACCTTGCAGCTCTTTATCGGAAACCGACGCAGCCCTACGTATCTTGACGCAGGACCCCACACCGGTCCTCAGAACAGGCGCTGCATGTCGCAGCGCTCTGCATAAAGGACATAAGGTACAAATCTCAGTGGGCCTTACCTGGTTTCTGTATCCCACATGTGCTCCATCACGGTTGACCAGAACTTGTGACTTTGTCCCGGTCCAGTGCACACAGATAACCATAGTTGGCACTTTGTGCTTTTAAGCACTATTTTTACCTACACCTTTAAAACTGCATGTCTCTGGTTCTACTAATAGGATTTTTGTGGTTTTGGTGTCACAAAATGTAATACATTTAACTCTATTGTTCTAAATTGATGTAGGATTTTTCTTGTTTTGTGTTTTCACCTTATTACTGTGCTGCATAAATAGTTTACAGATTGCTTCTAAGTTAAGTCTGACTGTTTTTGTGCCAAGCTACTACAGGCTTACGCACAAGCTAATTAAGTGACTTTTTGTGGTTTACCCTGACAAGGATTGTGGCTGTTACTTGAGAAGGGCTCACACCCCCCCTCAAAGAACAACCCAATTAGCTACACTCTTTCTAGATAATGGAAACGGTGAGTCAAGGTAAATTTTCTGGCAAGCCATCTGGCAGGCCTTATTATGTCAAAGCTACATCCTTCAAGTGACAATTGGTGAGAATGATATTCAGAACATGATTTTGAAGATAGTGGCTGTGTGGATAGCGAGATGAATGCACTTGCTCAAATGTATATAGCCCACAAAGTATCTGAAAGAATTGACGAATTTCTAAAAAGTACGAGTGAAATCCAAATTAGGTCTGCTTCGTACACAACACTCATCTGTAACAGCGCAAGAGCCATGCCTAAAAATGCCAAATAGCCTTGGATCTCTGTTACTCTAATGAGCCAAAGGAGTGAGTCATCTCAAAAGGCAGGAAGATCCTGGATAAAGCATAATGTTCAGCTTCCACAGGGGCCACTAACCTGACCTTCAATTGACTAGAGAGTTTGTGCGTAACACAGGCAAGTTGGTGTGGCAAGGTTTGGTTGCTGTGTCAAGAAAGCATTGACCTTATGATTTTAAGTATTGGATGAGTGGATACTGGATATCTGGATATCTAAATCCTAAGTTGATGTGAATTTTGAAGGTAGTCATGTGGGAAAAAATGTGAACTCTGTTGGTATGAGCTTCAAAATCTATTTTAAGTATTTTGGGTAAAGCTACAAATATTGGGTCCTTTGAGTGGGTTGATGATTTTCTAAGGCAGGTTTGACATTTGGACCAGAAGGGTTTACTGAAAATCTGAACTATCCTGTCTATTTTCAGTTTATGTGTTAAATCCAGTAGTTATGTGTTCTTTGTTTGGTATCAGCACCATATCAAAAAGAAAAGAACAATGACCAATACATGGATTAGCATTAGAAAAAGGTTTGACACTCAGCCCTGAACTAGACTTTGGGCCTGTTTAACAAGGGTAAACTGATACTTTTGTGCAAGTTTGCATTTTTCAATATCCACAAAACTGCATTTTAATAGTAAGTTTACGAGTGAGTAGATTCCGCAGTCGAGGGAGAGAACTCCGCACATAGAAAGATAGTCTCTGCACTTGTACACTTATTATTAAAATGCAATTCTGTGAATACTAAAAAAGTGTAAACTTACACAAACCTATAAGTTTACCTTCGTGAATCAGACTCTTTATGTTTTATGTGGCTTGATTTGTGGAATGGAAAAAGAGCACTAAAAATTTAGATGCATTTTTAGAGATTGTTAACATTGACGAATATTGTTGACACTTCTATGCATTAGGTATACTCTGGTTCTACTTAAATTCACAAAATAGTCCATAATGTCAATCGTTTGGACCATATATCCTGGCTAGGCATTATACCTGGAATTCTCTTTGGCATTTCTTGTAAAGGTGTGCAGAACCATCATATTGATGTTCCAAAGACATATGAAGCTACAAACCCATCTCCCAGCTGACTGTAGTTAATTTAGTCTTCATAAACAATCAGCCAGAAAGCTCTGGAATGCACTGAAAGAAAGGTTATGCCCTGAACAGGGTAAAGGGAACTAGCCAAACTCTGACTTGCTGTTTTATGAAGACAGACTGACTCTACTGTAGCCACTTTGTCTCACCACTAATATAATAATGTAGTGAAAAAGAGGTGTCTTCAAGAAAGGGTCACTTTCTGTGGAAAATTCCTAAAATAAAAGAATCCCTCATATGGCAAAAGAAAAGACACTGGCAGCCTAACTAAAGCTTAACATGTGTTCTTCTGAAGTCTGTAAAAATAAATATTAACTGGCGGTGAAGAACCTAAAGAACAAAAAATTTCCAATTGCATTGATCAGCTCCTTATGTAGTAGTTTTCCAGGAAGTACTATCAATAGAAACAAGAAGAGGTGGAGCAGGAAGTTAACAGACACCTTGGATTGGGCAATTTAAGGCAAAAATAACATTTCATCGGTCACCTTGCATGGGGCTCATTAAGCCAGTGTTCTGGAAAATTTCCGCAAGAATTAGCAGACAATTTGGATCTGAAAATCTTATAATATGATCAAGTGCACACTGATTGTGTTACATTTTTTCAGAGTAATTCCAGTGTGCTCAGGAACTCCGCATAGCACAGAGGAATGTTTTGGTAACGTGGAACTCCTGCCCAGGCCTAAATTAGGAATGCCAAACCATCGCTCTTCTGATAGAAATAATCTTTGGTGACCTTAGCAAGTCATTTTTTGTTATAACAAAATATGTCTAGCAGGAAAATAAAATAAAAAAAGGGATTGCCGTTGGGATACAGTGCATATATGAACTGCCTGTGACAAAAAGAATAATGATAAAATAGTCCAAAACCAGCTCCTCAAGGCAGGTGGCAGTGGCTACGAGTGCACCTTGGGGGCATGCTACCCTGCTGTGAAGCAGCTCTCTAGTCTGCAGGCCACTGTAAAAGTCCCAAAGTGGTGAAATGGTCATTCCAGTCATGCCCTCATGCATTGGCAAAAGGAGACACCAAACAGCCAATAATATTTGGTAAGAGATATCTCGTCCACTGGGCTGCTCCAAGATTTAATTGACACTGACTTAAAGCAAGTGCTCAAGAGGGCTGCATCAAACAAGGCAATGGTTGAATGGGGACTTACCAAAAGCCCCTCTATCTAGGTATATTGAAAATGGTTTCTCTTGCAGACAGCTGCACTATCACACCAACCCTTAAAAGGATTTCCTTGATCAGTGTTGGTATTACAGGAACTTTATTGAGGCTTCATCACAATATAGGATCTATTTCAGGACTACTGAAGAGATAACGGCTTAAGATGGAGATCTATACACTGTCATAAAAACTGCAATGTGGGGGGCATAACTAGAACATTGCAGCGTTTCTGTGAAGCTCCAAACCGACCCACAAACCGCCATACTCCAAAACAGTTTAACTAGGACACAAAGTGAGAAACCTCAACTCTGGTTGAGAGATTGATGAGCTCCAACCCAGGAGACGGCCCCAGCCCTGGTAGAATGCCTGTGTCATGACACTTTAAGTGACAGAAATCAGAAGGCCACAGTCCGTGCCTAGTTGCCCCTGGAGAACAATCAGGGAGCAGAGGATAACTCTAACCAGGTTTCTGGATGTCTGCCCTAGATCCACTGGCAACAGTCTACTGTGGAGAGCTGGTTGGAAGATTGCACAGCACCCAAACTGGGAAACCTTGTGGCAGTGGCTGCCTTGTGAGCAGAGAGGCACAGGCCTGTATGCTGGAGTGGAGTGGGCTGGCTGTCTTACAGAGATGATGGAGGTTGGTGGTGCAGGAGCTGATAAGAACATTTGTCCCATCTGGGCCTCTTCCAATGGGCCCAATTGGCCCCTGTTATTGAACTTATATCATGGATCTAGAAAAAGACTAAGACTAAAATGTAGTGGCAGCCATCTTATAATAGGCAATTAAAGGTATGTTCAAGAAAACATATTAACATGCTTACTAAATGATGTTCCCACCTCCACATCCATAGCTTTCCTTGACTGTTTTACAGCGACAAATCCTAGTAGTTCCATTCATGGTGGCCACATGCCCAGGGACAGTGCATAACTTTAACACATAAGCAATTTCTATAGATTGAGATCACCAACAAAACAGAGATAGAGGTACTTCTGTTGCCTGATGCACCCTGGCAACGTTCAACATACCATGGTTGCACAACTAAACTGGACTTCTCTCGGGCAGCACTGAATTCACACTGCCCTACACCCTCAATGTCTCTCCAGTAAATCAATAGTAAATATAGCATGGGTAACATGAGGGATGACGATGGGGTACTCCATGGGAACAATTCTGAACTTTTGGCCTTAAAACTCAGCACTGGCATGGTGGGAAAAAAATATTTTTTATAATTTATAATGGAATGGTTGGGCATCAGTAAATGCATTTGCTACATAAACTCATATAGCCTAGAAAAAGAACAAAATTGCCATTAAATATGTCTTATCATTAAGCATATAATTAGGTAGCTTAAACAAAAAAGATAAATAACTAAAGAGATCAAGAGAAAATAACACAGAGGTAAAAGAGAATTCATCAGAGTTATTCAATTTTGAGATAATTGTGACAAGGTTTTTGAAAGTCTCTTTGTAGGAACATTTCTCTTTTTGCATAATTTCCCTCATTTGCTGCTCGGCTCTGGGACTCTCCTAACTAGGCCCCAGTGCATGTGCTCTGACCCCTGAGATCATGTCAAAATTGGCTATACTCCTAATTGTCATATATAAGGTACCTAAAGTCCCTAACATATGGTACAACGTTTACTACCGGCTGTTATTTAAATGACACTAGTTGACTGCAGCACACATTGTGCCACCACTGGAATGGCAGTGGGAAACATAACTGCAGGCCTACTAATGTAGCCTGTCTGTGCATTTTTAAAACTGTGATTCCGACCTGTCAAAATATCCCTTTTCTCAGTCCTAAGCCCTCTTTTGAAATGTTAATAGGTCATTCCTAAGAAGGCCTTAAAGGCCAATAGGGCAGGGTGCATGGCATTTAAAGCTAGGATAGGCTGGAGCAGGAGCAGGAGGGTTGATGGGTAGTTGCAATTCCCCCCATACTTGATTGATCAGTGTATCAATTGCCCATTGCTCTGTCAGCTGCCTACATGTTTGAATTCTTGGCTGCATTACATTGCTCTAGGTGCTTTTGTATGGCTGTTGCCCTTTGAGCCTGTGATTCATTTCTGTTTGCTCACCTCTGGTGCTGCAATTACCCTGGTCCTTTCCCTTCTATATCTTCCCTCCCCCCTCCTATCGTCTATGCTTTTGTTTCCAATTGTATAATTTAAAAATTCTATAAATAAAGGCTTAAAAAACAAAAGTTAGGGCATGTAGAAGTTGAATGTAAAACACATTTTTACAGTAACAATGCCCCCAAAACTAAAAAGCTATTTCCACTGCAGTAGGCTTAGTTGATCCATAGGAAAGTACTGGGATTTTATAATAAAATTAAATAATGTTATCTCCGCTTAGAAAACAATTACAAAGTAAATATTATTACAAGCCCTAAATAGTTTATAAAATGTATTTTTAAAAGTCACCTTTTCCCTGCCTAAAGCCTCTAGAAACTGATTGACATAAGCTCCCTACTGTTACCTGCGAGATGAATAGCCTTTTTCATGCGGTATGAACTTGCTCTGTGAGCTGAGTCAAAAGATTTGGGAATGGGGGAGAGAGGTGTTCTGTTCCTCTGACTGGATGACCATATGGGCAGTGCTGAGAAACCTTAAGAGGCCTACACTGTCACTGGCAGATGTAGCTAATACCTGGGCCTGGCCCCTTCTTTGTCCCCCTAGTCAGCCAGGTATCAATCCCAGTTGGAGAGGAGCTACCCCCACAGCCAGTTTTGAGTGACCACAGAGGAGGTGTTGCTTATTTCTCAGGCCACACATTTAGAGAGGACACCAGAACTCTGCATAGGGGAAGAATGCATCTGTTATGTTGGAGTTAGGTAGAAGGGAGCTCTATGGGATTGTTTGCCCTGGAAATATTTTTCCTATTGGCTAGGGAGGGGCCAGGAGTCAGCCCCTGCACCCCACAGGCTAGTGCCAGGCATTAATGTGGCATCCACGGAGACCCTCATCAGAACAATCCTTGATCTGTGGAAGACAGAAGGAGGCTGAACCTGTTGTTGAGACCTGCGCTGGACCTGCTCCAACTTGTACCCAGGACAAAGAAGTGGACTCTAATGGTCAGTTGGCTGACCTCCTGTTAATCTACAATGACACAACAAACTGCCAGAAGCCCTTTTTCTAGAAGAACCCAGCTGGCCAGGCATGGCCTAGACCCTGCTGGTAGCTTTTGCTGGACTGAGTCTTGACTTCCACCCCCCCAGGCCTGTTCCTGAGGTCCTGGTACCCAACATCCTGAAAAAAAAACAGGAATCAGGAGGATCAGGACAAATCTGAAACATCAATCCAACAAAGGTGCATTGCCTCTGCGTAAAAGATTCAGGTTGCTCCTGCTCTGAGCTTTTCCGCTATAGCAAATCCATTTTAACAGAATGTCATGGAGAGGCTTTCCTGCCTCGTGGAGACCTATTCAGCCACAGCTTTCAGCCTTGCCTGCTGGATGTATCTGAACTCTAAAAAAGTGAGTCTGAAGTCAGAAGTTAGAAATCTTCAATGGGCAAAGGTGAAAAAAGTATCCTGCCAGCAAGGAAAATTTTGAACTTCTCCGGCTTGGACCTTTTCCTGCCAAAAGTCAGTCACTTCACTGGGACTTTGTCCATCAGCTATATAGCCTCAAAGAAACCAGCTCAGCCACAGCCTGGTACCTTGTCTCGCTCAGAATGTTGGACTTCCATTTCAGAGTCAGAAGGTAAAATGACCGACTAGGACAAATCTTTTTTTTTTTTTTAGGACCCGTGCTCCATTGCTGTTGGCCATAACTTGCACCAAGGTGCCAGTCAAGTACAACCAGGTGACCACGGTTAGCACGTAATGCTTTTGGTGCTTTTTTTATTTAAAAGTTGAAAGCATTCATATCTGTGGTTCCCTTTATTGAAGTTTTGACACTTTGGTGTAATTTTGTTCACTAAATTATTATATATTTTTACAAATTGGAGTGGGATTTTCATTGTGTTGTATTTTGACTTTTTAACTGTTTTGGTACTCTAGTACTAAATGCTTTACACATTTTCTTAAGTAAATGATCGTTGACTGTGTCATAGCTACGATGGGCTGAGCTCAAGTTTCAAATTACTGAAATCTTTGCTGGGCCAGAGCACACACCTTTAAAAAAATGCAGGTCCTGGGGATGGGGTTCACGTGGTCGATAGTGGTCAGGGAAGAGTGCCATGCATTCCCCTTAATGTTTAGAAATGGCCCTGGGAGATTGGGTTCCCAGGCCTAACAAGGCTCGGGATGGGGGGCGTGTTGACCCCTTCCCTTTATTTAAATGATTGGCCTGGGTGATGGGATTCTCAGCGCCTAACAAGGCTCAGGGTTGGGGGTCACAAAGCAGCCTCCCATTTAAAATAAATAAGACCCTGGGGGATGGGGTTCCAGGGCCTAATAAGACTCAAGAACCTGGTCCTACTCCCTTTTAAAATATATATGGCCCCAGGGGTTGGGGTCCCCAGGGCGTTAATAGGTCGGGGAGGGAGGCCATGCGGCCACCCCATTAAAAGAAAAGGCCTTGGGGGTGGGGTACCCAGGGCTAAGCTCTTGGCAAACCGCATGCCATACACAGTCGACGGTCATGTACAGTGTGGGATTGGCTGCCTTTGGGGGGGATTTGGCCACAGGTCCTGGTCGCAGGTCATGCACGGTTGTGTGACGGAACATCGCATGTGATTACCATGCATGCTGGTTTCACGCAGTCATAAACACGCATATGCTTTTACCACGCATGCCTTTACAATGAAATATGCATTGTTAAGGCATGTATGGCAGAGACATATGCGTCTTTAAGACTTATCAGGTAAGTGTAACCCCTGCTCCCTGCCCTGAGCACTAAAACACCCTCAGGCCAAAAATTCATCTCAATCCCTGCCCACCGCTCTGAGCCCTAAAACAGCCCCTGCCCTGAGACTTAAAACTACTCCCTCCCTCCTGCAAGTCAATCCCTTCCCCTTGAGCACTAAAAACGTTTGTGTTGTTCGGACACCTGTGGCTGAACCCGTGCTGTTCCGACCTTTTCCTGTCCTGCACTGTATGGGATTGGCTGCATGCAGGGGGTTGGCCGCAGGGTACGACTGAAGGCCCTGTGCATTGTGGGGTTGGCTACCTTTACAGGATTGGTCAAAGGCCCTGCAGCCAATCCACCGCTGTGCACAGCCTTGGATTTACGTATGGTAATTAAATATTACTTTACGTAAAAAACAAAACTAGAAATTCACTTAACAAAACTAAAGGTGAAAGTAACATCATAGGGGTCGATTCCGATCTCGGTCGAAAGGGTTTCAAATTGGATTCGGTTTTATCTAAACTGTTCCGGAGACCTTGTTTCCGACCAACTAGTTCACAATTCCGGACGACCAAGTACCATGCCTGGAAACCCTTAGCGCTGACCGAATTGGTTTCAAAAGGCATTTGGAGAGATCGAGCCTTTCCGGAGCCGATTCGTACAGTTCTATGGACTCAGTTTCCAAGCAAGCAAGTACGATGAACGATTCGGACAGCCTTTCTGATTCGGTATGCCCGGATCAAAAAGGCGTCCGGAATCGGTCTTTGGGGGCCCGTAGCAGGCCCCCCTTCACCCGGGGCCCTCTGAATCGGGCCCGTGGGGGTACCCAAGGGACCCCCCTTTCCTACCATGCACAATGTGGCAGGCACCAAGGGGTGCCCGCCACGGGTGCACGATTATCCCCAACCACTACTTTTGTCAATGGGAGCCTGTGTACGCGTTCGGTACACAGGCTCCCATTGAAGTCAATGGGAGTCCGACCGAATAGTATCCGGATGCATCCAAATGCATCGTACTTGTTCAGTCGGACTCCCCCGACCCGAGTCGTCCGCCGGGCCCGAGTTGTTCGGTTTGCTTTCCGAATGAGATCAGAATCGGCCCCATAGTTAGAAATGATGAAAGATTTGTTTTTGTTTAAAAAAAACCTTCGAAATTCACTGAAAAAAACAAAGGTTAAAGTGACGTTATAGTTAGGTGAACTTGTCAGTCAGTGATAACATTAATATTTGTACCCAAACAAAACCCACAATTTCAACAGTTCTAGCAAGCAGATCTAACTATAACATCCACCCTGCACTGCTTATGACCTCGTATATGACATCACTTATGACATGTTCTATGACATTATTATACCATCACTGATTACATCTCAAATGAAGTCATTAATGACATCACTGATGGGCAACGGTGTAAAGCTCCATGTTAGCCAGCTCAAAATTCCCATGTTTGCAGGTGTGGTTTCAGATCCAACAGATCTTCGGGGAAGGGATTGACTTACAGATCTTCGGTGACCCGCGAAGGTCACCGAGAAAATCGTCAACAAACAACTGACCCGCTACCTCGAGGAGAACAACATCCTGGACCCTTCCCAGTCCGGCTTCCGCAGCAACCACAGCACCGAAACCGCCCTCATCGCCGCCACCGATGACATCAGGACCCTGCTAGACAACGGAGAAACAGCAGCCCTCATCCTCCTGGACCTATCAGCCGCCTTCGACACGGTCTGCCACCACACACTACGAACACGCCTTCACGACGCCGGGATCCAAGAGAAGGCCCTGGACTGGACCACATCCTTCCTTTCCGGCAGAACACAAAGCGTCCGCTTCGCCCCCTTCCGATCCAAGGCCACCAAGATCATCTGCAGCGTACCCCAAGGCTCCTCCCTCAGCCCAACGCTGTTCAACATCTACATGGCACCCCTCGCCCACGTCGCCCGACAGCACAACCTCAACGTCATCTCCTACGCCGACGACACCCAGCTGATCCTCTCCCTCACGAAAGACCCTCACACCGCCAAAGCCCACCTCCACGAAGGAATGAAGGCCGTCGCCGAATGGATGAGGACCAGCCGCCTGAAGCTGAACTCGGACAAGACGGAGGTCCTCATCCTTGGTTCCAACCCTTCAGCCTGGGACGACTCCTGGTGGCCAACATCACTGGGAACAGCCCCGCCACCCACCGACCACGTACGCAACCTAGGGGTCATCCTCGACCCCACCCTCTCCATGACTAAGCAGGTCAACGCCGTTTCCTCATCCTGCTTCAACATCCTCCGAATGCTCCGCAGGATCTTCAAGTGGATCCCCACCGAAACAAGAAAAACAGTCACCCAGGCCCTCGTCACCAGCAGGCTGGACTACGGAAACGCCCTCTACGCAGGAACGACGGCTAAGCTCCTGAGACGGCTGCAACGCATCCAGAACGCCTCTGCACGTCTTATCCTCGACATCCCCCGACGCAGCCACATCACACCCCACCTGAGAGACCTGCACTGGCTCCCTGTCAACAAGAGGATAACCTTCAAGCTCCTCACCCACGCACACAAAGCACTCCACAACTCCGGACCAGCCTACCTCAACAGATGACTCAGCTTCTACACCCCCACCCGCCAGCTCCGCTCGACCAGCCTCGCCCTCGCCACAGTCCCCCGCATCCGGAAAGCGACCGCCGGCGGCAGATCCTTCTCCCACCTCGCCGCCAAGACCTGGAACACCCTCCCCACCAACCTCCGACAGACCCAAGACCTACTGGCCTTCAGAAGACTCCTCAAGACCTGGCTCTTCGATCAGTAGCAGCACCACCCCCCTCTTCCCCCAGCGCCTTGAGACCCTCGCGGCTATGTAGTGCGCTTTATAAGTGACATGATTGATTGATTGATTGATTGATTGAAAAATAAAATGCCAATCAGGGAAAATTTAAAATATGAGTTGGTCTTAGGTATGGAATGGTATTGTACACCAATTCACTGTATGGCACTCCACAAACACAAGTCCTAATCTCACCGCTGATCACCAATGTTAGAAATTGGGTTGTGGTTGACTGGGGTATGAGCCCTAGTCAAACAGCCACCACAATCCTAGTGAGGGTAAGAGGCAGGCAAACCCTAAATTAACCTGTGCTCACCCACTTGTAGCTTGGCACAGAGCAGTCAGGCTTAACTCTAGAGGTTGTGATAAAGTATTTGTACAACACTTCTAACAGTAAATCAGTAAAAACACCACACAAAAAAGATTCCACACCAAGTTAGAAAAGCAAGACTAAAACAATAACAATCCAATTAGTAGAACTGGAGATATTGCATTTCAAAGTGTTTAAGTAAAATAGTGCCAAGAAGCAAAAAGTGCTACTTGGGATAGCTGGTTGTGCCAAACCACGATTTTATTTGCAGAGTTTAATATAGAGCTGGCTAGACCCAGAGGTATCAGAGCACTTTACATGAGGATCAGCGAGTTACAAGTTACAAAGTTACAAGAGTTACAGGAGCCAAATATAACATAGGGAAAACAAACAGTGTTACACAATAACATGAGTTACTAGCGCATAGCATAACCAAGACACATGTCCAGAGGGGCAAAGAAGGGAGAGGGGGAAGGTACAAAGGGGTAGGGAATGCAGCTCGGGTCGGGCAGACCAGCAAGGGGGAGAGTACTTCAGGGGATGGATTCGTCAGAGGGCAGGGGAGGAAAGGAGACACAGAGGAGAGACAAGGGAAACCATGTCCAATGTCCGGCTGGGTAGGTGATGGCCGAGGGGGTGAACCAGAGCCTAATCTCCTCTATAGCTGATAAAACAGCTCCACCGGGCAGCGGCCCTGATTGTTCAGGCTCCGAGGTCAGCAAAATTCAAGGTCCATCAGAAGATCACAAACCAAAATCGCGGTAATTGGAGTTGAAGGGCCGCCGTCCATATAACCTCAGGAGAGCCCCAAAGGTTCAAGGAGGGGGTAGAACTCAGGGGATAAGAGCCGCGAAGGTAATCCCTAGCCAGGGAGCTCCCGGCCGGAGCTCCTCACATGTCGGCCATCTTGACCAAGGGAGCCTGCAGGTGCCTGGATGGTCTACTGAGAGAAGATCAAAAACGCCCGAGCTCCTGGGCGTGACTGAGCGCCGGGGCCCGACCTCAGGGCACAGTGATGGACCCCCAGCACCGAACAGAAGCAACCTGCCCGGTTCGATGCTCAGCCATGAGGCCGCCTTCAAAGCCCGAGTCTGCCTGACCTCCACCATTTTAGGGTCAGGCAAAGATTGCGTTATTCCTAAGGGCGCTCTCTGAGCTGCCAAAAGCCGCCACCTCCGCGGTTTCTACCCGCAGAGTGTTCCGATGAAGCACGGACCAGCTACAGGGACCCAATGAGGCCCACTGAACAAAGAACCTTCAATCCTGGTTGCGAAGGGTTGCGTGGATCCTCGTTGAATATGTGTCATGCAGCAGAGGTGATGCATCGGTACCAAGATGTGACAAGGCTGTGGTGCAAGGTCCTGATGCTTCAACTTCGAAGATCCTGTCGACGGGGCTTGCGATGCGAAGTAAGGTGTTGAGGATGTGAAGTGCAGCAGAAGCGATGCGTGGATTGCGATGAGCTGTGAAGCTGTGATGCAGAGTTTCAGTGGCATCATTGAGGCTGACGTCGACAAGGGATGCATGGAGCTTGCACTGGGTAAAGTGTCACTCAGCAACGGTTCTGGAGGTGATACGTCAGTCCCAAGATGCGGGAGGCGATAGCGATGCAAGTCTTTGCGATAGGTTCAATCCATGCAGCAGCGGCGATGTGTCAGTTCTGCTCGGGGATGTGCTGCTCAGCCAAGGAGATTTGACGGTTCTGCTTTGGGATGCATCGCTCAGCAGAGAAGATGCGTTGGTTTCACTGGAAAGCACCGTAGACCCACTTCCAAGGATCCAGCATTGGGAGGGCACCACTTGAGAGGGTAGTCTCAAAGATGGCAGAGTTCAGGTGCAGGGGTTGGAAGCCATTTATCGCCCTAAGGCTTCATATCAAGAGGCCAGCCAGCTAGCCCTTAGAGTAACTCTGGGTTCTACGATCAAGAGATGCAGGTCCAATCCTTTTCACCCAGGAAAGAGGGCAGCGGGAAGCAGATCAGCACAACTAAGCAGGAGTCCAGCAGAGTAGCAGTCCTTCAGCAGCACAGCTGTTCTTCTTCCTGGCAGTGTATCCTCAAGTCCAGAAATGTACTGAAGTGGTGGTATCTGTTGTCCAGTAGTTATATCCAGTGGTGCCTATGAAGTGGGGAAGACTTTAAAGACATGCCTGTGAAGTGCACAGAGGTCCTCCCTTCCTGCCTGGCTCCAGACTCACTACAGGGGGGGTATGCAGCCCTTTCTGTGTGGACAGGACTCAGCCTATTCAGGTGTAAGTGAGACTGCACCCAGCTGCTCCCTCCAATCCTGCCAGGATGGCCCATCAAGTCACATCTAAGCTCCCAATGTGTGTGGCTATCTATGAGAAATGCACAAAGCCCAACTGTCAACTACACCCAGTCATGTGATCAGAGACAGGCTACAGCCACCAAATGGCTAAAGCAAGAAAATTCCAACTTTCTAAAAGTGTCATTTTCAGAATTGTAATTTAAAATCCGACGTCACCATACGTTTCAGAGACACCAAAGTTACATCTTTGGAAATTATTCTTGTAAAATGTAATAAGGTAATCAAATGTTATCCTATGGGAGATATAAGCCTTACAGTAGAGAAAAACGCATTTAAATGTTTTTCACTAGCAGGACATGCAACACTTAAAAGTACATGCCCTGCCTTTTAAATACATTGCACCCTGCCCTCTGGGCTGTGGAGAAAAAGGGCATACACAACTAACACAGTGAGGATATTTCAGAGGAAAGTGATGTTAAGAGAAAGATAGGGGATGATGTTTATCTAATAATGAGTAGAAATTAGTGCTAACACATGATGGTAAAGTTAATAGGTCTGCTTTATTTTAGGTCTTGTGTTTACTGATGTATGATGTATTTGGATGCACTATTAAGACAGACCCACGTCAGGTACCATGCTGTGTCAAGCACAAAAATCAAGCTGACCTGTTTTAGACCAGGATAATAATCACAAAGGCCACACCTCTTGTAAAGGTTTTTTATGTATGCTTCTTTGGCCACATCCCTTTTAGAGAAGCCCTCTCTCCACATTGTTTTCATTCCACCTAAAGCACCGTCAAGGATTTCTTTCTCCATCAACTCTGCTGGGATGCAACCTAAGTTGTGTGTGCCAAAATATGTCTTAATCTGGTCATAGGTTATAAGTCTACACCATCCATTTTTTAATGTGTAAACTACCACTTCAATATCACCCCAAGAACATTTTGCTAAGCAAATGTTTCCATTTAGACTACATTGCGCAGATACAGCTTGTTTCTGGCAGTGGAGTTATTCATCAAAAAAGGAGACCTGTTAACTATGTGAAAGTACCTCACAAGCATTAATCCACTGATTGCAAATACACTTAAAAATTATATTTCAGGCATTTTTTAGTCACAAGGTTTAAGCAGCTATTGAACTTCTGTTAAATGGGTTGATTATGCAAAGATTGTGGGACACAGCAGTGGTATGTGGAGCGGTGCATGGCCTGATAAAAAGCCCATCCACATTTTAAATACCCAGTAGCACATCTGTGTTTTCTGCACTGTTGCCTCACCCTTTTCTGGACCCCTTTTACTGATATTATGATTTGTGCCCTTTAACAATGCTATTCAGTGTCATTGTCACAGTGCGTGAATTCTAGCCCTAAAATTGTATTGGTAAGATTGGTTTCACTCAAATTGCCTACATGACTTTCCTGAAAGACCATGGTAGATGGTGCAGAATTTACTCCAGTAATGTGGAAGTTAAATGTCACTTACGGCTATGCTGTGTATTATATCATTCATATATTTGTATGTATATGCATTGGTATAGTGCAAACCTAGCTAGTAAGCAAAAGAGCCTGTACCCTTGAGCCTAACCACTAAGCCTAGCCCCTAAGCCTAACGCAGATAGCATAACATTTGAGGAGGAAAAATCAATGCCAATTTACAATGAAAGACCAAGTAAAGACTGTAGTAAAGAACTGTACTTTTTAACTCCAGTGGCTAAATTGAATTATCAAACTGTTCTCCTTTTGTCAGAAGGTACAGATTTTAAATACCTTTGTAAAAATGACTTCTGCAAATCTATCTAACTACAATTACAAAGGTTGTCATTTGAAAAACTTCAAAAGGTAAACTGTGGTTAGAATAATTTGGAAATAAAGCCCTGGAACCACATCTCTGAGGACCAGAGGTCTCTACGTTGCTTGCCCGTCAAACACAACATAACTTTTAAAGCCATGTGCATTGTCTATAAAGCCTTGTATTCAGATCACTCTTCTCCCCTTACGGTTAGAAGAGCGCTTCACAAACTGTCTTGCCTATTATGACCAGCTGGCCAATTACTGCTGACTATTGCTAGAAGTTGCCGAGTAATGCTGTTCAACCTCACTTTTACCAAAGCAGCTTCCAAAAGACAGAATGCACTTAGCTGTGACATACTGCAGATCTTACACTGTTTTGAAAACATCTAAAATGTGGCTATTTTCCAGCAGTTCATTTTTTTAGAGCTGTTGATTGCTTTGTATTTCAATTGCTCCACAGTGCTGTTAAAATAATTTAACTACAAACAAAAAATACATTAATTAGGATTTGAACATGATCTACAAGATCTGTACGCTTTGTGTTTGCTTTTTAGGCATTGGGAAATGAAACAATTTGTCCAGATTCACATGATGTTGAGTAAAGTTTTAATTCCAGAATTCAAATCTTGACCTCCAAGCTCCAAAGACAGCAGTTCTAGCCACAGTGCCATATCTTCTCCATGAAATAGTATTTGTCGGTTAGGAGCAGCTCTGTGCCCTGGCTGGGCTGCAGTTTAAACACAATGCTTTTGATTTATATCACTGTAGTTACACATGGCAGTTAAAAGTGCCTTTACCATGTAAGAAAGCCTATTCCTACATATTTAGATGGTTCCCCTAAAGTGGGCCCTGCTAGTCAACTGGACAGGAAGTTAATATATGAAAATAGAGTATACTGCATATCGAAGTTAGTGTGCTCTCACAGTGAAATATAACCCCAAAGTTATTTTACTGTGGAGGTTTTGATATATTTTTTCCCTGAACAGACCTAGATGGGTTTAAAATCATTATTTCCTAACTCCACCTGGGAAAACGCTAGAAACATCACAGTTATTTACTACTTACTTTTCGAAATCTGATGCAATAGTTGAATCATAATTTTGATAACTTGACTGGGAATTGACTACCTCTTTTGACTTGTACATGTCTTGGAGGGTTTCTCCTATTCATTTCCAGGACTCTCCAAGGAAAGTACATTCTAACCAGGCAGGGGGAAAGAACCAGTTTGGACTGTGTCAGATGTCAGGAGAGATCATCTAAATAATTGAGTGACTAAGAAGTTGAAGACAGATATTCCTTGAAACAGGAGCTTCAGGGTCAAAATTTCTGATAGTTCACAGGATAAGGCTGGAACCCCACCACCACCTCCTGAGACTATTTCTGAACCTTGGATGACCCGAAAAAGAAGGCCTTGCTGGAAGAAAGAAAACTGACTTCTGGAGAAAAAAAGAGAGGGCTCAAGGATTACTGACTTCTGCTGGCACACAGGGAGAGTAACTGCTCTTCAAGTATTACATGGTTGGTCTCCTATTCCCCTTCTCCAGGGAATCAAAAAGCAGAAGGATTCCTGGCTTGAAAAGGGCCCAATTGACCACACAGGATTGGATTCTGTGGGGGCCCTAGCAGGAGACAGATTCATAACCTAGAAGCCTGGTAATTGCAAGGCATTCCTGAAGGAAGCTTCTGGTAGGTGATGTGCTTCTGTGCTGCAGCTCCTGCCAGAGCAGGTGGTTCAGAGTGTTAGGAAAGGTTTTCCTGATCTTGTGCCAGCAGACTAAGAATGCTCCTTGCCTTGCGAAGGACTGTTTAGTTAGGCCAAACTCCAGCCGGAGCCAAAGAATAGTTTGGAATGTTAAACATGATTCTATAGTCCTTGACCAAAGTGCTGTCCAGAGTTTTAGAATCTGCCTCTCAAGGCTTCACTTCATTAAGTGATCGTTGGTAGTATTTTAGATTGAGCTACTGGAGGAGTGGTAGCAGCATATGGCCTGTCACTTTCGAATGTAGGTTCCTCAGTGTCACTGCAAAAGCCAGCCCTGTCCTCCTGATCGCTTCTAGCTGTTTGGTGAATAGGGGGGGGGCGGTTGATGGTTGTCATTGCTTTTGCCTTCTCGAGATTTACTTCCAGGAACTTCTCTGCTGCATATGCCTGCATTGTGTTGAGGAGGTGTGCAGGCCCACCTGTGTGTGGCTGACCAGGACCACATCATCTGCATACAGGATGCTGCATAGTGATATGCCCCCCATCCTGGGAGTATGCGAATTGCAGAAGTTGAGTATCTGCGTCAAGTCTGCCATTTACAGGTTGAATAGTGTGGGGGCGAGCACACACCCCTGTTGGAGCCCTTTGGTAGTTGGAATTCACTTGGAGAGGTGTGTGCCCTCACCCAACTTCACCTGTACCCAGGTGTCTGTGTGGAGTAGGATTAGCATATCCAGCAGAGACTACAAGATGTTCCAGTAGGCCAGTTTCCTCCAAAGCCAAGCTTGGTCTATGTTGTTGAAAGCTGCCCTGAAATCTATGAAGCAGAGATAGAGAGGCTGCTTAGAGGACCGCACCATATCTATCCATCCATCCATGGCCAGGATGTTGGTTATAGTGCCTGTGGACTTGGAGAGCCCAGTTTGGTTGAATAGAATGATTGCGTTTCCCATTCCACAGGCTTGAAGTTCATCTAGCAGAGTACCTTCAAAGTATTTTGCCTCATTGTCGATCCGAGCGACCAGGCAGTAGTTTTTCAGTGAGGATTTGTCTCAGCGTTGTGTATTGGAGAGATGGCTGAGCCTTTCCAGGAGGCAAAAAGTTTCACCAGCAATCGGAATTCATGGAAAAGAGGGTCCAGGATCTCTGTCCAGTAATCTGCATCTTGCTTGATTGTAATTGTGTGGAGTGGCCTGGGATCGAGCTGATATTTGTCAGTTGTTGCGGGGGTACTGCTGTGTTGAAGGTTTATAATCGAGGTACCTTCTGTCACCGTATTTGCGGGCTGACTCGTAGATTGACAATTGAAATGAGGCCTCAGAAAGTCTGCCCGGGTCTCTTCAGAGATGTAAGATGCCATGCCCCCATGGAATTGTGGCACATAGCCCCAAAAGCGGATACTATTTTGGGATTTAATGTCAGAACTCATCTTCTTGAGTTCTGTTGATGTTCTATTTTGATTTGTTGAGTAACCTTCTGTGTTGGTGAACTGATAGTTAGAGGTGAAAATCTCCCAGATTGTGTCTCAATGATGTTAGCATGCAGTTTTTGTCCCCTTTGAATTTCTCAGTTTTTTCCACTGGGTGCTGGGAATCCATTGTGCTTCCCTGGTAGTTCGGTGCAAACAAGAGTTTGCTAGGTTGGTGGGGAAGCTTTCTCATCTGTTGGTGAAGTTGCTTGTGGATGGTTCTTGTTTTTGTAGTAAATCCTTTCCTGATTGAAGAACCTCCCCTGTGATTGCTAATGCAGTTTTGATTCTCTTGAAATTGATCATATAGCTGGAGTATGGTACTTCTGCCGGCTGTTTCAATGCGGGCACAGCTGCTAGAAGCGTCTCCTGCATCTGATGATCGCTGTACCCTTTGTCCCCTAGACGGAATGTGGAGACATGACGGAACATTGAAAGAGAGACGAGCATGTAGTCTAGTGTTGAACAGGTGAACACAGAGTAGAAGGAAGCCACAGGTGGGGAGTCCTTATGAAATCTACAGTTGAGCGCCCTGAAGTTGAAATGCTCCAAATCATCCAGTAGGTGTTTGGCTGTTTTGCTCGCTCTGCCATGGAGGCTTCTACTTTGTTCAGGGATGTTCCAATGTGAGGACTGACCTATCACTTTGAGTTTGTCGAGGAGCCTCAGAGGTATAGATTCAAATCCCCAGAAAGGATGAGGTTGGGAGTGTCCAGCTTATTATGTGCGTCAGAAGCTGGTCCACCAGATGTTTTGAATCTTGTTTTTTGAGTTTCAGGTGGATGTAGACATTGAAAATTATTACCTTCTTGTTTCCATCATAAATTAGGCTGGTCTTCACTGTGATGAGGGTTGTTCAAGGGGAGTTGACTTCCTCTGCAGTGATTGTGCAGGTTGATGATACATAGGTTGCCAGCCCGCCTGATAGGTGGCCATATTGTGACCGCTTTACTACTGACGTGGAAAAGCAAATGAAGCCCTGTAGTTGGGGTGGTTCGGCCAGCCAGGTTTCCTGAAGCAGAATTATATCAAAGGATTTAATGTACAGCAGTAACTTTGGATCAGTAACTTTCTTTGCCAGGCCACTGATATTCCAAGAGCATAGACAAAGGGTGGATTTGATCTGCGTGATTGGCCCACCCTGGTGCAGATTTTGTCCTTGGCTGCAAGTGAGGCCGTTGATGGTTCTGGAAACCCACCGGAGATCAGAGTGCATATTTAGATGCTGTGATGGGGGTTCAGGTCGACTAGTCCTGTTGTTGGACACCCACCCCCTTGAAGGCAACTGCCCCCAGGCTCTCCTGAGTACCGAACTGATGGTTTTTGTGATGCAGATGGTTGCATTTCCCATGTTGGGGAGCAGGGGGGTGGAGTAGCTAGTACTGAAGTGGAGAGTAATGTTTATGCCCCACGCCTCATATGTTTGTTGTTCAGCTAGTTAATGATGATCTCCTGGTGGCCTTGGTGACTTCACGCTCCGACACTGCTTCTGGCCTAATGAGCTCTATCAAAAGTAGGTCGGTTAAACTTATGTCGGCTAGGGTTGTGATGGTTGTCAGCAGCCGTAGGATGCTGCCTCTATTCAGGACGTGCAGTTTCCACTTGACCTATACTCAGGTTTGAAAAGTAGGATACAAGAGACCTCCTGTGGGTTGGAAATGTGGTGTATTGGCACTTGCCAGGTCGAGCCTTCTGTGCTGGAGTCCCTGGTCAGTGAGCCCCATCTGCTCCTGGGCAGTATTTGGGGCCTACACCCAAGTCAAGGATGTCTGCTGTTGAGGCAGGCAAGATGGGGTGCTTTGTATGTGCTGCCGTCAGCTCTCTCGATGGCCTGTCCCTGGCACTGGTGGTTTTTCTGACTGCTGCCAAGTTCCTAACTGGTCTTCCCTCTGGAAATGGACCATTGTTAGACCTGGCACCATTGGCGTGGGTCTCCCTTCCATCTTTCGCTTTTGTCTCCTCTGTGTTTGCTGGTGTTAGATGCTCTGGGCGCTGTTCCACTGCCATTCAGTGCTACAGCGCGAATGCTCCCTATTGTAAATTGACTGGATGAATTGGTATTCCCATAATTGGCTCATTTGATTTACCTGTTAGTCCCTAGTATAGTGCACCGTGCGTGCCCAGGGCTGGTAGACCGAATGCTGCTGGTGGGCCTGCAGCGCTGATTGCGCCACCCACAGAAGCAGCTTGTAAAGTGTGTCTCAGACCTGCCATCGCAGAGTCTGTGCGCAGTCCAGAACTGCCATTTTTGACTGTGAAGTGAACCCACTTCCCAGTCCCTCAACCTTCCCTTGGCATCATGTAAGTCACCCCTATGGCAGGGTGCATTGTATGTGAAAGGTAGGACCTGCCTTGGTCTGTGTGGCATGTCCTGATAGTGAATTACACTCCATTTCGTTTTTCACTATTGCAAGGCTATCTGTTCCCTTAGGCCAGAATGGGCAGTTTGATTATTACATCCTATAATCCTAGCTGACCCAAGGAACATGTTTGGAAAGTCGAATTTAGTATGCCTGAGCTCAGAATATTAAAGTACATCTTTTAGTGAGGATTATTTTTATATTCTGTGTTTGAAAATACCACTTTTAGAAAGTGGGTATTTTCTTGCCTAAGTCTTCCAGTGTGCTCTGCTGTTATGTGTATTGGCTGTCTGGTCTTGGAGGGACAGGGCAGGCTGAGCCCGACCTGGATTGAATAGAGAGATCTGCAGTTGGAGTATGGGGAGGGGTGACCCTTTGATCTGAGCAGGGCTGTGCCTGGCAAGGTGAATGATGGCTCCACCTCCCACTGTGCGTCTGATGGCAGACCCCCTCTTCCTCAAAGGCAGGATGCAGCCTTGTAAACAAAGTGCTCCAGGACCACACCGAACTGGTTCTGGCTGGGTTCAGTGACTTGTGACTTTTGAGAACAAAGACCTGTGGGGTATAAATATCTGGGCCAAAACCCCTACAGGGTGTGTTACTTCTGGATGTCAAGACGAACCTCTGTCCGTGTAACTAGAGGGAAAGGACTTTGAAACTTTCATCCATCTTGCTGAAGCAACTACCCAAGGGCCTGATTTGAGCTTGCCTCCTGCTGAAGTCTCAGGGACATTAGACTTCACCCATCAGCCTTCTGAATTCCTATTGAGGGGGGTGCTACTCGCAGGTGAGGCTTCTGTCGAGAATTCCAGAGCCTCTGGGTCTACTGCGGGGAACGCGGGCTGAGAATCATCGCTATTCGCTATTGTGGGCCGCTGCAGCCGAGGAGCTGTTGCCGCTGAGAGCCCGCATCTGTCTGTGCTACGAGAATCATCGCTATCGCTATTGTGGGCCGCTGCAGCCGAGGAGCTGTTGCCGCTGAGAGCCCGCATTTGTCTGTGCTACGAGAATCATCGCTATCGCTATTGTGGGCCGCTGCAGTTGAGGAGCTGTTGCCGCTGAGAGCCCGCATCTGTCTGTGCTACGAGAATCATCGCTATCGCTATTGTGGGCCGCTGCAGCTGAGGAGCTGTTGCCGCTGAGAGCCCGCATTTGCCTGTGCTACGAGAATCATCGCTATCGCTATTGTGGGCCACTGCAGCTGAGGAGCTGTTGCCGCTGAGAGCCCGCATTTGCCTGTGCTTCGAGAATCATCGCTATCGCTATTGTGGGCCGCTGCAGCTGAGGAGCTGTTGCTGCTGACAGCCCGCATTTTCCTGTGCTACGAGAATCATCGCTATCGCTATTGTGGGCCGCTGCAGCTGAGGAGCTGTTGCCGCTGAGAGCCCGCATTTGTCTGTGCTACGAGAATCATCGCTATTGCTATTGTGGGCTGCTGCAGCTGAGGAGCTGTTGCTGCTGAGAGCCCGCATTTAATCACCGTCTCAGGATCATCGTGAGTGCACACCGTGGACAGCTACAGCTGGGAGCTGTGGCCGCTGCGAGTCCGCCTGTCCTCATCGCGGCTTCCTCCCGAAGCTGAGTGCCGTGCCCCTTTAAACCTCAGGTACATTGTGCATCACTGGGTCGCGTAGACCCCGGCCTCGAACTAAGTTTGTTTCACGCGCTTTTGAGTGCTTTTATTGCCTTTTAAGTGAACCTATATTTACGTGCATTGTGGCTTCTTGATCGTCTTTGAGCCTTGTGTTAAGCTTATATAAAGATACTCATTTTTCTATAGCTACTTGTGTGGTGTCCCTTTGTGGTGTCTTCACTGCGTTATTGTATATGATCATAAATGCTTCACACACTGCCTCTGAGATAGGCCTGTCTGCTCATGCTACGTTACCACAGGGTTGAGCAGGGGTTATCAAAGGGTGTAGCCCCCTTACTCTGACTTAGGAAGAAGGGTCCCTACTTGGACATTGGCGCCAGCCACTGCCAACTAGAGATCCCCATTTCTAACATTGGTGGTCAGCGGTGAGGATCAGGACTTGCATTTGTGATCCACATACAATAACTGGTGTACACTACTAGTGAGTGCAAACCTAAACGCAACCACATACGTTTTTGATCTTGTTCTATTTTTGATCGCAATTGCCAGTTATTTCTACAATGGGTAAGCCAACATCCAATGCTTCGGAGGATCTCACCTTTGAGGAAGAGAGGTTAGAAACCTACACTGCCAAACAGCTAAAGTCTTTTTGCAAGCAATTCACCGTCCCTATTGCAGGTCTCTCTAGGAAGGAGGAGTATCAGAAGGCGCTAAAGGCCTGGTTGGAGGCGAGGGAGTCCCCCGGGAATGGGGGAGAGCCGGTGGACGGGGAGAGAATGCCGGAGGGCAGCAGGATGACGAAGTGGATTTAGTGGGAGGTAAAGCACTTTCCAGTCCAGGTACTAGTGTGTCCTCAAAGGGCCTGTCTCCAGAAGAGATGGAGGACAGGGAGAGAGATAGGAGGCATAGTTTGGAGATGGCCTAATTAGAAGGTCAGAAGGACCTAGAGAGTAAAAAGTTGGATATTGAGAATAACAGGTTGGCATTTGAACTTGAGAAAATGAAACTGGAGCATGAGAGAGTATTGAGGGAGCTGGAGATCAAGGCTAAGAGTTTACAGATCTCTCCCTCTGGTGGCAGCATACCTTTAGTACCTACCGAGAGTAGAGTTTATATACCCAAGGATGTCATCAAGGATTTCCATAAGAGTGAGGATATTGGGCAATGGTTTGCCGCCTACGAGATAGCAATGGTGTCCCACCGGGTCCTGAGAAGGATTGGGGAGCGGGGTTGTGGGGACGCTTTGTGAGTGATGGGAGGGATACCCTGTTGGATCTGCCTGAAGAGAGCAGGATGGTGTATGCCCATATGAAAGAGGCCTTGATGACGCGATATGGTTTGACCCCAGAAATGTACAGGCAGAGATTTAGAACCTGTAAGAAGATAGAGGGTACCAGTTGGGTTGAATATGTGTCTTTTTTTTGCAGAGCAATGGATCGCTGGGTAAAAGGTAGCAAGGTGGAAACTTTTGAACAACTGTATGATTTGTTTGCGTGGGAGCATTTAGCTAGTAACTGTTTTCCAGAGCTAAGCCAGCACCTTATTGATAGCAAGCTAACTAACCCTAGGAAGCTTGCTGAGGAGGCGGACCACTGGGTGAGCACCCGGGTTCGCAAGGGTCATGTGGGAGACTTCGCCAAAGGTGGGCAGGGTCCCCAGCAGAGAAGTGGGGGGACAGGGGTAAACAGAGGGCGTTCCAGAGAGGGCCTCAAAGTAATTCCCAAGGGAACCAAGGAGTGGTGTCCCAGTCTCCCCCTGAGAAGAAGCCAGTGCCCCCGACAGGTAGGCCTGTTCATAGGGGGCCCCTTACTTGTTTTAAATGTGGTCAAGTGGGCCACCGGTATTATGATCCCCAGTGTCCCCAGAGGGACCTCAATGCACCACCCCGTGCACCAACCCGCCAGCTTGCTAGTGTAGCCCTGGGAGGGGAGGAGATGGGTGCCCAAGGTGGGTGGGATCCCGTAGAATTGACCCTTGTCTCGATAGGAGACTTTATGAAGGGCCCTTTACCCCACGATGCCTGCTAACACTAAGAAGTACAGGCAGTGGGTGACCATCAATGGCCATAAGGTGGAGGCTCTGAGGGACACTGGAGCGAGTGTGACTGCTGTCAGCTTCCGGTTGGTGTCCCCAGAGCAGGTTGTCCCCCATGCATTCTGCCCAGTAGTTGATACTAGAGGTTCAGGGTTTTAGTGTATAGGAAGTAATGGCGCTCAGCAGATTTACGTCAGTGTATATGGGTCGCAATAGTGCATATGGTGCTACCTAGGAAGGGGAGACCCTTGTAACCCCTTGATGTGTGTAGGGAAACCCTACAGCAAACAAGTATAGCTAAATCCCGTGCACACATACATAGTTTTAAACAAGAAATACAAGTGTCATTCAAAGCAAATTGTACAGAATTCTTGGGTGATGTCGTAATTTCTTTATTCTGATGGAAACGCAACCAGTCGACATGTGTTTCGTCAGGGAAAAGTAGTCCCACGACTCTTCAGGGCTGAAGGGAGTTGCCAGAAAACTGTGATGTCCCTAGGCCGGTGATAATTCCAACCCGGTAGGGCACGAGTACAATATATATTATGGATTCCAAGATAATTAGAAGTAGGGCGTCTGAGAAGTGGATCAGCAGTGTTGCGTGATCGGAATGCCAGTGATATTTCCAACCCAGCAGAACTCAATCGGGGTCAAAATACGCGAAGCGAGTGTCCTGTGATAATTTTTAATAGGTTAGCGAAACGGCCAGAACCGCCAGTAGAGTGCAAGTGAAAACCGATTTGATATCCCTATAGTCTATGAGCAAAGATAATTCACCTATTGGTCGGACTTAGGTAAAGTCAAAGCTGAACACGTGTGTGTGTTCACCATATCCGTTTGGATGAAGAGAAATGAATGCGTCCTGGCGGCGCCGGTTCCCTAGTTGGAGTGTCGGCTGGTTGCGTTTCCATCAGAATAAAGAAATTACGACATCACCCAAGAATTCTGTACAATTTGCTTTGAATGACACTTGTATTTCTTGTTTAAAACTATGTATGTGTGCACGGGATTTAGCTATTCTGCCCAGTAGTGTCAGCAGACAACTCTGAGAGCCAGTGTGAGGTGGCTCAAGTTGCCTTTGAGTGGGGAGGGTCTCAGGAACTCTTCAAGTAGCTGTGAGGCCAGCCATGCCGGTAGACTGTCTGTTGAGCAACGATTTAGAGAACTCCCCGTGGGCTACGGTGGAGAGGAAATCTCACTTGGAAATGTTGGGTCTGCCTGAGTGGGCGTGCATGACCACTCGGTCCATGGCAGCCAGTAAGGACGTTCAGAAGGACCTGGAGCCTGAAAGTATGGCCCAGGCCCCTGCCTTAAAGGGAAGGGGTAGGGGGCACCGGAAACCGGCCCCCATAGTTCCCACGGTCCAGGAGGGAGCAGACCTTGAGGGGGATGCCCTGGAGCCTACCGGGGAACAAGTAGCCAAACTGGGGGACCTGCCTGGGCTGACCCATTGGCAGCAGGAAGGAGGGCCCACCAGGGAGGAATTTTGTGAACAGCAGAGAACGTGCCCTTCTCTTGAGGGGCTGCGGCGACAGGCTGCAGCCCAGGCAGCAGGTGATCAGTCAGGGTCACATCTGATCTATTGGGAGAATGGCCTCCTTTACAGTGAGCCTAAGGTTGCTGAGCCTGGGTCAGCCCGTGTGCTGGTGGTACCCCAGTGCTTCAGAGCCTTCCTACTGGGGTTGGCTCATGATGTGCCATTGGCAGGACATCTGGGGCAGACCAAGACCTTCGAGAGGCTGGTCACCCACTTTTATTGGCCCCAGATGCGCAGGAGCTCAGATGCTCACTGCAGGACATGTGAAACTTGCCAGGCAAGTGGGAAGAGTGGGGGGAAGATCAAAGCCCCACTCCAGCCCTTTCCAGTTGTCAGTACCCCATTCGAGTGAGTGGGTATTGACATTGTGGGGCCTCTGGACCCCGAGACAGCCATGGGCAACAGGTTCATCCTGGTCTTGGTAGACATTGCCACCCGGTACCCTGAAGCCATCCCACTCCGGACAGTGACGGCCCCCGTGGTGGGACGTGCACTGATGGGGATTTTCTCCCGTGTGGGGTTCCCCAGAGAGGTGGTGTCAGATAGGGGTACTAACTTCATTTCCAAATATATGAAGTCTCTGTGGGAGGTCTCTGTGGGAGGAGTGTGGGGTAACTTATAAGTTTACCACCCCTTACCACCCCCAAGGTAATGGGCTGGTTGAGAGATTCAACCGGACCCTCAAAGGCATGATTATGAGCTTAGAAGAGTCCATGAGGCGTAAGTGGGACGTCCTCTTGCCATGCCTGATTGTTTGCTTACCGTGAGGTGCCACAGAAGTCCCTAGGGTTCAGCCCCTTTGAACTACTCTATGGTCACCCGGTAAGAGGGCCTCTGAGTCTGGTCAAGGAAGGCTGGGAGCAATCGCCCAGGAAACCTCCCCAGGATGTGTTTAGTTACATGCTGGCCTTCAGGAACCAGACTCGGCATTTCAGAAAGCTTGCTGAGGCAAATCTGGAAGCCAGCCAGGAAGAGATGAAACGTTGGCACGATCAGAATGCCACTCTGATTGAGTTTCAGCCTGGTCAAAAAGTTTGGGTCATGGCCCCAGTGGAGCCCTGTGCGCTCCAAGATAAGTGGACCGGACCATTTGAGGTGGTGGAGCGCAAGAGTCCTGTTACCTACTTGGTGGACTTGCGGTCTCCCCGGAACCCCTTGCGGGTCCTGCATGTCAACCGCCTGAAGCCCCACTTTGAGAGGTCTGAAGTGGGCATGCTCCTGGCCACAGATGCTGGGATGGAGGAGGAGTAGTGAGCGTCTTCCTGACCTCCTGTGTGCGAAGGAGCAAGATGGGTCAGTGGAGGGTGTGGTCCTCTCCACCACACTGACCCCTGAGCAGCAGAGTGATTGTCGCAAACTGTTGGGACAATTCAGTGATCTGTTCTCCCTGGTGCCTAGTGTCACTGATTGGTGTGTCCATGAAGTGGACACTGGGGACAGTCCTCCTGTTAAGCACAAGGCTTACCGAGTTAGGGCATACATTAAGGAGGAGGTTTCCAAAATGTTTGCTTTAGGGGTGATTGAGTCCTCTAGCAGCCCTTGGTCCAGCCCAGTGGTCTTGGTACCAAAAGCTGCAGCGTCTGGTGCCACCCCAGAACTTCGGTTCTGCGTGGACTACCGAGGTCTCAATTCAGTCACAAAGACTGACACGCACCCCATCCCCATCCCCAGAGCTGATGAGCTCATAGATCGGCTAAGGGCTGCACGGTACCTCAGCACGTTTGATTTGACGTCTGGGTATTGGCAGATCACCTTGACTGATGGGGCAAAGGAGAGGTCAGCATTCTCCACACCGGATGGGCACTACCAGTTCAGGGTGATGCCCTTTGGGATGAAGAATGCCCCTGCCACCTTTCAGAGGTTGGTCAACAGGGTGTTGGTTGGGCTGGAGGATTTCAGTGCTGCCTACCTGGATGACATTGCAGTGTTTAGTTCCTCATGGGAGGACCACCTGCGCCACCTCTGGGAAGTGTTGATGGCACTGCGAAGGGCAGGCCTCACAATCAAGGCAAGTAAGTGCCAGATTGGGCAGGGTTCTGTGGTGTACTTGGGACACCAGGTTGGGAGCGGCCAGGTGGCGCCCCTACAGCCCAAGATTGAAACCATCCTGGCTTGGGAACCCCCAAAGACCAGACACAGGTGAGAGCCTTTTTAGGACTCACGGGTTATTACAGGAGGTTTGTCAAGGGGTATGGCAACATTGTTGCACCCTTGACTGAGCTGACTTCTAAGAAGCAGCCAAAGATTGTGAACTGGACTGACACCTGTCAGGAAGCTTTTGACGCCCTGAAGACTGCCATGTGCACAGCGCCTGAACTTCAGGCGCCCAACTTTTCAAAAGAATTTGTTGTCCAGACAGACGCTTCAGAGCATGATGTGGGGGCTGTTCTGTCACAGATCAATGAGGAGGGCCTAGACCAACCGGTAGCCTTCATTAGTAGGAGGTTACTTCCACAGGAACAGAGGTGGAGTGCAATTGAGCGTGAGGCATTTGCTGTGGTCTGGGCACTGAAGAAGCTGAGGCCATACCTGTTTGGGACTCACTTCCGGGTTCAGACGGACCACAGGCCCCTCAGATGGTTGATGCAGATGAGGGGTGAGAATCCAAAGTTGTTGAGGTGGTCTATTTCCCTATAGGGGATGGACTTTACGGTGGAACACCGCCCGGGTACAGAACACGCCAATGCTGATGGTCTGTCCAGATTTTTCCACCTTAGTGATGAGAACCCCCAAGTGGGTGAGTAGTTCTCCCCACATTTCAGCTGGAGGGGACACGTGTTAGATCTGGCACCATTGGCGTGGGTCTCCCTTCCATCTTTCGCTTTTGTCTCCTCTGTGTTTGCTGGTGTTAGATGCTCTGGGCGCTGTGCCACTGCCATTCAGTGCTACAGCACAAATGCTTCCTATTGTAAATTGACTGGATGAATTGGTATTCCCATAATTGGCTCATTTGATTTACCTGTTGGTCCCTAGTACAGTGCACCGTGCGTGCCCAGGGCTGGTGGACCGAATGCTGCTGGTGGGCCTGCAGCGCTGATTGCGCCACCCACAGAAGCAGCTTGTAAAGTGTGTCTCAGACCTGCCATCGCAGAGTCTGTGCGCAGTCCAGAACTACCATTTTTGACTGTGAAGTGAACCCACTTCCCAGTCCCTCAACCTTCCCTTGGCATCATGTAAGTCATCCCTATGGCAGGGTGCATTGTATGTGAAAGGTAGGACCTGCCATTGGTCTGTGTGGCATGTCCTGATAGTGAATTACACTCCATTTCGTTTTTCACTATTGCAAGGCTATCTGTTCCCTTAGGCCAGAATGGGCAGTTTGATTAGTACATCCTATAATCCTAGCTGACCCAAGGAACATGTTTGGAAAGTCGAATTTAGTATGCCTGAGCTCAGAATATTAAAGTACATCTTTTAGTGAGGATTATTTTTATATTCTGTGTTTGAAAATACCACTTTTAGAAAATGGGTATTTTCTTGCCTAAGTCTTCCAGTGTGCTCTGCTGTTATGTGTATTGGCTGTCTGGTCTTGGTGGGACAGGGCAGGCTGAGCCCGACCTGGATTGAATAGAGAGATCTGCAGTTGGAGTATGGGGAGGGGTGACCCTTTGATCTGAGCAGGGCTGTGCCTGGCAAGGTGAATGATGGCTCCACCTCCCACTGTGTGTCTGAAGGCAGACCCCCTCTTCCTCAAAGGCAGGATGCAGCCTTGTAAACAAAGTGCTCCAGGACCACACCGAACTGGTTCTGGCTGGGTTCAGTGACTTGTGACTTTTGAGAACAAAGACCTGTGGGGTATAAATATCTGGGCCAAAATCCCTACAGGGTGTGTTACTTCTGGATGTCAAGACGAACCTCTGTCTGTGTAACTAGAGGGAAAGGACTTTGAAACTTTCATCCATCTTGCTGAAGCAACTACCCAAGGGCCTGATTTGAGCTTGCCTCCTGTTGAAGTCTCAGGGACATTAGACTTCACCCATCAGCCTTCTGACTTCCTATTGAGGGGTGTTCTACTCGCAGGTGAGGCTTCTGTCGAGAATTCCAGAGCCTCTGGGTCTACTGCGGGGAATGCGGGCTGAGAATCATCGCTATCGCTATTGTGGGCCGCTGCAGTGGAGGAGCTGTTGCCGCTGAGAGCCCGCATCTGTCTGTGCTACGAGAATCATCGCTATCGCTATTGTGGGCCGCTGCAGTCGAGGAGCTGTTGCCGCTGAGAGCCCGCATTTGTCTGTGCTATGAGAATCATCGCTATCGCTATTGTGGGCCGCTGCAGTCGAGGAGCTGTTGCCGCTGAGAACCCGCATCTGTCTGTGCTACGAGAATCATCGCTATTGCTATTGTGGGCCGCTGCAGCTGAGGAGCTGTTGCTGCTGAGAGCCCGCATTTAATCACCGTCTCAGGATCATCGTGAGTGCACGCCGCGGACCCCTGCAGCTGGGAGCTGTGGCCGCTGCGAGTCCGCCTGTCCTCATCGCGGCTTTCTCCCGAAGCTGAGTGCCGTGCCCCTTTAAACCTCAGGTACATTGTGCATCACCGGGTCGCGTAGACCCCGGCCTCGAACTAAGTTCGTTTCACACGCTTTTGAGTGCTTTTATTGCCTTTTAAGTGAACCTATATTTACGTGCATTGTGGCTTCTTGATCGTCTTTGAGCCTTGTGTTAAGCTTATATAAAGATACTCATTTTTCTATAGCTACTTGTGTGGTGTCTTCACTGCGTTATTGTGTATGGTCATAAATGCTTCACACACTGCCTCTGAGATAGGCCTGTCTGCTCGTGCTACTTTACCACAGGGTTAAGCAGGGGTTATCAAAGGGTGTAGCCCCCTTACTCTGACTTAGGAAGAAGGGTCCCTACTTGGACATTGGCACCAGCCACTGCCAACTAGAGATCCCCATTTCTAACAACCATCAATCAATCATGGTTGGTGAAGCGCAGCTACTCATCCGAAAGGGTCTCAAGGTGATGGGGGGAGGATGGTGCGGGGGTGGGCGCACGGCTCCTATGCCCTCGCAGAGAATCATCAGAAGGCTACCATAGCCCATAAGGGTGCATGTGGTGCCGGACGCTCATGGTGATTCGTCGAAGAGCCAGGTCTTCAGGTCCTTCAGGAATTTGGAGAGAGTTGGTGTCTGGCGGGGGTGGAGCGGGATGGTGTTCCATGCTTTGGCCACGAGGAAGAAGAAGGAGTGGCCTCCTGTTCTGACTTTCTTGATGCGTGGTACCGTGACGAGGGAGAGCTGGGCTGAGCAGAGGGATCTTTGGGGTGCGTGGAATGAGAGGCGGTGCTTCATGTAGGCAGGACCGGTGGTGTGGAGGGCTTTGTGGGTGTGGGTGAGAAGCTTGAAGGTGATTCTCTTCTTGACATGGAGCCAGTGTAATGTCTGCAGGTGTTGGGTGATGTGGCAGTGGCGCAGTAGGGTAGGGACTAGTCTGGCAGCGGCGTTTTGGATGTTCTGGAGTTTGCGGGTGAGGTTCTTGTTGATCCCGGTGTAGAGTGTGTTGCCGTAGTCCAGTCTGCTGCTGATGAGGGCGTGGGTGACGGTTTTCCTGTGTTCGAGGGGGATCCAGTTAAAAGTTTTGCATGGGAGACGGAGGGTGTGAAAACAGGAAGAGGTGACAGCGTTGATCTGGCGGTCCATTTTGAGTTTGGAGTCCAGTATGATTCCGAGGTTGCGTGCGTGGTCCATGGGTGGGGGTGGGTTCCCGAAGGCGGGGGGCCACCAGGTGTCATTCCAGGCATCAGCATGTGGGCCTATGATTAGTACTTCGGTTTTGTCTGTGTTCATTTGTAGGCAGCTATTCTTCATCCACCTGGCGACTGCTTCCATTCCATCTTGAAATTTGTGTTTCGAGATGTTGGGTTCGTTGGATAGTGAGAGGATGAGTTGTGTGTTGTCTGCGTACGATACGATGTTGAGTCCGTGTGCTCTGACGATGGAAGCAAGAGGGGCCATGTAGATGTTGAACAGGGTGGGGCTGATGGAGGATCCTTGGGGGACTCCGCAGGTTGTTGGCGTGGGCTCCAAGGTGAAGGGAGGAAGTCTGACCTGCTGCGTTCTTCCGGAGAGGAATGAGCGGATCTAGTCGAGGGCTTTGTTCCGGATTCCTGCATTGTGGAGTGTGCTGGCTAGGGTGCAGTGTGAGACTGTGTCGAAGGCTGCGGAAAGGTCCAGGAGGATGAGGATCACAGTCTCTCCTCTGTCGACAAGGGAGCGGATGTCGTCTGTTGCGGTGAGGATGGCGGTCTCTGTGCTGTGGTTCTTCCTGACGCCTGATTGAAAGGAATCGAGGATGTTGTTCTCATCGATGAAGGAGGCAAGTTGGCTGTTGACAACTTTTTCAAGGACTTTCACCGGGTAGGGAAGTAGGGAGATCGGTCTGAAGTTCTTGAGGTCAGTGGGGTCTGCCGAGGGTTTCTTTAGGAGAGGGTTGATCTCCTCGTGTTTCCAGTCATCGGGGAAGGAAGCGGTCTCGAAGGATCAGTTGATGATTCTTTGAAGTTCGGGGCAATGATGTCTGCGGCTCTGTGGTAGATGTGGTGGGGGCAGGGGTCCGTGGGGGCCCCGCAGTGGGTGGTCCTCATGGTCTTTAGGGTGTCAGCGATGCTGAGGGCAGTCCAGCTGTCCAGTGTCGGCTGTGTGGTGCAGGAAGCGGAGGGTGTGGGTGCCTTGTGGAGGATGTTGATGTCAAAGTTGTCATAGATGGTCTTGATTTTGTGATGGAAGAAGGCGCTGAGTTTGTCGCAGAGGTCCTGGGAGAGTGAGATGTCGGTAGACTCGCTGTTTGGTTGGCCGTTTGGGCGGGCGACGGCAGGGTTGTTGACATGCTGTGAGGCCTATATGAACCAACGGTGTTTCCTGAGGAGGGACTTGGGAGACCCCTGTTTGTGTGTGCGGTAGACCTTTTGTCTTCGGATGTTTCTGATACTTCCAGCACAGCCGCTCTCCTGAGGTTTTGGTGGGCATGAAGCGATTCTTCTGAAGGTGGTTGGCTGGTAGGTCCAGGGTTGCTCGGAGATTGGGGAGATGGGCTGAAGGGTATGTCCTCCGGATGAGTTTGTTGCGGACAAAAGAGGGGGTACATGGCTGATTGATTTGTGACTGTTCATTTTCCTGCCTTTCCTCCTTTGCATTCGTCTTTATTTGGCCTTTTGAGCTGGGATAACCTAAGGCAGCGGAAGTACTGTGCCGAGGGTGCCCCAGGGCAGGTTTCCAGCGTTTGGTGTCTGAGTGTTTGTGGGATCAGGTGGCTCCAGGCTTGGCTCCCAGTGTTCTGGTGTCCTTAGACCGGGGGTGCCCTTGCTGGTGGGGGACTCTTTCTGAAGTTCATTTAGGACGTTGTTGAGCTTGGAGGAAAGAGTAGACAGTTTGTCCACAATTGGGCCGCAGCTGCAGATAATTTTCTCCTCCGACTGCGCCTGTTTTATTAATGAATTGAGGTCCACCAGCTTCTCATCGATGCCTGTAACATAGAGGGCCAAGGTGTTGAGAAGGGTCAGCTGAATGTCCATATTGTCAGACTGATACTGAAGGGCCTTCATTGACCATTGCAAGGTGCTCAGCTGGGATGTCCACGCATTTTCCATCTGCAGCGCAGCCGTGCTCCCTAAGTTTGCCCTACTCCTGGTGTCTGGTTCCAACCCTGCTCTCAGGTCTTGGGCAGCGGTGGAGGGGGAGGGTCCATGTGATGAGTCCAGTGAGTAAGAGGTCAGCATTTCTGCCCTCTCCTGGGTTCTCAAGTAAGAGAGGACCCCATGCTCCTCTGTCTGGTGTTCTTATGGTCCATTGAGGGCTTAAGGTATTCTCTGTGTTTAATTAGTAGCAGTGGTAGTGGTGGTGAGTTTTGTGTGCCAACATTGGTGGTGGACCTTGGAAGAGTCTTAGAGCAGCTGGGCTAATGTCTTGGTCGATGGAGACCACCTGGGCCCTACCCATGCTGTTATCCCAAGTTGGGGTGAGGGGGCCTTCTGGATTGTCTGTCTAGTATTCTACCTGGGTGGCCCGGTTGGTCGTCACAGGGTCTGCCCCCTGGTTTCCTGCGTGCCTGGTTTCTTGGCACTCTTGGTTTGACTGCGGGGTAGCTTGTGCCCATCATAGAATACTGTCCCCCCCTTGTGGATGCTTCCAGGGGTTTATGGGGCATATGATTTGTGAGAGCCTCTTCTGACTTAACTCCTGCTTCTTGGGATTGTGGAAACTGTAGGGGCGAATGTTGTGACTGCAGGTCTTGAATTTCACCACTGGTGGAGAAAATGCTGGACCCTGCATCTTTAAAAAGGAGGACTTGAAGTACATTTTTGGTTGAAATGAGTGAGTGAGCATTCTCTTGTCATAGGCCACCTACTCATCTGTTTCCCTGCTCAGTGTATCCTGTGGCTCTGAGCTGAACGTAACTAGGGGGGCCGGTGGTTGCCCTTGCTCCCCTGCATTTGCTGAATCCATCTTCCTGCACTTTGGCATTCCCAGGCTTGCGGGGGGGCTTGTCTTTCTTGACCTCATGGGGATTGGGTTGACAGTCCCCTTATGATGAGAGCCCCCCCTGTTGTATGTTTCGCGCAGCTACGCTTTTCCCTCTCCCTTGCTTTGGTGCTTTAATTCACTTTAATTATCTTGGCTGGCTAGCATGCTTACTTTTTGCATGCTTGCCTTTGCCCTTGCTTTAACTTTGCTTTTACGTTTGTACTTTTGAGTTTTCTAGTTTTGAGAAGGTTTCAGAAAGAGCATGCTAGTTTTGGTTGGGTGCTGAGGTGTCAGCCATGGAGCCACAGAGGGATGAGGACTGTTTCTCTATTTTAGGGTGCCTGCTTTTTGTGCTTCTTGGTGCTGGTGTGGTGTGTCTCAAACCCAGCCAGTTCAGCGCCACCACGCCCCTCCCATGAGATGCCAGAGTGCCTTGAAACCTTATTACGAAAGGAGTGGGGCATGAGCACACACATCTTACTGCAGGCCTGGAGGACTGATGAAGTAGCTGGGATAGGGTGGGAGTGCCACTCGGCGGTTGGCAGTGAATGGATGCTGAAGAGAGGAGGATGGAGGCAGTTGAGGACAATGCGGATCAGCAGGCTGCACCAGACCTGGCTCAGCTGCCACCGCTGTCACCGCGAAGTACCCTGGTGGGGCCTCCCCTACCCGTCAACCTCGCTGTGTAGACCCACCTCCCCCTTTGCACTCTCTCTCACTTCACAGTTTGTGCTCACGAGCTTCCAACGAGCTTCCAACTGACCCCAATCTTCTGTGCAGCTCCACTGAAAGGCTGCCCTGTAGGACGTCCTTCTAGCCCTTGAAGCCCTATGAAAAGGAGGGCAAGGGGGGCAGGAAAGGGAGCCTGTCCTGCTAGGGCAGTGAGAGGTATGGCTGACGGGCTGGCCTTGGGGCCCCTGGGGTGACTGGAGGCAGCACGAAACATGCAGCTGTTGGTTCGGCTGATGCAGCGGTGCCACCATCTCCTGCAAGGACTCCACAGCAGGGCACCAGTGCACCCACTGCCTCAGCTGCTGCCTGCCCCCATGAGCCCCATGCCAAAGCACCGTGGTGGTGGGAGCCTCTGGCACCTCATCTTACAGCCACAGCTCCAAGCAGCTCTGAAGCAGCACAGGTACAAATTCCACATCCTCCAGCCAAGGCTCTGAGTGAAACAGGGTAGTGTCTACAACGTAACATTGCATAGCCCTCAGAAACTTTTTCTAGTTGTGTTTTGCCTTAAAACTTCATAACTCTAATTTATGTTATCCATTCTATTGGCCTTGGTGTATTTTTTCTCATTACGATTTTTCCAATTTTTGTTTACTTTTATTTATTTATCTTGAGTTTTATATAGTGCAAACTCGATCCGAAAATATCAGAGCAATTTACATGAGCTCCAGTTGCGTTACAGACTGATACATTCATTTTGTTAGGCACAAGGAGATTAAGTAATTTGCCCAGAATCACAGGATGTTAAGCGTTCCTGCCGAGACTCGAACCCAGTTCCCCAGCTTCAAGGTCGACCGCTCTAGCCGTTAGGCCACATGAGATTTTTACCATGTTATGTTCTTTACTCTAAAATTGTTGTTATGACTAGAATGTAATACTCATTTCTCTAGAGACTGCTTCTTTTACCATTAAAATGCTAAACCCTTACCAAAATGATGAATGTACATATCCCAGACTTCTTACCTAATACAAAAACCTGCTGTAGGTCTTTACAGTCAGAATGCTCCACATCCCTCACTCCAGGCACTGTAAACAGACAAACCACTCAGTCACAGCTCTTTTGTAGACTACCATAGTTCAAACCATTATTTAATGTGTTATATTTTAGGAATAATAGCATTTGTAGCTAGCCATGATACAAATAAATTTGTTCAAAGTTATGCTAAAAAATATTTACCAGTAAGTAATCACAGCATTGTCTCCACAGCTTCCTCTCCTCAATCCTTTCAAAAATGGGGCTGCACCCAAGGAGGCTCATGCACCATCCAAAATAAAATCATTGCAACTGGTCGGCCAGTCCATACATATAAGAATTGGAAGTACAATGGAGCCCCAAAAAGCTAGTATCATGGAACTACAATGAATGAATACATACCAAACCTTCCTTCCTCTACCAGTGTCCATCCCTAGAAAACAACGAGAAAGAAACTGGATTAAGAATACCAACCTGTCGTACGGCTTTATACTTTCTCCATAAAAACTGTGTGTTTGCTGGACAACATAAATGTTGGAATGGTGCAAGTCTTATTCCCTGCCCCCCTCAGGAGATGTTGGCTTAAAGTCCTGATAGCTCGCAGTGCACCATTTGCACCCCTAACCTTACAGGGTAACAAATGTGTGTGCAACCTCAAAACATGCCAACCCTGACTTCCCAGGGAATCGTAGTAACAGATCTAGAACCTTTCCGTTTGGACTCTCATGCATACCCAAAGAAAAAACACAAGAATTACACAACCTGCAGTATCAATATTTACCGAACCAGTGAGATTCTTGGGTAAAATACTTGTGTTGCAATTACTAATAAAATGAAACTTATTACCATAATTAGCAATACCAGAACAGTGGAGAGAATGAATAATTCCATTGTTGTGCTAAAACAATGAATATATGCTGGCATATAGGTAGTGTAACATAGTATAAAGTAGTGTGCTTCTACCTAACGCACCCTAACCTAGTTTTGCTTAGGGTGGGTGATCTGCCAAGAATCCCTGCCGGGTGGTCTAACTCCCCATTACCTGTGGGAAAGTGTCAACAGGATATCTGTCTTGGTGTAGAGCAGGACATCCCTCGTAGAGATGACAAGAATCAGCTGAGCTGGATTCTGTCGTGCCTCAACCTCAAAATGGCAGCAGAGTGCTCCTCTAACTTAAACAAGGAAGTAGATTTGTATGTATGTATAATAAACAGTGTCCATGCAGGCATGTTGAAGTATATGTCAGGCCGCAATTGTTTTATATTAGCTAGATAAGGTTGTCGCCTACAATGAACTGTGACATTTGTTCAGTGAAGTGCAGTATATCCTATACTGAATGTTTAAGGTGTCACAATAGTGTGTGTACAAAGTTGAAATGTAAGCAAATGCAGTTTTGGGAATCCTATCCTGCACGGACACGTACACAAATGTATGTCAAAAGTCACTGTGTTGCAGAAAGAAGGCAACTTAAGAAACACAAGCATAGAAATGTTGTAATTTCTAGCTGGGCCACTTGACAAACCAGCAGCAACAATGACATTCTCTAGAGAGCCATTATAGCAGCTATCAATGAGACATTCATAATCTGAGGAGAGAGCCACAAACCTGCTTTTGGTGGCTCCTGATGTAGTGCATATAGATGACAGACCAAGGTCATGGACTACTGATAGATATAATCTTAGAATACACCAACCTGAATACCCATTTATTTATTTATTCACTTATAGAGCGCGTGAATCACCCCATAAGGGTATCTCAGCGCTGTGGGCACATAAGCGAACCTGAGGAGACTAAGCTAGAAGAGTGAAGTTTTAAATAATTTCCTGAATGCCAGGTAATCTGTACATTGTCGTAAATGAATGGGGAGACTGTTCCAGAGGCGTGGGGCCAGATGGTAGAAGGCCTTGCCACCTTGTCGCGTCTTATTAAAGCGTGGGACTATAATCAGGGCTTTGTCACCTGAACGGAGAGGTCTGGAGGGCACGTAATTAATGAATTTGTCATTAAGATAACTAGGGCCCAATCTGTATACGGTTTTATAAGCCATACAACATATTTTGAAGTGGATCCTTTTCCGAATGGGCAGCCAATGAAGCTTCTGCAGCAGAGGAGAGGAGGCTGTTCTTGGAGGGGCATTAGTTACCAAACGAGCCGCAGTGTTTTGGACCACCTGTAGTCTATTAATGTCTCTCTCATTAGCAGAGATCAGCAGCGCGTTACAGTAATCTAAGCGGCTTAGAATCAACGCCTGGATCAAGGTTTTTCTCGAAGATAGAGGTAGGAAAGGGAAGGCTCTTCTGAGCATGCTCAGGTTATGAAAGCAGGCTCCAATAGTAGAGGAAACATGGTCTCTCAAGGTGAGTTTTTGGTCCAATCGGACTCCCAGGTTTTTCACCACTTGTTTAGGACAAGGGGCGGGACCCAGTTCCTCTGGCCACCAGCTAGGCGACCATTTCACAGAGGCCTCACCAAATATCATAATCTCCGACTTGGTAGCGTTCAGCTGGAGAAAATTCAATTTCATCCATTCCGCTATGGATTTCATGCCTTCACCAAAGGTGGTTTGAATATTGGGGTTGGATTTGTCAAGCGAGAGGAGTAATTGGGTGTCATCAGCATAGGATATGGGGATGAAACCCAAATTTCTCAACAGTCTCGCCAAGGGAGCCACATAAATGTTGAACAAAGTAGGGCTCAAAAATGAGAGCAGTGACATTTGTTTGTGTTTCTGCACATCCACAGTAACCTTATATGATAGGAATATACTGATTAGAACCAGGGAAAGGGGAATGGGATAAAAGAGAAAAGAGAAAAATCTCTCTCTTGACTGTGATGTCTATTCTGCTGTGTTCTGAAAATCTATGAAAAAAATTGTTGGACCTTGTCCTTTCTGCAGTCACCCCAGAATTTCTAACTTCACCCTCCTCTTTTCTGTGCCCGGTTATGTACACTTTTCCACTGCCAACCTGTGCTAAAGTGCTTGTGCTCTCCTTAAAACATGGAAGAATTGGCTTACACCCAAATGGCTTATTTAATTTACTTGTACATCCCTAGTAAAGTAGTACTACATGCGCCAGGGCCTGTAAATTAAATGCGACAAGTGGGTCTGCATCACTGCTTGTGCCATCCCCTTAAGGAGCCTTTTAAATATTTCTCATGATGCTATTTCAGCCTGTGTGTGCAGTTTTAAATTGCCAGTTCGACCAGACAAGGTAAACCTTTTGCGAGGCCTAAACCTTACTTTTTAATACACATAAGTCCCCGTAGAGTAGTCCCTGAAGAGCCAAGAGGGCAGGGTGCAGTGTATTTAAAACGTTGGACATATATTTTTAAATTTTACATGTTCTGCTAGGAGAAAACTCCTAAATTCGTTTTTTACTACTGCAATGCCTACCTCTCCCATAGGATAAAATTTGGGTTACCTTATTACATTTAATAGGCTGTGACTTCCAATTGGTAGTAGGTAGACAGGTTGAGTTTCGCGTGTGAACAATTATAATTAAAACCCCTCTTTAATGGTAAAGCCAGATTTTTACTCACAATTCTAAAAATACTGCTTTTAGAAAGCAGTCATAATTCTAAAAATGCCACTTTTAGAAAGTTGCCATTTTCTTGCCCTACACATTTGGTGCCTGCAGCCTGATCCAGGATCACATGGCTAGGTACAGTAGGCAGTTGGTCTTAATGTATTTCTCCCAGATAGTGGAAAAAAAGGAAAAAAGGAATATAGGCGTAGGCAGGATGGACCTCTCTGAGTTAACATGGGGAAGGAGGGGTCACCTACCACATTTGCATATCACAAAGGCTATGCCTGAGCACTCTCACAAAGGGTTTGACACTGGTCTTTTGTTAACCCAGACAAGCTTGGGCCAGCACAGGGAGGAAGGGGATGCCTGACACCTCGGGGGTGTGGAAACCTCTAGAACGTTCCTCTACTTCAAAGTGGGCACCAGGCATACATTTTCCCATCTCTTAAGGGTACTTCTGGACCTGTGGAAGTCTGCCAGGAAGAGGAACCGCTGTGCTGCTGAAAAGACTTCCACTCTTCTGCACTGCTGCTCTGAAGGACTGCTGACCTGCTGTGATGACCTGCTGTCCTGTTAACCCTCTTCCCTGAATGAGAAGGACGGGACCTGCACCCTTAAAACAGGACCCCAGAGTGACTTTAAAGACTAGTTGGCTGGCAACCTGATCAGAACCCTCAGGGACAGAATAGGCTTCAAGCAACCTTGAACCCAGCACCTGGCCTGCAACATCTGTGAGTATTTCCTTCCCAAGTGGAGCCATCACAGTCCTGGACCCTTGAAAGTGGGCCTCCTGAAGGTGCTCTGCCAGCCCATCTGTGGACTCAACAAAATCGATGCATCACCTCTGATGCACCGTGCAATCCCGAGCAGAATCAACACATCACCTCAGCTGCATGAAATTTCCCACCACAAGGACTTTCCATCGCCTTTACAGCCTGCAGCCTCATTAGTACCACAGCAGCATGACGCATCCCCGATGCAGGCCCTCCCATCACATGCCCCATTGTCGATGGCCTCCTAGACAATGACACAGGACCTTGCATCGCAGCGACGCAGCGAATTAGCTCCTCGAAACCAACTCTTCACAACTCATCGCCGACCAGGACCTCGCATCGCCTCAACTACTGAATGCGTCCTCGATGAGGGACTCTACAACTCTTCTCAACCAGAATTTAAGGTAGTCTTGTTCAGCGGGCCTAGCTGGCCCGGGCTCTCTCAGGGTAGACCTGAACTTGTGATTTTGTCCCAGTCCTGCACAACCATATATCCACAGTTGGATCTTTTTGGAACTATATTTACTGAAATCTTTAAAAACTAAAGATCTACTGATTGAATTTCTGTTGTTTTCATCTTGATTCAATTATTTAAATGTACTCTATTTTTCTCAATTGCCATGGAATTTTCTATTGTGTTATGTTTTCACATTATTACTGTTTGAAGTGCTGCATAGATATTTTACACATTTCCTCTAAGTTAAGCCTGACTGCTCTGTGCCAAGCTACTAGAGGGTTGAGTACAGGTTAATTTGGGGATGCTTTTGGCTGCAACCTGACAAGGTTTGTGGTTCGTGCTGGAGTAGGGTTTTACCCTTCCCAACCAAAAACTCAGGGGGATAAGTACAACAGAAGTGGCGGAGTGAGGCGTTAGCCGGCATGGCTTAATGCCTCACTCCGCCACTTCAGAAAAGCAAGGCTGCACCATATTTACAACAATATGGTGCAGCTTTGCGTTTCCCCCTTTGCGTTTCCCCCTGCGCTGGCACTACAGTGTAGCGCCATTGCAGGCACCCTTGCACTATAGTGCAAGGGTGTCTGAGTGCTGGGGAAAGATTACTTATGTACTGGAAGGTCCCCCTTCCTGTACATAAACAATCTTGAAATGCCATTATGTCACTTATATGTGTGCTGCTTAATGCAGCACATATAGAAGCCACAAAATGTCATTTTTTTATAGATTGTTTATGTGCAGGAAGGGAGACCTTCCTGTACATAAACAATAAAAGGCTTTTTGCTTTTTCCACATGTGCTGCACAAGGCAGCACACATGGAAAAAGCAAAAGCAAAGAGAAATAAAGCATTTCTCCTTGTTTCACCAACTTAAGACCAGGTTTTCCCTGGTCTTAATTTTGGCGCTACCTCCTATTTACGCTGCCCTTGTAAATAAGGGGCATTGTCAAAATCAATGGGTGTTGCTGTGGAACGCCCACCACAACACCCATTGCCCTCCCATTTCACGCTAAGCTTAGCGTGAAAGAGGGCCTTATTTACAAGGCAGCGTTAAACCACATTAAGTGGCTTAATGCTGCCTTGTAAATAAGATGAAGCCCCTATCGCCACAGAAACATCACAAAAAGTGATGTTCCCGTGGCGATAGGGGCTTGTACATATGCCCCTCAATTTGCAAGAATGCTCTAACACTAGCGCTAACAAAGATACACTGCTACAAATATCTATGCCTCAGTCTCTCTGGGGTATTAGTGGAACTTTCATATTCCTAGGACTGAATCATAAAAAATAACTGTGAAATTGCTATTCCTTGAGTTTTGACATAACCATACTATCTTGTCTTTTTGGAAGCAGAGGCCCTACGTTCCTAAAATATAGTCAGGTTTGTTTCTTTAACTGTAATATAAACAATCATTTATTAGCATTTTATAGTTCCCACTAATACCAATACATCATTTGTCTAAGCTCATACTACTAGCTTAATTAATTTGGGGGCTTTTCATAAATGTAAATTTACATATGAGTAAGCCTACACATGTACATTTTCTCTTGCACTTTGTAGCAACTTTGCTACTTTGGATATATTTATCATTTTTGATTGTTAAGTTACTAGAAAGTATGGGCATACATGAGTCTACCCTATGGATTCAGAGGATGGAGCCTAATTTGCAAATGTAAAGTTACTACTTGTAACTTTTTACATGTAGGTGATGGCAAGCAGAGGCCTTTGCCACTGAGATCTCCATATATTAAGTCTAGGGAAATTTTAAAAATGCTGTACACTTCAAAATAATAAGCGTATTTTTAGGTTATACGATATTGTAAATTAATTGTATATGTGTATATTAAATGTAGAATAAAACTGAAAACATGCTCCTGCACTATTAGCTTTTTTTTTTACTCTGAATTAAATATTTAATTATTTTAAATCAATTACATTATTTTCTTTTTAATTTATTAAAAATAACCACTTAAAATAAAATGTTTATATGAATTTATTATGTAGTAAACATTGTATATGAAGCTAATTAAAATTAATGTAAATATTGGTTAAAAAATAGTTACATTTATTTGAAAAATTAAAGGTCATTACATGATTTTAAAATAATTTGTTTTATTCATATATAATTTTTAAATGCTAATATATTTTCAAAATGCTGCAATAAATTCATTAATTTTAACATTATTTCTTAAGGGATTCTATTTTAAGTCTTTACCTTCATTATTATGTTTTTAATTTATCAAAAATACTGGCCTAACACAAAAGGTTTTTATATATAAAACTAATTAAAATGAATGTAAATATTGGTTTAAAAATAGCTACATTTATTTTAAAATTAAAAGAAAGTTATCGAATGTTTATAAAATAAAGTTTTTTTATTTTTATAGAGTTTTTTAACGTTAAATTTATATGTAGAAATTGGGTTTCTGGTTCACAAAGGTATGCACCCTGTCCAAGCAGGAACCACAATCTTAGTCAGGGTAAGTCAGAAACACACTTTAAATTAACCTGTGCTCACTCTCTAGTAGTTTGTACAGAGCAGTAAGGCTTAACTTAAGAGGCAATGTGTAAAGTATTTGTGCATCAAATCAAACTGTAACACAGTGAAAGCACCACAAAAAGAGTCCACACCAGTTTAGTAATTGGAGAACAATTGTATAATGAAAACAAGACCAAAAAGACAAAAATCCAATCAGTAGAAGTCGAGATATGAATTTTTCAAGATTAAATGAAAAAAATAGCGCATAGAAGCAGTCAGTTCTTAGAGAGTTAATTGGCCGCGCTGGACTGGGACAAACTGAAGAGTTCAGGCTGACCACGATGAAGCACAGGTGGATACAGGACCCACACAGGGACCGCTGAGCAAAAGTACTTTGATCCTGGTTGCAAACAACGAGATGCGTAGGTGTTCCCCGTGCAACTGGGGTGATGATCCGGATATCTCCACGCATTGGCATGATGAGTCGGTTCTGAGAGTGATGAGCTGGATCTGAGGTGCACCGTTTCCGAATGCAATGCGGTGGGTGTTTCCACACTGTAGATGTGACGCGTCGATCTTATCCATGCAGTGGCGGCGATGCGTTGGTCCCTAAGCAGCGGTTCCAGAGTCGATGCGTTAGTTTCAAATGTGATGCGTCGATCTGGTTCCCTCAACAGCAGCGAAGAGTCAGTTCCAATTGGCGCAACAATGTCAATGCAGGGGTTCTGGTAGATGCAGCACTTTACACTCACTTCCAAGGCCCCTAGGACTGGGTTGGTACCACTTGGAAGAGCAGGAGTTGCAGCAAGCAAGGCCCAGGTGCAGTTTGCAGGTAGAAGAAAAGTCTTTGATATCCCAGTTGGGCCTTTGGAGTGGCGGAGACTTCAAACAGATGCCTTTGAAGTTCCCATCCTGCCCAGGATGGTCCATCAGGATATGGATGGTCCATCAGTCATACCTAAGCTCCCTTTGTGTGTGGCTGTCTAGAGGAAATGCACAAAGCCAGCTGTCACCCACACTGGTGTGTATTCAGAGACAGGAAGAAGGCACCAAATGGTTATAGTATGAAAAATGCCAACTTTCTAAAAGTGGCATTTTCAGAATTACAGTTTGAAATCCAACTTCAACATAAGTTGTATATTTAAATTATGATTCCAGAGACACCACGTTTGGGGGTTCTATCTCTTCATATTGGAATTTACACTTATAAAATGTAATAGGGCAATCCCAATTTTATCCTATGTGAAAGATAGGCCTTGCAGTAGTGAAAAACGAATTTAAGAGTTTACTACCAGGACATGTAAAACTGAAAAGTACATGCCCCACTTTTTAAATGCACTGCCCCTGCCAATGGGCTGTCCATGGCCTACCTTAGGGGTGACCTATATGTAATAAAAAGGTAGATTTGGGCCTGGCAAGTAGGTTAACTTGCCAGGTTGACAGAGCAGTTTAAAACTGCAAACATAGGCTCTGCAGTGGCAGGACTGAGACATGTGTAAAGGGCTACTTAGGTGGGTGGCACAATCAGTGCTGGAGGCCTATTAGTATAATTTAATTTACAGGCTCTAAGCACATGTAGTGCACTTTACTTGGGACTTATAGGTAAATTAAATATGCCGATTATGGGTAAGCCAGTTTTGCCATGTTTTAAGAATAGTTTAAGTCAGCAAAAACAGTAAAAACAGGAGGTCTGAAGGCAAAAAGTAAGGGAAACCATGCCAAGGATGCCAGGTCTAACAAGAAAACTTGTATTTAATATATGCAAAAAATGTTGCAAGAGTTCTGTGGCTTCATGAGAAATATTATTGCCACAGCCTTTAAGAAGGTTCCTATGCATTGTTTGTCCTTCAGAAACACAAACACCTGTGAATGAGGAGCCAACATTTTTGAGTGGGCTGCCAGGCTTTCCTTCCCTGGAACAAGGGTAGCACATGTGAAATCAGAGTATTGTATTCTTGCACCCACCTATAGCAGAAAGGAACGTTTGTGCTACAGATCATTAAAGATATGGGTAGCTGGGGACAAGAGGATCGAAAAAAGCAGGAACAAACAGACATACTGACTCAAAGAAGTAAATAAATCATGTCAGAGACAACTGAAAGGTGAGGTCCAGGATATGAAACTGAAGAAACCCCTTCAGTAGAGAGACAAAAATGAAAACCTGTTATTCAATCTGTTTTTAAAGATAAAAGAATAGACCGGACACCAGGACCAATTTCCAGATCTTGATGGTGAGTCAAAATGGAAGTCACGATCACCAGTGATATAAGGCCCTGAGTGGAAGCAGCATATTCAAGCAGATGCACATGGGGTTAAACCCACTAAAACAATAGCATGATCTATGTAGAACGAGATATGAAAGTTGTGAAAAAACTGCCATTGAACTTGAATGATTAAAGTACTGAAAGTCAAACAGATTAAACACGATGGGGCACAATTCAGAAAAACATACCCCCTATTGAAACAGTTCAGAGGAAACCAGGAAATAAACTTGTATCAGAATAACAAGGATCCTGAGGCTCTAAGGCTTCCTAGACTGACAGGCCCTGGCCAAAAACACCCAGACGAAAAAACAAAAGAGTCCTAGAATAACAAACTGATGAAGAAGGGGCATTTTGTGCAACCGGTCCCTGGTAGCTAACAGGTATTGATTAGAGGAGCCATAGATCGAGAACAACATCAGAACTACAAAAACATCTCACAAATACACTATGAAATGACTTCTAGCTTCAAGGAGGAAATGATGGAAAGTCTATTAAAAAAAGAAGGCCTTATATCCCAGAGTCTAGGAGAGCATGCCACCTCCACCACCTGGACCCTAAATTTGAGTACAAAATAGACAGTGTTGGGAAAGGAAAGTCATCTGCAAGGTATACAGGCACGTTCCCTTTCCAATCATATATATCTGGTATGCAGACTATTTTGGCCCTCACATTACAACTAAGGCCCATATTTGAAAAGGCTTTGTGTCAGTTTATGTTACGTTTTTAACACAGACCTGACGGAAAGTCTACTGGTGGGATTTACAATCCAAGCTATCATGATGTAAATCCCAGTCTACAAAGAATTGTAGACCGGGATTAGTGACAAAATCTTGTGGGGCATATTTACAAGCCCCTTGCGCCACTTTTGCGCCGCCGTTGCGTCACTCATGTGACGCAGCGGCGATCTCGCTATGCGCCACGTTGCGCAATATTTACAACGTGACGCATCTAGGGAGATGCGTCACGTTGTACCCCTGCGCCACATGAAACCTCGTCAGGTTTCATGTGGGCGTTCAGCGCAGGGTGGGCGTTCCCTCGCAGGTATGCCTCGTAAAAGTGACGCAGTGAAATCTACAAGATTTCACTGAGTCACTTACGCCCATGCTGCGTCAAAACCCTGCGCCTGCTTGAAGCAGGCATAAGGATTGACGCAGCATGTTAGGCATAGGGCACCCCCGAGCCTTGCTGGAGTCGCGTCGCGCGTGCGACGCGAATCCAGCAAAGCGCCGCCATTCCGTCGGGGGGTGCGACACGCATCTGCCCATCCGTGCGCCACGGCGCGCCGCATTGTAAATGCGGCGCATCGGCGGTGGCGCAAGGGCAAACTTGCGTGACTCATCTTCCCTGGCGCATCCCTGCTGATTTGCAGGGATGCGCCAGGAAACGTAAATATGCCCCACAGTGTCCCTGAGGCGGCGCATCAAGAAGAAATATTTTAATTTCTCCTAATTCTTTCCTCTTTGCATGTATGCTGCATCCCACAACACACATAAAAAGAGGAAAATTCCTTAAAGCACAGTTTTTGTACAAGAAGGGACTCCTTCAGGCACATAAAACTATGCTAACCACAATGCAGACGCCCTTGCCCTATGGCATTGACACGTGAATGCCAATACTATGCCAGTGGAAGAAGATAGAAGAACTTTACCACTTCTTAGTAGATATGGTGTAATTCTGCTCTCTCCTGTTCATGCAATGCAGTGCAGCAACTTTACTTGTTACACTGCGTTGCTTGAACTATTTGTAAATATGGCCCCACATGTAAGCTGAAGCCTAGGCCTGTCCTTGGCCACATGAGGTCAATGAATTGTCCTTTGGCCTGGAGGGACAAATCAAGTATGCCCTCATCATGGATACACGACTATTGTTCATGAACTGTGCATAGCACATAAAGTGGTGGTGTCAGTATATAGTGTTTTCAGAGATTTATAATGTGACCGGAGCTTATTACTTGTGTCACCGAAAGTGTGGCCTCCAGGACCAATTGGGTAGAGTTCATCTGTTATGTGCCAGAACATTTTCAGGCATCCTGTTTGTATGTTGTGTGTGCGTGTATAGCACATGATCAGTAGTAGGACTCTTTGTTTGATTCAGCCTAAATACAGAGTTTACTAGGATCCATTTGGATACCTTGGCTTGGCTAACACCGGATGGAGGATGAGGACAGCTCCTTCAGACAGTGGACATGAATTGCCTGAACTTCTATAGCTGGAAGGTGAAGATCATACTCTGAAGTGGGAAGGATGGAGACAGGGCAATATTTAGAATTCCAGGGGAATTTTTGCTATCAATGGCTTGATGATTAGCCCTTTCTAAATACTGGCATTTGGTTAATGGTAGAGATGAGGAGTGGGATTGCAGTCTCTATTGTGATAATGAAGATGCTTTGTATGGCACATCAGCCTGTTTGGCTATCCCTGATTACTGCTTTAGAGAGGCTGATCACAGCCAGGTGCAGAACCTCACATTTCATTGTACCTTTGTGAAAATTCCCAAAACAAGTATACAAAATTACAGGATATTATGTGAAATGACTTTTTTTGGCATTTTGCACTACTTCTTTATAACAAAATACAGCTGCATGCTAATTTTTGGGGCGAGAATGTATTTTGTGCTTGAAAAGGCATACAAAATTGTGTGTGACACACATTTTCTGTCTTCCTCTGCTCCAGCCATAGGATTTTTACCCGAACATGGTCTCAAGTATATGACATAGCCTTATGGTGTAATCTCAGGCATTTCATGCAACAACCATAATGCAAAGTGCATGAAATTATGCAAGATTACAAAAGTGTAAATTAGACTTTGGCTGGACCTAGGTATAACCTGATTTTCTGACTTTCTGTCGAAGGAGCTAATGGCCTGCCTGAGTTTAGAAACCTCCCTGCATGCTGAGAGAGAAAAGGGAACTGTCTGACGCTACAGTAAACAAGACATTCCAAGCGGAGAAGCCTAGCATTTACCCGGGACAGTGGGACATCCAGATGAAACTGACAACTTGAGAGTGAACTAGGAGTGACCCATGTTGCAGAAGATCACTCAATTTCTGTAACCTGGTTATTGGACAGAACCACTTTATGTAAATGCCTATTTTGGGATGTATGACGATACCACGCATGCATTACATCGCATGCCATTAGATCGCGGTTTTAACAACGCAAGTCGTTACAACGACTTGCGTTGGAGGGCGCTGGACTTAGGAGTAGTTTAATTTACTATTCCAACTCCAGCCTACGTACAGTAGGGAAGGTGTTGGATAGTAATTTACTAATGGCATGCGATGTAATGCATGCGTTCTAAAGGTTGTTTCCCCTATTTTGACCAGTTGGAGCTACATCTGTCAGGTTGAGACATTGGCCCAATCAGGGCTACAACTGCTTATTCCAATTTCATTGAGACTGTATCTGCTGTGTAGATGACATTTGCTCAATCAGGGCTACAATTGTCTGTCCCAGCCTGGTTTAAGGTGCATCTGTCATATCTAAGTACCAACCGGTTAGGATGTGTAATCACATTGGTTGAGCCACAGGGGCTGGCTTCCAACTCCTTTGTGAGACTGTGTTCAGCCCAAGGCTTTATATGGACTTGAGATTGAGTCAGCCCCACACCGGAAAGGGGAATGGGACATAGAAAGAGAGAAGGCGTCTTCAAATTTGAGCTTGTTCATCACGACTGGTTGTTCTCTCTGAAAAAGTTCTCTCCTGTGAAGCTTGTCCGTCTTCTGGTATGGTGGATAGCATCTGTATTGCTTGTTACTGAAATATAAAGACAGTATTTAGTGAAGCCTGCAGTCGCAGAGAGAAGAGAGTCCCCTTCTGCCAGAATAACAGCATGGTAAGTATTGCTATAATAATGCGCAGTGCTTGTGTGCTTTTCCATGTGTACAGTGCAAGCATCTGCTGGTGAGTTGTTCTTCTTTATTTTCTTTTTCAGGTTCTGAAAACAGGAGGCGCTGTGTGAGGCTCTTCAATCATCATAAAGATTCTAGCAAAAGACCGAAGCACCGAGAGAAATCCCATTTCAAAGACTGGGACCGGGACCAGGATCGGAAGGATGCTTCTCTTCAGGCAGGTAGGCAATAACATGCACAAATCACCAGAAAGACATGGCTTTTATAGCCAGCTGTCCCCAAAATGGCTGCCGCTCAGACAGGAGTTGGAAATCTCACAAGAGCATGGTCCCCTGTAGTTTCAAGAATGTTCAGGGATCGTTTAATCACACTATTTCAAAACCCTGCTCCCTGTCTGTCTTCCTGTGATGTGACCCCATTTTCTATGCTCACCTATTGGGCAACCATGACACCATCTACTGTACTGACAGCATTGGCCTCATTGGGACTACAACTGCCTGAATCAGCCCAGTTGGTCCTGCTCTGATGTGTCATTGAGCTTGGGCTGATTAGGGCTACAACTACCTATGCTGTCCTTATCGGGCTGCACCGGTCTTGTGGATGATGTGGCGCAGAGCGGGGCTGCATATGCCATAGTGACTGATATGGCCCAGTTGTGGGCCCAAATCTGCTTTGTAGTTGAACAGAGTTGCAGTAGCTCAGGCAGCATTGATGATCCATGCGCCAGGACTACTAACACATGTAGGTAGATCTGGATGGCTGCATGTACACAGGTGTGGGTACTCATGGCCGTTGCACCAGCCCCTGAGCTGCCCTTGTTTGTTTGGGGGAAGGTATGTGAGGCTGCCAGATGTACTCCGGGTGGAGTCACAAATTAGTGCCTTATCCGCTACACAACCAGGGGTAAGAGGCTTGAAACAAGGTGAATTGACTATTTTTCACTTGTGAGGGAATTCAAGACTGCACCTGTTCCTGATTCATGCTTATGCAATAAATTCTGAGATGGATCACATCAGGGGGTTTAGTACAAGTAGGCTCAGCAAGTGGAGAATGACAAGGGAGAAGTGTCACCAGGGTGACTGGCATTTGTCCTAAGTTGAATTGTGTAGTATTTAGTATAGCAGTTTGATTAAATTACTTTCTTTTCCTAAACTACAAGCACTGGCTCGACATTGAAGTTATTGTGCCTGCTGGTTGATTGCTGAGTTCTAAATTTGGGTGTCTTGCACTACTTTCCTGAGAACTCTGTGACTGCTCATCCTCTCTACACTGAGAGCCAAATGATGAAGCTGTTTTACTTAGGCAAGTTTCCACAACCATAGTAGTATTGGTCCAGGGACACCAATGACAAACAACCTTCACCACCACAGTTGAGGCCAAGTAGACCCATGTCTTCCTTGAGATGCCCCAAACGGGGTCTGACAGATGCTTAGACAACTTAGGTCCAAAATAAGAACTTAATACCTGAAACAAACAGTAAGCCCCCAGAAGTGAGAGAGGGAAGAATGAGCTGGGAGTGTATGCCAAAAAGATGAGTACACAGTAGGCCTGTGTAGTATGCAAGGACAAAACAAGACGACAACCCTACAGAAACTCTTGAGAGCCAATGCATTAAAAAAACAGAACCTGATTTATCCAAGTTTAAAAAATTTGGGGTGAGAACCTAAAAAAGACCTCTTTGACAAAAAGCCATCTCAAGAAGGAACACAATCATCCCTCAACCAGACTTTAAAGTTTGAGGACAGGATGCATAGCACCAGCCAGGTCCATGAGACAACCGTTATGAAAAGTACATCGAAGACATGCACAAAAGATACTCACTGCTGACCATCAGAACGTAGCACTAGAATTAGATCTACCAAAACACTAAGTAAAATAAAATAGTTTATAGATATTGCTGTGTCCAAAGAGTCAGAACAATTTCATAGTGAGGATGCCCCAGACCTGCACCGATGAAAGATCAGGAGCAAGGCTTGGTAGTAGAAGAAGTTGCAGAAGGGCATTAAACTGGACGGATGCTTCACAAACAGTGGCACTGCAAGGAAGTCATTAGAAGAATGCATCGAAGAAGAGCAAACACCACATGGAAATTATAATAACTTGGAGAGGTGGTAAAGGAAGTGGAGGGATGACGCCATGCACATGCATGAAATGCATAGGAGTTTAACATTGCTCCAATTCAGAGATCTCCTTCAGGGTGGGTAAAAAATCCACACAGTAGGTCAATAATAATGACCAACATATGGAAAACAAATCCTCAAGACTAGAGTCCTAAAATAATTTGTGGAAGAAAATGTACATTGAGACAGAAGTCATCAAACCAGTTTAAAATTTTAGAAATCCTGGTACACAAAATCCTGCGAGTCCCTGAGGCAGGCATAACAAGAAGAAATATTTTAATTGCTCCTCATTCTTCACCCTGTGCATGTATGCTGCTTTACACAGCACACATAAAAAGAGGACAATTTCTATTAGCACGGTTTTTGTACAGGAAGGGACCCCTTCAGGCACATAAAACTATGCTGACCACAATGCAGACTCCCTTGCACTATGGCGTAAACATGGACACCAGGAAATATTACACCTCAGATTCAGAAATGGGTTACAGACATCTCAACTGGAAACCTCAACCTGAAGAACCTTCTGAAGTCCCCAAAGTTTAATGTCCTCAACACAAAGAAAACACCAAACCAGAATCCTGATCCATGAAAAACTGAATCTTGGTCCTTGAGGATCTACTGTTTGACAGTAATGGATGGCCTTCTAGATTGCCTTGAAGAATAGAATGAAAGAAGTGTGGGGAATTCAAAACTTGAGCCTGACCACAAGAAGCCTCAATGGGCTTACACTAAATGTATCAATTATACAGGAATTAAGCAGAAGCCCACGGTACTCACTTTCTGGGATGCAAGTAGACGATGCAAAAAAGCACTTGCCTAATAGTGAGGCAGTAGGAAAAAACAAAACAGGTCCAGAAAAAAAGGAGAAGAGTCATACTGAGGAACAGAGATGCATGATTTATTGTTAAGAAAGTAATGTGTCATGTACAAGAGAGCAGCTCTGAACATTTGAAAAAAGTGGTATTTTAGCTTGAACACAAAGGAACAAGACAAGCAGCTCAAACTGACCACAGGACTCCTTCTATAGATCCAATCTCAAGCCCAGTCACCAAATCACCACCCAATGAGGAATCTGCTCACTCTGAGGTACATAGAACATGCTCAAAGTGAGAGAAATTGATCAATGCTTAGTTTGGAGAATAATAAGTGCCAGAACCCAACGTTTTTGCACAGAAGGCCCAGCCGGTTCTATTGAATATTGGTGTGCCAAACTCCAAGGCTACGTCGCCTTGGTTCCACCTTACGCCCTTTAATCCATCAGCAGATACTCCCTTTACCTCACTCTTTCAGGCTCCTGCTTTGTCACTTATTTCTATCTTTCTCTTCTTCTTTCTTTCCTACTTGTGTGTTTTTGACTATCAAGTCTGATGAGGCAAAATAAATGCTGGCTCCGAAAAATGTGTGCTAGTGGCCTCCACCTCCAGCCACTGCCTCGAATTAAGTACTGACTGTGATACCAAGACAGTGAACCGCCATGAGCAACTCCAGCAGAAATAACCTTAAAAGTTATGACTAATTCATCCATCAGCATAGACACCGACACTGTGTGGGATCCTAGCCCCAAACCATCCCAGAGAAAAAAGATGAGCCAGTAACTTGTAACCAGTAGCAAAGTCCCATGAGAGGTAGCCAAGTGGGATAAAACCCACATGAACCTACTGAGAGTGGTGCCTGAGCTCTTATGCTTCAGAAATGTACAGCCTGATTAGGATGTCGGGTGGACCGCCAGCAACAGGCTGTCGGTGGCAGTCTGTCCGACATCCAGGCCATCGGTTTGACCGCTGCATTATGATGCAACTGGTCGGACCACAGATGTCGGGGGAAAGACCGCCACCTCTGAAAGGATCCAAGATCCCACCAGGGGCGGTGGGAATCGTATCTCTACCATGGGGGCCGTGCCTACCCTGGCACCACCGTGGGGATTATGATGTCCCTTTCCGACTGCCTTTTCTTGGCGGTCCGACAACCATGGAAAGACAGCTGGAAAGTGACTTTGTTGGCCCCAAACAGGGGCCCCGTCCCCCCATGGTCACTACATAGTGGCCCTGGGGGCACATGTAGTGCCCCCCCATACATACATGCACCGTGTGCCAGGCACCACTTGGTGCCTGGTACACGATGCAGGGATGTGCACAAAGTGCTTTTTCCACTGCAGCTTGTGCTACGGCCCTTTTCGTGGGCCGCAGCACATGCTGTAGTGGAAAAAAGCACTTTTAATACCACCACCACTGCAGTCTCATCCTAACTGGGCGGGCAGGCGGATCGCCAACAGATTGTTGAGCGGTCTCTTGCCCACTGAGATGGCGGTCAGTGATCCGACCGACCACCATTGTAATGAGGGCCTTAGAATCAGAAGCCTAACCACTAATCAGAAAATATTTCTCCAGGTGCCCTAAAGATGTGCAGAGAAAATAAGGAAAGAGACAGTGCTTTAAAAGAATAGGTACTGTTAGGAACACAGGACCTGCCCTTGTACAACTTGCCCAAGAGAGTACCATCACTCCTCAGAGGTTCGAACCGTCCACAGGGAGTGTTCCTGCACTTTCCCATATCAAAAGGCTACTCCAGAAGAGAATGAGTACCTGTATTCTTAGCTTAAGAATGTCATGTATATATTAAAACACACTTTCACCCCTTGGGACATCATACCACTGAAAAACAGAGGTTTATTGTTATCCAGATATTAGACATTAATTTTAATGATCTTGGAAGGGTGAATGACTGAATGTATCTGCCGGGATTTGAACCTGGTACCATGAGCAACCTGGCCATGGCATTACCTCCACTTATATACATCTCCAGCACTCTCAGTAAAGGGAGATTCAAAAAATTACTCAAGACTGCTCTAAAAAAGGCAGGGTCATGGTGCTCATAATCATAACTCCTGTAAGTGAAATTGGGAGAATCAGCCCTGAATAAGAAAGATCCAGAGGGAGAGACCCCGACAGGTCATGTGCAATAGCTTTCTAACATCAGAGCAGAACGAGAACCTCCTAGAGGTAAAGGAAAACAGAAGAGGAGATACAAATTCAGTCACAAAACAGTGAAACAGTAGCCAGACATAGATGAAAAGGCAGTTCAAGACCATTTTTACTGAAGTCTGTAGCCCCCCTTTTTGTCGCTCTTGTTTACCTCTGTTTTCCTCACTTTAGCCTGTGTCCTGCAACCCTTTTTCCTCTCCAGATTGTTGCCTCCAGCCTTTACAATACCACCCCCAGGCAATCTTAATGTGGGCATCAAGGATAAGGGCAGAAAAGACAAACTTGACCTGCCTATTTGGGGCTGTACCATGGGACCTCACCTCACTTTGCTGAATTTAAGCTTTGGTGTTCAAGACAACCTTCCTCACTTTCAGCTTCTAACACCTTGGAACACACCTGCAGGTAAAAGGAGAACCTTTATTCCTCTGGTCAATCTGCCCTTAACCTGGGTGTGACTGTTTGCAAAATATAAAATGTAGCATAGTACCTGTTGTTTTGTGATTTCAGATAACACTCACTGATCCACTTGTACTCAAATCCTTTTAGCTGTGCGTTCTCTTGATGCACAAAGAAAAACATTTTTTTTTGCAGAAGTCTATGACATCCCCTTCCTTTCTCTCTTTGCAGCTTCTGTTTTCCTCTCTTTATCCTCTGCCGTGAGCCCCCTTTTCCTCTTCCTCTGCATTCTTCTCCTGCCTGATCCCATACTGCCCCACACAGCCACCATTTCCTGGCATTTTCTCGGCCTTCTTTGCTCTGTTTTCCATCTTTGCAGCCTCAGTTTTCCTCTTTGTCCTGCGCCCTGCTCCTCTTTTCACGTCCCTCTGGACACTTACTCAGTCTGATCCTGCGCTGCTCACCTCATATTCCTCCATTTACTGACTCTACTCCCCTTTCTTTACTGCGCTTCCCCTTTTTGCAGTCTCTGTTTTCCTCCATTTCCTCCTCTGCCCATTGCCTCTCCATTCACATGCCCCCTGATGACCACCTGAGTCATCTTATCAGCCCAAAAGCTACAATCAATGTGGCTTGATAGAACCATAGGCCATCATTTTTTGTGAAAAACCACGCATCTGTGCAATCACAAAGCTCAGGATTTTTGTGCAATTTTGCCTGCTATTAACACAACTTTACTGTTGCAAGTCCTTTCTCTCCACCTTTATTTCCCTCTTCCTATCTGTTCCCAAGACACCTGTTGTGGATTAGAAAGCTAACCACATCCCTCCTACAGGTGCACTCATTTGGTGACTGCAGGGCAACCACTTCGATGTGCCTTCAGGTGAGCCTAAGAGGCTGAGGACAGACACATGACCTCATCACCAGCCTTTATGAGCTCTACTTACAAGCTGTCTCAGCCCAGGTGTGGAGGTTAAGGGTGAAGAGGACACGGTTGACATGCCTGTTTTGGCCTGTTTGGTCCTGGTAGTGTCTAGGTCCAGAAATGCTGCCCTTTGTTCCACCTACCACCATTCATCTGGGCACATGCATATCCAAAAGTAAGCTCACAACAATCACATACCTATCACTCACCGCAAACAAAATCAGTCCACCCAACACTTACTCTCCAACCTCTACACAACTCTACAAAACCCTCCTACATACCCTTCTACCCCTACATCTACACAAAGACCCCATCACTCCTAAATAAACCCTGCCTCTATGATAAATTACATTCCACCCCCTCCTTTAGCATCCACACCTCCACAGTTCTTCACATTTAAATGCTAACTACCACATCAAAGCAAAACCAAACACACACACAACATTTTCCAAATACAATTTGCACAACATTAACAACTCCCTTACATCACAAAATACAGACACACCCACTCTTCTCTTCTTGCCAACACAAACAACACACATTCTAAACCAACTCTAACTCACATTTTTGAAGCAGCAACAAAGCCAACCACTCGCTTCACAAAAACACAATAATAGCGCTCACTAACCTGCTTATCAACCATTGCACAATTCAGAACCATTCAACCAAAACCCCTCTTCGTAACCTCCCATCTCCTTGCTATGCCAAACAAGGCTACCTTTCAAAAACATCTTCACCGCCTATCAACCAGCCTTCCAACTGCCCACCCACACAGACTCAAAAAAATGTCTTTAAGCATGTAGGAGGACAATGACACCTCCAAACATCACACTTTCTGTCCTGCTAAGGTTAACACTTTCACCAATAGTACACCTCCTACAACTTCAAAGGACAATACTCAATCTGCTGCAGCACAAAAACACCACCTTCAAAACACATTCTTTAAACTGCCTACTAATAAATGCTTGAACCATTTCCAATAACAGCTATCAAATCTTCGACCTATTGACACAGATCCTGACATATTCTTTTTAATCAACTCATGACTAGGGGAAGACATGGCACCTATAATACATAACGTTGTTCCACCAAACTATCAAACTGGCACACAAAATTGCATAGGCAATACAGGAAGCAGATTAGCCATCACATTTAAAGAAATAACAAATCTCACCAAAGCTAAGGATGTTTCCTTACAAGGTTATGAGAGCCTCCATTTCAGATGCAATCATGCCCCCATGACCTTCTCTTGTAACTTTACAGACCACAACCTAGCAATGGAAAATTCCTAGACACCTTTCTAGGCGCAGTTTCCAACCTTCTTACAATATATTCAAATCTATTTATCCCTGCTGACAAAAATATATGGTCTGACAAACCTATTCTACCGCACCCAAGAATGATCCTCACTGGCCTAGGCACAATCAACATACATCAGCTCATTCCCAAACTGACACACATTGCATGGCACACCTTAGATGTGATTTTTTCCAATCAAAACGAGTCATTTTCCAAAGGATTTCTCCAGTCATGTGGTCAGTTCACCACCTGGTGGCCTTGTTCCAACATAAGACACCACAACTCTCCCTAGCTAAACTCACTTTACCTGCAACTACAAAATGACCTTGGAACTACCTGAATTTTGAGGACCTAGAAACCCAGCTTACCTCCAACATAGATCTGGACACAATAAATTCAGGTCTCAAAAACTCTAAACATGACAAAATAAAACAAACCCATTGAGTGAATGCAGATATAAAAAAAGACAAAACAGCAAATTGCTAAGCTTCAATGCACCAGTCTCAAAACAAACAACCTCAGCACAAATTACACATACACAGACATAACAGAATGTACAACCAAACAATCCAAACAAATTTAAAAAACTACTTTTAAAGCAGAATCCACAATGCAAAATGTGCCAATTTAGATTTTTGTATATGCTCACAGAATTTCATAAATCAAAATGCACAAAAAGAAATCATCCTACTTTTCAAGATTTTTCTGACAAAGTGGCACACCATTATGCAACCAAAACAGAGATGTTGGATAGAGAACCAACCCATTTCTAACAAACACTTTCAGGGGTAGACTGACACAGCCTCTTCACTCGTACCACAAAGAAATATCACCAACAGACTTCCGCCATGACCCCAGTCACAACACTGATCAACAACTGCTTACCAACAGGGGTTTTTCCAGAAGACTTATAAAAGTCAAACAAATTCATGTTAATAAAGAAAACAAACCTGGACCCTCAAGACCCCAGTAACTGTACTCCTATAGCGAAAGGACCATTCCTGAGCAATCTTTTACAAACAACAGCCTTCGCCCAGATCTCACAATTCATTGATGATAATTACCTGCTTTCTGACTTTCTCCACGAACAGACACTGAATCTGCCCTAAAAGCCAAATGAGACAACCTTGAACACACAGTAGACCAGAATGGGGTTCATATTCTACTTCTCTTGGATCTTTCAGCTGACTTCGATACAGTCAATCATGACACACTAATCTAAAGAATCAACGAAGCAGGCATAGAGGGTAAAGTTCTCTTTTGGATGACTTCATACCTACAAAATACAACAAATGTCATCCATATTCCTCCTTTCACATCCAATCCTGAAAGCCAAAAAGCAGGAATCTTTCCAGACTCTATCATCTCACCCATGCTTTTCAACATCTACAAGAAATCATTACTGGGAATGATCAATGATTTTCAGTTCACCTGCCATAATTACGCAGAGGATATGCAGATTATTCTTAAACTGGAAAGCCCAGGAACATTGAAAACTCTAAAATAGTCAGTTGTCTCTGGGCCATTGATCAGTGGATGACATGGAGCCACCTCAATTTAAGGTATCCAAACCTGAAATACCCACTTGTAGTGACTGAATGACTTATTACCCCTTTGTGCCGGGCCTGACTATCTGGCACAACCACCAAAAATATTCAAGAAGGTATGAAACCTCAGAAACTTTGGGATTACCATAGACTGTAGGCTGTCAGTGAATAAGGTAGCCAGATCAAACTTTCGCACAAGGAAAACCCTGCAAAGCATCTTCCTGCACCTAGGATTACCACACAGAGTCCAAGCAAAAGTCTCTTCTGTCCTATCAAAATGTCATTATGCTAATGACCTATATCAAAATTGACCTCTATCAACTATGAGAAGATTACAGAAAATTCATAAATCTGCTGCCAGACTACTCCTAAATGTAAAGCCACAAGAGCATACCTCTCCGACCATGAGGGAACTGCATTGGTTACCAGTCATCAGAACATCCACCTTCAAACTGCTTTGTATCACCCACAAAACAATGTATGGCAAAGGATCAGTTTTCATCAGGAAGAAAATCACTAAAAACCCAAAACAAAAATCCACTCTAGACTGGCACCCTGTCTCACAATCGCGGCATACAATAAAAACATGGATGGAATACATTTATCTGGTCAAGCAGCCAAACTATGGAATTCATTACCCACAAACAAAAGATCCACTGACAACTATCAGACTTTGAGAAGATTAGTCAAGAGTTGGCTCTTCACTACATGACCATGATAGTCACAACACAACAACGTACAGCAAAAATATGTACAAGACATCAAAAACTATAAAATTAAAAATTAAAAAATAAAATGATAAAGAAATAATTAAATGAAAAAATAAAAATATGATATCTACAAACACGCACACACGCACACACACACACATACATGCACACACACACACATATCCACAAAAAAAACCAAAGGTTAAAGTATCGTTATAGTTAGGTGAAATGTTCAGTAACAACTCTAAAAACTATGGAAATTCTCCAGTTATAGTCATAGTTAGCACAAGTAGCTATAATATGTGCCCTAAGGTATCTATAACTCGCACCCCGCCATACAGTTTTCTCATCAATGATTTCATTGAAATGTTGCAGTGATAATATAAATGATGTCATAGGAAATGTCATGAGTGATGTAAAATGTGGGGTAATTAGAAGTGCATGGTGAATGCATAAGTTATAGCTACCTTAGGGCACAAGTTATAGTTACTTGAGATAACTATAACTATATCTGGTGAATTTCTGTGGTTTATAGAGATTGAAACATTATATTCAATTCAACAAAGCTTTATTTGATTTCTTTCAAGATAATCATAAAAGCATGTGATATCACACATCATTATAATCAATACAACTTTAAGAACATTTTTAAAAAATACAATAAAAAATTTGAGCTAATAAAACCCTCTTGTGGCTGTCTATGTACACAAACGAGAAGTTACATATAGTAAAAATTCCTAATAATTTTTTTTTTCTACATTTGATTACATTTTTTAAAAAACGGATAGTGTCCTTGTAAAATGTTCATTCTCTAAAAACTGCAGGGCTATAAATGCGGGGTCGCATTGTCTATGGCCGAGTAACTTTAAGATTGGTAAAACCCACCTTTTTCTTTGTACAGAATAACATTTACAAAATCAAACAACATGCAGAGTTGATTTTTTAGAGTGACATCATCACATTTGCACCTGCACATATCTCTGGACCAATCGTTCATAATAGGGAAGCTTGTTAATCTGTGAATGATCCCTAGTCTAAATCTTGTCAGTAAGAATCTATCATATCCATCGTGCGTGTTTTTGAGATATGGCTGGATAGTATAGGTGGTATAGGTGGTTAGAATCATTTGATTCGCCAGTACAGTTGGCTTCACTATTTTTGCAGAAAGTCTAATTGTGTCCAATAACGTCAAACAGCTTCCTTTAAGATCTTTTCTTGTGACAGAAATCATGGTATTGGGGTCATTGTAATATTCAGGATGCCCAAGGTCGTTCATAAAATGTAGTTTTTGTTGTCGTCCAAATACTATGCCATAGTAAAACGGGTTCTATTTTTATAAGGTCAGATATATGTGGCATCCCTAGATCAGAATGGCATATGTAAGAAGATGTACTACTTGGGAATGCCAACAGAAATTTAAGAAAGGCATTCTCGACTAGTTGTAGTGGCTTTGAATCTGCATAGCCCCTGACGCATGCACCGTACAGAGCAGTAGAGGAACATTTTGCCTAGTAGATGTGTATTAACTCTATAGGAGGCAGTCTACCCAGCTTTCTAGCGAAATTGTCTAGAGCGACAGTGGCTTTCATAAACATTAATTTCCTAGCTTGGACCGCCTGGACCATGTCCCCTTCCGATCAAAAAGAATACCTAAATAGGAAAATCTTTTTGTAAATTCAACCTTTTTGATGTCAATGTAAATGTCTCTACATTTTGTACTACCTCCCCCGCATTTCATGATAAAGGTTTTTAAGGTGTTCACTCTGAGACCCAAATTATACATAAACGTGGAAAAACTGGTCACTACTCTTTGAAGCCCCAGTTGCGTAGGTTACATCAATACAGCATTGTCTGCATACAATAGGGCAGGTATGGGACGTTTATCAATTTGCGGCCGGTCCTGACACTGATTCGCCAGGGCTTGACCTAGATCATTGATATAAAGAGTGAATAAAAAGGGAGCCAACACACAACCTTGTCTTACCACTCTCTGTATATTAAACTTGGCTGTGCACTCCCCACTAGTCCCGTACCGCACCCTTGCCTTTGCGTCGCTATATAGTTGCCTTATAAAATGTATAAGTGAAGTTTCCACGCCCAAGCCCTCCAAGATCTTCCATAGCTTGCCATGCATGACACAGTCAAAGGCTGCCGTAAGGTCTACAAACGCTAGGTATAGCCTGCCCTGTTTGCCCAAAGTATACTTCCCCAGAAGGATATTTAGGTTTAGACTCTGCTCGACTGTACCTAGGCCCTGACGGAAGCCAAATTGTAAATCTGAAATTATACTATTATCTTCGGCCCAATCCTGTAGTCTGTTGAGTATGATACGCCCCACTACCTTAACCAGGGAATCTAGCAATGATATAGGACGATAGCATGCGGGGTTCTGGCAGTCAACTTTTTTAAAATTCGGGACCAGTATTGATTCGGACCAGGTTGTTATAAAATGAGATGAGCAGCATGCTGTTATTGCCTGAGATAAAAGCGGGCCCCATAGCGGCAGATTATGTTTATAAAGATCTACGGGGACTCCGTCAGTCCCAGGGGCTTTCCCACCCATACTTGCCATAAAAGCGCAGTTGACCTCTTCAAGTGTAAACTGGAGATCTATAGGACAGTTAACACATGGGAGTATTGTGTCTTGAGGCTGTTGGTTTCCCATAGATTTCTCATGCATGGTACAGTTATACATGTTAGAGCAATGTTCCACCCATTGGTCTTCTGCAATTGCTATCTCGATGGTCGGTATGTCTCGAGCAGCCAAAAAAGGGGCATTAACTGCCTTCCAAAAGGCTGTATTGTCCTTAGTTGATGTGGCTTCATGCAAAGCTGACCATGCTTCTTCTCTCAACGTGCCTTTGCGCTCTTTAAGTGTGCGTTTATATTCCCCCCTGGCTATTCGGATATCATGGCTATTTCTGGTTGGCTTGTGTAAAGCATGTTTCAATTTAGAATATGCTTTGGTACATTTAGCATTAAACCAGCCTTGATTCCTAGTACACAAGTTATTATTCTCCACAAATAAGGCGTTTTTTATATCCGGTTATCTGTGAGAAGAATTTTAACATATCGGCATTGGGGTTGTCTCGTCAAGGCAAGCTAGGAGGGCGGGTAAACAATTGGTCACTACTTTCTTTGTGAATTCCATCAAACCACCATGGTCCAACGTAAAGAGTAGCCATTTATTTTGCTCAGAGCTATGTTCTGAACAGTATGGGCCGATTTACCCTTAGTGTTTAACACCTTATTTGATAATATAAGAGATACGCTTAATGGAAAATGGTCACTCAGGGCATTTTTGTGGGTGGTAAAAGACTTAAGTTTAGTTAAATGTCTGTTTGCATTAATATATAGTCAATGGTCGAGTAGGTTCCTCTCCCATTAAATGTTAAACATTCTATTTTTACTGAACATTTCACCTACATATAACGTTACCTTAATATTTGTTGTTCAGTGAATTTCTAGATTATTTTGTTTTTTACATAAAGGAATATTTTATCACCATATGTAAATCCAACCACCCGCATGCAGCCAAACGCATGCTGCACACAGCCTTTTGCCGTTCACAGTGGGCAGTTGGCCCCAGTGGCTAACCCATCCAAATGCTGCCAACCCCACACTGCTTAGGGCCTTTGGTTATGCGTGGTGGGGGTTGGCCATAGGGCTTGGACGGAGGCCAGGCCCTGCAGCCAACCCCACATGCAGCCAAAACCACACTGTTTACAGCCTTTGGCCATGCATGGTGGGGCTTGGCCTGCATCCAGGCCCTGCAGCCAACCCCTCCACAGTCATCCAACTCCACACTGCACATGGCCTTCGGCAGTCTGCAGCAGGAGGTTGAACCATTGGCATGCATTGTAGGATTGGTCTTTGGGCACCAGGGACCCTATCCCACAGGGCAAAATACAATTTAACAGGGGAGGCATGTGTGGCCACCTCCGCAATGCCTCTTCCAGGGCCCTATGTTTTCAAAGGGGAGGGGGGCCATAGGGTCCCATCATCGAGCCTCGTAAAGAAATGAGGACTGGATCCCCTAGTGCTTTTATTTTTTTAAAGAGTAGAGGGTCTGCGCAGCTCCCCCTCACTAAGCTGTTTCCGGCTATGTGGACTCCATTCCCCAGGGCATGCATTAATTAAAGGTATGTGCCCTGGCACCCATAAAGGCACCCACCATACACTCTTTGTGAGTCACGGGAGGAGCCCTAGGGCCCCCTTGGCCTCAAGCTGGCTCCCTGCATGGTGCAGGATCTGGCATTGATCCCACCTGGAGAGACCAGCTATGTATGCTGCTCCCTCTATGTGGGAGCAATACCTTGATCTGTTTCCCTCAACAATGTGGGCAGGAAAGCAAATCAAACGTCTGCTCCTGTTTGGTGGGAGTTTTAAAAATGCCCCCACCAGGTGGGAGCAAACACAAGTTTCCCTGCCAGTGCATGCAGGGAAACCGCTGTGTCCCAGGAGTGTACTTCCGAGGACACAGCAAGTGAGCCAGCCCTGGGAGATGGGGTCCCCAGGGCCAATTATGGCTCATGGAAGGAGGCAGCATGCCCCCTTCCTTTTTTTTACAAAGAGCAGCCCTGGGGCATGGGGTCCTTATGACCTTTTAAAGGCTCAGGGAGAGGGGCTCCGCACAATCCCCCTGCCCTTAAAAAACACAGTGGGCCCAGGGAGATGGGGTCGCTGCAGCCAAAAGAGGCCTGGTGAGGAGGGCCCCTTACATATTACTTTTGGCCCCAAGTGACAGGGTCCTCAGGAACGAAAACGGCCTGGGGAGGGGGGCCATGCACTCCCTCTACAAAATAATAAAAATCCGTTGCACCCCCAAACCCTGGTCTACTTGCAGCAAACTTTAAAAAAATATGTTTTTGGCCCCAGGCGGGATCCCTACCCTGCCCTCTTATGTCTTTTTTAACACTTTTTTAGGACTCAGTTCTGAATCCCGAGTCCTAAGATGGATGCTACCACTTCCTGGTTGAGATGGTGGCAGCCAATCATATTCTCAGTGGCATGATATATACAAATGCTTTACCCTTAATTTATCCAAAACTACCGAATGTATTTACACTGAATCACAAAAAGCACTTTTTCTGGACGAAGATCTAGCTTTCTGCCAAAATTGGCGTTAATCCTTCCTGCACTTTTGGGCTGTAGTTGTGTCTAAAGTTCATGTGGTAAAATGAATGGGGAAAATGTGTTCGGGGCTCCCCCATTCTTCCTGGCCCCAGCTGGATGGATCACCCCCAAAATGTTCCAGGAAGCTAAGGTGATTTATTTTTTTGTGGAAAGTTTTGTGAAGATTCATCAAACAGCTGGGAAGATATAAGCAATCCAAAAAATGCATTTCCTATGGAAACACGATCCTACTATCGCCACTGGGTAATATATATATTAGGCTCTTGTAAATCAAAGGAGGGGGGTGCGCAGCCTCCCTCCTGCAGCCAATAATGTCCCTGGGGACTGCCAACCCCCTCCCAGTGCAGGCGCCTGCTATGTTCTGGGGTGCTCACCCCGGGACATAGCTGTGACAGCTCCTGCCAAGCTAAAGCAATCATCCCTGTTCCAGCGGGCAGCAGCTGTCAAAGTGCTCCCACCCGCTGAAAGCTGAGGTTTCATCTCTTTCCCTGCCCAGATATGCGGGTAGGGGCAGAGATTAAACAGATTGCTCCAGCACGGAGGGAGCTGCCTTTCCAACATCTCCCTTGATGCAGCAGCAATGCGGGCTCCTGCAGGAGGCGGAGAGCTGGCTGAGACCGTGGGTGCCTTGAGGCTCCAACCGCTATCCTGAGGGAAAAAGAAAAAGGCAAAATAAAGCTCAGAAACTGGCAGAAAGAGGCAAGATAAAGGTGAAAAACGAGCAGAAAGAGGCAGAATAAAGGTCAGCAACGAGCAGAAAGAAGGATGATAAAGGTGAGACACGAGCCGGAAGGGGAATAAAGGTTAGCAACGAGCAGAAAGAGGCAGAATAAAGGTCAGCAACAAGCAGAAAAAGGCAAAATAAAGGAGAGAAATGAGCAGAAAGAGGCAGAATAAAGGTTGAAACGAGCAGAAAGTGGCAGAATTTAGTTCAGAAACCAGCAGAAAGAGGCAGAAGAAAGGTCAAAAGGGAGAAGAAAGAGGCAGAATAAAGGTGAGAAACTAGCAAAAAGAGGCAAAATTAAGTTCAGCCATGGACAGAAAGAGGCAAAATAAAGGTCAGAAATTAGCAGAAAGAGGCAAAATAAAGGTCAGCAATGAGCAGAAAGAGGTTGAGTAAAGGTCAGAAATTAGTGGAGAGTGGCAAAATAGAGGTCAGGATGGAACCAGAAGCAAGAGGCAAAATAAAGGTGAGAAATGAGCAGAAAGGGGCAAAATAAAGGTCAAAAACAATCAGACACTGGCAAAACTGAGGGTAGAAAAATGAGCTGGAAAGGCAAAACAGAGGTAGAAAGACGAGCAGGAAAGGCATAAGAGAGGCTGGAAAAACCAGCAGAAAAGGCAAAATAGAGCAGAAAGGGGAAAACAGAGAGCACTCAGACACTCACACACCCACTCACAGACCCACTCAGAAACTCTCACACCGACTCACAGACCCACTCAGAAACTCAAACACCCACTCACAGACTTACTAAGACACTCATGCACTCACTCACACACTCACTGTCAAAGGTTAGTGACTACATTTAGTAAATACAATTTTTAAAAAAACCTTAGAAATTCACTTAAATAAACAAAGGGTACACAGGGATGTTGTAGTTAGGAAACAACATAAAAAAACCTTAGAACTTCACTGAAAAAACAAAGGTTACGAAATGTTATAGTTAGGAAATAGAATTTAAAAAACAAGAAATTCACTGAAAAAACTAAAGGTTACAGGTACGTTACAGTTAGGCTCAGATTTCACTCGTACAGCTCAGCAAAAAGCACCAGCACTGTGGGCGTCATATTTAATCAAAAGTTATAGTTCATTGCTGCAAGGAAGATGATGAGTTTCGGCTGAACCTTAGTCTTTCTCAAGGTGGTCACCACATTCTTTGTTCAGTATTTTTAAAACATCAAAATAGTGTCATTTGGGGTGCGATTGCATCATCAGAATACATCATATCAAACCTATTGGAAGTACCACAGCCATCTTATAATATGGTATTTAAAATCTTATCACATTAGATAATAGACATTTCAATCCATTTCATACGAGATCATACATTATTTTCCTTCCTGTCCATAAAAATATACTTCCACAGTGGCAAAATTAATTATATCAGTCTATTTTGTATAATATTAATGAAAGAATATGACACATTCCAAACATCAATACGTTCCAGTGTCGGTCGTGACCATGGCACTTTGAATTACAGCCCAAGTGAGGACCTCTTCTGACAAGAGATATTGGAAATATTTACATAAACTGTTCTTTCTCTCATATCTATCAAATTGTTTCTATAACATTTTCTTTATTGTAAAACCCTAGTGGGTAAATTCAAAAGTCCACTTAATCTTTAACAATCCAAATAATTTACTCCAATATTCCCCAAAGTTTTCACATTCTAGAGTCAGAACTGATATACACATGATATGCAAATTTGTCATATCTCCTTCACATGGTTGTAATTTCACCCTATATAAAAAATAAAAAATAAAATAGTACACAAATTACTTGATTAATTACTTACTTGATCATGCAATAAATGTTTAAAATGATTTCCCAAAAACTTCATCCTCCTCAGCTCCTTCCTAGTATTTTTGGGGCAATCCATCAAGGTGGGGGAGGGAGGGCGAGAAAAGGGGGTTTCAAAATGCAATTTCCCCATGCAATTTCCATGGGGAATTTTGAACAACACTACAGCCAAAACGGCTGAACGGCTGTACCAAATTTGGCAAAAAGCTAGATTTTTACTCAGAAGGCACGCTATTTGTGATTTGATATCATTCCCTACAGTAGTTTCTGAGAAAATAGGGTTCAGAATTTGAAATTATCTGGACCGTTGGGCCGAAATTAAAAAATTCAAGCCTTCTGGCTGAGGAAACGAGAACTCAAATGTTGCAGCGGCCATTACAGGAGATGGGTACTTGGTTCCCTCTCCTGAAAATATTTGAATAAAGTAAATGAAGGGGCATGGTAGGGATACCCATACCAGTATCCCATGCCTGGGGCTCCCAGAGGGACCCAAGGGGACACATCTCAATAAAAATTCAGTTTTGCTGAAGTCCCACAGGACTGACGAAAAAAATGTGAAAAATAAATCGAGGACGCTGAGTCTGTTTATATTTCCTCGCCCCCCTGGCATGCCCAGTGTTGTCATCAATAATGTCACTTCAGACATTGCAGTCATGTTATCAATGATATCATATAACATTTCATGAGGGATGTTATATGTAAGGTCATAAGCAGTGCATGGCGAGGGCGCAAGTTATAGTTGCTTTAGGGTCACCCCCCCCAAGCAGTAAATGGCAATTAACATCGTACTTTACATTTTTTTTAAACTAGAAATTCACAGAAATAAACAACAGTTAAAGTGACGTTATAGTTAGGATTGATAATAATATCTTACTTTGCATTATAAAAAAAATCAGAAATTCACTGGAAAAATACAAAGGCTAAAGTAACGTTATAATTAGGTGAAAATGTCAGTTAAAACATACCTTTTTATACTAACAAAACCACTGAATTTGACCAGTTATAGTTATCTCATGTAACTGTAACTCTAGGCCTAATGTTACTATAACTAGCACCCAGGCAACTAATTTAGCAATGCTGTTTTGCATTTAGTGCTAATTTGGATCCGACCTCGCATTTTGCACTCAGAAAATAGCGCTAAATGCAAGGAGTAAGTTGGGGGGAAATTGTGCTGCTATTAGTGTTCTGTTACTTTTAATGATATTTCGTAGCACAAATTGCATCCTTGAGTGCATTTTGAACACAAGGGACATTTTTGCACTAAGAAATAGCGTTAAATGCTGAATTACCCAGACATGTCCCATGGCCAAAGACTTCTGCACTATGGTCTGCACAACCCTAACGACCGTCACAGGACACAGAGTACTGTGCACATGAAAGGCCTGTATGTTGGAGTTACACAAGTGCAGGAAACATAGAGTGGCAACAACACGCTTCCTTGACCTTGCTCTACTACTAGTGAAACGCACCATCACTATGATTAGGAAGACAATAATGATACCAGGTGGGACCCAGTGGCATAACGCAGAGAGCCATTCGACTGAGTTGGAATCAGTGGTCTTACACCTGGAGGAGGCTCAAGGACCCTGCAAATAGCCCATCGCAACTCTTTGGGACGACATGCTCCATACATTCAAAGTCAATATCATAGATAAAGCAAGACCACCTCGCGTGACCACTCCACACTAAACACTTCTGACCATGCCAACTTAGTGCAATGTAGATGGTCCATCATCAGAGTACTCCCCCTATGAATACACAATAACTCTAGCCCTGGACTCATTTGCCAGTGGCACCCTTAGCCCTAATCACCACCCGCATTGTGAACAGATTACTGACCCACAGATTAGGCTAGTTCTTTTGTTCTAATGTTATAGTTACTGTGTGCGACACAGCTTTGCTATCCTATATGTTCTAATTAACATATTGATGACTTTATGTACCATTGTGTAAAATTCCTGTATGCTGAAACCAATACAAAATATTTTAAAATATTAAAAAATGAATGTTGAATTACTCTTCTTCAGCAATTATGCCGAATCTCGCATCATTTTATGGTAGCTCTACATAGTTACGCTACAGCAAATTACGCAAGTTATGCCAACCCCTAGTCACAAACCCGCATCTAGGCAGGGGCCAAACAGCCATGTTTAAAAATTTGTATAGCTCGGTGCCCAGTACAAGACCAGAGAGAAGTCAAATTATCAAAGGTCGGCCCTCTGATGACGGCACGACTGGAACTCAGTCACAGGAAAGACATAAAGAAAGGAGTTGTGATTGGTTCCCTCTGGATTTATAGTGACTGGAGGAGGGGAGGCAGAGACTCCTCACTGTGAGGTTCCAGGATAGTTTTATTGCTTTAGGTGAGCAGCAGGTACCTGCCTGGAAGATGCACACACCTTATTTTAGTAAGGTCTGGGTGAAGGAAGTGTCTGAGGAGGTAATACAGATATATCAACTTTTTAAATCAGAGACATATATACGCGTGGATCTTGCATGATTTCAAATTAACTGTAGCAATTACTTTGTAGGTACTACATGAAAAGAAAACACCTTTTGTTAATATTCATTGCAGCAATGCCACTGGAAATATGTTTGGTTTGCCGATTTGGGAAAAATAGAAGCGATTCTAAAGAACGATTGTCTATTTATAGAACAAAACCCATGTGGGGAAAAAAAGAGAAACACATTTCAGACTTAAATATTACCTAGATTTAGCTGCAGGATACGGCAGAATAGAGAGCTCGGTATTTTGAAACAGCTGGAGTGCGTGTGTTTGCAAATGTTTTAAGGAATAACGTCAACAATAAGCATAAAGTTGTACATTAAACTGACAAGAAAATCGCTTTTTATAACTTAGAGGACGCGTAGAGAATTAAGTTATATAAATCCCTCAACTCATGTCTTTTTTAATACAACAAAATATGCGATTCTTGTTCAATTGCAATAGTATATCTTCAAGATGTGCTTACTCTCGTGCATTTATGTTCCAAGATGCTCTATAATTTGTTCTCCATAGTTCAAGCATGGGCCATTTCTAGCCACAAATGCGCTCTGACAGTTTCATCTCGGGCGCAGGCTAGTTAGGCTGTGTGATGCCTGTTCTTTATCTCACACAGATATGTATAACAGGCCTGTGTATGTAGTAAAATAAAAGGTGCTCCAAATGTACCCAGTATTTTTGCTGATAATTGAGCTCGTGTTCTCTTCACAAAATAAGGCATTGCTTGTTTTGAGAACTCCGAATTCAAAAAATATGGTGGTTTTAATTTCCACTTTGTAGAGCAATGAAACTAAACAGAAAAGAAGTTATATTTCATATTAGGATTTTTAGCCATTTCAAACAGTTTTTACCTTTGTACGGGGACATTTTTGGTTTCGACAGACTCTTTACAATTAGCACTAGTTAAATTGGGGCATATGTTCTCAACCTTGAAATTTAGTGATAATCAAAAACTTGTCCAATTCCAAATTCACTTTAAAACATTTTGGCATGGCTGAACTGACATTTAGGAGATAAGTAAACATTTTGCTAAGAAAAACGTAAATGAAAGTAGGTTAAACCCTAAATATTGGTGGCCTGAGAACTAGGAATGCATAAGTTGTCAGTGCTGCCTAATTAACTCATACCAAGCAGACGGGTTTGTCAAGGACAAGCAAGGCACACTCACCTCATCTCTCGCTCTTGCCACTGCTTTGACAGGTAAGTGACAGCCATCATCCCACCTGCTTGTAGGAGGCAGGAGCCCAACAGAGAAGGCATGGGTTGTGAACGCTGGTGCCGGCAGAGGAGAAGATGGAGCGAGAAGTAGATAAATAGGAAGACACAGAGAGTGTAGCAAACAAAAAGACAAAAACAGGAATGCTGGAACGGATGAAATGCGATGCAGCAAAAGAGGAAGTTATATTGATTATTTTTAAAAAAGGGGAGCAAGTGACAGAATATTAATGTAGATGAGCTATCGCTGAAAAATAAAATAATAATTTGACACTGCCTGCCAGATCAGTTGAGAAATGTCTCACCGGCCATGCAGTCTGAATCCACCATTATCCTTTAAAGCAGATGTATTACTCCAATTAGGCCACTGTGGGATACAGGCGCTGGTGCACAGACAGGAAGTGTGAGGATCTGGCATCAGCTGGCAATGGGACAGGTTGAGGCTCGTGTGATGAGAGACACTGTCACTAGAAGGGCATTGATTTTGAGGGCGAGATGCTGCTGTTTAGTGAGAGAAGTTGACACTTGTGTTGTGTCATAAACGTGCTCGGCCTCAAATAAATCTCTACATCAAAATACATTTTCGCAGAATAACCTCAGCTACCACATTTTGTCTCATGAGGCCCTCCAATGGACCCTGTTCTGTTCTGAAAGGGACTAGAATATTTAGGGGCTGAACTATTATCATATGAGGACCTGGAATAAGATAATAGTTAGCATTTATTCATTACCAAATGGATTTGCTTAGGCAGAATCTGTTTAGGTTAGTGCATTTGGAAACATATAAAATGACCATAACAAATAAATGAGACAGAATCAGCTAAATAGTTATCTCAGTTGGTATCTTTATCGCATTTAAAGAAATTTTCATGGCAAATTATATTATGACGTATAAAGATTCATTAAGCATTAATAAAGCTGTGAGAATCAAGTTTGAAAGGAATTTTCTTCCTCAGCCGAGAGAGATTGTGTTATGAGAAATGTGTTCTTTAAAGCATATAACCCTCATACAAACCCTATAGAGGTAAGTTCAGAATTCGCCAAATGACCAGTTCTAGTTCATGAACAGGTTTATCTGCCCCTGTCCATACTGCAGCGTCAATGCCACAGCTGTTGTTGGAAACCTTCCACCCGGAAAGGTTCCACTTAAGCAAGCATACCAGCCGGCAGCAAATGCAGTAATATGTCTCAGTTCGCGTTAGTTTCTGGAAGTCCAAATCATTAGTCTCTGTACCACAAGGTGTGCCGAGAAGTTGGGCAAGATAGGGGCCGTCCCTTTCCACAATTTAGGCAATTATACTCCATTGATTTATGGTTACACCCCTTGACATCACAGAATTTTGTCAGACCAGTGTGTCTCATTGGTCAGTTTCGATAGGATGACATGATGTAGTAGGTAAAGTATACAAATCCGGAAGATTAGGTAATCCATTACTTTGATTTTCCATAAGACCACTGATTTTTATTCATACGATTGGTTAAGACATCTAGGAAGTAGGCGAGTCCATGCTCTCATCCTTTGTCAAACCTTTTCCAAGCATGTACTCTAGGAAGTAACAAATTTGTTGCAAGTCCGGTCAAGTAAGCTACAAGCGTGAAAGGAATTATTGAGATTTAGAGCACAAGTAGAAACTTTACGAAAAGTGCTCATAGGCTTCAGACTATTCAATTCATTAGTTTGCGCTAGGAAAGAAAAGAAGTTTGAGGCCTATCTGAAACGCAGCTTTTGCACGCGGAGGGGCAGATTTACAAGCCCCTTGCGCCACTTTTGCATCACTTTTAACATGGAAAAAGTGACGCAAAAGTGGCGCAAGGGGCTTGTAAATCTGCCCCTGAGTTTGTGCTAAAATATGAATTTCACGTTATTGAATACAACCCATTAGTTCTACATTTAGGTCAAATAATAATTGCATCTACAGTATGTAAGTATGAAATACCCATTAAAAAAATGATAACTCCTCATAGTCAATTCCCATACTGATTTTATCAATACTCTTCTCATGTTACAGGCTTATTGCACCATTCAGTATTCGGAAGCATAGCTAAAGTAAAGCTTTACGAACCACAAATTATTATAGGAATTGTTTTTCTCATCAATATCAGTGCTCATATTACACGTTCTAATGTTAATGTCCATTTTCTTAATACCTAAAACGACTTTATTCATACACGTATAAGGAATTTCTATGTTATCCTTTGTCTTTTATTGTTCATTGATGCATGTAGGAAACATATACCAATCACTTTTTAAACTTCTCATTAGTTCATCTGTGGTTATGTGTCATCCCAAATCTACGTCTAACATTCTGCCTGCTTTTAAGATGCAGTATCTAAATCAAACTTAATTTCGTGCATGTTCCTAAAGCATGATAACTCGACTCACATTTGTCATATCCGTGAGTTATTGTCACAAATCATTTTTCTAGGGTGAATTCATAGAGATCAGATGAACGATAATATCCAGGCTCTATCAATTCTCCCTTTGATGGTGAATCGAGCCATCACACTCTTATCTTTATCTTTATCTGATGTCACATTCATAATGCAGATGTCTTCATTAGTTTCAGTCTAGTTTGTTCTAATGCATTTAATGCATCATAGTATCCACACTGTCTATCTTCTAGTTAAATTTCTGCTTGTTTTCTTTTTATCCCTCTCTTTCCTTTCTCAAATTTTGTGGGTCTACAATACCTCTAAATCATTATTATTATTTGTAAGCCAATAGCAATTGCTAATAAAGGTGTCAATATTTTCCCCAGCAGCCTACTTCCCAAGGTTGCAAACCATTTTCCCACTGATGTAAATCCTTTTCCATGCACCATCAGCTTTCAATTCAGTCAAATCTTTTCCCAATTTAGTAATAATGCTGATATATCCCTGCAAATCCTTACTTTTGTCACGGATATAAGTGCAGCACTGTTGGACTTTTAGCATGCAACAGACTTTGCCCTTTTTTGTGAGTAGAACATCTAATGCAAATCTGTTTTGTAAAACCATAGATCTGATAGCAACCATTTCAGTATCTATAACAAGGAAACCTCCCGCTGTATCGGTTGATAAACAATCAACTACAGTAGAGAGCTTTCGAAATTGTGAGAAAGTTAGTATCACCCCAACCAATGGTATTATTGCACCAAAAATATCTCCAATTATTTCAGCAGCACTTATTACCCTTCTTACTCAAGTGTGTTTAAAATCGTTGGTTCCACTAGTTTGACCCACATGATAAATTTTGGGAAAAACTATTCCCATATAGCAGCATCCATAAATTTGTGTTGGCAACCTATAATTAATAGGTATTTCTCCCACAAATATAATATACCCCTGGGAAAACAGGATCAGACCCTACAAGATATAAACCCCAACCTTCCACAGTTTGGAAAGTGTGATCACATTCACTGGATCCAACAAATTTATTATTAAATTCAGTTTTGCGACTTAGTATGCATAGCTTCCCCTTGTGTTGCCAGTCCAGAGCCATAGCAGAATGTGCTTCCCCCTTTTTAATTTCATCCTCCTGATGTGCTCAAGGTGAGATTTTCGAGTGGGTTTCAGCCTTCTTCTAAATATTCCCACGTCTATCCTCTACTGAATTTTTTAAATCATTTTCTACATTATGTAAAAACTAAGTTAAATTATGTCTATGCGCATTTACTGTATCTATGCTTTGTGTAGGTTTGAAAAATTCACCCATTATTTCAGCCATTCGTGAATCTGGTACAACATTCAAATTCTTCTTGATAGGTATTTCCGAGAAGATCAAATCATAATTTGAGTAATAATATTGAAATTGCCCCTTGCAATAAAATAAACTAGTTAGTACACTAAAAGAAATGCCACATATTAAAGATAAGTGATGTTAAGTCACTTCCTCTGATACTGAGGTAGGTAGTTGCATGCATACATAGCAATCCCTTGCAGCCATAGTATCCACATACTCATAGAGGAGTTTAGTGAAAACATTTAAAGAAAAATCATTAATATATTGATCATGATGTAAAATCTTATCAGTTAGATTGTTATTTACAGCTCCATCTTTCTTCCTCTTTATTGGTTTAGTAACAGAGGTAGGGTTAATGTCATGCTTCACATAAACATTATGAGACAGATTTAGAACAATTAGTACTAATACGAGAATTATAGAAAAAGCAGCTAGAAAGCAAGCACATATGCGTTTACATTTTAACGATACCGGCTTTGGATTTTCCATCTCCCCAGAAGAGGAACTTATAATCTTTGTCAAAATTTAGGAATGCCTTATAACGTAGGATTTTGCAGAAAGTGTATTTTTCTCTAGTTCAGAAAACACATTTTCTTTGCTTCTCCCACTCTCACAATGCACAAATTTCGATGGTTTGGCATCATCCGGTGTATTTTGTCTCTTCAATTATTCAAAGGCACTTTCCGTGATTTCTCCTGCTTTGCACAAATGTCTCTTATCATATCAGTTCCTCAAGGTGGTTTTTGTGAGTTTAGGTTTGTGACACAAAAAGCATGATAGGCTCTCTCCCAGTCATTTGCTTCTACTAAATAAGTCCACTCTGGTGCAGTGTATCTCTGCCTTGGTACCCTTGCTCTTTTTGATTTTTTCACTGCAGTCTCATCATCATCTGTGTCGGCCTGTTCAGTTTGGCTTGGAATTTCAATTACAGTTTGAGGTATTTTACCTTCTGCCAAGACTTGCCTCAATCTGTCAGTTCACTTGGGCCAATGGTCTCCATTTGCCACTCGCTTTTCACCGGCACTGTTCACAATGGGGGGGTGGGGTCAGTACTTCGCCTAATCAAGTCCCTTTCCACCTGGCCCTTGTTTCCTACAGGGACTGACTCTCTCTCGGACCCTCATTTGAACCAGAGCTTTGAGACCCAGTAGTTGGTGGCCCCTCTACTCTGTGACTGACCTGAGTTGGACGTTTACTGCAACCACCGGCAAATCCACTGCAGGCACATCATTTTCAAGGGGACATGGAACTCAGCGAGTATGGGCAGCATGCGCCCAGTTAGGCAGACCACCACATTTGACAGCAGTTTTGGTAACAAAAATCACTTGATAGGGCCCACACCAACGAGACTCCAAACACATTTTGTACACGTGCTTCTTGACAAGCACCCAGTCTCCAGGGCACAAGTAATAGCACTGCTCCTGTTGTGCTGATTTGGCAGCTTCCCCAACCTGGTGAGACACAGAACGAACCACATCAGCCAATCCTTTACAGTAATCGAGTACCAAGTCATCAGTTATATACACTAGCTGATTATGATTTCGTGTGGGGATAGTCCAGTTCTTCTGTCTGGGATACTTCTCAAATTCATCAACACCAAAGGCAAAGCATCTGGCCATTTCAGAGACATGGACGCACACGCCTTTGCCAAACGGGACTTTAGTGTTGCATTTACTTAGACCACTCCGGATGCCTCTGGTCGATATGCACAGTGTAACTTCTGTTTAATTTGTAATGCTGCACAAAGCATTCATATCACCTCATTATTAAAATATGTCCCTCTAGCTGATTCCAAAGAGGTCGGAAATCCAAACCGCGGTATAAGCTCTCTAAGGAGTAATTTGGCTACAATTACTAGTTGTATAGCCTTCAACCCAACGAGAGAACAGACACACAATCACCAGAATGTATTTTAGTCTCTTGCAAGGAGGCATCTCAATGAAATCAAGTTGCATTCTATTAACGGGTCCTTCAGGTCTCCCTACATGACTCATTGTGACTAGTGTTTTCTTACCCACATTTTGTTGTTGACATATAACACACCTCTAACACAACACCTCTGCCACAGCTCTGAATGATAGTTACTTGCCATTGGTGACAACAAACTATCAGGTAGGACAGGTCTCCCATCTGTGCACACCCACACCTCATCCTCTTGTATCTGTATGCATCCTTCTTTGATCCACCATTGTCGCTCAGTTTCCAGTACTTCATCCTGTTAAGCTTTTATTTCTTCCCATGTTTCCACAACTGAAAACCTCAGCCTGCATTCTGCGACATCAGTTTGCTCTTTCAATGGGTCTCCATTGAAGATGTAAGAATTTAGAGTGCAATAGCGTGCGGTCTCATCCGCATAGCAGTTGCAAACCATCACATAATCATTTCCTTGTCGCTGGGCCGAGCACTTCACCACAGCAATTTAAGCTGGCAATTGTAATGACAGCAGTAGGTTTTTCATGCTCTCTCTGTTTCTGACAGGTGAACCCGAAGAGGCCATGAATCCACGCTGAGTCCACAACTGCCCAAAATTATCAACAACACCAATTCCATATTGGCTGTCCGTGAAGATGGTAACTTTTAATTGTTCAGTAATGCTGCAAGCCCTTCTCAAGGCAATCAGCTCAGGTACCTGAGCTGAATACACTCCTTGCAACCATGATGCTTCCACCACTCCCACAACCGTACAAAATGGCATATGCAGCTCTCAGGTTTCCTCCAGCATCCCTCAAACATGATCCATCCATGAACATCCATAATATCTGGATGAGGTTTGATACACAGTTCGGTCACGTCCAAGCAATCATGATCTGCTTCATTACTCACAACCTCATTTCCTTGCAAAGGCATCAAGGTAGCTGGGTTTAAACTCATGCATCTCATCAATGACACATTCTAAGCACCCAATATCACTTGGTCATACTTGGTTAAACAACTGCTTGTGAGATGTTGCGTTTGGGTATGAGTAAGCAAAATCTCAACAGAGTGTGGTGCATGCACTTTCAATGTATGACCCATCACAATGCTCTCACATTGCTCCAGACCTACACATGTAGCAGTGACTGCCTTCAGACATCCAGGCAATGCTGCAGCTATAGGGTCTAATGTAGCTGAGAAGTATGCAACAGGTCTGCGTGCAGTTCCATGCATCTGACTTAGAACTGAGAGTAGCAAAACCAAAGGGGATGATGGACGGAGTGTTGAACATTGCAAGCACTCACCCCCAGTCAACTGATCTGGCTTTAATCCATCAACATTCTTTAGCTCACTCCGCCACCCCAGTTCAGACATGGCCATATGCCTCATGGGAACAGTTCAGCCCGAACTGCCAAGCCATGTCTTCCCTGGACCGGAAACAAGCATCCTGGGACCGGTTTCTGGCTTACAGCCGTCATCAGCCAGGCTATCTTGAATCCAGTGGCAAAGTGAGCAAGGGAACTGACTTCGTGCTTACTGCAGAACAGAGTAAAACTTTTGTTAAAGTTGGGCATTCCCAATGCCGAAGCTCGACACAGACTCTCTCACAGTTCATTAAAAGAGCGCATGCATTTATCACTCCATGGAGCTGGAGCTGGCACATTCTTGCGCATAAGCCTCTGAAGTAGCTTAGCAGTTAATGAAAAATTTGAAATCCATTGTCGGCAATAGCCAACCATTCCCAGTAAAAATGTGAACCTCCTTTTGAGTTCTCAGTGGATTCACTCGCAAAATGGCAGTAATCCGATCTTGTGACTTCTTTCTGGCTCCCTTCTCAATTTGGTGTCCTAGGTAAAGGACGTCCCTCTTGTAAAACTCTCTCTTAGTAGGTGACACCTTATGCCCACTCACTGCCAGATGATTCATTAATGCAATCGTGTAACATATGCAAGCCACTTGAGTACCTGATGCTACCAACAAGTCGTCAATGTACTGTACCAGAACAGAGTGGTTTGGCATTACCAATGACTGCAAATTCCTTTTCAATACTTGATTGAAAATGGAAGGACTCTCTGCATACCCTTGTGGAACTCAGCATCATGCCAAGACATGGTTTACGAGCCGGAATGCAAATATAAATTGGCTATCCTGATGCAAAGGGATAGAAAGGAAGGCTTGACACAAGTCAATGATATAAACCATTCAGCTTCACAAGGAATCTGATATAGTATCTGGGTTTGGCACGATTGGAAAACACGGTACCACAATCTGATTAATTTTGCGCATATCCTGCACAATCCTATACTTTCCATTTGGTTTTTGAATTCCCATGATAGGTGATTTATATGGGATTCCCATAATTTCTCTCAAAATTCGCTGCTCAATCAATGACTCAATCAAAGGGGTTATACCTGCGATGGTCCCGGGACTCAGGTTAAATGGTGGAGTCAGAAGGGAATTCTGCATTTAGTTTCAAAGTGATTCGTATTGGAGCTATTCCTTTGATCAACCCAATATCCTTTCCTGTAAAATCCCAAACCTATGGGAACACAGTGTCTCTCAATTCTAAGGGTAAATCATTACTTGTTAATAAAGGAAATACTCCCTCAACTCCTGTCATTTGTTTTGACATTTTGAATACAATATCCTCATCATTGGTATGACATTCTATTCCTTTAGGAGTACAATAAATGGAGCAATTCAATTTGCACATTAAGTCTTGCCCTAAAAGGTTCACTGGGCTAGAATCACATATCACAAATTTGAGCAAATCCTCAAAGGATCCAATTTGTACTGTAAAAGGTTCTGATACAGGTGTTGACATCAATTGGTTCGAAACGCCTACAACTTGAATTCTTTCTCCCGAGAGGGGTAGGTTGGGAACTTCTGCTGTTCTCACAGTGGAACGGGTAGCACCAGTATCAACAAGGAATGAAATAGGTGTTTGGTTTACCTTGCTATCCACGAAAGGACCGCTCTGGTTTACCTCCAAGGATGCGCCAAGCACGCATTCCTCCTCCTCCCTTAGGCACCGTCATTGGGACAAATCAGAATCACTGGCATCAATCTGTATCAGGTATTACTTGGTTCCATTTGAATCAGTATCAATCTGATCATTTGTATGAAATCCCATATTCACGTTATACTTCCGCACATGACCATTAAATTGAGGCATAGGGGCTTGTGACATGGTCAAATTTAGATTTTTTGTGCTGATTCTGTATCATTTCACCTGTCTGGGCTTGTGTAATCTTACCCTGTGCAACCTGTCCATTCATCTGATTCAGTGGATTGAACCTACACTCGTGCTTCCAATGCCCGAACATGTCGCAAATATGGATGAGTCTTTTTCAATATCTATGTAAACCCCTCTTCCTCTGCCTTGGGCTGTCACATTTTGTTGCTGTACCCCTGCTACTTCCTGCATGCCAGTGTTTGTTTTGTTATTTCCCTGTACTATGACAGAACAATAAGTACCAACTCCCATTTAACCCTTCTTCGCTGCCTTCATCTAAGCCAACATCAACTTTTCCTTAAATTTTTTATGCTTGGAATCCACTTCATCTCCACAGTACTTTGCATATCTAAGAATCTCATCTATTGGCTTGCTCTGCCTGCAAATCAAATGCTGTTGGATGATTGCACTTATCCCAGGTCTCAATTCATACACAAATTGATAGACAAAATGTCCCATGTCTTTTCCAGTCACGTTCTCCATTCCACTATATTCTTTAAATGCCTGCAGGAGCCTTTCATAATATGCAAGTAATGTCTCTTTCAACTCCTGTGTCGTCCAGTCAATCTTTACCCAGTCAGTCTCCTTTGGGAAATTTTCCCCTTTTAAGTAAGTAATGACCTGATTGTATTTTCTCATTACTTCAGGTGACGGTGCACCAGTCCTCGAATCTCTCGCAGGTTCTGTCTCTGGCCAATCTACTGCAATTACAAGGTAGCTAAATCCTTCAACAAAACATTTGAAATCTCCACAAACCTCCCTACCTGCCTGTACCATTCAACCAGCTTTTCTCTCAACTTCGGAAAATCATTTGCGAAGGACAATATGTCTGGTCTAGTCCAAGGAACATGAACATACCCTCCTCCTGACACTTCTCTCATTGGAAATATTTTTGTTCCAAAATTTTCAGTATCCCCTTCGAACATTGGGTACATTGGCATGGTTGCCTTTTTTGTTTCCTTCTTTTTAGCCCATCTGCCTTCCCATCTCTCTAACTCACCCAATTTCCTGAGTGTTGACAATAATTCTTTAATCTGTAATCTTTTCGTTGACGGGTTTAAACTTTCCAAATCCTTATCGCTAAAATCCAATCAATAGGTTTTTTGTAATGCTTTGGACTTCTGTACATTCACCCCATATTTTTGTGCCACTTCAGCAAACTTCTCATGTGTGGTTCTAGCTCTCCTGGTGATATCCTTACAAATAAATAATAATTCATTGTCACGCAAATTAGCAATTCTCCCTGGACTCATAGTTCCCAAAATCATCTCTTCCAATTCTACTTTCTTTTTTTTAAAAACTGTTTATATTAATATTAATAAAACATACAACATGGATACACGAATTGTGAGGAACAATATTTAGCATTACAAAGTTACATATGATACGGAGTGAAGCAGCCTTGACACCAACTGTAATCAAATTTTGATTGATTATTATGAAATTACCATCAAGGGGGATAGGAATTTTAGTCTGGAGGCCGGTCAGGAAGGGTCAGAAAAAAGGGGGGGGGGAGGAGATCCGGCTTCTGCCTGCCCCTGGGCCCCGCCATGTTGCCTTTGTTGTATCCTCCCCATCTCCCACTTCCAGCCTATAATAGTTCATCCAGGGGGACCATATCTTTTTGAACTTTTGAGGGAAGCCTCTTGCCTTCTAGGTCACTCTTTCTGCCACCATATACATATCCATGCTGGCTTTCCACTCTGTGAGATTGGGGAGGTTTGGGGCTCCCCAATGACGGGCTTTGTCCCATTTGGCCACTACTAACCACAAGTTGCATAGCAGGAGTTTGTTACGTGGCAAATCTATTTCAGTGGGGATACCCAGTAGAATATATCGGGGGTCTAATTCGAGCTGTGCATTGAGTATTGCATTCAGTTCTCCCTTTATCCATGACCAGTAGTCTCTAATGTGGCTACATTCCCAGAGTGTGTGTATGTATGTGCCCCGAGGAGCTTTACAGCGCAAGCAGTTGGGTGTGTCTGCTCTTCCCATGTTATCCTTAATGGCCTTATCTCCCCGTCATTGCTTGCCAATAAGGCAGGAAGGCGCACATCACCCGAACTTCACACTCGCCCCCAGCGCCTGAGCGCCCGCCACCTCACAGGAGCAGGGGAGCCACCATCTGTGCAGGCCGGCAGCCATGGATGCAATGCCGCTGCAGTACCGTCCGGCCTGGGAATACGGGCCCTTGCACCCCGAGGAAGCCTCTTTCAAGAGCAGAAATCCGGCGATGGAAAGCTGACTCCTACTGTGAAGGAAAGATCCCCCAAACAGTGTCCTAAATCGATCGGATTTTAGCCGGACTCCGTCACTACAACGATGTAAATCTGAAGACTCACACTGCACAAGTGGGTGCTACCCCCTGTAGGAGCCATTAATGACTGTTAAGTGCCTGCCTTGAATACAGCCTGATCTGAAGGCACATAACGCGTCCAAGGGCAGTTAACATCTGCTAATGGGCAGCAGCACGTGAACGGGGAAGCCATTCGCCACAGTTCCCTTGATCTCACACAACACTGGTTTCCAGCATGAAGATTCCGGAGCACCAGGGCGGCGGAGAGGCCCGGCCGCAGAGGGGCCAAGAAGTGGAGGTGCCCGCGGGAGAGAGCTTCGCCCACGAGGTGCCGCGGCTCGACTTCACCTCTCTATCTGGAGACAACAACTGGGAAGCATTGTTTTAGGTCAGATCCCTTATTCTTGGAGGGATTCTAAACCGAGAAATCAGCCGCAACGATTTCGAGCGCCCATGACCCAGGATGGCGCTTGAGGCAAGCCGAGACTACTGCCGAAGACCGTGGGATGAGAGCTGTGCCATCCAGGGCTCCTGCTCAGACTATCTGCGAGGTTGCGGCGAGTGAGGAGGAAGTGAACCTGCTGAATATTGGGCTAAAGCGGTGCGGCATTGGCTATTCGTTCACCGGCAGCGGGAGGCATCTTATTGATCAGATGATCGGTCCTGATCCTGACGCGATCTGAGAGAGGCATCCCAACAATGTGGCGAGGCAGGATCCCTGGCTGCGACGTGGAGACGCCGCACTTTCTCTGATGTGCCAATATGCCGGGGCGCTAGGCAGGTGGCAAGCAGTGCCATCCATCGGACAGTAGAATCTGTAATTGTATCTTTGCTTGGGACGTTATTGTTCCACAGCGGAGTTACACCACGAGCTGCCTGACCCTGGAATGGCGCCTTTAACTGAGTCTACGTGGCACCCCGAGCCTGGGATTTTGTGCGCGGCGAACCGAGTATGCCTTGAAGAGTGCCCATTGTTGCTTGATCTCCAGCCCAATGCCGATTTTTGTTAAATAGCTGAGGTTGCTTGTGGCTGTGTACGCCAGTGTGGAGGTTGCCTCTCCATAATTGCCGATCCTGAAATAGCGATGGCTCCTCATCTAATTTACATATTTCGAGCGTGTCCGTGTTTTCACAAGCTGAGCTGCTGCTACATACTTTTGGTTTTCTATGATTGCTCCCCAAGGCCAGGTCTGTAATGAGGGGCATGGATTGGAACAGCAAAGACTTAACCTCCTTGCCTGACCACAAGATAGCCGCCACAGTGGACCTCACCACGATGTACTTCTACTCCTGGACAATTAAACAACTGGTCATCGACCAGACCTTGTTCATAGCCCTCATCCGACCTGGATCCTGCTCACCCTTCAGTACATTTACCATGTGAACTTTCCCTTGACCGCTGAGACCTTGCTACCTGACCAATGCCCGGTGGAGCTACCTCGATAGCTATAGAGGAGATGGGCTGTGGATTCCCTCCCCGGCTGTCTCCTACCCAGCCGGTCATTGGGCAGACCTTCCTTCGTCTCGCCTGCCGTTTTCTCCCACCTCCCCCTTTTTCCCTACCCCGGCGGAGCCCTAAACGCATACATGGCCGCTTCCCGGTGGAGCTGCACCGACAGCTATAGGGGAGACTGGCCCTGGCACACCGCTATGGCCGTCACCTACCCAGCCGGATCTCGGACATTTGTCTCGTTTTCTTCCCCGCTGCTGTCTCCTTCCTGTGGATTACCTGCTGTCCTTGATCTTTCCTATCCTGAGTTTCGTGTTCACTAATCTACTCCAGTTTTGTTTATTTATCCATTATGTAACTATTGTGATACTTTTGCAACTGTAACTCACTATGTCCTTATGTAAAGCGCTCTGATACCTCCGGGTCTAGCCAGCGCTATATAAAACTCAAATAAAAAATATGAAGACGTGCTCTATCATAGTAAACCCTATGGAGGATTTTAAATTGTATTAGTCGAAGACTCTGTTTTATGGCCACCTCCCTTGGATGCGTCAGGGCCGCCTCCCAGTCCATATCCTCCAATGGCCCTGTGGTGTCCTCCCATCTGGCTCTAAGTGGTCCCAGTTTATCAGGGATGTTATCCAGTAATGTTTTATATGTCCAGGAGATGGCTTTATTGAAGATCTCCTCTTGTTGGAGCCTGCCCTTAAGGGGGGGGCAAATTCTGGGATGTTTACCGCCTCTAATCCCTCTGCCCTCTATGCGTGTTTCAGCCTGAGGTATGCATAGCGCTGATTATTATGTAGTTGATATGTAGTCTGTAATGTAGCGAAGGAGGCAAGTGTGCCTCCTTCTAGGAGATCTCCCAGTTTGGAGATTCCAATCATGTCCCATTGTTTGAAACCCTGGAGTTTACTAATTTCCCGTAGCCTTGTCCCTTCCCACAGGGGAGACTCCCTCGAAATTTTTGCATCCCACTTCATTTGTCTTTCCGCCACCTTCCAGGCTTCTATTACTCTCTGGTTGGCTGGCAGCAGTTGGCTGACGCCCTTACCTCTGTATAGGTAGTGTAGGTAGGTGTTATTTCTAAATTGAAGCCCTTCCAGTGCATATGTGGGGTGGTCTCCTGCAACATGTCCCCTTTCATTAAGGACTATTAGGTGGGCTGCCCTGTAGTATGCTCGTATGTCTGGTAATGCAAGGCCCCCGTTGTATTGAGTACGCTGTAGTGTTTGCAATGCCACTCTTGGATGCGCCCCATCCCATAGGAGCGTGCGCAATTCACTATTTAGTGTTGTAAAAATTGTCTTGGGTATCTTACTATATGTATTTTGTAATATATACAGCAGCTTTGGAAGTGTGACCATTTTATACATGGCCGCCCTACCCATTATTGTCAGTGGAAGTCGTTGCCACCTTCCTACGTCTTCCTGAAATTCCTTTAGGACCCTTTTAATGTTCTGTGCTAGGTTCGCTACCTCGTTAGTGGTGATGTAAAGGCCTAGGTAGCGGAATCCTTCTTGAACCACCTGTAAACACCCCGGAATGTCTTGACTCTCAATGGGTCCCCCTACCAGGTATAAACTAGACTTATCCCAGTTAATGCAGTATCCAGCGTGTCGGCCATATTCTCCAACTATAGTTAAGATTGTTAGGAGCGTCCTGGCTGGATCAGTGACATATAGGAGGACGTCATCCGCATAGAGCGAAATCCGTTCTCCCAAGACCTCTTTGTCATCTAGAAAGCCACTTATATCCGGGTGGGACCTAATCACACAGGCCAAAGGTTCTAGCACCAGTGCGAACAGTAATGGGGACAGGGGACATCCCTGTCTAGTAGCCCTCTGCGTCGGCCAGTTTGTCGAAGTCACCCCATTAACTCGAACTCTGGCCTCTGGGTTTGGGTACAGCAATGTTACCCAGGCTGCAAAGACCGGCCCGAATCCGAATTTTGATAGTGTTTGTTTCATGAATGGCCAGTGGACTGTATCGAATGCCTTCTCGGCATCTAAGGAGAGGAGCACATGAGGGGTGTCTCTGTGTTTCACCGTGTCTATCCAGTTGGCAAGCCTGCGTAGGTTAAAGCGGGTGGCTCTTTAAGGCATAAAGCAGGATTGGTCAGAAGGCACGTGGCAAGAATGGTGGCCAAGATCTTTGTTTTTATAACAAGCAGCGAAATTGGTCTGTAAGACCCACATTGTGTTGGGGGTTTCCCTGCTTTGTGGATCACTACAACTGTGGCTGTACGCAGGTCAGGCGGAAGGGTCCCCTCTTCTTGCACCGCCAAAAACATATTTAAAAGGTGGGGACCCAGTAGACTTGCATTCTGTTTAAAGAATTCTGCGGGTAGTCCATTGGGGCCCGGGGTTTTTCCTGTTTTCTGCTTGCAAATGGCGTCAATCACTTCTTCTAGGGTCAACTCCTTCTCTAACAAGTCCCTGTCTTCCCGGAAAAGTGTGGGCGTGTCTATTGCTTCTAAATACTTGTGAATTTGGGTGCTATCTGCTAGCTGCCTATTTCTGTATAGTTCTGTATAGTATTTGGCAAAAGCATCTGCTATGTCCTGGGGTTTTATGTGTATCTTGTCCTGATCATGTATGACGGCTACCCACCTTGTCTCGCTCTCTTTTTGGCTTAGCCAGGCCAAGAGCTTTCTTTCCCGCTCTATCTCCCGCCTCATATAGTTTGTGTTGGGTGGCCTGTATTTGGGCTTTTGCTTCTTGATTAACCAGGATCCTATATTCCCCCCGCGTTATCTCCATCTAGCGGAGTGTGTGCTGGTCGGCCTCTTGGCCTGTGTCCCTCTCGAGCTCCAATAGCCTACGCTTCAGAGTTTCAACCTCTCAGGTCTCTTGTCTCTTTTTATTTGCTATGATATTTTGTGCCCTGTCTCGTATCACCGTCTTGGAGCTTCCCACAGGGTGATTGCCGATGCCACTGATCCCTTATTCTCATTAAAGTACAGTTCTGTGCCAGTCCTGATTTCGTTCGCGATCTCTCTGTCCCTTAGGGCCCATTTACTGAGTCCCCATCCCTGTTGTCCTATGCCCACTCCACCTCCTACTGTCAGCCAGAGTGGTGAGTGGTCAGATATGCCCCTTGCCAAATACTCCACTCTATCTACTGCCTCCACTTCTCCTGCCGGGGCGAAGAGGTAGTCCAATCTAGAGAACACACCATGGGCCCCTGAGAAGTAGGAGTATGTTCGGTCAGTCGGATGGTGTCTACGCAACAGGTCGGTTAGGCCAAGCATTTCCTGGAATTGGGCTAAGTGGGTATGGCTGGTTATCTCTGGATTGGCACGTGTGCGATCCATAAGTGGATTTACAACATCGTTAAAGTCCCCCCCTATAATATGCGTTGAGGGTCTCTATTCTAAGAGTATCCCGGCTACTTTGTCTAATGTGTGTTGTTGCAACCTCAGGGTGCATATATGCTCATCAGCATAAAGTCTCTATGGCCCCATGTCCCTTGTACCGCTGCAAATGTACCTTTAGGATCTATCCATGTTTTGTTAACCTGGAAGGGGGGTGTCTTCCTGATTAAAATGGCCACTCCTCTTGATCCTGTAGAGAATCCTGCATGTGCAAGTGTGGTGTAGGGGCCCCTTCCCAGGAATGAGCAATGCGTGCCCATCAGGTGTGTCTCCTGTAAGAAGACAATATCTGGTTTGAGTCATTTGAGGTATCTAGTTACCAATCCCCTTTTGATTTTGTTCCCCAACACGTTGACGTTCCACGTCATTACTGTGTAGTTCCCTTTGCCCATTGTTAATGTGTATTTTTTCTGTGACTCCTCTGGTGTGTTCTATTACAGCTAAGGCCGCTTCTGTCCCTGCCCCTACTTTCGGTATCCTTTTGGTGTCTTCCAGAAATCATCTTCATTTGGCCCCAACTTATCCCTTGATAACTCTCAATGTGTAACATGAACCCCCCACCCTACTCTCTTCCATTACCCCCGTCACCCAGAAATCGTCAACATGACAGCTGCGGCACAGGTAAAGTTTAAGAGGTCTGTTTCTCACCCCCTTCCTCAAAACAATGAACTATAAATCACATGCTATACTTCCACTATTGGCTCCACCACCTCTTGGGCAGAGTATTATATTATCTAGTGGGCCTTTAGTAGTGGCTTACTGTCTCTTGGTGGCTGTCTCGCCCATGCATCTCAGCCTTCGTCACCACCTTTGTCTTGCTGCTGCTGCTGGATCATTGGGGCTGCTATTTGGTTAATGTCCTTGAAAAGCGGGTGATTGCTATCTACATCCGCCGCATATTCTCTTTCTGACAGTTCGGAGGCTGCTCGCTCTCGGTTTGACTGTAGTGTTCGCCTAGTGTTTCTTCTTGAGGTTTCTTCGTCCGATTCTGAGTTTTGCGTCTTTTCGCTTGAGATCTGTTTGGCACGATATGGAGTTCCGGTGAGGGTCTCCCGCGAAGCTGTCCAGCGCCGCAACCTTTTTCCTCTGGATCTACCAGAGCTCGAACTCCCCGGTTTATCTGTTTGAGGTGTCCTGCTCTGGCCCGGACGGCATCTCATGGGGGGGGTGTGTTCCTCAATCCAGGCCGACGCCTCTTCCTGGCTCTGGAAGAATTGTGTGGTGCCCTGGAAGATTAATGGAGGCAATACTGAGGTTCGTTTTTATTACGCAATATACAACCTTCAGTGATAAGATCTTCCGGTTGTTGAAAAAAAATTGGCACTTGTTGGAGGAGATCCCAAGCCTACAGGGCTCCCATAGGAAGAACCCCTCAATAACATACAGAAGGGGTACTACGCTCAGAAATGAACTCTGTCCTAGTTACGTTACCACTGTCAAGAAAGGGGCCACCTGGTTACCGGATAAACCGAAAGGGTTCCATGAGTGTAGCACCTGTAATATCTGCAAATTTGGGGTAAAAAAGATCAAGGAATTCCAATACAATGGTTCGGTCAGGCACACAATTACGCGGTTTATCAACTGCAACACATGCTTTGTAGTGTATGTGATAGGCTGTCCTTCTTCCACCGCAAAATCGCCGACATCCACGACAGCTTCAACACCACGACCGCCCCGGCAACCACCGAGCCCACTACCCCCACAACCACCAACCGCCTGCTCTCCTGGACCAACATCAACGACGAGGACACCAGCGAGATCATGAACACCATCCACTCCGGTTCACCGCTAGACCCGTGCCCTCACCACATCTTCAACAAAGCCAGTACAGCCATCGCGCCCCATCTCCGGAAAATAATCAACATCTCCTTCGAGACAGCAACCTTCCCGGAAAGCTGGAAGCACGCCGAGATCACCGCCTTACTCAAGAAACCCAAGGCAGACCCCAAGGACCTCAAGAACTTCCGACCCATCTCTCTGCTCCCGTTCCCCGCGAAGGTCACCGAGAAAATCGTCAACAAACAACTGACCCGCTACCTCGAGGAGAACAACATCCTGGACCCTTCCCAGTCCGGCTTCCGCAGCAACCACAGCACCGAAACCGCCCTCATCGCCGCCACCGATGACATCAGGACCCTGCTAGACAACAGAGAAACAGCAGCCCTCATCCTCCTGGACCTATCAGCCGCCTTCGACACAGTCTGCCACCACACACTACGAACACGCCTTCACAACGCCGGGATCCAAGAGAAGGCCCTGGACTGGACCACATCCTTCCTTTCCGGCAGAACACAAAGCGTCCGCCTCGCCCCTTCCGATCCAAGGCCACCAAGATCATCTGCGGCGTACCCCAAGGCTCCTCCCTCAGCCCAACGCTGTTCAACATCTACATGGCACCCCTCGCCCACGTTGCCCGACAGCACAACCTCAACATCATCTTCTACGCCGACGACACCCAGCTGATCCTCTCCCTCACCAAAGACCCTCACACCGCCAAAGCCCACCTCCACGAAGGAATGAAGGCCGTCGCCGAATGGATGAGGACCAGCCGCCTGAAGCTGAACTCGGACAAGACAGAGGTCCTCATCCTTGGTTCCAACCCTTCAGCCTGGGATGACTCCTGGTGGCCAACATCACAGGGAACAGCCCCGCCACCCACCGACCACGTACGCAACCTAGGGGTCATCCTCGACCCCACCCTCTCCATGACTAAGCAGGTCAACGCCGTTTCCTCATCCTGCTTCAACATCCTCCGAATGCTCCGCAGGATCTTCAAGTGGATCCCCACCGAAACAAGAAAAACAGTCACCCAGGCCCTCGTCACCAGCAGGCTGGACTACGGAAACGCCCTCTACGCAGGAACGACGGCTAAGCTCCTGAGACGGCTGCAACGCATCCAGAACGCCTCTGCACGTCTTATCCTCGACATCCCCCGACGCAGCCACATCACACCCCACCTGAGAGACCTGCACTGGCTCCCTGTCAACAAGAGGATAACCTTCAAGCTCCTCACCCACGCACACAAAGCACTCCACAACTCCGGACCAGCCTACCTCAACAGACGACTCAGCTTCTACACCCCCACCCGCCAGCTCCGCTCGACCAGCCTCACCCTCGCCACAGTCCCCCGCATCCGGAAAACGACCGCCGGCGGCAGATCCTTCTGCCACCTCGCCGCCAAGACCTGGAACACCCTCCCCACCAACCTCCGACAGACCCAAGACCTACTGGCCTTCAGAAGACTCCTCAAGACCTGGCTCTTCGATCAGTAGCAGCACCACCCCCCTCTTCCCCCAGCGCCTTGAGACACTCGCGGGTATGTAGTGCGCTTTATAAGTGACATGATTGATTGATTGATTGATTGATTGTAATAAGATTTATGTGGGCAGTACTAAGAGGAGCATCAAACTGCGCATTCAGGAGCTCCGAAGGGCGATCATGAATGGGGACGTAAGATACCCGATGGCGGAACATTATGGTAAAACCCACCCTGGGGACACCAGCTTCTGGTTCCATGGTATGGATCAGGTGGAGGCAGGTCCTAGGGGGGGGCAACAGGGAATTGCGCCTGAGGCAATGTGAATCCAAATGGATATGTAAGCTAAGAGCAATTGATCAGGGGCTCAATACTGACGATGAGATGCATTTCTTTTTAGGTGAATGACAATGGAAATATGTAAATTCTACCGTCTAACATGTCTAGGAACAACCTGTATAGATGAGGGCCAGCCGAACTGGCAATGGGTAAATTATTGACTCAACTGGATTCACAGCAGCAGTTCCACTATCGATGACATTTATACCTGATAGCCATCATTGTAATGTGATATGGATCTCAGGACATTCTGTACAAAATGTCCCATATAATTTCACCTATTTAGGATGCCCCATGCACATGTGTGTGCAGTACTTGTGTTCATAATGAACTGGTGTCATACTCCTACACTGATGAAATGTACATCTCATCTGTTATGTGAACGCGATCACTACTACCACACTACTTTTCTTGCTCATGAATGTAATCTACCCCACTACCTGTCTTCTTATCAATATTGGCTCTTGCCTTTTCAATTTCTCGTATGAATAGCGCAGGGCACGGGGTTGTTTATACTGTGTTAAAAAAGTTTGCTCTCTGGGCTGTTAGCTGCAGGATGGTATGCTATCACTGTCTCGGGCAGCTTTGGCATAGGTCTATGGGTCATATGTAAGATGGTGATTATGACTAACATAGGTGCACTTTTATTTGCCTTGGAATATGCCACCTTATAAAGTGCTGGCATTAGCCTCCATGCCGATGATAATTGGTGTCTTTACCCGGATTAGCCTTCGTGCAGTACAGTTAATTAATTGCTTTTATTTATTTTTTCCGTGCCGATTCAATTTTGGTGCTTGTCTCTATTAGTATTAGCGCTATCGACATTGATCTTCATGATGTACGGCTGCAGAATTATGTTTATTTTTTTAACTCACTTATTCTAAATTTATCAGTCCCGGCTACCCAGACACTTGGGTACACATCTCTTTAGGTGTTACGGGTGACGTTTTAAAAAAAATATATATATTTTTTTTAATTAACTTTATTTACACCCCTTTGACCATTCAATGATGGTGTACGGGGAGCTGATCCCGCTACTATCACTTCCGGGAGAGATGGGCGGGATCTCCGGGCAATGCAGTCCCCACATGTGAGTGCAACCGGATTGGACGACTTCGCAATGAGGGATGCACTTAGGGTCTTAAATTGGGGAGGATGGAGCGAATCTTCACTTTGGATTTCAACCAGACGTGCGGTTGAATGGTAAGGAGGAGGCTGTGGGTTCGTTAACTAGACGGGTTTTGGGTACTACGGGTGTTGGCTTTATGTGATGATGGGACATATCCTGCCTGGGAACTTTAGCGCGGCAGCTACAGACGAGCTGTGAACTTCGCTGGCTTATCTTTGGCTGTTCAGTGGTATAGTTCGGTCTTTACATAGGGGTGCCTTACTCCCTACTTATGCGCCGGTAGGATATCGATGGCGCACAATGTGGGCAGTTTGGGTGTTGGCTTTAAAAATTGTTATGGGCTACACCGCTGCTGGGAACTATGAGCGCGATACCAACTGATGCGCTGGGAATTTTGCTGGTTTTCTTTGCACTTGCTCATTTGTACAGTTCGGTTTTCTTGGACATGAACTGCTTACCTCCGTAAGGATGTAATGTGAGGGATGTCTCACAGATACGAGGTGTTTACGTCTACTCTAGATCTTTTACGGGCCACATCCCCCCAGGAACCTTTAGCGCGTCAGTAACATGAGCGCTGTTAATTCCTAATGTCGCGGGCATGCTCTTGATACCTTTGGTTATATAACATAGGGGGTGGTTTACCTTCCGAATCACCCTAGGGACAGAAAGGGTTTACCACTTTTAAGGATATGATGTGAAGGATATCGCTCTGAGACGCTGTGTTAATGTCCACCCGTGATGCTTGTTTGACTTTGGCTCTATCTGATGCCGCTTATTACTCATTAGCTATTATTAGCATGGGTCTGTGATCTTGGCTGTCCTGGGAATATACTGACAGGTCTTCAACATGCAGGTTTTATTATGCCTGTGAGTATCACTTCAGTTTCCAGCGCAATATCCTGGAGAGAATGGTTGAAGAGCCACCACGCCTCCGGATGTATTTTCTTGAACCTATAAGGTACACCCATGCTCTTACTCATTAGTCTCTAATATTATCGTTTTCTATAGGATCTTACCTCTATATCCCACATGCTTTTGCAGGTTGGGGCTGCCAACCGCGCCTATACAACTCTATTCTTTTCCTAAATCATTGGGATATGGTATTTCCTGCAGCTTCCACTATCTATTTATGCACCGGTGTGTGAATCTTTGACTTGTAAGGTTCACTGTCCATCAAGCCACTTTCACGTACTGAATGAATTAGTACTACGGTGCTGATTCGGAGTGATACTTGTTTTTTGGGTTGGTTTTAACTTGTATATATCAATGTGGTTTTATGCTTAATGTGTTATATCAATCACTGTAACATATAAATGTGTGTGCGTGTCCAGTGTGTAACCTCTCCAAGGATATATTTGTGGTTTTGTGTTTGAGTCCTGTGCTTTTTCTTAATAAATTTAAGTTTAAATACATTTGATTTTGGTCTTTTTGTATGTTATTTTCAGCCCTGATGAAGTTCTCCTAGCAGGAACGAAACGAGTTGGCTGAGCTTAGTTTTTCTACTGAACATTTGAAAAAAACAATTTGAAATAAAGGATTTTTTTGACATTACACTGAGTCTATTGGACTTCATTGACTGGCGCACCCCCACTTGTAGCAATTTGCCCTGGAAGATTACCTTAAGTTTTGCCGGAAAGAAGAGCATGTACTGGATCGCCAGTGTTCTCAGTTTTTCCAATTCTACTTTCAGTTTAGTTATGTCCAGCGTTTTTTTTTTAATTTCCTTTATCTGAAATTCCCATTTCTGCCACATTCCTATCAAATGTAGAAGGAGCTATCTCCTTAATCTAATCATCCAGTTCCTGTGGGGTGGGCCCTACTCTTTGATTTAACACACCCTCTTGAGATCCCCCACTAGCTCCCTCCATTTGGCGAGTGACAGGTTTCAGAACCTCGAGCTCCCATTTAAGGCTCTAGCTTTCTGAACCTGTTGTCCTCTATTGGGAGTTTCCATAATCCTTTCTGCAGTACCAATTAATAAATTTGGTCTTTCTTGATTTGGAGGTACAGTTATCCGAATTGTCCCTTCACTAACTCCTAGCTCATTCCCTTGTTAAGAATTACCTTCATTGGGAAATGCTAAATTTGGATTCATTTGTCCCTTAGTAAATTCTTGAGCTTTTCCCACACCAGTAGGAATGGTTAATGTGGATATGGGAGGCAAGATGGCGGACACGTCCGTGTCCGAGTGAGGCAGGCGAAGAGTGCTCTCCTTTACTGATCCCCCCCTACTCCCTCGGGGTTTTTGGAATCTGTCGCAAGGAAGCCCCTGGCGAAAACTACGATCTTGAGTCTCTAGGAATGCTGTTACTTCTGATACATTTGTATCAACAACGTTGCCAGCGCGCTTGGCGTTTCGTTCCTTACCTTGTAGATTGGAGGAGCAGGACTGTTGCCGGAGCCCGATCTCGTGAGGAGAGAAGGGTGGCTGCGGCTGTTGCTGAGTATTCCTGGGGTCTGCTGGAAGTTCTGGCCTGGAGCAGAATGGGTCCCAAGAACGCCAGTGGTAATCCGAAGGGCACACGGACTCGGGCTGCAGCTGCTGTCACTGTGTCAGCCCCTGGACAGGATGGGGGTTTATCGTCGGAAGGGATAGTCGATGCAGCTGTTAAGGTGTCCGGTCATGATCCTGCTGGGGATAACATAAAGATTCCCGGGATTTAAAAAAAAAAAACGCCAGGTAAAGCTAAGATATTAGTTACTGAGCAAGTGAAGGGCGCCACGGATTCCCCGCAATCGGATCACTTGCTCAATAAAGCTTTTGATACAAGTAAAGTGTCGAGAAATATTTCTGTGCCCTCGGCGAGCTCGAATGCTCTTGCAGGATCAAATGAGATGGAAAGTGGGCAAGAAAGGGAGGAAGCTGTTGCGGTAAACTCTAGTGTGGCTGATTCATCAGAAGTTGATGTAGAGAACGCAGAGAACGCTGTCTCTTCCCAGGTTACTTCAGGGGGCTCAATTAATTCCCTAGGTGCCCCGTCTTCAACACGGCCCAATAATTTGAATCTCGATGAAATTCTTCAGGGGTCTGCAACTGGAATTGACATACCCAGCAGAGTCGGGGTAATAGAGGCAGACTCCGGGGATTCAGGTGGAAATTTCTATTCCATGTCTGATCTGTCTAATACCTCGGAGTTGGAGAGTGCTGATGGTGACTGGGTAGATGATAGAAGCTTGTCCAGATCTGTTCCACTGGATGAAGAAGAAAATACTTTGCTCACTGTGGAAGGAACCATTGTGCGTAAGGCAAAGGATAGATTCAATTTGTCATCCAGGGACGGTTCAGGCAATGATGGGTCCCCTTTATTGAATTATACCCCTTCATTACATCCTGGGGAGGCGAATGTCAGTAGAGGGGACGCGGTTGACATACATGGAGGTCCTGTCTGTACGGGCGAATTGATAGCAAATGAGATCACCTTAACCACTATTTATCAAGCAATAATGTCACATCGTGAGGAGACCAAAGCAGAAGGTTTGCGGATGCAGGGCGCCGTCCGCAAGCTTCAGAATACGGTTCGTCGTGTGGTTAAGACATGTACTGAGATGTCAGCCAGGATTGGGGAAGCGGAGGGTAGAATCTCCTTGTACATCAAAAAACAGCTGTATCCTCCTTACAATCCCTTCGTGACGATATTAATTGGAAATTAACCGATTTAGAAAATAGATCTAGAAGGAACAATTTGCGTGTATTAGGTATTCCGGAAGGAATGGAAGGGAAGGATGTGCGTCAATTTATCATCGATCTGTTTTCAGAAGCTTTTCCTGAACTGCATCAATGGAAATGGGAACTTGAGTTGCAGCGTGTGCATAGATTTCCTTTTCAGAGGCGTGCTGGTACTAGAGAGGTGGACGTTAAACCAAGAGCTATATTGATTTGTTTAAATAATTTTTTGCTACGTGAATCTTTGTATGATCTCGCTAGGCCAGACCGTAAGAGAAAGGGGCAGGGTTGTGAATTTTTTGTGCGTCCCGACTACTGTCAAGCTACAGTTCAGCAGAGGTGGCACCTGCGTCAATTGATTCCGTTGTTTCAAGCTAAAGGGGCACAGTCCTATTTGCTTAATCCTTCAAAACTTAAAATTATCTTTAAGGATAAAACATTATTTTTCACTTCTGAGATTGCAGCAAAGGAGTTTTTGAGCACTATTTAGGGGGACGGTTGTAGTATAGAGTATTTAGCCAATTAAAACTTTTTTCCCCTTCCCCTTTTTTACCTCTTCTTCTCTTTTTTCTTTTTTTTTTTCTTTTTGTCGGGGGGTGGGGAGGATCATGGGAGGGCACTTAATCCTTTCTCTCCATCGCAATAGGGACCGCTCAGTCCCTCTGCCTCATTTGGGTGGGTGTAAGGGTGGGGGGGGAGGTTAGGTGGGTTAATGAGGGTGGTGTGGGTGGGGTGGGTAGCTGGGAAGGTGGTGCAAGGAATAGTAAAGTTGTGTTTTTGTATTTGTTTGGCAGCAAGGACTTTGTGAATATAGATGTTATAAATGTAGTACTTGTACTAATAAGTCTAATGGTAAATGATCGGCAAAGAGATACAGTTATGTTAAAATGTCATTTTTTTGAGGATGGGTAAATTTACTGTTTGTACTTGGAATATATGTGGCCTGAACGATCGAAAAAAAAGAGGGATTTCGGCCCAGATTCTTAGAACTATGAGGGTGGATCTGCTTTGTGTACAGGAGACTCACATTGCATGGAACAATCGGAGGTGGTTAAAGGACCTCAGGTTGGATCTTATGGGTTGTACACGTCAAGGATCAACAACGAGAGGGGTGGCAATTTTGAAAAGACCCGGGTGGGGGAAGTGTAAACGTGTAAAAGAAGATCTTTATGGCCGCTGGGTAATCATTGAATTAGTGGTAGAGGATCTTTCTATGACTATTTGTTCAATTTATGGCTCGAACTTGGATGACCCCGGAATATTGGAGGGCCTTAGCATTGAGCTAGTTGATTGGCCAGCCCCTTTGATTTTATGTGGGGATTTTAATTTCCATCTGGCAGGGAATATAGATATTACAAGTAATTTTCTTTATGATGGGAAGAAAAAGAAAATGTTTAAAGCTATTAGGGGTCTTGTTAAAGAATTTGGGCTGGTTGATATATGGTGGCTCAAAGGACGGGGCGCTCCTGGTAATACCTTCTACTCTGCACCTCATCGCAAGCATGTGCGGTTAGATTATTTTTTTGCTACCCAGGAACTTGCTGGTAAAGCTAAGATTGATATACAACCTAAAATAATCTCCGATCATAATCCTGTTCTGCTAGAAGTAGAAATAAGTTTTAGGTCTCTCATAAGGGCCTGGACCTTTGAACGAAAATTGTTGGTCGATCCTGTCTATTGTAAACATATGTGCAAATGGATAGGGGATTTTTTCAACAATAACCGTGGATCTGCTTCTATCCACATGGTATGGGATGCTTTTAAGTCAGGTGTTCGGGGGAGACATTAAGCTATTCCATTAATAAGCAACGTACACTCCAAGCAGAGTATTTGGTCGAAATAAATAAATTGCGGCTGTTAGAAAATGAGTTTATGCTGGCAGTTAGTAATGGCCAAGATTCTGAACAGATCTCAAGCGACTTAGCTATCCAAAAAATGAGATTATACCAGAACTTTGCTACAAAATTGGCAGCTCAAGTTGCAGTATACCGCTCTGAGATTTATGAGGTGGGAGAAAACTCTGGCCGAATATTGGCTAAAAGATTACATCAAAAAGATGTTGCTAAAAGGATCAATAATATTCAAGACGAGCAAGGGCAAATTCGGGAGAAACCTCCTGAAGTGCTAGAGGTTTTCAGGAAGTTTTATAGTCAATTGTATACAGATGAGGTCATTTTAGGTCTTGAAGATAAAGTAGTGGAATTTTGTGGGGATATCGAAATTTCTTAACTGACATATGAGCAAATGGATGAATTAGATCTTGATATCACTTGGGAGGAAGTTGAAGCAGAGATTATTTCTCTGGCTGTTGGTAAGGCGGTGGGACCTGATGGTATCCCGCTAGAATTTTATAGAACTTTTCGGCATGTGCTGAAAGAGGATATGTTATCAACTTTTGTGTCAGCACAAAAGGGGACAGTGCCATTGTCCTGGTCGAAATCCGTTATAGTGGTCTTTCTAAAAAAGATAAACCTCCCTTAATTCCGTCATCATATCGACCCATTTCTTTAATTAACTCTGATAGCAAAGTCTATTCTAAAATATTAGCCACGCGTATATCGGACATTATTTCTACGTTGGTATCACAATTTCAACATGGGTTTATTCCCGGACGCGATACCGCAGATCATGTTCGGCGTTTAATATCATTTATTGATTGGGCTCAAGCAACTAATACTATAATGGGGATAACCCTGTTGGATGCCGAGAAGGCATTCAACAGGGTTTCCTGGTTATATATGTGGGAGGTTTTAAGGTTGAAGGGCTTCGGTCCCTTGATTCGGCAGGCGTTGCAATCATTATATCTGTCTCCAGTAGCCTGTATTCGAATCGCTGGCCAAGAATCGGGTATGTTTACTATCAGTCGTGGTACTCGGCAAGGATGTCCGTGCTCACCTCTATTATTTGCCTTATATATTGATTTTTTTCTGGTTAAATTAAATCAGGCCATTGATATTAAACCGGTCCAATTGTGCCATATTGATTATAGAGCTTTGGCATACGCGGATGATGTCGTCGTGGTCACCACTGATATAGTCACTGCTTTGCCCGTAATCGAAGGATTGGCATCTAAGTTTGGTGGGTTTTCGGGATATAAATTAAATATCTCTAAAACACAGATTTTATTTATTGGAGAGGAACTGTAAATATAACAACTGTTCCTGAAGTCACGTATTTAGGAATTAAAATCTCCTCACCAATTAGCAAGATCCCAGAATTGAATATGAATCCTGTGCTTACTAAAGTAAATTCAATGTTGGAGAGGTTGGATCATTTACACTTGTCCCTGTATGGTATACTAATGTTTTAAAAATGTTAGTTTTGCCAAAGTTTCTTTACATGTTCAGGACAATTCCATTGGAATTTCCGATCTTGTGTTTTAAGAGGTTAGAGAGGATCAGTTCTAGATTTTTGTGGGGCTATAGACGCCAGAGAAGGGCTTATAAAAAGATGATTTTGCCGAAGAACCGTGGCGGCTGGGGTATACCCAATTTTATTTTCTATTATTGGGCAGCAGTCTTGCAATTTATTAGTCCTTTGGTAGTGGGGGATCGGGCCAAGATTTTGCCATGTCATAGCCCCTTAATTTATGAGTTTGGGTTGGGCGTTGCGGCCAAAGGGTGTCTGGTCAAAGTTTTAGAACCCAGTTACTTTAAGAAAACCAAATTTAAAATTCTTAAAGCGGCTTACTTTGTTTGGAGGTCTGTTAAACGGCAATTTGGGGTTGCAAATTTAAATGCATATACTCCATTTTCAGTTACTGGGTCACTCCCATTGATTTTTCGGGACCAAACATCTATTGGCTGGAGCTCAAAAGGGATTTTTTCTTTAGGGGATCTGTGGGATGATGGTCAGATGGTTTCATTTGCCGAGCTACAAATAAAATATGGTCTGGCTAAACATGAATTTTTTAAATACCTTCAGGTCCGTAGCTATCTAAAGTCGCTTGGCCCCGATGTGGACTTTCAATTTAGAAAGTTTCCTTTTATAGAAAGGATGAAAAAAAAATCATCAATTGGCCAATTCTACTCTTTATTGATTGAAGAACTCCCAGATGATGTGGTGACATGTCAAGATAAGTGGGTAACGAAGCTCGGGCAAGAGGGGATTAATGTTATCAATTCCCTAAGTCTTGCAAACAAAGTTTTGATGTCTGGGAGGATGCACACTCAGCATTATATGGCTATATATGATTTGTATTATACTCCAAGTAAGATCTCTAAATGGGGGACCTCTGCTGGGACTAGCTGTAATAGGTGTGGGCTATTTGCAGCAGATGCAGTTCACATGTTTTTTTCATGTCCGAAATTAGCTGAATTATTTTTGTCTATTGAACGTTTTTTAGGTTTAATTATGGGGTCATCAGTGCACATAACTGGGGAATTGGTTTTGATTGGCTTAATTTCAGATATTTCATCTTATACATTGTCTAAGGCATCGGAATCTTTTCTATTTATTTGTATGGCTGTGGTTCGAGCTTGTATCACGAAGGATTGGATAAATCCTAATCCTCCGTCTTTTTCATGTTGGCGGGCAAGATTACTTGCCATGTATAATTTAGAACTTGCTATATATAAGATTAAGGGGAGAAGGAAGAGAGCTATGGGAGCTAAGATCTGGGCTGCTATCACGGAATGGATTTAATAGCTAATATTTCACAGTTATGTCTCTTTTTGGCAGAAATTCCTTTATATGGTTTGTTAGAATAATACGGATTTTGTACTATGGGTATATTGACCTGGTCCGATTCCTGTTTATGCTGTCTCATATGTTTTTTTTATTATTCTGTTTGTTGACCTTAGTTGTGATTGTCAGTAATTGTTTTGTTTTGTATATTCCTTGCATAAAAAAAAAGGGGAAAAAACCAATAAAAAAAAAAAATAAATAAAAAAAAGGAATGGTTAATGTGCCTGTCTGATATAAAGGAACCATGGATCCTATGGGTATGGTCACGGAAAGGGCATCTGGAGCATTAGACATTATGGAGTTATTAATCCCTGCTCCTCTTGGTGTTGGCTCTTCAGTCAAAAAGGGATTTAAAGATTTGAAACTATTTGGCATGGCAGATGCATCTGTTTGAATTCCAACAAAGGGATTTGTCCCTGATTGTGACTGTTCTTCATAATATGGTAGAGGTCAATTCATTAATAATTCGCTCAAAAACACATCATGTGTCTCATCCCCACTCTCCTCAGTTAACATGAGAGCTTGAGCATTTTCTGGATGCTTTTTTCTTCTTTGCATTTTTCTCCCTCCCCTTTATTGGCAACCAAGACAGGATACATTTGTGCTCCTTCTACAATGTCCCGTCTCCATATTTTTTGTTGTGAGTCCCACTTTGTCTTTACATATTAATTTAATGTATTTTTATAGCGGCCTTGATATGCCTCCTTTTTTTTCTGACGGGCCACATGTTCCCATTCTTCAAGAGCTTCAAATTGCATAGGTCTAAGTGAAGGCTTAAAATCATTCATCTGTCTCCCTAAATCCACATCCCTATGTATCAATGTTTTTAAGTTCTTTAAGAGTGTCATGTTTTCGGGTCAAATTATTTTAATGTCCTTCACAACTGTTCCACTTCGTTTTGAGAGCAATCCACTTCCTTATTATTGTTCTAGCTTCCAATCACTGCGCAACTTTTCTCTGACGCTAGCAACCAATCCCAGCACGGCAACTGGCCAACTGACCAACTCCTTGCAGCAACTTACCCTCCCTTTACAATCCAGCTTCTTCAAATCTGATTTTAAACAAACTACTAATGACAAATAAACTCTTGTCAGCTCCACTAAAAGACATTAAAGATCTCCACACAACCAAGAATTATTGATCAAATCCTAAGCAAAATCTCGACCAGCCGACTTCACCTGAAAAATCCTTATGATTGATCTCTGTGCACTTGAGAAAAATCCTAACGATTTTAGCTTCTCACACTCTCACAAAGTTCCCTTCTCTGGTGGTACTGCCGATGACGTCTCACGTACAGCACCTTCGAAACAGAAGACAAACTTACTGAGCGTATGCCACACTGAGACCACCCTTAGGTGTATCGCGGGATCTTAGGCCACTTCAGACCTGATAACAAATTCAATACAACAACAAATTTTAGTCTACATTAAACACTAAAACAGACTTTTTACTAGCTATCAGTAGTATCACATACAAATACACTATTTTGCCAACCCTATTAATACTCATACCACTTGTCTTGTCGTCTTCAGAACTGGCATTCGGCTAAAGCCTCACTGAACTCGAGAATCTTTGATACTCTCCTTACACATCTCCCTCATATCCCAGTTTTGTCAGATAGGAAACTATCCGACACGCTACCAGAAAAACTGTTATAACGTAAACGTGTTGGGCCTCAAGTTAATCTCTACATCAAAATAAATGTTCCCAGAATAACCTCAGCTACCACATTTTGTCTCATTAGGTCCTCCAATGAATCTTGTTCCGTGCTGAAAGGGACTAGAATATTTAGGGGATGAACTATTATCATATAAGGACCTAGAACAAGATAATAGTTAGCATTTATTCATTACCAAATGGCCAAATGGATTTGTTTAGGCAGAATTTGTTTAAGTTAGTTCATTTGGAAACAGATAAAATTACCACAACAAATGAATGAGACAGAATCAGCAGAATAGTTATCTCGGTTGGTATCATTATCGAATTTAAAGCAATTTTCATGCCAAATTAATTTATGACATAAAGATTTAATAAGCACTAATAACGCTGTGAGAATCAAGTTTGAAAGTAATTTTCTTCCTCAGCCGAGGGAGATTTTATTATGAGAAATGTGTCTTTTAAAGCATATAGGGGCAGATGTATCAAGCATTTTTGCATTCGCAAATGGGCAGATTCGCCCGTTTGCGAACGCAAAAATTGCTTTTCTGATGCAGCAAACCGAATTTTGCGATTCGGTAACCTGTTACCGAATCGCAAAATGGGTTTGCGATTCGGTATTAGGAAGGGGCGTGTTTAGGGCGTCCCTTCCTAATACCGAATCGCATCGGTATGTATGAATGTTTTGTGACCGCATTTGCGGTCGCAAAACATTCGCATGTTACCACCTACTTCAAGTAGGTGGTAACCCATTCGCAAATGGGAAGGGGTCCCTAAGGGACCCCTTCCCCTTTGTGAATGTTTGTAAAACCATTTTTAAGAGCAGGCAGTGGTCCCACGGACCACTGCCTGCTCTTTAAAAATGAAAAGAAAACTTATCATTTTTCGTTTTGTAAAGCATCTTGTTTTCCTTTAAGGAAAACGGGCAGCTTTACAAAAAAAAAGATTGCTTTATTTAAAAGCAATCACGGACATGGTGGTCTGCTGATCTCAGCAGGCCACCATCCCCGTGATTTTGCAATTCCTAGGGGGTCGCAAATTGCGACCTACCTCATTAATATTCATGAGGTAGGTCATTTGCGACCCCCTAGGAATCGCAAAAGGTGTACTATGCACCTTCAGACATGGCATTTTGCGATTCCCTAATTGCGAATGCTTGTGATTCACAATTAGCGAATCGTAAATAACTATCTTGATACATATGGCCCATAACCCTCATACAAACCCTATAGAGGTAGGTGTAGAATTCGCCAAATGACCAGTTCCAGTTCATGAACTGGTTCATCAGCCCCTGTCCACACTGCAGCGTCAATGCCACAGCTGTTGTCGGAAACCTTCCAGCCAGAAAGGCTCCACTTACGCAAGCATAACAGCTGGCAGCAAACACAGTAAAACGTCTCAGTTCGCATTAGTTTCTGGAAGTCCAAATTATTAGTCTCTGTACCATAAGGTGGGTTGAGAAGGTGGGCAAGATAGGGGCCTTCCCTCTCCACAATTTAGGCAGCTATACTCCATCGATTTATGGTTACACCCCTTGACATCACAGAATTTTGTCGTACCAGTTTGTCCCATTGGTCAGTTTCGATAGGATGAGATAATGTAGTAGGTAAAGTATACAAATCCAGGAGATTAAGTAATCCATTACTTTGCATTTTCCATAAAACCACTGATTTTTTTCATACAATTGATTATGACATCTAGGAAGTAAGCGAGTCCATGCTCTCATCCTTTGTCAGTCCTTTCCCAAGCATGTACTCTAGGAAGTAACAATTTTGTTGCAAGTCCAGTCAAGCAAGCTACAAGTGTGAAAGGGATTATTGAGTGTTAGAGCACAAGTAAACATTTTACAAAAAGTTCTCATAGGCTTCATACTATTCAGTTCATTACTTTATGCTAGGAAAGAAAAGAAGTTTGAGGCCTATCTGAAACGCAGCTTGTGCACGCTGAGTTTGTGCTAAAATATGAATTTCACGTCATTTAATACAATTCATTAGTTCTTCATTTAGGTCAATTAATAATTGTATCTACACTATGTAAGTATGAAATACACATAATTCTTTTTTTTTATATATGACACCTCAATGTCAATTTGCATACTAATTTTTTCAATACTCTTCTCATGTTACAGGCTTATTACACCATTCAGTATTTGGAAGCATAGATAAAGTACACTTTTATGAAGCACAAATTATTATAGCAATTATTTTTCTCATCAATATCAGTGCTCATATTACACATTCTAATGTTAATGTCCATTTTCTTAATACCTAAAACGACTTTATTCATACACGTATAAGGAATTTCTATGTTATCGTTTGTCTTTTATTGTTCATTTATGCATAAAGAAAACATATACCAATAGCTTTATTAAACTTCTCATTCGTTCATCTGTGGTTAGGTGTCATCACAAATCTACGTCTAACATTCTGCATGCTTTTACGATGCAGTATCTAAATCAAACTTCATCTTGTCCATATTCTTAAAGCATGATAACTCGACACACATTTGTCATATCCGTGACTTATTGTCACAAATCATTTTTCAAGGGTGAATTCATAGAGATCAGATGAACGAAAACATCCAGGCTCTATCACTTGTTTCCAGTGTGAGGGAATGATACTGGCAGATACTGTGCGGATTGTGTACTAGTGGCCAGTGAAAGTGGCGTAAACCTGTGGGCAGTGTTAGAAGCTCACATTAATGAGCAATGTGAGAAGTAGATAACTATGGGCTATATGAGGCACTTCCACCAGTGAGCATATTAAAGAGTGACCACTAGTAGGTACTCTGCTGAAGTGGCTTTAGTGGGTAGTTATATGAGCTGCCACTGTGGAGAGCAGGTTGAAGAGCTTATATTGACCCATCCTCGATTTGGAGTTTGATAACAATATTCTGGTAGATAGTGTGAAGAAGGATTAGCCATAACAAGTAAACAGTTTGACGAGTGTAAATGCTATAGAATGCAGATTTGACACTTGGGCAATAAAATAACCTGGCACTAATATGAAATCTATGACATTTCCACTGTTAAGCATTATGGTTAGAAGTTTCTGTCAGTTAGTTTGAAAATATGAAATTGGGGGGGCTGTTTCAAGATAATGCACTTGTAGGAATTATGAGGAGCAAAGAGCCGTGTTTATTTTGGGAAGCACCAATGAGCTGTTTGATGAACCTTTACTTTTGGGCAGTCTTTGCATCTGTCATGACCCCTTTGTTGTACGTCTAGCCTGATCTATGGTAGAATTGATCTTTGTGTGGACCATAACACAACAATGCTAAATGCCCTTTTGGAGTCTGCCCCAAACCTTATATCCTCTGCAAAAGTTCAAATTCCTTAGGACCACAGTCTACTCTTCTGGGATCATATCTGCTGTCAGATCCAGCACTGGGGCAGGAACGGTGAACCTGGACTACAGCATGAACACCCTGTGACAACATAGCATCCCATGATAGTGGTGATCATCTTCAGCACAGTTTCTTATTTCAGCCACCTTCAGTGCTGAAACTCTTGCTTTCCTTACTTGAGAAGATTTGTTCTTCTGTGCTCTCAGTCCTGACAAACCCAGCACCTTTGTCTATTGAAGTCAGACCCTGCTTCCGTCTCTTGCCTTCACAGACTCAAACGCCTCAAAGACTTGAAAGAAACAGATGCAAACAGTATTAAAGTGATTAACACTAACAACCCAAAATATAAGTGTACATAACTGACTGATCACTTAAAAATGAATTAAAATAAAGTGCATGCTCGTAAACACACTATTAGTTAAACTTGTGGGATTATAATGAATTGGAGATACACAGGAAATCAGCTTGCATGTATAATCCACATGTGAACACTAAGAGCAGCGAAATAGGGGCTAGCAATGTAGAATAGAGACTATGTCAAATTGACACAATTACTTTTTGTTAACTGCATTCCAGTTCTTTGCATGAGCGTCTTCATCAGGCATGTTTATTTCTTAATGCACACCATTAGTAGACTAAATATTAGACTGTACATCTGACCAGATAGGCCCAGGTACCTATGGCCTTCAGAAGGTACCTATGAAATTTGTTCAGATGTGATGTCTGTACAACTCTAAGATACAGCACAATTACTGACTAGCTCATAAGACATGAACATATTGAATTGACTAATTTGTAATCAATCAATCAATCAGGGTTTTGTGAAGTGCACTACTCAAGGCGCTGTGAGTGGGTGTGATCAGCTCCGTTGGGGTCATTCGAAGAGCCAGATCTTGAGGTCCTTCCTGAATTGGTGCCGTGTCAGGCTCAGTCAGTCGTAGGTGAGGGAGGAGTTTGTTCCAGGTCTTGGCAGTGAGGTAGGAGAAGGATCTTCCACCTGCTCTGGTCCTGTAAAAACGTGGGACGGTTGCTAGGGAGAGGTCGGCTGAGCGGACGTTTCTCTTGGGAGCATGGGAGGAGATTCGGTCGTTGAGGTATTGGGGTCCAGTGTTGTGGAGGGCTTTGTATGTGTGTGTGAGCAGCTTGAAGATTATTCTCTTTTTGACAGGGAGCCAGTGAAGGTCACTGAGGTGGTGGGTGATGTGCCTGTGCCGAGGGATATCGAGGATAAGTCTGGCTATGCGTTCTGGATGGTCTGGCGTTTGCGGAGGAGTTTTTTGTTGATTCCAGCAGAAAGGGCATTGCCGTAGTGCAGTCTGCTGATGATGAGTGCGTGGGTGATGGTTTTCCTGGATTCATGGGGGATCCACTAGAACGTCTTCCGAAGTATGCAGAGGGTGTTGAAGCATGCAGAGGATACGGCATTGATCTGGCGATTCATGGTGAGTGATGAGTCGAGTATGATGCTGAGGTCGAGTGCATGGTCCATTGGGGTGGGTGGGTTTCTGAGGGCGGGGGCCACCAGGTGTCGTCCCATGCAGAGGGGGTGGAGCCGAGGATGATGACTTCTGTTTTCTCCGAGTTGAGCTTCAAGCAGCTGTTCCTCATCCAGATTGCAATGGCTTTTATCCCCTCTTGGAAGTAGTGCCTGCTGATGTCGGGTTCCTTGGTGAGGGAGAGGATGAGCTGGGTCTCATCAGCGTAGGAGATGATGTTGAGCCTGTGGTTTCTGACAATGGTTGTGAGGGGGGCCATGTAGACGTTGCAAAGTGTGGGGCTGAGGGAGGATCCTTGGGGTACTCCGCATCTGATCTCTGTCGGTTCTGAGAGGAAGGGTGGGATTATTATCTGTGTTCTGCTTGAGAGGAAAGAATGTATCCAGTCTAAGACCTTTCCTTAGATGCCGGCATCGTGGAGCCTGGTGGCTAGTGTGCGGTGGGAGACGGTGTTGAAGGCTGCTCATAGGTCAAGGAGGATGAGGGCTGAGGTCTGGCCTTGGTTGAGGAGGGCGCAGATGTCATTGGAGGCGGCGAAGAGGGCAGTCTCGGTGCTGTGGTTGCTGCGGAATCCGGATTGAGAGGAGTCTAGGATGTTGTTGGTTTCTATGAAGTGTGCTGGCTGGGTGTTGACGGCCTTTTCGATGACTTTGGCAGCAAAAGGAAGCACTGAGATGGGTCTGAAGTTCTTGAGGTCCGTCGGGTCTGCGGAGGGCTTCTTTAGGAAGGGGTTAACTTCGGTGCACTTCCAGTTGTGGGGGAATGTGGCTGTCTCGAGGGAGCAGTTGATAGTTCGGTGTAGCTCGGGTGCAATGGCAGTGGTGGCCCTGAGGAAGATGTGGGGCGGGCAGGCATCAGAAGGTGCTCCGGAGTGGATGCTCTTCATTGTCTTTAAGGTGCCTTTAAGGTGACTTTTGTGGTGAGAGGGGCCCAAGTGAGAAGGGTCTGTTGGGTGGTGTCGTTCGGGGTGGAGTTTGGGGCAGTGCAGTGGTCTCTGTAACAGACCGATAACAGAGGACTCCAATATAAGTGTAATCCAATTTCTCTTCCAACTCCCTCTTCTTTCACCTGTTTATTGTTACTGCCAGATTCCTATCCTGGTAGTGGGCATAGACAGGGGTGAGAGTAGAGAATTTACATCAGTCTTGTAGAACAACACTAGTATGCCTACACAAGAATAGTGTACTTATTTTTGATAGAAAGACAAGTCCATGTAGATTATATTAATTCTTTGTTTAATAAATGCTATTAACAGCCGATATTCACAAGCTCATTCCATTCACATCCATCACCACCACCAACACAGCAATCACCTCTTCTTGGTTATTTACATTATTCATATGGTTTGATCCATGGGTTCTATATCTTATGAAAGAAATTCTCTTGCAAATCTCATGACTTTTTTGAAAAGCAATACAGGATTTTAGTGAGAAATAGTTTTTTGGAAGGTTTTTAAAGCCTAGTTTTATGAAACCTGAAGAAACACAATGATGAAGCTCAATACTATTCATGTCTGTCCAAAAATGTAGTGCCCTATGCATCTGATTTGCAATTGCAAATCCTGAAAATGGCAATCACCAATTTTGGAAGAGCAAAATCAGTGCTGGCAATGTAGAGAAGTGTTTCTGATTCGCAACATTACTTCTACAACCCATTCCAATTCACAAATAAGAAGGGTGTTCCCATTCTATGTGTGAGTTTTAATGCTATATATCAATGTTTATTTACCACTCATTGAAACATTATTAACACTGGACTAGGGGGACTATACAATGTACTATACAATGTGCAAAGTGGAATCTTTCCTGGTGGGTTATTTTTTAATTTGTTACTGATGGTGGGTGGCTTCTGGGGAGCAAAGATTGTCTGGCAGACCGCTGTATGCTTCCCCTTATGTTATTCCTTTCATGTGTAGATTTATAAATCATCCCAAATCCCTTTAACAGACAGGAGTTGCTTTAAAGAAATCACAAGTTATGGAGGTGAGCTGTCGCTCGCAAGTCTCCATCCCACCAGTTGCAGTCATTCACAAGGGGTTGCAAAATGTCTTCTGGCTCATAAATATTAATGAGACACAAGGTTTTGAAACCTGTGCAAATGTACATTTTGTGATGTGACTGGTTGGGACAGTTCTATGACAAAATGTAGCCGTGGTGCTAACCCAATGATGTGCAAAAAGTACCTACAGGTTGGAGACCTGAGCTTAGCACTTCTGGCACTATGTGTGAATCACATATTCGTACAGCACTCCACTTCTCAATCCATTGCCTACCTTGTTTTTGCTGGAGTCATATGAGCATTTTGGAGGGTGTGTGTGTGTTTGCAGTGGTAGATTATACATATCTGCCGCCAGATCTAGTGTCCTTCTGTCATGTGAATGTGATCAGGTTGTGTTGGCTGTAGCAAACATGAATGGCATGGGTGTGTGAAGCTTCTTTTAAAGTGCTGACATGCATCTGGATTGAACAATCTATTGCCTAACTGAGAAGGAAAGATTAGTGAGTGTGAGTTTGTCGTATTGCCTCATGTCTATTTTTAATATTTCTTTTTGTGTAAGCTTGCACTCTGTGTATGCTTCTTCAATCAAAATGAATATTTAATTATCCAACTTTGCCTTTGCCTGCACGTGCATTCTTGTCCTTATATGCTCTTCTGTATATGTGTCCTTGCTCTTATCTCTGAACATGGCAAGAGAGTGGAGTCCGGGAGAAGTTGTAAGGTGAGATGCAGGGGAAGAGGGAAGTCCCTAGAGAGAGAAAAACAAGCATTTGCAATGCAATTGGTCTCGCCTTTGGGACCTTATATGTATTTAGCTATGCAACACATTAGCCTGGGTGCTGAAGCATCTACTGTTCTTTAACATGGAGGGAAAGTAAGCACCAAACTGTGTGACACACCAGGATGGGAACACATGGAGAGAAATATTGCCTTTCAGCAGGAAATTATATAGTCCAAAGCTCTGTTTTTAATATAAAATCAGGGCCTTCGGTGGTCATATCACTGAAAATACAAGATTTGTAAAAAATATTATTGTCTATGGGTGCTCGTGGAAGACAATTTCTATGGACTGGAATCTAGAGAATGCTAAAGTGATTCTGGTATTTTACTGACCTCTGCTGGTCGTTTTCTATCAAGAAAGTTAAATAGAGGCAGTTGCCAGTATAATAAAAAAGAAAGTCCCTCAGCAGAAAGCAATTCTGGTATTTTACTGACCTCTACTGGTCGTTTTCTATCAAGACAGTTAAATAGAGGCAGTTAAACAAGCAGAAAGCAATTCTGCTATTTTGCTGACCTCTACTGGTAGTTTTCTATCAAGACAGTTAAATAGAGGCAGTTGAACAGAAAAAAAAGTTCCTAAGCGGAAGCAGACAAGTCCTAGGGCTGATCTCCAGAGCCCACAAAGTACATACACATATAAGTATATACTAAAGTATATACAAGAGGTCTTGAATTCTCGACCTAACAAGAGAGCAGTAGATAACTGGAGGGATGCAGGTGGAAGGGAGGGGATTGTGGGTGGGAAAAAGTATGGAATGAATGGGCGGCAATAAAGATAGGAAGATGGCAGAGAGTGGGAGAGAGTGGTGAGGTAAGAAGGAATTGGAAAGGAGAGAATAGATAACTAGAGAGGGGAGTTGATGGAAAGCTTAGAAATGTGCTAGCAAGTTTCCCATCCTTTGATATACATGGAAATCCAGGCAATCTAGGTACCTTGAAAGAAGAAATAAGCAAGCATTTCGGAATTGGCTTTTTGTAGGTGCCTAAAAAGAAGCATGCATAGAAAATACAGTATCTGTACTAGATTTGTGGCCTGGATCCTACAAGAAATAGGGGCCTCTTGGAACATCCAGCAGGACAATTTTTAATATTTGAAAAGATTGGAATGAAATTTGCAATGATTCTGAAAAGTGGAATAGTGAAATGTACCTCCATCTTTGAATCCAAGGCTAGGGACTTTCAAAAGAGCAGCTGAACGTCTGGGAGCATTTGAGTGCATCAACTTTAAGGCAACTGTAACCGATTGCCCCTGCTCTCCCAGTCTGTGTGATCCTGAGCAGTTTGCTAGTACTTTTTTTAAATTCTTTTTCGTGCAACAGTAGCAATTTTAGATAACACATTGCTTCTTAATTTTATGTTGCCCCCCCCACTTTGGTTATTATGGGTGACTTTTGGCTAAATGCATACCCTCCGATGCCATTTATCAAAGTTTGCCATGTTGGTGTCAGCTATTCATTTGATTTCCTTTTTGACTGAACTGGTTTTGGAAATGCATTTGTTGAATGTCTTGAATTTAATATTATTTTGATGCAGCTAAAACACTTAACACAGATTTTCTCTTAGAGGACGCTGTTACTTTGAGCATCAGCTGTCAATGGTATGCCCTGGACACTTCATTGAAACCTAAATCCGTTGTGGAAAGTCATACCTTGCTCACCCCTAGCTAATAATTTGGTTTATCAGGGACCTACAGCCATAGGGCCCAATGGCATGTATTCCTCATATTGTGCTACAGCACCAATGTGTCAAAAATTAACGTATCAGCTTGCTGAGCCTTTATACAGATGACACTTGAATAGCGAGTTCCATGTATGAGAGTATGGCAGTCACAAGTGTAGCAAGTGTGTGTCTTAGACCTGGAATGTCACTTTACTTCAGCTACAAGCACACATAAACCATCAGTGCTGTGTGTCACATCAAAGTGACTTGTGTCACATTGAATCGGATGGTTCACAGTGAAATTTCAATGAAGTCCAGAAAATTGTGGTCGTATATATCTAGACTGATAGAATTCTAACGAAGTACTCTTTTACAAAGTCTAACACTCATTTGTGAATAGGACGAACCATACCTAAAATTGGAATAATATTGGAATAAATGCTTTTTGAGTCGGACCCTCGTGGGCTGATTCACAGAAAGGTTTCTGAGTACGGGGATACTCTTCCGTGCCTTTGTGACGTCAAACTCCATGAAGCACAAAGAGGGTACAGTTCTTTGCATTTGCATATACATTTATCTGAATATTCCCATTTTGTTCCAATTTTAAATAGTTTGGGTGGAATCAGAGAGGCATTTAACAGTGCGTAAAAGAGTACTCCAGAAGTAACACTTTACGCGTTCCACAACACCTAAGTGAATAGGCCCCAGTATCTAGAACTTTCAACTTTAAATTTAAAACTTTAAAGACAAATGTAAAGTTCTAATTTTAAGGTTGATTGCTTTTTCAGAAAACACAATCCACCAATTGATCGCCATTGTTCGGTTCCTAATAAATCCTGTCCACAACTTGTTTTGTGTGTTGTTAGTTGTATGCATGATGTTATTTTGTATGCAAGAATACACAACATATCAACCATTTTGGTGAAAAAACTTTGGGGCATATTCCCAAGGACTAATCGCCGAGTTAGCGGCACTTTATCGCAGCCAAAGTGGCGATAAATTTATCGCACCATTCACAAGAAGGTGCTAACAGCCGACATCACCAGTTTACCTGCGATAGCAGCTGCAAAAAACATTGCCACAAATGATACCGGCAACTAACGCTAATGATATGCAGAGTAGGCGTTCCCGTGCAAAAAGCCGCGCGAACACCACTCCGCAACATTCTCAACGACCAGCCAGATCTGCGATAAGATTAAAAAACATGCGATAAGGCGCGTTAGCAGCAGGGATTTAACACCTGCTCCTACCTGGTGTTAAGTCGGACGACAACCTGCACCATGAAAGGGAGCCCAGCCCACAGCCACACCAGAAGAACAACAGATGCCATGGAGCTACTGATCATGCAGCTCGGAACCCCAAGAGGGCCACAACACCCACCGCCACCACCCCCAGGCCCCCACCCCCCTAGGATCCCCCCTGGACTACCACATGGGCAGTGGGGTATGTAACGTGCTAGGCCCCTTAGATTGGCAGGGTCACATGTCCTGTGATGCCTGTGCTGGATGGGTGTGGTGTGGGTCTGAACGTGCCCTCAGGGAGTGACCGTGGCATGCTGACGACTAGACCAGTGATCAGCAGATCACTACAGGGACGACCTGGGACATTTAGCGTTGTCCCCCCCCCCTGTAAGCGTAAGCGGAGTGGACTGGCCTGGCGTATGGCAGGCCAGAGTAGGGGTGGGAACAATGAACCCGGGGCTCTGGGCGTGCTCCAGTACTGGGCTGGACATGGAAGTAACTGATGCGTGTGTCCCTGTTGTAGTGACTACGCCACACGGACCGCAGTCGGCACTGTTGCACCCTGTCACTCAAGTTCCACGACATGAGCAACATGGACGTCAGGGGGAATCTCTTACCCTACATTCAACCATGCTCACATACGTGAATGATCAAAGGCATGACACATCTGTGCGATTCTGAATGTTTAATTCACATCCAGTGGAGTGTTGCAGCTGGAGCAGTACAGGGCCATGCAAACCCCACTTCACATGACTGGCCCGTGGAGGGCCAGCCAGAGTCCTTCAGGGAATGACAAGTACATCGGAAGGGGAAGAGTTCAGTCCGCAGTCTGATCGCTGTGTCATTGGTAACCAAACTGGAGATGCCAGTCCATGTCGAGGTCCAAGGCGAGTTTCCTAGAGTGTATCGGGGGACAGTGGAAGGTGATGATGCAAAGGGCAGGACCAAGCAGAAATCCGCCATTTTGCGGAGATGAATGCTACTGCCTCCTCCTTACCAGTAAGGTTGGTTCACCCGCATCTTCATCCTCTGATGGCACATGTGCCTCACACGTGGGTGGTGGTGGATTGCCTGCTGCACTGTGAGGCACTGAAACATCAGGGGGCAAAGATGTGGATGTAGAAGCTGCAGCAGCACTCATCTGAGCAAGGCCTTGAGGCAGCAATGCCATGACGATGTGCTGCAGGGCATTGAAGGCCCCAGCCACATCCCGCTGGTGTGCAGCCATGGCAGCCATCCTGTCCGCCGCCATCTGCACCATGGTCTCCATGAGCCCCCGCATCTGTCCCAACTCCCGGCAGACATCGCTGGAGCCACTCTGACTGGACAGTTGTTCTTGTCTCAGTATCATGACTCCAGCGATGTTAGCCATGGATCGTTGGAGAGCATGGAGCGGACTGTGGGTGTCCGTTAGGGACTGAAAGTGGTCCCTGATGGTACTCAGACACCCATGTATGGCATAAAGTTTGGCTGCCATGTGGTCGAACCCCACCCGCACCTGATCAGCCACCATCTCCTGGCACTCCAACACACAGCGTTGGAAGGCCATGTGTTGTTCGTGGGGGTCCTGGGAGTCAGCCGTCGTGGTAGGTGCTTCCTGCTGTGTGGTCTGTGCAGGGGTGGGGTTTCCTCGATGCAGCTAGGTGGCCCTGGGCGTGGGGTCCTGAGGGTGTCCATGAACTGTTGGAGGGCGTCGGGGTCTATGGTGCTGTGGTCCTCTTCGTTATCAGTGAAGAGAAGTTGGGTCTGCTCTGCAGGAGGTGTTGGTTCTCCCTCTGCAATGTGAAGGATAGATGCAGTTTAACATTGTGTTCATATGTATGTTTACGCATTGTACAAATTCACATACAGACTGCATGACAATGTACATTGTGACTGTTTGGGAGGAGCTGCCTATTTGATGCGGGACAGTGAACATTTCGACAATATCACGGATGTGTGTTTGTACTTGTACATGTTCATCCCACATTTCCCTGCTATGCCAAATGTGATTGCCCAGTTTCTACACACAAGCGGCACCATTTGGGTCCTCTGTTCTGATGTTAACGTGTTGCAGTTCATACCACATTGTTGTCTATGTTGATGTGCTCTGAATATTATGTGTGTGTGCTGCATTTTGGGAGAGTCGCCCCTGCAGCTCTGATGTGGCTGGCCCTTATCCCTTTCAGGCGGTGTGCCTTGACTTCTGTGCTTCTACAGTGCTGAGATGTTGCATATTTGGGTAAATTGGGCTCTTGGTGGGAGTTGGGACTGTGGGGCATGGTTTGTCCGCAGGTGTGTTGTTGAGGTCAGGGGTTGTTTGTGCAGGTGGTTGTGTCAGAGTGTGACCTGCTCCTTTACGGATGTGGTCCACACTCAGCCACCTCAGTGTAGTGGCGTGCAACATGTCATGGTATATTGACTGCAGCCATGCTATTCGTCATGCAGTGTCACTTGCATTGTCAGTGGGGCTCACTGACACGCCGCTTCGCTGGGTTCGGCACATGTGCATGGGTTTGTTGTGAGATTAGTGATGTTTGGGGAGCGCCCCCTCTGTGCACATTGTGGACTGGGGCCCACTTGCTGTTTCTATGTGTGCTGCAGTATGCCAAGGAGATCAGGGGCATGACCCAGAGTCATTGTGGGTGTGCAGTGTGCTATTCTTGATTGTGCATGTGCGCCATTGTGCCCATCTCCCCCGTCTCCCCAGTCCCTGGTGGTTACTCACCCTGTTGCTGTTGTGTCCGGTCATGTTGAGTAGTGTCCGGTCCCCCAACTCCTGCCACCGTCTCCCCACTGATGACTGTGGACACCATTTCCTCCATGTCATCCAGCTCCTCCTGTGGCGCTGGACTCCCACCTCCAGTCTGCATTGCTGCCTTCTGGTTGTTAGCGAGTTTCTGCTTGGTTTTGCGCTTGACATCATTCCAGCGCCTCTTGACCTCTTCCATTGTCCTCCTCAGCACTCCGACTGCATTCACCTTGTCCAGGATGGACTGCCATGTTGCATTTTTGGTTGCCAATGACACAGTGGAGGTGACGAACAGTTGTTGATGGTGTTCGACCACCTCCGCGATCAGGATCCTGCTTTCCTGCGGACTGAACTTCGTCTTCCTCTTCTTCTTGTCCTTGCCCTTCCCTGCCCCCGGGGTCCCAGGCTGGGCCTCCGTGGTGCTTGCGGGGTTCTGGCTGTCCTCTGTACCTGCTCCGGCTGCCTCCATTGTGCTTCGCTGTGGTTCGGTTTTTGTTTGTGTTATTTTTTTCTGCTTTTATGGTGATTTTTCCCGCCTGACGTGTGTGATTTGCAGGCCTGGCGCTGCTTTTCGCTGATTGTCTTATTGCGATTGGGCCCATCGCAACTTTTTTCACGTTCGGCTTTGGATTTTTATCGCTGTCCCGGTGAGTTACTCGCTGTAATTTTCCGCGTTCTCGTGAAACTATCGCATGTTACCGCCATGTTGGGAATAGGACGTTAACACGGTATTATTTTCCTGCGATGGACTGCGATGTGCGAAGTTGCGTTAAGCGAATTTGACGATAGTTAACACACGTTCTTGAGAATATCCCCCTGTGATTTTAAATAAAAAGTGTAGAGAAATTCAGTTCAATTCAGACTAAATGTGGATGGCTACTATTTAAATGGTTTTGGTTTCAAACATTTTTCACTGAGGCTTCCATTGCACAATTGTGATTAATTTGAAATCTATTTGTAGAAGAATATGCCCTGCTCGAGATGGGGAGAGAACAAATGTATTTGCGGTGGTCATTAGGCATGGGGAGACAGGTTAATGGACCATGGGCACATATCCTTTCATCATTTTACCATTAAACGCATTTAATCACACTTCATTTTTGGAGTGGCAGACTTGGAAAACATTTTTAACTGCAAATGAGATGTCGTATTTAGAAACAGGAGTTCAACAGTGCTTTAATTATTGCCGTACTAAGGTTTCAACATCTCACACACTATCCGTTATTACTTGTCATTGGGCAAAATGTCATCAGCTGTTTGTCATATTTAAATAGACTTCACATCCTATAAAACTGTAATTGTTGTCCTGATTATAAAGTAGAACTAAGGGGAATTAAATACTTGGTGATACTGACCATGTACCTCACAACGTTTGGAAATCATATTCTCATACTAGGCGAATGCAAATTATTGGTCATGTTTTGTATTAGTGAGCACTTAGTTGCAACGTCCAAAATGATAACTTCGCCTGCGATAAATTGTGAAGGTGACATCTTTAATAACTTTACAAGCTTGTAAAGTTTGTTATACTCTCTGTATCATGGAAGCAATGACATTTCCCATAACAAAAGCTGTGGTAAGAGGTTCTGCTGTAAGAGATGCTGTCTAAAAATGTACCACAATAAGTGTTTTTTCTGGGGCACTTTGTATAATTAAGTAACTTTTGTGGAACTCTCCAACTTTTTTCGAATTTCACTAACTTGAAGCTTACGAATTTATTTGTAAAAAAAAAAAAAAAACTTCAAATTATGAATTCCAAATTTAGAAAAGTGACCCACTCCTATTGACTAGTTATGCCATTTGGTTAACTTACTAGTCCAAGGGAAGTGTAAAAGGGCGTCAGATCCCTAGTATCTGGTGAATGCCCCTAGCAATTGATACAACCCCTACTTTAAGGTAGGCATTCCTTGCAGGAGTTGGGCTTTCCGATATCTGTACGCTACCTCTGGAATTAGGTGATTAGTCTAGCAAATTTGATAGACCCCTATCCTGAGCTGGCATCCATTCTCTTGGGCCCACAGCTGGCATCTGTTTGCCATTCTTAGAATAAATGGGTATTCAAAATACATTTAAAGGTCCACTCTACATATTTGAAAAGCCAATTATTTGTAACTAAACTTGAAAAGTGTAAAGTTCTAAAATTGATGTGGTCTATGTGATTGCCAATTGTGTGAAAGACAATTTTCAAAAAGCTTCCCATTTTTAGGTCGAGCCTAGAGTCAGCGCGCAAGCGCTGCTCTAGGGAAGGTCTGTGGTAGTTCACTACGTGAGGGAAGCCACGCCCACTGCTCTGCCCATTTTTTCATTGACTTGTGTCTTTGTCCTTCGTAAATGCTGTCTTCTGATTGATTATGAGGCTTGTTAGTCCCTCCTTATTATGGCCATGTCGTCATTTGTACCCTCCCGTGGCTACTGGCCCCTTTACTTCGAGTGTCACACGGTACGGTACATGTTATTTTACTGTGAGCACAATTTTTTTCCACGCCTTCTCGCCCCCTCCTCCTCCCTCCCCCCACCCGCACTCCCGTTGTCCATGCTCCCCCTTCCCGTTGCCCGTGATGCAATGCAATAGGTCTTGCGTAAATGCGAATCCTATTGCATTTCAAATGCTTGTTTTAATATATTTTTGCTTTCTTTCAAGCTTTGCAAGAACCCAGCAGTTCCCCAGACACCCTACTGGGCCCTCTCTGCCGCATGCACACAAAAGACGGAAAATACGTCGTCGCGCTCGACACACAAAGGCCTTTAGGTAGGAACTCAAAGGTAGGCCTAACGGCTTTATCCATTTTGTGCGTTCCGAAGCGTTGAGGCATTTTGGTATCACAACTAGATATTGAAACGCTGGTTTACTTTCCCACTGGGTGCAGGTACAGTAAATCTCCATTCTCAGCATCGTGTTGCAGAACAGAAACAGCATATAAAGCTGGAGCAACTCCGAAAACCAGCTTACAAAAACAGACTGAATGCTGCTAAAATCTGTTTAACATTCACAGCCACATCTGTTTTCTATCTCGCTGTGCTGTTTAATTAACATCAATCTGGCCCTTTCCAGAGAAATAATGCTTTTCAGGAAGTGGCTTTTTGTTGAAATTATAAGAAAAAGTCAGGGTAACATGGGCCTGAAGATCGTTATTCTAGATCTAATTTCATTTCGAAGTCAATGTTTACTCCCTTCAACAAGATGTTTTTGAGGAAGACAAAGGCTTCGCCAGATGTTGCGTCATTAAAGCGCCCGCCGCCGCGGCCACGCTTCTGTGAGACCAAAAATGGAAGACATTTTTACTTGACGAAGTAGCGCAGCGACAACACAGAAGTTTGCCGCTGTTTACCTCACTGCGTGAATTGCAGGCCCTCTGGTCAAAGAAAGAGTCGCTGATTCCTGTTCTTGTACAAGGTCCCTTGCCCTAACTGCTTGAAGACAGAGCCCTGGTCGTCTTCAATCCTAAATTAAACATGAAAATACTTAAATAATCGACTGTACCCCACGTTTGCTTTTAGTCGTCCTTGACATTTTTTCAGACAAGACTATCGATCTTGTGACACTTGGAGATGAAGCTTTAGTTCTCCCGAGAAGGGGCCAAAAGATTTGTTCTCACTGGAAGAGAACTTGTGCTTTTTTGCATTTTTCCATCTGTGGAGCGGTTTCCAGCAGAGGCCGCAGAGCCAAAGTCAGAAACGGATTTCCAAAAGTCACGGCAAAGAGTCAGATGCAGGAAAGCATTTTAGAGTAACAAGTATGGAGTCTAAGGTAAGAATAACTTGTCTTTGCCCCTCATACAGAAAATGCTTTGTGCATCGATGCGCAGCCTGCCCTTGGCTAGGGTCACAATGTACAAAGGCCACATACATATGCATACAGCCATACACACACATACAAGTCAAAGTGACACAAGTGAACAGAAATAGCTAAACGTAGTTTACAAAATCAGGATTTTTTTTTCACATGCACTGACTTGACTTAGGGGAAAATTCTGCTTCTTAGGGCAGATTTCCCTTCGTTGTCGGTTAAAGATAGGGGCAGCAAAAAATAGTTATTGGTAAATGTAGCATATACAGTTCCCTTGCTTTTTGAGCATGCTTACTGTAGTCAGTTATCAAATTGTTTGGTCAGTTTTGGACTACTGCACATCCTTATGTGCTTTATTGGACAAAACAAAGGTGCATTATGGGATTTATGGCTTTGCATTTTCACATCTCTGCTGAAGATCCTTTCCCCATCGCTCATATTTTTGTTGTTTATATGTATCTTAAGAGGGTGGGGGCAAGGACACACTGGGAAGAAGTCAGTGGTTGGCCAACCATCTACCATTTTTATCTTAGTCCCAGATCCACTCTCAAATCAAATGTTAAATTAAGTACAAACAAAAAAATAGTGTTTCGTTCTTATCAACTACAACTGAATTACTTGCCAATATACTGGCAAGTGGGGTAGGATTACAGATGTGTCGAAAATGCACAAAGCTGTAGCTAAATTTTCACCTCCTTCTGGAAGTTGTTAGTGGCCCAAAAAGCATGAGAAAGTGTTACATACACCCCTGAATTTTTTAGGTCGAGCCTGGGCAGCGCATGCGCTGCTCTGCGAGGCTAACTGTGTTTGAGTATGGACTTGAAGCTCCGCCCACTCTCCGCCCATATTTTTAATTGGCTTTTGTCATTGCCCTTTGTAAATGCTGGCTTCTGATTCATGAATAGGCTTGTTAGTCCCTCCTTAGTACCGCCTTGTCTTCATTTGTAACCTTCTGGTTTTAGAAACTGTTGAGAGAATAGAGGGCCGTGACAACAATAAATTCCTTTTACAAAGGGAGAATTACTGGATAAAAACATTGGATTGTCTGAAGCCATATGGGATGAATGACCGTATGGAATATTCTTGCTATTTGTAAATTGTTGACAGAGTGTTGCCGTTTGCTAGTAGCTGTTGAGTAGCATATGTGAGTAGCATATGCAGGTAGTTGTCAAGGTGATTTTGCTGTAGCTGTTGAGCTTATACCACATCATTCGTATAGTTTTTTGTAATTTTTGTGTAGAGGTTGATTTATGAACATAGGTATAACTAGAGTGCGATAATGTTATTATTATAGCATTTATTAAACCACATTTTCACCATCTAGTATACGTAGGCTCATATGGATGTTTCACTTGTTTTTTAGTTTTTTTTTGTATATTCTTCTTCTTATGCTAATCAGTCTTTTTTGATATCTTATGCATAGACATGTTTTTTCACTATTAAAACTGGATTAGGTAACTTATATGTTCTACACTGTAAATATGGCCGCTATTGTTACTAGTGTTATGTGTTGTCAGCTTAAGGAATTTACTTTTTAGCGTTTTTGAGTTTCTGGTATCTGATATACTAGCTCACACGAGTTGGTCTGTTTCCTCTGATTTTATTTATCAGTATCTAGTAAATATTCTTTTATTTTACTTGAGAGTTGGCGTATAGATACATGTTTTACCACTGTTGACATTGGACTAGGCATGTTATATTTACCACACTATAAGATGGCTGCCATTGCCATTTGTGAATTGTGTAGTCCGTTTCTGGTATCTACTTCCTAGCGTTTTTCAAACTCCAGTGCGTATTAACTGGACTGTTTCGATGGAAGCAGGTCCATGAATTTAACCGTGGTTTTTTGTTTAACCCGCATATTGTCCGGATGAGCATTAGTATGCCAATGAGGTTTATTTTTGATGTCGTTAATCCAATTACTAGATATATATTTACTACATTGAAAGATGGCTGCCATTAACCTTCAGTATTATGTGGAGTCCTTCTTTGATATTTATTTTTTAGCGTTCTCTTAAGCAGTGGTCATCTCGAACACTAACTTGCACCAGCCGGAGCGTTTGATAGAAGTCTATTGATTGACTGAATAGTAAGTTTTCTGTTATTTGTTTGTTTTTCCTGCATGGCTTTTGTGCTAGTATGAGCACGGTGTAGTATTCTTTTTCGGTTTCGTTATTTTTCGGTTTCGTTATTATGATGTGTGGTCCTTCCTTAGTGTAAGCTCGCATTAGCTAATTTGTTTACCACGTGAGCACAGGCGTACTGTTTTGCCACAGAAAGCAGTTTAGGATCCACGGGAGAAGTTTTTAACTTATTCATGATTTAGTCTTCTATAAATGTTTTTTTTTAAACTGTTGTAGTATTGTATTCAGTACACAATACATGATATGAGCACATTACGATCCTGTCATGTTATTTTTTCACGTGTGTTTATGCACGAATTAGTTGCACTTTGATAAAGACACTGTTTTGATGAGCTTAATTTTATTTAATAGATAATTTAAGTTTTGTCACGGTCTGCCTCCTCATACCATTCTTAAATTTTTATAGGATGGGTCCCTGAAGAAGGGTGTGTACCCGAAATGCATTGGACATAATCATTCAGTCATTTGAAGAAAAATTCAGCTTTAAAAATGGAATAGATATTGAACAATGACATATATGGATGAATAAAGCATGAATTGAACCCTATTCGTCGTGAATGGAATTACTTAGAGGAGCCTTAATAAGAATCTGAATAGTGCTCAGGGGGACACACCCACATTCTGGATGTGCAGATATTTCATTTATGACGCGACGTTTTGCTTGGAAGACGTTACCCCTGAAGCACAAAAAAACTGCATTATATTTACACCTACTGTTTGAACTAGGTTGTAGCGCGTACCCATCCTTTATTAGTATTCATTTGTAACCTCCCATGAGGATTGGCCCTTTTACTTCTGTTGTTAAAGGTTATGTCTTATTTAGTCTGTAAGCACTATTTTCTTTAATGAGTTTCTCCTACTGTAGGCACAAAATGCTTTCCTGCAACATTTAGCACGCCATGAGTGCTTTAACTTTCCAAGCATCCTGGGACAAGGGCAGCCTCTTCTTTGAAATGAAATAGGTCTCGTGTTTACAAGAGTTTGAGCTATTGGCATTGTAAATGACAATGCCTTTTATTTATGTGTTAATTATCAACACAGATAAATAAAATGCATTGTCATTTACAATGCCAATAGCTCAAACTCTTGCAAATGCGAGACCTATTGCATTGCAAATGCTTGTTTAAATACCCATGGAAAACAATGTTCTGCTTGAAAGCATATATTGTTCTTTACAAATTGCATCAACGTAAAGTTTGCTGTGCTAGGATCACAATCTTCCCAGCTCTCAGGAACAAGCAGAGTTGTATCAAAAATATATTTTTCACCACAGTTTTTTTTTCAAAAACATTCTTTATTGGACTTCTATAACAAAAACATCATGCCACAAAAATATTATTTTTTTATAATTGTAGTCTTTTTTTAGTTTTCATTCCCCCAACTGCACCCCTCCTCTTGTTGTCCACCCTTCCACCCCCCCCATGCTAACATACCGATTCTTCCATTAACAGTTCTCTCTGAGGTGTTTTCTCCTCGAATCCCAATGAAGTCTGTCTTTCATCCAGCTAAGTGTACTCCACTTCATTTTAGTAGTTGAGGTCTAGGGCTCTCAATCTGGTGGTCCAGTTGTAGTTTGTTCTCTACCCAGCAGGTGGTCAAGAAGTGGTTGTTAGATTTGCTTGAAACATTTATGCTGTTGATCTAGGTCTTATGTTAGGTTTTCCATTGTAATTCTATTCCACAATTGTGTGTTTATCCAGCGCAACTCCTAATTCATGAACCGGGGATCAGGGAAAATCTCAACACACATAAATTGCTTTACCAAACAACGGGGCCCATCACACTTTACCCATAAATGATCCCTGAAGACAGGCGCTGGATTTGGGGGGTTTAATTTGTCAGTTTTAGTAAGTACTATGCTTCACATTAATAACATTTGTATATAATTCTAACTATTCGTAATCTCCACTGTCTTCTTCCTTTGGTCGATGGACCATTAGTTGAAGAGTTGATGGTGACAATGATTAACTAAGCAGTTTAATATTTAACTAAATAACCACAAAGTCACTTCTTCAGTTAATGATTTTATATTATTAAATGCCCTTAATTAGATTATCAGTGCACACACAAGATTACATATAAGAGAACAAATTATCAAGCAATGTAATCAAAATGAAACATTTGCATCGATATCAAAGCGTGCATAGGAATGGGGAAGAGAAGGTACAGCATAAATACTTGCAGAAATATATTTGCAAAATTAAAGCAATCAAGGAGGGTGATACCCACCAAAGAATCAGGTAAACCACTTCCTTGGCCGAGGTTGTGGCAAGAGGTCCCCAGAGATAGGCTCAGAGGACAAAGTTAACAGGACAGATGCAGCTAAGTTTGCCATAAACTAATAACTAAATTAATCTCCCAATCAATCTACCTTGATCTAGTTCTCCTCAGACGCAGTCTCCTCCCAAGCACTCCTGCAACGTTCTCGTACCTAAAGCGTTCTCTGGCTTTGTGCTGGTCTGCTCTCTCTGTCTTGGTGCGCTTCTCTGTGCGTTCTGATCATCTCTTCTCTCTGATCTGCCACCCCGGATTGCACTGCTATACCGGACCGCACTGCCTCAGGTTCGTCTGATCTCTCTCCGACCCTTCTCTCTCTGTCTTCCGATCTGTCTCGTCTTCTCTGACACACCCCTAATTGGGATATCAATTATACCCTACTGTTTAGCTCACTATCTTACAATGTTGCAGTATCAGTAGAAACTCGGTCTGTGATTGGTTGTCATAAATCATACTAGGGTCGCCTCATCCAGTTCTCCTCACAAATCCATCCTATACCGGTTCTAACAAAGGAAGGATTTAAGACCAATACATTCGTATACCACTAGTATTCATAATTATACATTTTGCTACATTTGTACACAATGATATCCGCTTCACATTCAAATTGCACGTAGTGATGGCTGTCCCCACAGTCGCTGTCGCGTCTTGGCACATAAACAATAGGACACAGGTCAACATGGCCTTCACACGGATTACATCAGCTGGTACATTCTGCAGTCTGCAAGCAGGCAACTCATCCTGGCACATGCGCGCTTCATACCGACCAAGCCAACCACATGCTGGTTTAAATGAGAGGCCATTTTCATGCAGGCCCAATCCCGTACTAAAGTAAACAAACACAAAAGAATATTAATTCATGAAATAAAACCCATTATGATTACCTCCCACCATACTAATGCCCTGTGTTAATTAAATCCTAGCGAAAGCTATTAATTTAAAGCAACCTTTTCGTTATTTGTGCACAACATGCAAAATGTGCAATGTACAACATAGCATAAACATGCATTAGTACGGTTTTTCAAAGCGCAAACAGTTAATACGTACTCATGCCATCATGGTTTAGCATATTATGTAAAATGCGTTTGCCTCTCATGTAAATGTGTGCATTCAGAGTTGATTAGTTCATGCAGTCAATGCATTATTGTAAGATCCTTGAGAAGGTTGAAAGGATCACGCAAAAAGGCAGGTATTGTAGATCAGCTTCAGGTTTATTTCTAGATAAGAAGAAACCCATCCAGGCCCCAGCCAGTACAGCAAACAGCTCTCTTCAGATTTCAAATAAAACATTCTCTCACCTGGGATACCAACACACAGTGTAGGTTCCCAGGTTGTCATGACAACATGACATCAGAGGCAGCACAGGAATAGAATGCCACACATCTTCCCCCGTAAACACAGCAAAAGAAAAAGAAGAAAGGAAATAAATGCAAAACTGCAAACTTTAACACAGTAGAAAATTATAAAACAAAACTTATACTTCAACATGGTAGATTTCAAGAAACATAGTCTTTTAAATAGCTTGGCCTCTTTACAATCCTAGAGGAAAAGCGTGAAGAAACACTTGGAGTAGGAACAGCCCTTTCTCCAACAGAAGAACCACCACCACTCGCAGGCCCATTATACAGTGCAACCCTGCTCAAATTCCAAACTCGATGATCTTGTGTCCTGACTGCGTTATTGAACACTTTTATGACACGAATGGACCTAGAAAACTTGACCTTGTAACCTGGTTCTCTGATGACAACCATGTCACCAACCTTTACTGCAGTAGTCTTAGCAGACTTCCTGGAGTCAAAGTAAGACTTCCTAGCAAAACTCTTAGATTCTTCCCTCTTGCGCCAGTCAGGAAAGACATTCTTACTAGAAGACGGAGTAACGGAATCTTCCTAGTTCCTCACCCAAGACGGTTCCACCATAGTACAAGGAGATCTTCCCCTGAAAAGTACAAAAGGTGACTTACCAGTTGTACTATGTGGAGTCATCCTATAGGTCTCTACCTTCTTCAGGACCTTCTCCTTCCAATTAAGACCAGATCTTTTAGCCCACGAAATGGTTTCCTTTAACACTCTATTAAACCTTTCAACCACTACATTGGTTTCTGGGTGGTATAAAGAACATCTCTTATGTTTGATGCCCCGAATTTTCAAGAAAACATCCATTTCACGTGAGACAAGTTGAACACCGTTATCAGTGAGGATGGTGTCAGGATAGCCCTCTTTAGCAATGAGATCCTCCAAAAACTTTATCCCATTCATTGTTTCTACTCCAGTAGTAAACTGTATCTCAGGCCACCTAGAGAACAAATCCATGAGTACTAAAATAAAAACCTGTCGACCTTCAGAATGAATGGGCCCAAGTATATCTAAGGCCACATCCTTCCACGGCCCACGGGTTAGTTCCCTCACCACCATGGGTTGCACTCTCACCACTTCAGACTTCTCTGACGTCGCACACACTAGGCAGTCTCTAACTACTCTCTCAATCTGCAAATCCATCCCCGGCCACCAATAGGAGGAGCGAAGCCTCTCTTTGGTTTTTGACATTCCGGAATGGGATTTGTGAGCCAGATCAATTAAAACTTTGCGAAGCTTGAAAGGAGGAACTAACCTTGTCCCACGAAGTAGGAATCCATCACAAACACTTAACTCATCTTTTAAGACCCAAAACTTAGAAGCTTCTTCCGAACCCTGTTTCTTAGAATGTCACCCATTGTGAATGAGAGACAGGACTTCAGTAAGTACAGGATCCGAGGATAATTCAAAACGCCACTGATCTTCATCAATGATTCCCTCACTAACAAAACAAACATGCACATCATTTTCCTCAAAGTCTTCATCAGAGATAGTCTCATCAGCCTTCTCTACTAATCTCGACAGGGAGTCTGCAATACCATTTTCAACACCAGGAATATATCTAATGTTAAAATCATACTCCTGTAGGGCAATAACCCATTTGGTTATTCTGCTGGAGACCAGGTCAATTCCCTTCTTGGTGAAGATTTCACAGAGAGGTTTATGACCAGTTTCTATCAAAAACTTAGTGCCCCAAAGAACTTTTTTTAGTTTCTTAATAGCCCAGAACTCTGCCAATGCCTCCCTTTCAATGACAGAGTAGCGTGACTCAGCATCTTTGAGCCCTCGAGAGACAAACATGACAGTTCTTAATCCTCCTTCACCTTCTTGTTGGAGAACAGCCCCTAAACCTTTAACACTCGCATCAGTGGTAATGATGGAGGTCTTAGAGGGGTCAAAGCTTTTAAGCTTGGGAGCACAACTAAGTTTCTTCTTAAGAGCAACAAATTCTTGGTCACTAACCTCATCCCATTTGAATTCAACGCCTTTCCTTAAGAGAGTCCTCATGTTGGCAGAGATTTCTGCAAAATTTTCAACAAATGTATTATAATATTCTACCAACCCGAAGAATTTCATGAGTTCCTCCCTAGAGGATGGGGCTGTTATGTTAGAGATGATATCAACCAGGTTGGATTTGGGTGTAATTCCCTCACCAGAAACAGTATGGCCTAAATAGTCAATGGTGGAGGTACCAAATATACACTTTTCTGCCTTAATGGTGAGATTGGCATCATCAAGTCTACTCAGGACAACATTGAGACGTTGTTCATGTTCTTTATCATCCTTGCCGAACACAAGAATGTCGTCCTGGTAGACGCAAACACCTTCTCACCACTTGAGAGTCTTTTCCATAGCACATTGGAAGACGGACGCAGCAGACACAAGACCAAATGGCATCCTCACAAATCTAAACGTGTCAAACGGGGTGATGAAGGCCGTGTAATCTCTTGAAGCATCAGCCAATTCTACTTGATGATACGCCGATGCTAAGTCAATTGTGCTGAAGACTTTGGCTCCCCCAAGTAAGACCAACAGTTCAGAAATGTTGGGCAGGGGATAACGATCAACTATGAAACACCTGTTCAATTGTCTCAAATCCACACATAGACGAAGGGACCCATTAGCTTTACAAGCTGCAACCACAGGAGCTAACCAATCTGTTCCTTCAACTTCCTCAATGATCCCACCCTGCTTAAGTTTCTCAAATTCTCTCTTCATCTCATCCCTGACATCCAAGGGTACATTCCTCACCTTGCAGCTCGAGGGTTGAGAATCAGAGTATAAGCGTATCTCCAGTTTAAAAATTTTGAGACAACCAAGCTCATTCCTAAACACATTTTGAAATTTTTGCTTGATCCGATTTTCAATAGAAGTAGCAGAATCCTCCTCAACAGAATTGACATTCACCTTCAACTTAATAGGAGAAGAGCTACCCGGGTCAAGCATAACGCCCAAATCCCCTTGGTGGAACCAACTGATGATACTGTCTCCCTTCTCTGACACATAGACCTTGCCTGAGGTATAGCGTCCTTTATATTCAATGAGACCTAAAAAATACCCACGCAGGGGTATGGGTTCCCCACCATAGGCTAAAGGACGAATGTCTGGTTTAAGCAGAGATACCTTGTGAGCCAGTTTGGTTTGGAAGATGAGCCTAGAGATGGTAGTAATCTTGGCACCAGAATCAAAGAGAACTTTGGTAGGTTCACCTTCCACCAAAATGGTATCAATGGGGCAAGATTTGTTGGAAACACCAGAATCTACTTGAACCACAATCTGACCACAAACAAAATCTTCATTAGGAATCTCTGTCTCAATACATTTGACATTAGGTGTGATCAATTTTGTTTTACAAACTATGGCAATATGGCCTTTCTTTTTGCACTTGGAGCACACAGCATTACGTGCAGGACATTTCTTATCATTCGCATAGTGCCCAAGTTTTTTCACATCTGAAACACTTAGGAGTGAAAGATTTACTTTTGCTTTTAACCACACTTTCAGTTTTAGGCATATTTTTAGACTCCTCTTTAACAATCTGAACAGCAGCTTGTTTATCTCTTTTAATGGTGTCAACACATTTCAAAGAGTGTTCAACCCTTTTGGCTACTTGGATGACTTCATCCAAGGAGGGTTCATCCCTCAACCAATGCTCCTCACGGATTCTTTCTATGTTGCATCCCAACATGAATTGATCTCTAATTCTTTCATCCACCAATTCCGCAAACTTACAGGATGCAGCAAGTTTCCTTAATTGCGTGATATAACTCTCTACAGTCTCACCTTCATTTTGCAACCTTCTAGCAAATTGATACCTTTCTAAAATGGTGCTTACCTTGGGTAGGTAATGTTTATCGAGTTTTTTTAAGCAAATTTCAAACTCATTTAGATCCCTTGCTTCTGTATCACTAAGTTCAGGAAGATGATCAAAGACATCTTGTCCCTCAGAACCTAAGCAGTGAAGCAGGAGCGAGGTTCTACGCTCAGCACTTAAACTTACACCACAAACCCTGGCATAACGTTCAAACACTCTTTTCCATTTCTGCCATTTAATGGGGGGATCCTCAGGTGACATTTGAAAAAACGGAGGAGCAGTTACGTTCTGCATGGTTAACACAAACAAAAGGAAAGATTAATAAAAGGTAAGTAATCCTCCTTTCTCCCCTTTTTTTTTTTAAAAACCAGAAAATTGCATAAGTTTCAAGAATGTCCCCAGGTGATTACCACTAAAACAGTGAGATAACAACTAACGGTATAAGCATAAGTTGCTGGGGTCAGTTGACTGGGGGTGAGTGCTTGCAATGTTCAACACTCCGTCCATCATCCCCTTTGGTTTTGCTAAGCATAAGATCAACCATGAAATGTCACACTGGATAGACACCAAGAGTTTTTGTATAAATGTGGTGGAACCATTCAAAGTTAACACCAGATTTCCAGCAAGAATTCTGTATGACTGTAGAATGAAGGAGATTAAGAAAATTGGCAGGCAAAGTAGAAAAAAAATATATATATTCCTCAATGTGTTAATGTGTGCGTGTCACAGAAGTGGCACGCAGTGTAAAGATGAATTAATAAAAAGTATACACTCTCCCAAATGTGTGCGTGTCACAAAAGTAGCACGCAGCGTAGAGATGCTTAAATGAGCGCAAAAATACTCGTAAATGTGTGCATGTCACAGATATAAAAAGTTGCTCCAATGACAAGTGTGTGCGTGTCACAGAAGTGGCACGCAGTGTAGAGATGACCAAATTGAAAAATATGCACTTGCAAATGTGAGCGTGTCACAGTAGTGGCACGCAGCTTAGAGATGCTATAATAAAAGCATTTGAGATTTAAAATGTGTGCTTTGTGCACCATGGAGTGAAACCAAGGCCTCACCTTCAGTGATGACCTGGTGACTAATAGCTCCCATGGGTCTGATTGTGGCAAATGCCCCTCGGATCTTCCTGGAAGACGCCAAATTCAAGTAAGAATGGTCCCTAGTTGCATGGAAATGCACTAGGGACTGGCTGGTTTTAATAATCAAAACAGCCAAACGTCTGGCAGACGATCTTATAATTAAGATCACTATAGTGGAAGGGGCATTAAAAGCTAGCATCACGATCTCATCTTTTAAAGCTAAATTGGCTGAAATAAACAATGACATTTCTGAGAACAAGGAATATCTATTGAAACAAAAAGTGACCCAACTTCAAAAAGATATCGCCAAATTCAATAAAGAGAAAGTGTAGCCCTACCTAAAAGAGGACTATCGTCCCACACATGAAGATAATTCTTCTGATGAGAGCCAGTCTTCGAGAAAACGATACTCTTCGAACATTAGCAACTCCAGCTCAGAAAACTGGGGGCCTGCACATAACAGAAGAGAATTACCTCCTATAAAGTATGGGATTGGGATGCCACCCTTTCAGGTACCCCCGATGTGGCAGTACCCAGGTTTCCCACATGGTCCGCAGCAACCCTTCCCTCCCTTCCAACAACAACCCCCTTTTTATGCAGAGGCTGGGGCAGAGGGAGAGGAAGAAGAAGGGGAGGACAAACCAACGGAAACAGGTCCAATGGTAGGATCAGCCACAGCCCCAACACTTGGAGTTCAGAAGCACTTGGGGGAAAAAAAAAAAATTGTTAATCGCTCTACTAGAACTATTAGTGAAGTAGAAAAGAAGGTTCTTGACAGAGGACTAGTTTTTGTTCCAACACCCCAACAAGATGAGTTCAGAACGAATTTTGAACTACACAATTTCTTCCGCAAAATACGACTACAAGCATTCTTTGCAGAAAAACCTAATACCCCCAAAGTCGACTCTGGTCTTCGGAAACCATCCACCTTTACACCTAATGCCAGCATGGTACCAACGGAAGTTCTCACCTTCGAATATGCAGTACTAAAGGAAATAAACACAAATAAGACCTACAAGGCCTCCACAATGTCTCTAAGTTAGAAAATGTAGCCATTCGGAACATGGCTGATGATACCTCAATTGTTATGAAGGAGCCTGACAAAGGGGGTGCTATTGTGATGATGGCATCCTCGGACTATAGGACTGAATGCCTCCGCCAAGTACAAAATACCCGGTACTACACACCGATACTGAAGTATCCCACTCCTCGCCTCACAACACATATTAAGAGCATAGTGAATCAGGGGTGGATCACTAAACATGAGGCAGATTTCCCTATCAACGAAAACCTGAGAGTACCCTACTTTTACACGCTCCCAAAAATACACAAAGTGACCCTCCCATCTCCAGGAAGGCCAATAGTATCCAGGATAGGGTTCCTCTTGGAACCACTCTCCAAATTATGTGATTATTTTTTCAAACCACTGGTAAAGGAAACACCCTCCTTTTTCTAAGATACCAGAGATGTTCTGAATCTCATTGCAACTAATAACACTGAGGGACTCCAAATGGATTGCATTGTCACCCTCGATGTTGAGGTACTATACACTAATATCCCTCAACAGGCAACACTGGAAGTCTTAGATGAAATCCTAAGGTCACGAAAATGGGTGTCTCCAACCCCTGTCAGCTTTATAATGGAGTGTGCAGCCATAGCCCTAACGTAAAATTTCTTCCAATTTGAAGATCGCCTCTTTCACCAGACCAGGGGACTTCAATAGGCAGCTCTTTCGCCCCCAGTCTGGCATGTCTTTACATGTCAGACTTCGAGGCCAACCATATCCTACAACACCCTAACCCCTACAAGGAGAACATCACGTTGTGGCATCGCTACATCGATGATATTTTAAACTTCTGGAAGGGAGGCATCGAGAGGGTTCGCCATTTTATTGATTGGGTAAATTAACTCAATTCCTATCTGAAATTCACGGCCAAATCCTCACAAAAAGAACTGCCTTTCCTAGACCTAATGTTTACACTGTCGGCCAACAAACTACATACCAAAACCTTTAAGAAACCAACAGACAGCCACTGTCCCGTTCTATACAGTTACTACCACCCTAAAGCCCTACAGGAGAACCATATGGACAGTTCTTGCGCATCCGTCGCAACTGTAGCAACCTCAATGATTTCATGACCCAATCTGACGACTTAGCACAACATCTAGCAAGACGCGACTAACCTATACGGAATATAAGGACCGCACAGAAAAGAGCTCGAAATAACAAAAGAGAATCGCTCTTAGAAACACATCTCAAACCAGAAACAAATGATCTTACCTGTGTTACTACCTATACCCTGCAATCAAATTTGATCAAACGAGTGGTCAAAAAGCACTGGAGTATCCTTCAAATGGGCAAACTAACATTCCGTCCACCGAGGTTCGCTTTCAAGAGGACAGCCAACCTCAAAGATATGCTGGTTAACACCAGGCCCAAAAGTAAAGGACCCCCCCAACAAAAGTCCTTATAAAATCTACCCCCATTAGTAGGACACTAACCCTGTGGACAATGCACCAATTGCTCTCTGACAAGCGCAACAAGAACAATACAATTAACGGACACATTCACATGGAAACAGCTAAAACATACAAATTGCAACACTCACAATTGTGTCTACCTGATAACCTGTCCCAGCCGACTAATACATATAGGGATGACGACACGAGCAGTCAAAATCAGAATAACTGAACACTGAAGCAACATCAGGTGCAAAAAGACTAACACAAAAATGTGCGCCCACTACACGACCTTAGGTCACACAGTAAATGACTTACATTGGACTATCCTGGAGTCCCACCCTCATTTACAAAAGGAGGCCCTATTTAGAAATGAGAAAAACTGGATTTTTAAGCTTTCATCCCATATCACAGGATTAAATGATGATATCCCGTGTGGGGAGCTAAGTGGATGACAATAAACTGGAATCATGGAGCTGACTCCATGAGCGGCAGCATAGACCTCCTAGCTGGGTTATCCACAGTTACGACCCAACTAACTAGTCCTGAATAACATCCCACCTAGTTCCTTGATTTGCCTTATTTTACTGATCTTCCTTCTATCAGGCCCATGTCCATAGTAACCCCTGTAACGGTGCATGCACAAATGCATCCCAGGGCCCTACAACTTATTTCACAGTACATACTCCCTGGTAAATTTCTCGTGACATCACCCCTGTCTCCCAGGTAGATACTTAGGGGACCGGGTCTCATTACAGGACAATTGGTGTGGACCTCCCCACACTATTATTAAACATAGTCACCTCGATTTGCAGGCTCATATTTATGTACAGAATGAATTATGGGGACCATCCCATCATCTTTGTAATTTAGAGAAAAAACACTGCCACCACAATCTGTAGGCTCTTAACTAATGCTCCTGGGTCGCGCGTCCCTCCCAAGATGGCCACTGAGGTTGCCGGTCCAGCTTTGCAAACGCGACAACAGGAAATACACTTTATTAGCCCACTCCTGGCATGTCTCCGCATGGGAGACAGAGCTAGGTTAGGCGAAAGGCTACTCACCTTGCCACTTCTAATGAGTATGCAACTCCACTTTACTGACGAAAGCAACACCGGTAAGCGAATGCTTCTGTTTATAACTTGCCTGCGTATCTCTCACATTTAGATCGAGTGTGAGCGAAGTGATCTGAGAAAACCCATCAGACCTTGACCCACATAATATGGGGTGAGTGATGGGTTTGGCTGTTGGCTGTTGACTTGGTATTTTAACGCGACTATAAGACTACAATATATAGGCGCGCTAGTGAGAATCACGGTATCCAGGCACAACTATGAATAGGTATTATTTATTAACGAGGTTGGCTGTTAATTAAATTAATTTAATTGCATCTGTCCTTGTTGCACTAAAAAAGCTGCGATATGTAGACAACAACGTCGCCATTCACGAACATGGGCAATTTGCATGCCACCAGTCGTTCTGATGAAAAGATTGCATGTGTGGTTGATTTATTTGTCACAGGTCACCATCTGCTAATATGGTTTTAAGAATGGTATACAATAATACGAATGCATATCAAATATGATGCCATTAATATTCTTATGTTTTTATTCCACTTTATATTTCTTTCAGGTCTCAAAAAATGACACAATGTGGCATTTAACCTTGTACGACATAGCACGGCTGGCCACTTGATTAATCTGCCAATTAAATACAACAGTCTTGCAGTAGTGTAAGATTATTAGAAACTATCCTCTTTATGGTCCTGACAAATTGCCAATAGACCCTTTAGGGGCTGATGAGGCAAGAAACATGTTGACCAAAAAACTGAATAGTATTTATGCTCTATAGGATCATCGTCTCCGATACGAGCTACACTGTTTTTACTTAGGTTAGCGAGCTGCATTAATAATATTTATTTAATAAGATTCTCCCTAAACCTATTTTAAAATGTCACTCACTACACTACTCATTTCAGCTCACTACCCTCACTCACCAAAGTGCTTCATCAAAAGAACTCCGCCAAAGAGCCCCTTCGGGGGTGCCCATCGGGCATTGCGGCGCCGGCACGACGAGGAGCACGCCCAAATGATGAAGCATGACACCTCTCGGGGTGTGTGAGGACACTTCCTCCATTTGTAGGTTATTCCAGAGACCTGACTACCACTAATATCCTTAGGAACTGCACATCCATGCATTTGAAAAAGTTTATTTTGGCAGGTCGAAATGGCCTGAGACATGTTTAAAGGGCTACATATTTAAGTGGGGGGGCACACTCATTGCTGCAGGCCCACTAGTAGCATTTAATATACAGGTCCTGGGCACATACAATGCACTTTTCTAGAGACTTATAAGTAAACTAGATATGCCAATTGGGCATAAGCCAATATTGTAATTTTTTGAGTGTTGAGCACAAGCACTTTAGCACTGTTTAGCAGTGGTAAATGCGCAGAATCCTAAGGTCAGCAAAAACATTATCAGCAAAAACAGAAGGTCTGAAGGCAAAAATTTAGGGGGAACCACACTAAGGAGGTCTAACATGTGTACTCCCCAGTTAAAAGTGGTAGGGACTACCCAATCCCTTGCGAGTTCTCTTCACTAAGGCGAAAGTACCTGGAGAGACCATTGGCACTGGTGTGGTCTGTCTCAGGGTGGTGTTCCACCTTGAAGTCCATTCCTTATAAAGAGATGCACAATCTCAACCATTTGGGATTCTCACCCCTAATTTGCATTAACTATCTGAGGGGTCTGAGGTCTGTCTGAACCTGGAAGTGAGCACCAAATGCGTATGGTCTCAGCTTCTTCAGTGCTCAGACCACAGCAAATAGTTCCCTCTCTATTGCACTCCATCTCTGTTCCCTGGGAAGTAACCTCCTACTGATGAAGGTTTGTCGTTGATCCAGCCCTCTCCAGTTAGCTGTGAGAGCACAACCCCTATGCCATGCTCTGAGGCATCTCTCTGCACAATTAATACTTTGGAGAAGTCAGGGGCCAGGATCACGGGTGCTGTGCACATGGCCTCCTTTAAGGTGTCAAAAGCATTCAAGCACACCTCTGTCCAAATGTCCTGATGTGGCTGCTTCTTGAAAGATAGCTCTGTCAAAGGTGCAACAATGGTGCCATACCCCTTGAAAAATCTCATATAGTAGCCGGTCAGGCCTAAGAAGGCTCTCACCTCTGTCTGGGTCTTGGGGGGTTCCCAAGCAAGAATGGTTTCAATCTCGGCCTGGAGGGGTTGCACCTTGCCTGCTCCCACTTGGGGACCCAAGTACACCATTGAACCCTGCGTATCTGGTACTTACTGACCTCGATAGTCAGGCCTGCCCCCTGCAGATCCTGAAGCATTTCCCTGAGGTGGCACAGGTGGTGCTCCCAGCTAGAACTGAAAACTGTAGTGTTGTCCCTATAGGCAGCACTGAAGTTCTCCAACCCAGCCAGGACTTTGTTGACCAACCTCTGAAGGTGGCAGGGGTGTTCTTCAACCCGAACGGCATTACCTGGAACTGGAAGTGCCCTTCTGGTGTAGAGAACGCAGACCTATCTTTCGCCCCACCAGTCAAGGCAATCTGTCACTGCCCAGACATTATGTAAAATGTGCTGCAAAACTTGACAGCTCATGGCTGAACTATGAGCTCAGCAGCCCTGAAGATGGGGTGTGCATCAGTCTTGGTGACAGCATTGAGCTCACGGTTGTCTACACAGAACCTAAGTTCTGGAGTGACACCTGGAGGGGCCGCCTTGGATTCCAACACCACTGGGCTGGATCAAAGGCTGTTTGAAGGCTCAATACCCCCTGAATCCATCATCTTGGGGACTTCCTCCTTAATGCTGGCTCTCACCTTATGAGACAGCCTGTAGACTTTCCTCTTCACAGGCATGCTGTCCTCAGTGTCAATATCATGGGTACACCATGTAGTGAACCCTGGGGTAAGGGAAAAGGATGAGGTGAACTGTCCCAACTACTGGGGGCAGTCTCTCTTTTTTCTAGGGTCAGTGTAGGGGAGAGGCTGACACCTACCACTGACCCATCCTGCTCCATGAAAGACAAGAGGTCCGGGAGAGGTTCACTCTCCTCTTCCACCCCATCATCCATGACTAGGAGCATGGTTAATTCAGACCTCTCATAGTGGAACTTGAGGCGATTGACATGCAGGACCCTTAAAGGGATCCTAGGAGTCTTGATCTCCACCATGTAGGTCACATCACTTTTGCCCTCCTTCACCTCTTAAGACCCAGACCAGAAGTCTTGCAGGGCCCTGGGCTCTAGAGGCTACATCACCGACGCTTTTTGGCCTGCCTGAAATTCGACCAGAGAGGCATTCTGGTCATACCTCTGTTTCATGAACCCCTGGCTGGCTTCAGGATTCTCCTGCGCTTGCTTCCAAAAGCGCTTCATCTGGTTACAGAGTGCCAGCATGTAGCTGACTACATCCTAGGGGGCGGTTCTGGGAGCTTGCTCCCAGCCCTCCTTCACCAGACAGAGAAGTCCTCTCACAGGGTGCTCGCATAGAAATTCAAAGGGGCTGAATCCAACCTCCTTCTGTGGTACCTCCCTGTAGGCAAAAATAAAAGGCATGGCAGGAGGAAATCCCACATCCACCTCATGGGATCCAACAGGCCCATTATCATGCCTTTTAGGGTCTTGTTGAACCTCTCAACAAGACCATTAGTTTGAAGGTGGTAAGGAGTGGATAACTTGTAGGTCACCCCACACTTCTTCCACATGGTCTTCATGTACCCTGACATGAAGTTGTTACCCCGGTCTGATACCACCTCCTTGGGGAACCCCACATGGGTAAAGATCCCCATCAGTGCCCTGGCCACTGCTGGTGCAATCACTGTTCTTAGAGGGAAAGCCGTCAGGTACCGTGTGGCACGGTCCACCAATACCAGGATGAACCTGTTGCCCATGGCTATAGTAGAGTCCAGAGGCCAAATAATGTTGATGCCCTCCTTCTCAAAGGGGGTGCTAATTACAGAAAAAGGTTGCAAGGGAGCCTTGCGCTTCTCTCCTGACTTGACACTGGCAATTAGGACAGGACCTGAAGAAAGCCTGAGGCCATCCTCATTTGAGCCCCTGGAGGTCAGTAAAAGTGGGTTATAAGCCTGTCAAAGGTCTTGTTCTGCCCCAAATGACCTGCCAATGGTACATAATGAGCCAGCTCAAGTAGGAAGGTCCTGTAGCGCTGGTTGATCACCAATACAGAGGTTGCACCAGGCTCAGGGACCTAAGACTCACTATACAGGAGACCATTCTCCCAGTATATCAGGTGATCACCAGAGGTGTCACCTGCTGCCTGTGCCTCAGCCTTCTGCCGTAGGCCCACAAGAGTAGGGCTCCCTCTGTGCCTTGCAGAACTCCTCCCTGGTGAGACCCCTTCCTCCTGCCAGTTGGCCAGCTCAGGTAGGTTCCCCAAGGTGATCACATCCTTCCCTGTAGGCTATGGGGCATCCCCCTCAGGTTCAGCCTCCTCCCAGACCATTAAGTTGCAGAAGCGGGTTTCTCTCACCCCTCACCCCTTGCCCTTCCTCTTTTTGACAGGTACCTGGGCCATTCTTCCAAGCTCTAGGGCTTTCTGACCACCCTCTCGGGTGGCCATTAACCTTGTGGTCAGGAACACCCATTCAGGCATCCCTAATATCTCCAAGTGGGACCTGAACTCCACCTTCTTCCAGATGGAGTGCCCCAGGTCATTGCCAAGCAGATAATGTACATGCATGGATGGACTCACAGCTGCCCTCAGGAACCTGAGATCCTCCCACTCAAAGAGAACCACTGGATAGTGACTCTCATGTTTGTCAGCTGCAAGAACCTGGTGGAATACATTAAGGACTACCTGCTGTGAGGTCACCAGATAACATCTGACGGTTGTCATGCTGGTTCCAGTGTCTCTCAGAGCCTCCACCCTCTGCCCATCGATGGTGACTCACTGCCTCTACTTCCTAGTATTACTAGGCATGTGAGTTCTCTGCACCATCTCTCCGTCACCCAGGGACACTCTGTCCCCTACACTGTCTGAGACAATTTCTTTCCCAAGCGCTACACTAGCCAAACCCAGGCACAGCATGCCAGTGGTGGCCTGTGCCCATTTGGAACTTGGCATCCCCCTTGAAGTTTCCTTCCTGTTGGCACTCTTAGCACTTGGGGGGATGCCCTCTCTGAAGACTTACTGCCAGTAAACCATCTCTTTTTTTTCCTCAATAGGGGGATGGGAATCCCAAACCATTGAACTAGTTTGGGGCCCTTTTGGGAACTCCTTCTTTTATTGTTTGCCCCCCCTCCTTCTTCTGATGGGTACTTTGCCCACCCTTGTGGTGACCCCCCCCCACCCAGATACCTTCCTATAGACCCTGATGCTGACCCAGTGGTCCACCTCCTTAGCAAACTCTCTGGGCTCAGAGAGCTTACTATCAATCAAGTGTTGGCGCAGATCTGTAAAACAAAGACTGAACTTGGGCTTCTTTGCAATCAGATTATACAGCCCCTGACAATCTTTTACTTCACTGGCCTGCACCAAACCATCCAGTGCCTTACTAAAGGAATCCACACAATCCACCCACGTCTGTTGGCCAGTTTCTGGCTGTCTCTAAACTTCTTTCTGCACTTTTCTGGGGTCAGACCATACTTCCTGACAAGGGATTCCTTCATGGGGGGGGGGATACCTCATCCTGTCTCCCTTCTCTAGGGCTAGTAGGGTATTCCTCCTTTCACTAAGGGTATGCCTCCACAGACTAGCCCCCCAATCCTCTTCAGGGATCTTGTGTATCTGTAAGGCAATCTCATAAGAGGCAAACCACTTGTCAATTTTGTCTCCCACAACAAAATCAGGCACCAGACCTTTAGGAATATGGACCAACTTGTATCAGAGGGCACTGTAGGTACTCTGCCACCATTACTGCTGAATTCCTCCTGCTTAGTACTGATGGAGCAGGAATTCGAGAAAAGAAACCTGCTAGAATTAATACCCCCATAATATGTACTAACAGTATGTAGTAATAGAAAATTACCGTGCACCTTACATAAACACGAGGGAAAACTGCTTTGCGCATGCATGCACTAACGTGAGATAATGCATGAAAGGACTAAAACTGTATTTACATAATGCTTTGAAAGAAACAAGACATAATGCATGACTAGGCCGCATGTGCATTTCGTAGTTTGCATGTTGCAGCTTGCTTTGAATTAATAAATAATATCGTTTTGCATAAGGCTATGCTAGGAAAAACATTAACAAGGGATAGTACCAAGGTGGGTGGTAAACAGTGAAAACTACATTATCATATAATTAATGAATGTTCATTTTCCATTTGCCATAGTGAGCTGGAAAAGATTCTATGTTTTCTTAAGTTGACTGAAGTGAAGGTGGTGTTGGAAAATAGAGTAAATGCTGTTCAGACAAAGGCACGCTGAAGCGCTGAGCACAGCAGAGGAGATGAGAGAGAGTGAAGGCCAATGTGATGATCGTCTGCCAAACGACGTGACAGCTTGTGTATATGTATCAGATAAGTATTTTGGAAAGGCCATAAAATAAATTCAAGAAGGAAGAGAATACGATTTTTATCAAATTGACCCCAGCGCATCAGGGATTTCGGTGAGTGTGTATGGGCCATTGTTCTGCTAGATTATTAAGTATTGATCCCTGATTAGGCATTGGCCGCGCGCTGGATTGGTTTCCTGATAGCAGAGGACGGTTTAATTATTGATTAGTTTGGAGATGATTATTGATTATTGATTATATGTTCATAACACGAAAAGTTAGTATCTTGTTCTATGTTGTTTAGAAGGACAGATACGGAGTTACCTGAGGAATCCCGGGAATGGAATTAGCCTGAAATAGGCAGAAGAAGAGTGTGGTAAAGAAATCACGCTGCAGAAGTACTTTGTCTGTTGAAATAATACCGAAGCTACGGAGGGCTGAAGGTGTTATATTTAGGGAAATTTCATATGTGAGTAGAGTGTCTGAAATAGCAAGGGTCCACTTCCGAAACTCTAGCCTTATCCCCAGGGGAGTACCAAGATCTCTTTTCCCACCAAAAAGTCCTCTTGCGAAACTTTGGCCTTATCCCTAGAGGAGTAATAGGTCCATCCGGAGCTTGCTTGAAGAGTAAAATAACGCTGGACGTTATTAGGACTCGTAGTACAGAGAACCTCTTGGAAAAAAAAAGTGAAAACTATCTCTTTATTTAGTGGAACAGACAAGGTAGCATTGTTTTATGTTGTTACTAATCGAATTTTTGATTAAAAGTGCTTAAAAAAAATATTACCATATTATTTTGTAAAGGGAGGGTCAGTAGAAGGAGTAATACTGACGTCAGAAAAGCTGCGCTGGTATTGGACAAGCAGTGGGCGTGTACTGAGTTGTGATTGGTTGGTTGGTGTGAGCCGGGCTAGTATTGGTTGAGACTGTGCTTACGTAGTGGTGTTCTGATTGGTTGGTTGGTGTGTGTCGCGCTGGTATAGGACGAGAGCTGACAAATAGAATAAGTGGAATTACGGAAGGGTTTCCTTGTTTGTTTTGTTGATATACGTTAGTGTAAAAAGTCAGGAAAATGAAGTTGTTTGAGAAAATAAAGAAATTCTTCAAAAAGGATCAACCGATTGTGACTAGAGAAGGAATTCTTATTCCCCCTCAAGGGACGCCTGCTTCCTATATGATGTTAGAGCAAGGATATCATACGTGTACATGGTTAGAGAATTGGGCAGAGTATACAAAGGATGATGGTGTTTTAGCTTTTCCACAGCATGGTTCGTTTAATATGAGAATTTTGCAGAATTTGAGAAATAAAATGAATTCTTTAGAGCTGAATCCCAGACCTACACAGTATGAAGCATTAGAGGAATGGGAAATAGAAGCCATGGTGAGAGAGAAATATCGAGGAGTTAGGAGATATAGAAATTTAATGTCAAAGTACCCTTTTGAGAGAAGAGAGGACACAATGAAACGATAGAGGAGAGCTGTGGTAACTGAGGGTTTGTATCCAGTTTTAGTTGCTGATGAACAGACAGGAGGTAAATGTAAAGAGAAGAAGAAGAACATAGAAACTTCAAGTTTACGAAATGATTCTGATGATGAGTTATTAGAGGATATCATGACCAAAAGACCCCCACCATATCAAGAAAATTCAGTTGAGGTGACTCTGAATGCACCCTTTATGGGAAATCCATTGATTCCACAGATTGCGGACATGGCTAGGATAATGAGAGAAAAAGAGTTTGAGATGCTAAACAAGGCAAATGTAGAGCAGATTCAGAAAATAAATCAGTTGAGTTTAAATACAGAAGCGTTGACGCTACCGGTTACAATAGATCCTGTAGTTCCTTTGTTTGGAGAAAATCCAAATACACCTAAAGTACATACATTCGCAGTTCCAATGGGTAATGTCAGGAGGGGAATGGAGAGGATAGTCAATGAGACCAGACAGGCTGACACAAATGTTACATTGTTAGATCTTCCAGTTTGTGAAAGGATAACAGAAACCCCTAGAAGAGATATACAAATAAATCCAAGGAGAATAGGGACAAATGTCACTCCAATGACAGGAAGTTCAGCAGGTCCTTCATCAGAGGAATTGAATGATTGGATAAAGGAAAGGGAAAAGAAAGAAAAACAACCACAGAGTATAAATGTGAGCCAATTGAAGGTAGATTTGGAAGAAATGATTATTGGTACAATCAGTCCAGGTAGATTAGGGACTTATCGAGATGATGAGTTATTGTTCTTGTGTAGAAGTATTACTTGGAGAGCAAGGAATCTTCATGAGAAAATATCTGAAGCTGCTAGTGAGTACGGAATAGACATAGAAAAGTCACATGTGTTGCAGAAATCGTACAGATTGGCATTTACTGAAAAGAATCTGGAGAGTTTGAACACGTCTGGAAAGAGGTTACAGATAAAAGAGTTGATGAACATTTTGAAGAAATGGGGAGATGTAGATCGATGGAGAAATAGATGGGTGAGAAAGAAGGAAGAAGCAGCTAGTAAAGGAGTGTCTATGTTCCCGTTAAAGGAAACAGAACAGGTAGAAAGGGCGTGGCCGATGAGAGAAGTACCAGGTGGTGGATACGTACATGTTCCATGGTCAAGGCAGGATATATTATCATTTACGAATGATTTCCCAAGACTAAGAGAGAAACCCGTAGAATGGTACAAACAGGTAGAAAGGTTTGTGAAGGTCTCGAAGGTTTTGTTCAAGGATTTAGATGGGTTGCTTGAAATTGTTGTTCCAGCAGACTTGTCGACAGAATGTAAGATCACTGTTGGCCAAAAGAAGAGTATCCTAGAGACCCTAAAACAGGAGCACCATCCGAGGAGGTGATGAAAAAGTATAACCAAGTAATCACTTTCTTGAAGGGAAAAATGTCCCCTAAGGAAACAGATTGGGTTAAGATAGACCGAACGACCCAAGAACCAAAGGAGTCAGTGCATGCCTATTATGAAACGTTACAAGTATTTAAACAGTATAGTGGATTTGAAAATATTGGAGACAAGGATATGGGACATTTTGTGTATCGTTTTGTATTTGGATTAAAACCAGAGATTAGTAATATGAATCAGCAACATTTGATTTGTTGGCAGAGCAAAACAATAGATGAAATTTTGAGATATGCAAAGTATTGTAGCGATGAAATTGAGTCAAGACATAAGAAACTAAAGGAGAAAATGATGTGGGCACAAATGAAGGTAGCAGAGCAACAAAAAGTGAATAGCAATTCCCAGACAGGTTATCAAATGGATGGTCAGAATCAAAATGGTCAGGTATCGAATGGAGGTAAAGGTAGAGGTAAGATGAGTAAAGAGGAGGCTAGGAAGAAATTTCCTTGTCATGCGTGCGGAAAGATTGGACATTGGAAGAATGAGTGTAGATCTGCTCAAAAGAATAATGGGGTGAATCAAAATTTAAATCCACAGATGCAGAATGAGGTGGTTGTGATTGAGCAGCAGCAGGTAGTTACCCCACAGTTACAGGTGCCACAAGCTCCTATGGCAAATAATGTGAATGCTCAGGTGCAGAGGTACGGTGTGAACACTGGATTTCACGGAGGAGATCAGATCGGTAAGAATCCAAGTGTGCAAATGATTCCGCAATATTGGTTGCAGTGCAATGAGAATAATTCAGACTCATCTCAATGACGATGCCTGAGGGGGGAGGAAGAGTGCGTACTTGGCGCATCTTTGGTGGTAGATCAGTCAGGTCCATTTGTCAAAGGAAAGGTGGAAGGTAATGATATTACATTCCTAGTGGACACTGGTGCTACCCGTTCTACTGTGAGAGCAGCAGAAATTCCAAACCTACCCCGCTCGGGAGAAATTATCCAAGTTGTAGGAGTCTCAAATAAGCATATTAAAACCCCAGTCACAAATCCAATAGAAGTTCATATTGGAAACTTCAGAGACATGCATTGGTTTGTGGTATGTGACTCAAATCCAGTAAATCTCTTAGAGATTTGCTATGCAAGATGAATTGTACCATCTATTGTACGCCAGATGGTATTGCATTTCAGACTCCTGATGAGGATGTTGAATTCAAAATGATGTTAGTGAAGCAAGGGACAGAAGTGGATGAGTTGTTTTCACTTCTCACAGAAGAGAGTTTGCCTGAAGAATTGAGAAGTACAGTGAGGTCGGATGTATGGGATTTTACAGGAAAAGAAATTAGTCTAATGACAAACGTAGACCCGATTCAGGTTACGGTGAAAGAGGTTGCTGTGTATCCAAACACTCCTCAGTACACAATGAGTCCAGAAGTAATTGCAGGTGTCATTCCTGTGATTGATCAAATGATTGAACAGGGAATTTTGAGAGAGATAATGAGTAGCCCTTGTAATTCACCCATTATAGGAATTAAAAAGCCAAGCGGAAAATATAGAGTAGTACAGGATTTAAGAAAGATTAATAAGATTGTGGTACCTTGCAGTCCCATAGTACCAAATCCAGCGGTCATCCTTTACCAAATTCCATGTGAATCAGAATGGTACACAGTGATTGATCTGTGCAAAGCATTTTTCTCGATTCCCTTGTATCCGGAGAGCCAATATCTTTTTGCGTTCTGGTTCAGAGACCGTGTCTTGGCATGGTGCCGAATTCCTCAAGGGTATACCGAGAGTCCCTCAATCTTTAACCAGATTCTGAAAAGATGTCTGGAAACTTTGATCATGCCAGGAAATTCAGTTTTGGTTCAGTACATTGATGACCTACTTGTGGCATCAAAGACTCGAGAGGCATGTGTGACAGATACCATTGCCTTACTGAACCATTTGGCGGAGGGAGGACACAAAGTGTCACCAGCAAAATTACAATTTTGTAAACAAGAAGTCCAGTATGTAGGACACAAAATCGAAAAGGGAGTCAGAAAGGTGACACCAGAAAGAATTAGTGTAATCAGACAAATGAGCCCACCTGCCATTCAGAAAGAAGTACGAATGTTTTTGGGAATGGTTGGATACTATAGGCAGTGAATTTGCGGTTTCTCATTGATTGCAAAACCTCTACAAAGGTTGACACGAAAAGATGTGAAAAATCCGATTGTGTTGGATGATAAAAGTATGGAAGCCTTTACGAAATTGAGAAACAGTCTTTGTCGAGCACCTGCATTGGGAATGCCAGAATATACCACGGAGTTTGCATTGTATTGTTGCAAAAGAGGTGGATGTGCACTTTCAGTCCTAACTCAGAAACATGGAATGGCACGACGTCCAGTAGCATATTTTTCTGCTACTCTGGATTCAGTGGCTGCAGCGTTGCCAGGCTGTTTAAAAGCAGTAGCCGCCACTTGTGTGAGTCTGGAACAAAGTGAAGCGATTGTGATGGGATATCCAGTCAAAGTATATGTGCCACATTCTGTTGAGATCCTTTTAACTCAAACCCGGACTCAATATCTAACCTCTAGTCCGCTGACTAAGTACGAGAGAGTGATTCTGGATGCTGAAAATGTGACTGTGGTAAGGTGCACAACTGTAAACCCGGCAACTCTATTGCCAAGTTCTCGGTGTGAGGAAGTGAGAGAACAAGCAGATCATGATTGTTTGGATGTGACATAACTGTGCACTAAACCCAGGTTTGATATAGAGGATGTTCCTCTAGAAGAACCAGACTGTGAAATATTCGTGGATGGGTCATGTCTGAGAAATGAGAAAGGCGAATTATGTACTGCCTATGCTGTTTGCACCATAGCGGGAGTTCTAGAAGCATCCTGTCTAAAAGGGGTAAATTCTGCTCAAATTGCTGAATTTATTGCTCTAATTAGAGCTTGCAAAATTTCCAAAAGTCTGAGGGTGACCATATTCACGGATAGCCAATATGGGTTTGGGGTTGTCCATGATTTTGGACAGCTATGGATGCAAAGGGGATTTCTGACTTCTTCAGGTTCTCCTATTCGTAACAGCAAAACTGTAAGGGCCTGATTCACAGAACTAACTTACGTCAAAAACGTAAAGTTAGTACTTTTTGGTATTCACAGAATACACTTACTCATTTTGGTATTCACAGAATGAACTTACTCATTTCGGTATTCACTGAAGTTAGTAGTCCTAACTTTAGGACTCCTAAATGCCTTCTGTGAATACCGAAAGTCTTAAAGTTAGGATTTTTCTCAGTTTAGGAGTAGTAAAGTTAGGACTCCTAACTTTAGGACTCCTAAATGCCTTCTGTGAATACCGAAAGTCTTAAAGTTAGGATTTTTCTCAGTTTAGGAGTAGTAAAGTTTCCTTTGGGGCCAGAAGCTCAATGCTTAGAGTTACCTCTTCCAAAGGGAAACTAATCGGGGGAGCCGCCATGCAGAGGGGGATGTCTACACTACTCTCACTAGTGCAGGTTTCACTGTAGATTTTTCCATAATGGGACACCCATTGATCTGTTGTAATGTGGTGACATACTGTCGGGGTAGAAGCTTCTGTGAAACAGGGACTATTAATAATTTTCCAAAATAAGAAAGAATCCCTCAATTCGCTTGCTTTCGCTAGGTCTTCCCATGCCTACATTTGGAGATGACGCCTGTGCTCTCTTGTCGATTCTTTATACAGGCGACGGCACAAAGAGACTCTAGCTTTCTCCCGTGGCACCTGTTTCAGGGCTGCTTTTAGCCTCATTAAGGCCTGCGAGCACTTGTGGTCAAATCATGAGGGGACTACCTGAGCCCGACCCCCAGCCTGTATAGTTAAAAGACCAGAAACTCTATGGGCAATGGAGGAGAACAAGCTTAACAATCTCCTCGCTCGGGGTGCTAAGATTCAGGCAAGCACCTATCTCGTTCTGGCATGAGGAGAAAAGGCTGCGGTTAAAAGCAAGAATTCCAAGTAGAAAATATACAGCACCAGAATGGACCTACGTAGTCTTGGAAGAAATTGAAAGCTCAGATCCAAGTGAAGGAAGAGACAAATCAGACACTGAAGATGTGGATGAAAGCAAATTGAGACCACCTTAAAAGAACTGTGACCAAAAATTAAGGTGCAGCATTTGTCAATCGGAAAAAGAAATAAAGATTTTGAATACTTAAAGAAAAGAAAATCAAAAGAAAGGGGTGAAGAAGAAAGCCTGAAGTGTAGGATTACACTATATTTTTTTCCTAGAATTTTTTTTAGAATTTTTTAGTAAAGCTTAGTATTTATAGAATTAGAATTTTATATTTTTGGTAGAATACAAAATGGCTAAAGAAAAGGTGACTGAACATCTCAAATCTAGTCTAAAACGTAGATGTATTAAAGCTTGCTTATGTAGTGTCTTGCTATTAATTGTGGGTATTACTAACTGTCCTTGTACCTGTCATAATTATAACTAATAATGGAAATAATACTAATGATGTGACAAGTGAAAGAATGAGTGATGTTACTAAAAGAATACCAAATTCTAACATAGAACAAATGGATGGAAGCATTTTCCATCATGATAAATCAATTAGTGATTTCTCATTAAATGTGTTTACTAAATTGCTTTATGAATATATAGACACAATGAACGTAAGTGATTGTTATATGTGCATGCAATTACCTTCATCTGTCTCAGAGGGGGTGACGTACCATCATCTTCCTTTAACATATGGTGTGTCTTGTAGTGTCCTAACCAGTTTGTTTTATGTAACGGGGAAGCTCAAATATCACTACTCTAATATAGATTTAGTGTTTTCAGAAATACCTATTATTAAAGAGCTTAATAAAGTTTTGAGTAGTAAAAATGCACACTATATGGGAGAGTTCTTCCATATTACTAAGGCTTTAGATGTAGAATATGCTTACAAAAATAATTTAACATCTAGTTTGCAGGTTGAAGAAAAGGTATTTAATGAATTAGTAGAAAGTACAAGGGAACGTTTCCAGAGAAAGGCTATTGAACAGAAGTCACAAGTTCCACCATGGGCTTTCAGGGAAGGAAATTATGAGAAAGGCGAAACATACGCTGCAATGTCTCTGGACTGGCATCAGAAGGGAAAAATATGTTTGCTTAGAATGAAGACTAATTATAACAATTATTTTATCAGTACTAGTGAGTGTGAGCATACTTTCCAAATTACTGGAGGTTGGGGATTGAAGGGTGGATCTGATCCTGTGTTTCCGGGAATTTATTATGTGTGTGGTAAGAAAGCCTATTATAGGTTGCCTGCGCATTGGTATGGTAGTTGTTATTTTGCAATTGTTTTTCCCAAAGTCTACCATATGGACCGAAACAGCAACAGACTAAAAGAAATAAATCATGGACTAACACGTAACAAGAGAGGAAGTTTCTCAGAAAGAGTAGGTGATATTTTTGGTGCACTGATACCATCAGTTGGAGTCGTCTTGAATTCGCACAAAATTCGAAAATTGTCCACAGTGGTTGATCGTTTATTAACAGATACTGCTGGTGGGTTCTTAATGATTGACACAGAAATGGTTGCAATCAGATCAATGGTTTTGCAAAATCCACTTGCCCTTGATATCTTATTAGCAAAAGAGGGTGGAGTCTGTGGCATGTTGAAAATTCAACACTGCTGTACTTATATCCCGGACAAAAGTAAAGGAATTGAGGGATATATAAGAAATATTACGAAATTACATGAAGACTTGACCCAACTGGAGGTTGACAGTGTTTGGGAGAAAATTGGTAAGAGTTTCTCCTCTGTAGGTAAATGGTTTTCTACCTTTGGAAGTAGTTTATTAGGAAAAATAATAATGCCACTTATTTCAGTAGCCATAATAGTCTTAGTGATAATAACAACATATAAATGTTATAAATGTAAGAACGGGAAAAAGGAAGTTACAGAATGGGAGAATAAACGAAGAGCGAGAAAGAGAAAAAGAGAGGAAATTGAGCTAGAAGAATACTATAAAATGATGAAAGCTATAGATGAAAGTGCCATAAAAAGAGAGAAGATTACAGAGTGTTAGACAAAAATGAAGATGGCACTCGGTATGGTAGGTATTTTATGATGGCTCCAGAAAGCCATCAAAGGGGGTATTGATGGAGTAGGAATTCGAGAAAATAAACCTGCTCGAATTAATACCCCCATAATACGTACTAACAGTAAGTAGTAATAGAAAATTAACATGCACCTTACATGAGCACGAGGGAAAACTGCTTTGTGCATGCATGCACTAACGTGAGATAACCCATGAAAGAACTAAAACTGTATTTACATAATGCTTTGAAAGAAACGAGAAATAATGCATGACTAGGCCGCATGTGCATTTCGCAGTTTGCATGTTGCAGCTTGCTTTGAATTAATAAATGATATCGTTTTGCATAAGGTTATGCTAGGAAAAACATTAACAAGGGATGGTACAAAGGTGGGTGGTAAACAGTGAAAACTACATTATCATATAATTAATGAATGTTCATTTTCCATTTGCCATAGTGAGCTGGAAAAGATTCCATGTTTTCTTAAGTTGACTGAAGTGAAGGCGGGGTTGGAAAATAGAGTAAATGCTGTTCAGACAAAGGCACGCTGAAGCGATGAGCAGAGGAGATGAGAGAGAGTGAAGGCCAATGTGATGATCGTCTGCCAAATGACGTGACAGCTCGTGGGAAAGAAGGACTTTTCCTGTAGACATCGCTTGAAAATGTATAAAATTGTAACCTGTAACTGATCATGTGAATGTACAATGTATGAGGTGGTGGGAATGGGCACAAAACAAAGAATAAGTCTAAAAGTGAATGAAGTCATCATGGTGTGACATTCGACCCCCAAAGTCCACCAATCAACTATCAAGTTACGCTGAATGTTTCAATTGATGTGGGACGGACATGTAGGTTTTAGGGTATAACTGGGGTGCCCTTAGGGTTGTGGTTTAGGCTTGATTTTTGAGAGTCGTAGGTGGAGAGGCTGAGAGAGGGGAGATGCGTCGCAGTTCGTCGGTTTGCAGAGAGGCCTAGCTGTTCCAGTCCTGTCCTGATCCTGTCCCTGAAATCTTTGTCCCCTGACTCTATTTCGGGGGATCCCCACCACCACTTAGGCCTGAGGGTTGGTTTTCCCTACAAATCCGTTGGGTTTGTATTATTCTAACTCGTTCTTGCATAATTTGCTTGCAAAATTTATTTTTGTCTCTGAAACTTTTGTCTCTTTATCCATCCACTCCTTCATGTAGCATTGTCATTGTTTTATTGATGAGTTTGTCTCTTTTGAATTGCTGATGATTTTCTCTCCCTTTGTGAGTTCATTGTTTGCATTTGTGACCGTATGCATTTGAGCATTTTATTCTATGGTTTGAGATAAATCTTTTAACTTCAATGAGAGTCTGTGTCTTATTTAGTTAATCGATTGTTTAATGAGATAGGGGGTATCATCACCATCAACTATTCAACTAATTGGTTCGTCGACCAAGTAGAGGAAGTGTTTATATATATATATATATATGTATCAGATAAGTATTTTGGAAAGGCCATAAAATAAATTCAAGAAGGAAGGAAGAGAATATGATTTTTATCAAATTGACCTCAGCGCATTAGGGATTTGGGTGAGTGTGTATGGGCCATTGTTCTGCTAATTTATTGAGTATTGATCCCTGATTAGGCATTGGCCATGCGCTGGATCAATACTAAGCTCATGAGCCATTCTCCTTTCCTCCATGGCTAGTCTCCTCACCTCCAATGCTCTCTAAGCCTCAGTTTTCTCCTTTGCCAAGGACCTCTCAGTCTCACATGTACCCTTTTATGTCTCCATGGCCAGTTTCTTTTCCTCCATCCTGAGTTTAGCCATCTCCAGCCTGAAATCCCATTCCTCCCTCCTCTCTGCCACCTCCTCTGGGGACAGGCTCCAGGAAGAGACACTGCTCCCTACCCTGGCTGGGGGCTCAACTCCAGAGGCGAAGTCTTCCCCCTCAACTGCAGGCTGGATCTCAGGTAGGCCCTCTCCCTATCCATCAATCACATCATCCTGTTGCATGGTTGTGGAGAAGTGTGGCTCAATGGTTAGAGCGGCAGACCCTGATGCAGAGATCTGGCCCGGGACCAGGGTTCAATTCCCGCCTTGGCGGGTCTTGGGCTCAATTTTCTCGGACCTGATAATTCTCGCCTCGGTGCCTATTCTAATCATGGGTCCCACTCTGCAACTCTGGGCAATAGCTTGCTTAATCTCCACAATGGCCCCACCAGTGCTGGGATGCCTGGCTTCACCTTGGGGGTGCCCAGGAGTGGACATTTCACAGGGAAAAGCCAGGAAGGGTTCCACAGCGGTATGCGTACAGCACCAGGAAACCCCAGCTGGGGTAGCAGTGCGCTTTACAAGTACAAATTTCATTTCATTTCATTCATTTCATTCATGGTTTAAACCACTGACTGATGGGCTTATGCCCAGGTCCTTAGCACCTTTTGCAACTCCCACTTCTTGGTGTCACTTTTATTACAGGAAGTCCTCTCTTCTTGCAGAAATCCTTGAGCTGGGACACAGTGTAGGCATTCATGTTGGCCAGCTCAAATTCCATTCTTGCAGGTGTGGTTTCACTCACAACAGAATTTGGAAGAAATAAATAGAAGCCAGTCAAGTCCCTGTAAAGCACTGCACATGCACATACACAAGTCTTGATCCTCTCCGCTGATCACCAATGATAGAAATTGGGTTACTGGTTGACTGGGGTGTGAGCTTTGGTCAAGAAGCAACCACAATCCTAATCAGGGTAAGGCACAAGCAAACCCCAAATTAACCTGAACTCAACCCCTAGTAGCTTGTCACAGAGCAGCTAGCCTTAACATAGAGGCAATGTGTAAAGTATTTGTGCAAAACAGTAAAACAGTGAAAACACCACACACAAAAGATCCCACACCAGGTTTGAAAAATAGAGATTAATTTAATAAATAAAAAAAGATAAACATTACAAAAATCTAATTAGTTGAACAAGAGATATTGAATTTTAAAGTTTTTAGAGAAAATAGTGCCAAAAGGTGTGAAGCACCGACTGTGGATATCTGGTTGCGCCAGACCGGGGCAAAGCCATAAGTTCTGGCTGACCACAATGGATTTGAGTTGGAAATTCTAGGAGATGTTATGAGTAAAATGGTTATACAGTTTATAGAAAAACAATATCTAAGTGAGGGGTATTGAAGAAGAAATTATAACAGATTATGGAACACAGTTGTGTTTTGCAGAAGTCAGTGAGTATTTGTTACAAAGGAATATTTTGGATTCAAAGACTGCAGTATATAATTCAAGGGCCAATGGTCTGGTAGAAAGAGTCAACGGAGTAATTGAAGAGTGTATTCAGATGGCAGCGGCTAATAACAGACTGTTTATTGATCACATTAAGCAGATGATATGGTCATATATCACTAGTACGCATTGTACCATAGGCCTATTACCTTTTGATTTGCTGAAAAGGAGAAAACCAAGAATGGTTGTTTCAATGGGTAGCAGTAATGTGGTGGTTAAAATTGATGAAACCAAATTGAAGAAAAGAGTTAAGGATAAACCGGATCAGTATTAAAAAAATGTTACAAGATGTGGGTCAAAGGAATTCATGGTATTGGATGGACAAAAGTTTAAGGTGAAATTATCATGGTATGTTTGCAAAGGGAGTTCTGCATTTTCTGAGGCCAGGGTTGTGAAGAAGGTAGAAAATAATTATGTAGAGTTGGATGATGGGTAAAGATGGAAAACAAGTAGCTCAGTTATGCTGAATAGAGAAAAGGAACCTGTGAAGAATACTATGGAAAAAACAAAATGTGTAACACAGGAAAATTCTAGAGTGAGAAGAGCAATCAGACTGTCATCTAAATTCAAGGATTTTGGTGTGAATAAGGGATTGTTTCTTTAGAAGTTATATTACTCCTGTTATCTGTAAAAGCATGGGACATGTACAGCATTTCTATCAATTTCTAAATTGATATTGTAAATGTATGTTGATTAGAATTGTTGATAGTGGTACATTGTAATTTTGTTTCTTTGTACGTATATTGCATTTCGTGCCATTTTATAGACAATTCAGCCTTTATTAGGAACATTTTAATTTTGTTTATTTGTTTAAGAAAGGAGGATATGTAATGTTGTTGCATTACTCATAGGGGAATATTCTCAAGGACTTATCGCTGATTTATCGGCACTTTAGCGCCGTAAAAGTGGCGATAGATTTATTGCCCTATTTTCAAGCTGGTGCAAACTGACGATATCGCCAGTTTTGCAGCGATAGCTGCCGCAAAAGACCTCGCCACGGATGAGAGCGACAACTAATGCTAATGATATGCAGAGTAGGCGTTCCCGTGCAAAAACACACAAAAACACCACTTCACGATATTCTCAACGACCAGCCAGATCGGCGAAGCGATCCAAAAACAGGCGATAAGGCGCGTTAGCAGCAGGGATTTAACACCTGTCTATTACTGGTGTTAAGCAGGACGACAACCTGCAGTAGAAAGGGAGCCCAGCCCAGAGCCACATCTGAAGACCAACAGATGTCATGGAGCTACTGATCATGCAGCTTGGAGACCCAAGATGGCCACAACACCCACCGCCACCACCCCCAGGCCCCCCCCGGACCACCCCCCCGGACTACCACAGAGGCAGCGCAGAAGAAGACAGCGGACCTTCCAAAAACGCACCAGCCTCACAGACTTAACGCCAGAGGATGTCATTGCCCACTACAGGCTCAAAAGACAACCATCCTCCGCATCCTGACCCACAATGCCCACAGGCTGACGGTACCAACACATCGGACAACCAACATCCCTCCGCAGACAAAGCTGCTGGCTGTGCTGCACCTGTTGGCCTCTGGTACCTTCCAACCAACAACTGCCAGAGTCGGAGGAGTCTCACAGCCAGCCCTATCAAAGTCCCTCACACCTGTCTTGGATGCCATCATCAGCTTGGTACCCCAGCACCTTCACTTCCCCCACACTGCGCAGGAACAGCTGGAGACCAAGCAAGGCTTCTATGCCATAGCTGGCTTCTCGCACGTGTTGGGGGCAATTGACTGCACACATGTCCTACTTGTGCCCCCTGCCGACACAGCACACAATTACCGCAACAGAAAGCACACGCATTCCATCAATGTGCAGGCAATAGTGGACCACCGGGGACTCTTCACCAACGTCGTCGCCAACTACCCAGGCAGTGTGCATGATTCCTACATCTTCCGACAGTCCATCATCAACCAGCGCTTCCAGGATGGCACCTATGGAAATGCACTGCTCGTTGGTAAGTACCAAATGAACACACCACACACCTCAACTCCACAATCATGCAACTCACAACTGTGGGAATGCAGATGTTACAAAATCACATACAACATGCCAAACAACATGCCCACCCACCAGACACTACAACACAAGTAACTGTGGTAACTGTGGCCAGCCATGTAGACAAACCATCCATGTCATGGCACCTCTGCCACACAATTGCAGAATGTGGGGAGAGGTGGGAACCAAGTCTGTGCGAAGGAGGCAAGTGACCCAGGAATAAGAATGTACACAATGCCAAGTGTGGCGGTGATGTGCTTGTCAGACTTCAGTATGCAGAGCACAGACACGTCCATGTGGACATATACTGCTGTTGTTTGTAGTGTTGTGGACAGTGGACGCAACCATGTCACCTCAGGCAGTGGGGAAGACCTTGGACATGTAGCTATGTCCCCCCCCCCTGTAAGCGTAAGCGGAGTGGGCTGGGCCGGTGTACACCAGTCCAGCATAGGAGTAGGAATAAATAGCCTGGGGCTCTGGACGTGGTTCACTTCCGGGATGGCCACCAAAGTAAATATTGCATGTGTCTCTGTGTCCACCATATCCTGACCACAGGCCTACACACACGTGGCCAACCACCTTCAACGGCCAATATCACAGTGTCGTTGTCAGGCTTGTGGACATGCGCAGACAGTCATGACAATGGTGTGTCTTAGGAGTGCAAGTGATGCAACTGTGCAGCGCACACAAGTAAATAGGCTCGGGGGGAGTGAGGAGCAGCTGTGAGGCAACGTAATACACATGGATGCCGCTCATTTGCCACAAGTAATACATGTCAAACATGAATCCCAAAGTCGCACACATCACACACCACTAAACTAATAAGCCTGCCAACACAGAATGCAGAACCACCGATTGACACATATCTCTCTCCCCTGTCACAGGTGATCAAGGATATGCACTCTGCCCGTGGATGATGACACCCCTCTGAGACACGAACACCCAGGCCCAGAGGCAGTACAATGCGGCCCACAAACGCACCAGGGGCATTGTGGAGCACTCATTTGGCATGTTAAAGTCACTTTTCAGGTGCCTGGACATCACAGGTGGAAGACTCCTGTACAGCCTGGAAATAGTGTGCAAGATGATCATTGCATGTTGTGTGTTGCACAACATATGTGTACGCACCGATGCCCCAGGGATCCAAGTGCCAGATGCACCGGACGATGATGATGAAGATGAGGCAGGTGGACCACACCCAGTGCAGCAGGATTAGTCCGAAGGAACACAATCATTAACAATTTCTTCACATGAGCACGTCACATTGTGACTGTCCTTAGCAATCATGGGACAGGACAAAATGACCACGGGCACAGCATGTGCAAATACAATCATTCCAATACACATTCCCTGTGTGCATGTCACTCCTCTGCATAAGCACATCACTCTGACAAGTGTAAGTGCAACATTTAGTGCTAACAATCTCACAAATGGCAATTAGATGGTGGGTGTGTCACCTCTGTACAGAGAGGCTGTTTAGGGTGTCACGTTTTCAAAATGCCATTTCAGGGTGTCAAAGATAGTACGTAATCCCACTCAGCAGCGTATCACATGTGTCCAAATTCATGACATAAAGGCTGTCATTTGTGACCAAGAAAAGACAACAGGGCGTCTTTTGGGGTCAAATATGTACCACCATGATGCAGAGAGTTGCACCCTGTGACTCAAGTCCCACAACATTAGCAACATGGACGTGAGGGGGAATCACTGCCCCTACATTCATCCATACTTTCATACTTGATTGAACATAGACATGACACATCTGTGTGAATTAGAATGTTTTATTCACATTCGGTGGAGTGTTGAAGCTGGAGCAGTACAGGGCCATGCAAACCCCACTTTACATTGCTGCCCCGTGGAGGGCCAGCCAGAGTCCTTTAGGGATTGACAAGTTCATCAGTAGAGGAAGAGTTCAGTCCGCAGTCTGATTGCTGTGTCATTGGTAACCAAACAGAATATGGCACTCCATGTCGAGGTCCAAGGTGAGTGTCGCAAAGTGTATGGGGGACAGTGGAAGGTGATGATGCAGAGGGCAGAACCAAGCAGAAACAGGCCATATGGCGGAGATGAATGCTACCGCTTCCTTCTTACCACTAAGGCAGAATCATCCGCATCTTCGTCCTCTGATGTCTCATGTGCCTCACATGTGGGTGGTGGGGTTTTGTCTGCAGCACTGTGTGGCACTGACAAATCAGTGGCCGGAGGTGGATTGTCTGCAGCACTGTGTGTCACTGACACATCAGGGGGCGGAGATGTGGATGGAGTAGTAGCAGCAGCATTGATCTGTGCCAGGCCTTGTGGCAGCAATGGCATGGAAGAACCCAGCTACATCTCGCTGGTGTGCAGCCGTGGCAGCCATTCTTTCCGCCTGCATCCGCTTCATGTTCTCCATGATCCTACGCATGTGTCCCAACTCCCGGCTGACATCGCTGGAGCCACTCTGACTAGACAGTTGTCCTTGTCTCAGAATCAGGACTCCAGCGATGTCAGCCATGGATTGTTGGAGAGCATGGAGCAGACTGTGGGTGTCCGTTAGGGACTGTAAGTGGTCCCTGATGTGACTTAGACACCCACGTAAGGCATCTAGTTTGGCTGCCATGAGGTCGAACCCCACCCGCACCTCCTCTGCCATCTTCTCATGGCACCCTAACACATGGCATTGGAAGGCCATGTGTTGTTCGTGGGGGTCCTGGGAGACAGCTGTGGTGGTGGGTGCTTCCTGCCGTGTGGTCTGTGCAGGGGGTGAGGTCTCCTCGATGCAGCTGGGCTGCCCTGCTCCTGGAGGTGAGGTGCCGAAGCTATCCATGAGCTCTTGGAGGGCGTCGGTGTTGAAGGTGTGGAGGTCCTCTTCGTCATCAGTGAAGAGATGTTCGGTCTGCTCTGCAGGAGGTGTTGATTCTCCCTCTGCAATGTGAAGGGGAGATGCAGTTTAACAGTGTGTTCACATGTATGTTGACGCATTGTACAAGTTTACATACAGACTGCATGACAATGTACATTGTGACTGTTTGGGAGGAGCTGCCTTATTGATGCGGGACAGTGGACATTTCGAAAACATCACGGATGTGTGTTTGTACTTGTACATTATCATCTCACATTTCCCTGCTATGCCAAATGTGATTGGCCAGTTTCTACACACAAGCGGCACCAGTTGTGTCCTCTGTTCTGTTGTGAACGTGTTGCAGTTTGTACCACATTGCTGTCAATGTTGATGTGCTCTGAATGTTATGTGTGTGTGCTGCATTTTGGGAGAGTCGCCCTGCAGCTCTGATTTTGCTGCCCCTTATCCCTTTCAGGCGGTGTGCCTTTTATTTCTGTGCTTACACAGTGCTGAGATGTTGCATACTTGGGTAAATTGGGCTCTTGGTGGGAGTTGGGACTCTGGGGCATGGTTTGTCCGCAGATGTGTTGTTGACGTCTGGGGTTGTTTGTGCACGTGGATGTGTCAGAGTGAGACCTGCTCCTTTACGGATGTGGTCCACACTCAGCCACCTCAGTGTCATGCAACAGGTCATGATATATTGACTGCAGCCATGCTATTCGTCATGCAGTGTCACTTGCATTGTCAGTGTGGCTCACAGACACGCCGCTTTGCTGGGTTTGGCACATGTGCATGGGTTGGTTGTGAGATTGGTGATGTGTGGGAAGGGCCCCCTCTGGGCACATAGTCGACGGGGGCCTACTCGCTGTTTCTAGGTGTGCTGCAGTGTGCCAAGGGGATCAGGGACATGATCCAGAGTCATTGTGGGTGTGCACTGTGCTATACTTAATTGTGCATGTGTGACATTGTGCCCATCTCCCCCCGTCCCCCCAGTCCCTGGTCGTTACTCACCCTGTTGCTGTTGTGTCAGGTCATGTTGAGCAGTGTCCGGTCCCCCAACTCCTGCCACCGTCTCCACACTGATGACTGTGGACACCATTTCCTCCATCTCATCCAGCTCCTCCTGTGGCGCTGGACTCCCACCTCCAGTCTGCATTGCTGCCTTCTGGTTGTTGCCGAGTTTCTGCTTGGTTTTGCGCTTCACATCATTCCATTGTCCTCCTCAGCACTCCGACTGCATTCACCTTGTCCACGATGGACTGCCATATTCCATTTTTTGTTGCCAATGACACAGTGGAGGTGACGAACAGTTGTTGATGGTGTTCTATCACCTCCGTCATCAGGATCCTGTTTTCCTGCGGACTGAACTGCATCTTCCTCTTCTTCTTCTCCTTGCCCTTCCCTGACCCCGAGGTCCCAGGCTGGTCCTCCGTGGGGCTTGTGGGGTTCTGGTTGTCCTCTGTACTTGCTCCGGCTACCTCCATTGTGCTTCGCAGTTGTTTTGGTTTTGTTTGTGGGTTTTTTTTCTGCTTTTATAGTGATTTTTCCCGCCTGACGTGTGTGAATTGCAGGCCTGCCGCAGCTTATCGCTGATTTTTTTATCGCGGTTGGACCCATCGCCACTTTTTTCATGTTTGGCTTTAGATTTTTATCGCCGTCCCGGTAATTTTATCGCGTTATCGGGAAACTATTGCATGTTACCGCCGTGTTGAGAATAAGACGTTAACACTGCGTTATTTTCCCGCGATAGACGGCGATATGAAAAATTGCGTTAACCTATTTTGGCGATGATTATCGCACGTTCTTGAGAATATCCCCCTCAATGTGATGACATCAGGGGTGTAAGGATTTGGATTGTCTGGAAGTTGCTGTGGGGATTTTGCCACAGACAGCTGCACTGGGAGTTAGCTAATAAACTACACTTTCATGAACCCTGTGCTCGTGTGGTTTGACATTCATGCTACAGCAGTACCTCTTTCCACAAGTGCAGCAATTTTCAACATGACCACCATATATGTAAGTCAGTCCTCTTCTCTTCACATCTCCAACACAATCCAGTAGTGTTCGAAAAAAATCACCTTCAGTATCTGTGGGTAAGGTACCAATTATTCATGATTTTTCAGTACTGTTCTTAATGCATTACATTCCTGTAGCAACCTGCTATGTCTTCCCAAGACTGATCCAATTGCCTCTCCAAAACTTCCCACCTCAGGTTGTCTCCCATGCATTCTGGTACCCCTATTTGTTTCTGTTCACCATTTTACATAATATATTCTATTTGCAATATCACTCCCTTTGACTCCAGGCATGTAATTATGTATTTCTCTAATTCTGTGAGGCTTCTAATAGCTCCTCTCTTAAGTGTGGATTGGAGGACCCAATGTCTCATCTGAGCATATGTCAGTTTGTCCTGCGACTTTCAATTCAGATTTACATTGTAGAAAATATTTAGCCATTCCATTTGTAAATAGGTTGCCTACAAAAAGCACTCCCCTTTATCCAAGGTATAAAAACCTATCCTCTGTGGCTGGTGTAAATTTCGAATTTATGTGTAGAGAGGTACAAATAAGATTGACAGAATACCTCCAATTATCCATTCTCATATCCCACCATCCTACCCCAGAATCTTTTATTTCCACAGTATACGTCCTGTTGGCCTTGGCTTTCACTTGGAGGGCAAGTATTTTATCTGCTTTGTTTTTCTTAAGGTAGTACCTCTGTTGAGTTTGTAGTTCACAAATAAGGTTTTCTACTTTATTAGTCGTCATTAACATTAGTTGCTCTCTTAACCTATTTATCTTCCGAACCCTACCTGCCATTGTACAGTTTTTTTAAGGCATAACTATTGCCTTAGCCGTCCCCTAATATTGTTTATCACCAGCTTGCTTTCTCTGACATTTCAGGCGTGCAGTGTTATCAGTGTATCCCTGAGAACAGTTTTAAGAACGTCCCACTGTACCTGTACCTGTATGGGAGTGTGTTCGTGTGTGTCCAGGAATTCCTGTATTTGAGTGCAGAGTCTCCACATCCCGTTTTTCCTGTCCAATCACTGACGTTTCCATGCCAATAAAACATGTGCATGGCCTGCAAATGTGATCAATTTATTACAGCATCTTCCTGAGAAAAACTACGGGGCAGATTTACAAGAACTGACGCATCTCTGCATATCAGCAGAGATGCGTCAGTTAATTTGCGTCACATAAAAAAACCCTTGCGGCGCACTGTGGCGCAAGGATTGACAGATGTGTGACGCATCTGTGGGCGTAAAGGTGACGCAGTGCTGGAGTTGTGTCGCAAGCGCGATGCAACTCCAGCACTGCTCAGGGGCGGCCTCTACTTGCTGTGCTGCATCACTCCTTATGCCTGCTTCAAGCAGGCGTATGGTTTTGACGCAGTGGCGTCATAAAAGTGACTCAGTGAAATCTTGTAGATTTCACTGCGTCACTTTTACGAGGCTTTCCTGCATGGGAACGCCCACCCTGCATACATTATACCTGATGCAGGTATAATGTGACGCAGGGCTTTACAACGTGACGCATCTCCCTAGATGCACCACGTTGTAAATTTGTCAAAACGTGGCGCATTGTTTACGACGCTGCTGCGTCACAGAAGTGATGCACCAGCGGGGTAAATGTGTCGCAAGGGGTTTGTACATCTGCCCCTACATTTTTAAGAGCTGTTATGGTTTTCCTTCAGTTCTCATTAATTTTGTTTCTTTTTTACTTTTCAGTCTGACTGTATGTTCTTTAACTGAAATAGACATTTTTGACTGAATAGTGAAAATGATCAAAATAATATTTATAAATAAATTAGTCTGATACGTTTTAATACAATTTTATTTTAGATTTGGCATATTGGGATTTTGTTTAGTGTTTTTGATTTTGATTAGGTATAGTGTGCCTTGGTTTGTTGTATTCCTCTTAGGGTGTCCATACACGGGCTTTCCTGTATCATGTCCTTATATAGGCACAATTCGCCCTGCCCTTATTTAGGCATAAAATCCCAGTCCTTATTTAGGCATTAAACCGTGCACTCCAAATACAGGCATGGTCTCCAACATCCGTCCACCCTAACGTCACAACGAGTTCTTGAAGAACAGACCCTTAGGCTTCGGGAGTTTCCCTAGCACAGGACTATTGATTTCTTCAAGGACTCATCTATTATGCATGAACCATTATACCTTAGGGGTTCATTCATGACGTCTTCCGCTGTCCGATTCACGTCAACGCTAACATTCTGAGGTACCTCTCAGGTATAAATATACCTTCCCTAGCCCTTGTAAACCAGAGGAGACCTCGACTTCAGAGGAGCCCGTTTCCTGGCCTGACGCACTGAGAAGACGCTGTCATCCCTACACGCAGAGAATCCAGCTTCCAGTGATCTAACTTCCCTTGCGGGGTGTTGGAGTTCGAGTCTGGCAAAGAGATTCCCACCTCTCTCATTCTAAAGGTATGGAGCTGACTAGAACCTAGAGGGACTCTTGGCATACTTGGCATACTTGGCATACTTGGCATACTAGACTTAACATACTCTTAGTATACCATAGTAAGAAATACTTCACCTACTTCATACCTCTCCCTACACCTAGGTTAGGTTAGGTACATTGGGGTAGAACTAGCTTAGCAACGCATCGTATGAGTACTCGCATTTTTTAGTCTGTGTTATTTATGTGAATGAATATCTGCTAAAAGATAATGCTATCGCAGTATTATTTATTTCTACTGCTTACGCTGTACATTATTTATCTTGCATACTGTCTTGTGATCATAACAGCACATTTTACTTACACGAGAAACAATACTGTTCAATAAATCTTTTATTGAAGCGCCCGTCTATTTCTTTCTGTGTAACTTTGAGGAAAACTAAGCATGCACGATTGAGCTGAGTGAAATAGCTATCTATTGTTTCCACGACTCTGGGACACGTTCTGATTCTAAAGGGAAACAAAGTGGTCATGTTTTGCGGCTGCCAGAAACTACTCCCTTCTTGTTTGTCAAGGAGTTTCTAGTGGCCTCTGAGCTAGCTGGCACAAGTAATTAAGTTTAATACACTCGATAGGGACATACTGACCTTAGTCCTATGTCAAACCTATAGGGTATATTATTCCAATGCGCAGAGCCTATTAGGGAAATAGGAGCTACACTACATGGCGCCCAACGTTTGGTAAGGCGGTAATTTAACGCTAGATACTGAGTAACTCAGACGTGCTTTTTCTCTCAGAGACCCCTACCCATATACTCCAAAAGACGCCTGGAGTGGGCAGGGTTAAGTATCCACCACGGCTACATAGGGAAACACCCTATATATTAGCTGTTTGGTTTGCTCAACGTTGAAGGATACACTGTTCCAAAATATTGTGCACCTTATCTTTGTTTCCTTGAAACTTGTTCTACATTTTTCAAAAAACAAAATGACTGAAACCGGAAACGGTGAAGCTGCGGCTGATCCAGCCCAAGCAGCAGTTTTTAACATTACAGGTTTAATTGAAACCGAGGAGGGTGTTATAGACATCGCTCCAAACTTAAGAAGATCCATCACTCTAAAACTTATAAAACATGGCCTACCACCAAGAGGCAGTAGAGCAGTTTTCGTGATAGAGGCACACAAATCCTTTCAGACAGAGGTATTCTATTCATGGGTAATATTTCCTGAATCCAATCCAGTTACACACATGTTTTACTTCTACAAAGAAGATGATCCACCAGAGGAATACATACCTTTCGAGGATATAGAAATTCCATTAACATACCAAGAGCATCAGCTCTGGTTTAAAGGCACCCTAAAACATCACAAAAACATTACCAGGCTTGGTCCACTAGGTAGACCAGGAGCAACATGGCCGATTCTAGCCGGCTACACACCTCATCCTGACATTGAAGAGATGTCAGACGAGGAATTACTTACTCAACTCACAGAGTTAATAAAAATCTACAGACAATTGGTCCAATATGTCATGCGGACTTTCACAGTCCAGCAACCACTGACACTTCCAAATCCAACTCCCCAACAGGGGAATACACTAAAAATTACACCACAGACTCTCTACGCAGCCATGGGTAAAATGCCCACAAAACGTGAGCAAATTCCATTCTGGATAGCTCAAAAAATTACTCAAATCGAAGCAGTATTTCCGAATACTAGCCCGTATGAGAAACACAGAATCCTAACAATCAGTTTACCGATGGGGATCACACCACAACTGGAAGACTGTACCACTTGGGGCTCAGTCTTTGCTGCCATCTATACTAAAACACATGGTATTCCGTCAATTGCGGTAATCCCAGATGTCCTGAAACAAATTCAAAATGAATATGGGGCAGAGCCTGCTCTAAATTTAGGTATGAAATTACTGAAACATTTCGACCAGGTCTCAACAATAATATTATCCAATATTAAAAGGGAGGCAGCAGCAGTGGCGATCGCCAAAAATTAAGGGAATTCGATGTTACAGAACATCAAACTGAACTACCCAGAATAATTGAACAATCTTAGGCAGAATTAGGCAGAGATAGTTTGGGTGGAAGACCAGTGAAACCAAAACTATCTGAAAGTCCTGAGAAGGACTCTTTTAAACAAACTCCTACATCTTCTAAAAAGAAGTGGGAGTCTACTAAACAAAATTCAAACGAGAAACGTTCTCAATCCCGAGGTAGGTCTCCTCAAAAGGAGCCCTCTGAAAGGAGGTATAACCTCAGGAATAGGGATAATTTGAGAAAACCTGACAGGTATCAAGATACTGATACACGTTCCTCTCGTCCCTTTCAGATCTCGTCAAGGATTTCGGAAAGAAGAGGACGATCAGAACATAGAGAAGAAAGCGTGAAATCCAAAGAAGAAAAACACGCTCCAAAAAACAAAACAAAACCTCAATTCTCCAAAAAGAAAGTAGCAGGTCTGAAGATCAGACATGCCGAGAATACTGAGAACACAACTCAAGAACGGAGAATGGGCTCAGACAATGCTGGACAGTGCAGCAGAAGTCACAATAGTTCGCCAGGACCTGAAGGAACTTCTGGAGATAGTGGACTTGAATGAGTACATTACAGTTGAGACTGTAGACACCAGGGTTAGTACTCCACAAAGGTTATATGAAATAACACTCCGGATGGAGGGAGACAAACCTAGACAGGTGAAAGCACTTTTTTGGGAAAGACTATCAAGGGGCTATGACATACTTCTAGCAGAAAAAGACTGGCCACCACAATTTGTCAGGGAGTGCCCAAACGGCGAGGACATTATTATGCCTGCCTTCTCCAACCATATCCCAATTCATCTAAAATATACATATGCCAGGAAATGGGCAGTAGCCCAGGCCCCAGCATTATATAAAAATCATGTAGGATGGGATGAGGACTCACCTCACCATAAAATACATCTGAAACATGAACCAACTACACAAAGGCAGTACCCATTAAAGCAAGAAGCTAAAAAACAGGTCAGGGAGTTCTTAGATCAACTTGAATTCCAAGGGGTGATTGAAACATGCACCTCCTCAATGAACAATTCTTTGTTTCCTGTCTCCAAACCAGACAATACATATTGTCTAGTTTTGGATTACAGACACCTAAACACTTGTTCTAAAACCTTTGCAGTGCAAAATGCACATAGCACAGCATTAATGAATAACATTGTGCGTAAAAAATACAAAACAACATTAGACATCTCAAATGGTTTCTTTTGTCAAAACATAGCACCTGAAAGCAGGTACTTAACAGCATTCTCCATAATGGGGACCCAGTGTCACTTTTGTCGAATCCCACAAGGGTTCAAGAACAGCCCAGGTTTATTCTCAGCGAGGGTAACGGAGTTACTACAAATTTATGACAATGAGGCATTGTCCTATGTCGATGACATCTATCTGACAGACGATGACCTGGACAAACACTTGAACAGGGTGAGCACCATTATACTGGGCTTCGCCTCTGAGGGCTACAAGTTCAACTTTAAAAAGTCCCGAATTGCCCATCTCAATGTCCTATTTCTAGGATATGAGCTTTCAAGTGAAGGCAAGAGCTTGGCAGCTAACTTTTTAGAAAAGTGTGCGCTGCTCCAACCTCCAAAAACGCAAAAAACTTACAATCCATCCTGGGTTTCCTAAACTTTGGAAGAACATACATTCTAAATTACGCAGAAAGGGTTAAACCTCTCTACGCATTAATCAAACCTGATTTTTCAATCAAAAATTGGACAAACGAACACACAGAAATCTTGCGTTCACTCCAGGCTAACATGTTAGCAACAAATCACTTACAAACACGCGTAAGTCAACGCAATTTGGTGATCCGAATAATTTCGGGTCAACGCAATTTGGTGATCCGAATAATTTCGGGTCAATATGGATTCACCTACTTAACCTTCAATGAGGGTGAGAAAATACCAATCGCATACAAATCTCATTTGTACACACAAGCGGAAATGCGCTTCAGTTCAACTGAAAAAATTCTGACAGCAGTTCAAACCGCTGTAGCAAAAGAAAGAGCCTTAGCCCAAGGGAAACGCATTATTGTCGTAACCCCAGTACCGGCTTTAGAAGCGGTCACAAAAGCAAGCATTCCAAATGCTAAAGCATTACATCCAAGATGGATACAATGGGTTAATTCTCTTGCTGCAACAGATGTTGAATATGTTTTTGATCCAGATTTAAAAACACAAGCATTCCTGCAATATGAACAAGAATGTCCTCTGCCCACTGAAATTCTGCCTCTCGATCAGTACGAATTCATAATTTACACTGACGGATCGCACAGCCCGCAACAGGGAGTAAGCAAGCTTACAGTGCAGCGTGTGCAATCGTTAAAGGTCGCATGCAAGATGGCATCTTCAGACCTATGGTCACAAAAACACAGTCTCTAGGAGATTGTACAGCTCAGCGAGCTGAACTACAAGCATTCAAACTGGCACTTGAAAGTACAGATCGAGAATTCCCCACACTGATAGTGTGCGATCCCCTTTACTGTGTTCAGTCGTATAATGACTATATACAAAACTGGCTTGAAAATGGTTTCAAAGATGCGAAAGGTGGCACAATAAAGCACAAAATGCTTTGGGAACAAGTAGTTCAGTTGAAAAACGAACTACCAAAGGCTCACGTGATCTACACACTGAGTCATCAACGTGATGTTGCAGGGAATTCATTGGCTGACGAAGCCGCAAAGGGGGCTGTTCAGATGGCTTCCGTAGCTGCGATCACTCGTTCAAAAACAAAAATAGACAGTGAGATAATGTTGGCTGTCAATGCTACAAGCAAAGGCAGTGGTGCAGCATTACCAAAAAAGTTTCCACTCAAGTACTCTTATGTAATTGATGTGAACAACGTTCCTTTTGCTCGAATCCCTGGAGTGGGGGATAGGGAAATTCCAAACAAGGAACGTAGATTAGGACTAATCCTAGAAGCACACGAAGGGATAGCTTCTGCCCATGCAGGTGTTTCTGCAACAGTATCTTTACTCAAGCAAAGATATTGGTGGCCTGGCATTAGAAAACAAACAAAGAACTATGTTTTAGAATGTGATATATGCCAACAGATGAAAGTCTCCACAGTGAAACGCCCTGCGCAGACACCCCTGTTAATTTCAGACAAACCATTAGCTTGTGTTTACCTTGACCACTGCGGTCCCTTGCAAAGGGATGGTAACTATAAATATATCATGGTTGCAGTGGATTCATGCTCTAGGTTCCTATGGATATGGCCTCAACGCTTGGCTGACGCTCGAACTGTTATAAAAGATTTGCGAGTCTTTATCGGCACATACGCAATAGGCACGCTACATTCTGACCAGGGCCCTGCGTTTAGCTCTCAGGCTTACAAAGAAGCCATGGCCAGTCTGGGCGTTGCATTGCGGTACTCCTCTCCATTCCATCCTGAGGGAAATTCGGTTGTGGAAAGGAAAAACCGGGACATAAAGCAGTCTATAACAGCTAGGGTATTAGGTTCGGGTGATGGGTGGGTCAAACATCTGTATGGGGTCCAACGCTCATAACCTGCCAAGAAGTTCTCTAGGGGGGGTCACTCCATATGAGGTCCTATTTGGGACAAGAATGTGGGTACCAGATCTCGATGACGTAGGCACAGTGGTGGAAAATAAAACATTTGATATCAAAGATCGTTTGGCTGTTTTACAGGAACTGAATGAGAACGAAACAAAGCAACGTATCCCTACAGCCAACCACCACTGGGGGAAAAACGGCGGTCCCAGCAAGGCCTGTCTGGATTCCAAAAGTTGGGGATCTAGTCAGAGAAAGAATTGCGGACAAGAAGGAATTTGGACCTTCTTACAGACAACCAGTACCTGTCCTAGCAGTTCAAGGAACAAGAACAGTACTTCTGCCGCCCCTTGCTGGAAGAAAGGAGAAAAGATTTGTGTCCATCGACCTCATCAAACCACAGTATGTGGCCAATACTAAATAGTAGGCCTCGTGGACTCCGACCTAGTAGCAGACGCACTCCTCTCGCTACTATCCAAGAGGTTCAGACTGAAAGACTGATAACAATCGAGAATTCAGCTGTAACAGATGGAGGACTAAGCAACAACGCTATGGAACTCATCCCTCTTGAAAATAAAGTAACAGTTCGTCCAAATACACCAATGTAGCAAGTGATCAACTGGTTCCAGCGATTTCTACAAATCCTGATGCAATTCCAACAATTGACAGAACTGCTTCTGGCTATTTCATTAACTTTGATACGTTCTCAGAAGATCCGAGTGAACCGGAAACGATGCCAGCATCATTGAAATTCAAGCAGCAAGTACAAGACTTTCTTCACTTTTTGAAAAAGACTTATTTGGTTTCTCCATGGATTGAACTCTGGATTATATCTGGACTTTTTGTTTTCCTGCTCTGGCTAGCTTTGGTTACAACTGTGAGCGTGCTTATAAGTGGCAGATACATCCATGTGAATACTGAAGGAAAAGACGTGAACGTACTTTTGAGACCTCATAAATCTTCCCATCGTGAAGCAAGAGACTTGTCATCAGTGAACATCACAGCTGTTCCTATACAGGATGGTATAGTGTGGGACAAAACAGATTTTGATATCTTCGGCCCGACGGAACAATTGAACATTCCACATTTGTTTAAAATTTCACTAAGTGATCTAATTTCGTCCAGTACCTATTCTGATGATTGGGACTTTGAAACTGTTAATGACATAATGTTTGACTTAGAAAAATCTGCTGCATTTTCTAAAAATGAATACTTAGAGGGTTCATCAGACTATGAAGAGCTGTATTGCTATAACCACTATGGTCATCATTATTTGCATAAATCTGCATATCCTAGAAATGTGTTTATGTTTAACCAATGGGAGCATTGTCCTACACCACCACAAGGTAGTTCAAAAACATTTGCCAACAAGTTTCCATATTTTTCAGGTTACAATACCTCTGATCCAGAAACGATTTACCATAAAAATGTAAACAAAACAGGACTGAAAATTATGTTAACAAATACGAAACAGATTTACTCTGCATTTTTTATTGCCCAACTGTGTAGACAGGGTTTTGACTTATGGAAAGACACAATAGACACAAAAACTGTCTGGGGTACTAAGATTAGCAAGTGCAGGGGATAGAAGCTTTATTAGAGCCTGCATCATCCCTGAACAAATAATGTTTTTGAATGAAACTGTCCAACAAACATCTTGTCTTGGACTAGCCAAGATCAAAGATATGAAAACACCTTCTGTACCAACACCTGCCAGTGATAATAATACACAGGCAGTGGTGACAGTTGACAATATACTACAACTCAACAGATCTAATCCTGATTGGAAAAAATGGTTGATCTGGCCCACAGACACGAACAACTGTCAGGAAAGATTCCTGAATAAAACTCAGGGCTTTACTATTCATAGGCCAGACCCAAGATACGTCCAAAGACAGCATCCGGGGGTAGTAACAACATACACTGTAGGAAAATTATGCCTCGATTGGCTTCAGTAATCTACACTACAGGATGTGAAACAACACTTATCCTTACTTAAAGAAGACGCAGACCTTAGGGAATTCTTGCTTGGACCAAGAAAACCGCGTCAAAAACGTTTCATATATGCCGGCATTTATGCTGCCTATAATGAAGCATGGAAAGTATCACAGATGGAGGCCGCAGAACGAATACGTGAACTTGATCGTATTAATTTAGAGAAAACCCTTTCTGTGGTCGACAATGGGTTAACAACTTTGTCCTCCAGAATATATTCATTGGATGGCATTGTATCCTCTGCTATCGACATACTAGAACAAGATTTGGCGATGTTACAGCAAGGCCAATCTCAATTACGTTCTATTGTGTTATTAAATTGGACGCTGCAATCTTTGCGAGCGGGCTATGTGCCTTGGCGTTTCATCAACTCATCGGCTCTGTTTGCAGAATACAATCTAACTGATAAACAGATCGAAATGGCACAAAGAAGAGCAAAGTATACAGTGCTGAGCATTGAAAAACTGGAAAAGTTACCATTCACAATGGCAGAAAAACCAGCTACAGAATGGCTTATTCATGGAAAAATCACATTACCTGTGACTACTTTTCAGTTTCAGTATTGCCTCAAACAAATGCAAGCAGGCAAATATGAAAGGTTGGGTAAGGAATACATTAAGACATCTTGGGATTTACCGTATACATATAGATGTTGGAGTGGGGATCGTGAAGTGTTTTTGAGCGGTACACACTGTAAACGTGCACTGAGCGGTTCACTTATATGTCAGGACATTTCTTTACACGGGACTTGCAATGGTTCTGTGGCAAATTTGTCTTGCCATCAGCAGGGTACACCAGCTGCTGTGATTAATCCAACGTTTGGACAACTTTCTAATGGGAGTTACCTCATGTTGAATGATCAGCGTTGCTGCGGCATGTTGCCAGGCATCCCATATCTAGTAACGGTCAACTCCAGGGTCACTTGCTGTATGCAAGTATTGTTTCCCCCAATAGACACAGTCAGGGAGTCGCCTTTGTGGCCTTCGCTGAACGTCTCTTTTATAAGATTTGATACTTTAAGCAGAATGAAAGCCATGCTTTTACAGCAAACAGTGCCTTTGACCTCGGCCAAAGAAACCTATGATCTACAAATAGCAAGGACTTCGGCTGAGATACAGACTTTAATACGTACAAACTGCCCTATACATTTCGTAGAAATGATAACACGTATCTTCAACATGTCTGATACAAGTGGAATTGTACATGTATTTAAGAGCATCTGTACCAGTCTGTTAGCACCTTTCCAGGCAATACTCGGAATAATCCCGAACTTTGCACATTCGGTGTTTGGTGGCATACCATTAATTCTAGCACTTGTTGCCGGAATTCTATTTCTCTTCCTGCTATTACGCTATGGCCAGCCTATTCGCAGACATCACTCCGAGCGAAATGGAGAAAGCTCTCCTTGAACGAAAGTGCCGTGAGCGAATAGTACAGCTTTTGGGCATGACTCGTCTACGGGAACTTAATACCACGTGGTTCCTGTCATTCAGACCAATCTGGCAAGATTGCATCTTACCTGTTCTACGATGCCTGCTATGCGGTGAAGAATGCGTGTTGGACACCTGTCTAACATTTCCATCAGCAATGCCAACGGATGTCGATACTCTGCTGGTCCCGATAACGGCCCATGCTCTGTGTTGTCCCCAGAGGCTGCCTATCCTGATGTCAGCATTCATTGAGATCTCACAGACGCTTCCGGCTGCTGCTGAGGTACGAGAACGATCTACAGGCACACAGGTAACAACAGACGCGAACATTGCTGCGGCAACCTATGCTGAAAGCGATGCTTCACATCTCTGTAAAATTAATCTACTACACGAGGTGTTCCAACTGACACCAACTTCAGTGGACGATGTTTTGTCTACAGAACTAGATGATCTCATGTTTACACCAGACCCGTAAACTGACTCTGATTCAGCAAACAGTGTTCCAGAGATGCAGTAACAATTTGGCCTTCATACTTCAAAAACTTGGAACTCTTCCCAAAGTGAACTTTTTCCCATTTTTCGAACTAAAATGGCACTTCAATCTGCTTGAAGTAGAACTAGCCTTATAGTACAGACTTCGCGGTACTTCCTCAGACACTTTTATCATCGTGTTAGTCTAAAAAAGTTCATTAATTTCCATGACATGAAATGACTTTTGATTTTGGACAACTTATCGATCATTTTTTTGTCACATGTAAATATTACTGCTTATTTCATTCAAATTGCATTTTATTTTAAAAATATGCCTGAAATGAAAAGCAATGCTTAAAATGTACAGTACCTTTTGCATTCTAATGGGTTTTTTAAATGCCTTTTTAAACGGTTTTAAGAAATATTTTAGCAATATGCGGTACTCCATTTAATGTTTAGCATTTTAAATGTTTAGCATTTTAGTATTATCGTACACACGAAAGTGGAGTGGGTGTTGTATTCCTCTTAGGGTGTCCATACACGGGCTTTCCTGTATCATGTTCTTATATAGGCACAATTCGCCCTGCCCTTATTTAGGCATAAATTCCCAGTCCTTATTTAGGCATTAAACCGTGCACTCCAAATACAGGCATGGTCTCCAACATCCGTCCACCCTAACGTCACAACGAGTTCTTGAAGAACAGACCCTTAGGCTTCGGGAGTTTCCCTAGCACAGAACTATTGATTTCTTCAAGGACTCATCTATTATGCATGAACCATTATACCTTAGGGGTTCATTCATGACACCTTCCGCTGTCCGATTCACGTCAATGCTAACATTCTGAGGTACCTCTCAGGTATAAATATACCTTCCCTAGCCCTTGTAAACCAGAGGAGACCTCGACTTCAGAGGAGCCCGTTTCCCGGCCTGACGCACTGAGAAGACGCTGTCATCCCTGCACGCAGAGAATCCAGCTTCCAGTGATCTAACTTCCCTTGCGGGGTGTTGGAGTTCGAGTCTGGCAAAGAGATTCCCACCTCTCTCATTCTAAAGGTATGGAGCTGACTAGAACCTAGAGGGACTCTTGGCATACTTGGCATACTTGGCATACTTGGCATACTAGACTTAACATACTCTTAGTATACCATAGTAAGGAATACTTCACCTACTTCATACCTCTCCCTACACCTAGGTTAGGTTAGGTACATTGGGGTAGAACTAGCTTAGCAACGCATCGTATGAGTACTCACATTTTTTAGTCTGTGTTATTTATGTGAATGAATATCTGCTAAAAGATAATGCTATCGCAGTATTATTTATTTCTACTGCTTACGCTGTACATTATTTATCTTGCATACTGTCTTGTGATCGTAACAGCACATTTTACTTACACGAGAAACAAGACTGTTCAATAAATCTTTTATTGAAACGCCCGTCTATTTCTTTCTGTGTAACTTTGAGGAAAACTAAGCATGCACGATTGAGCTGAGTGAAATAGTTATCTATTGTTTCCACGACTCTGGGACACGTTCTGATTCTAAAGGGAAACAAAGTGGTCATGTTTTGCGGCTGCCAGAAACTACTCCCTTCTTGTTTGTCAAGGAGTTTCTAGTGGCCTCTGAGCTAGCTGGCACAAGTAATTAAGTTGAATATACTCGATAGGGACATACTGACCTTAGTCCTATGTCAAACCTATAGGGTATATTATTCCAATGCGCAGAGCCTATTAGGGAAATAGGAGCTACACTACAGGTTGTTTACAAATGCTTGTACATTCCCATGTAATATTTGGTATATCTCTTTGGTTTGTTTGGATATTTAGGTTTTAGTTGAAAATAGATTGCTCTATTGAAAGTTGTTGGTAGCTTTTTTAATATATCTAGGAACTAATGGAGGGTAGTGTGGCTTCGGCCTCATATGCTTTTGAGGCCTTGAGGCACTCTCCCACTATCTTCTTAAGCTATGGTGCTATTATAAACATTTCTACGATGGTATTTAATACTTGGGCTGTCATCTGTGACTGTAATGATGCAGTCTGCCTTCCCGAGTATCTTCAAAATAATCCATTAGAGCAATTAGTTTGTGTGTTTGGTTGTAGGGAGATTCTATGAGGTTGTTGTGATTTTCTGGTTTTCTACTTTTGTAACTAAGACATATGATAGGGCAATTATTTTTTTTATCTCCTTGCAGAATTGGGCATTTGTTGCATACTTCACACTTAGGGGCCGATTACGAAGTCAGTCGGAAAGCCTCCGACCGCTAGTCGGAACCTTTCTGACTGCTGTCGGAGGCTTTCCGAACCGACAAGGTTGGTTTGCCGTCTGGCTGCCAAATTACGATATCGACGGTCGGGCCGTGAACAGGTCAGTCATTCCAACGCGGTTCCCACCGGCTCTTGGAGTCTTCCGGCCGGTCGGAACCACACGTCATTTGATTTGGTAATTATAGCGCGCGACTATCCCTCCGGAAGGAGCATCCTGGGGATAGAGAAAGGAGGACAAGTACCTCAATTATACGAGTGATGAGCAGAGTGCATCTGAGGATATAAAGATCCAAGTCTTCAAGGCCTTTCTGAACTGGGTTTCAGCTTCCATCAGCCTTAAGTGTGTTGGCATGAGGTTCCAGGCTCTGGTTCCTAGAGCTGCTAAAGATTTACCTCCTTTGGTTTTGCAGCCAAAGGAAGGGGGTTTAAGAAAATTTGCTGAAGAGGATCTGAGTATCCTAGCCGTGGTGTAGGGGGTAAACCTGGCCGATAGGTATTTTAGTCCTAGGATTCTAAAGGCTCTGAAAGTGATGAGCAAAACCTTTAATAGGATTCTCTTATGAATAGGCAACCAATGGTGGTTTTTAAGGACTGCTGAGGAGGATGATCTGCTGGGCAGTTTTAGCACTAAGCGGGCGGCTGCATGCTGTACCACCTGTAATTTCTTTAGTACGTGTTTGTTTACTCCTGCGAGTAGGCTATTGCAGTAGTCTAGTCTAGACAGAATAAGTGCCACCGCTACTGTCTTCCTCGCAGAGAACATAATGTAGTCGAAAATCTTTTTAAGGGTTTTGATTATGTTGAAGCACGTCCCCGCCACCGTCAGGGCATGAGGTCGAAACGAGAGCGAGGTATCAAATTTCACTCCCAGATTCTTAGCTACTTCTACTGTGTTTGGTGGGGCGGGTGTTTTTTCAGGCTACCATTGGCTCGGCTCGAAGGGATTGTCCTTCCCTATCAGCAGGATCTCAGTTTTGTCCGTGTTGCATTTAAGGTGGTTGAGCTTCATGCAACGGATGACCTCTTTGAGGCATAGCTTAAAATTGAAAGGAAAGTTCCTAGGGCCGCTGCTTGTCTGCAGTTAGTGAGGAAGTATTTTATCCAGGCTAGTGCGGTGCTGGTTATGCCGCTATTTTTTATCCGTGTAAGGAGAATGTCATGTGAAAGGGTGTCACATGCGGCTGATAGGTCTAATAGAATCAGCACCACCTTCTTACCTTTATCTAGGGTTAATTTTCATGTGTCGACTATTTCCAGTAGTGCGGATTCCGTTGAGTGTTTAGGGTGGAAGCCAAATTGGCAGGGGTGTAGTATCTTGGCGTTTTCCGGAAAGTTGGTTAGTTGTCTGTTAATCAGTCTTTCTGTGATTTTGCCAGGAATGGGTAATAACGATATCGGTCTAAGGTTTGAAAGTATGGATGGATCTATGTTCTGTTTTTTTTTTTAAGTGGTTTGACTATTGCCAGTTTCCATTCAGCAGGGACTATACCTGTGGCCAACGAAGAGTTGACTATGTAGTTAATTACAGGGTTAACAGTATCTATGATCTTATGAAGGACCACAGGTGGACATGCGTCAGAGGGGGAGCCAGATTTGCAGGCAATTATTGCTTCGCAGTTTGCTCGAGTGAGCATTTTTCAAAGGTGTGTAGGAGAGGTCTTGTGTGGGTGGGGTGATGTTAAAATCTTTTTGTATGTTGAGAATTTTTTCCTCAAAGAAGACTAAGATCTGTTCACACAGTGTCTGTGATGGGGGAATTTCGCTACTTGACATTTTTGGGTCGGTGAAGGACTTTACGATTGTGAAGATCTTTTTCTGATCATGGCAGGCATCTAGTATTTTTTTTTGAGAAGTACTCCTTTTTTGCTAGTTTAATGTGCAGGTAATATTTATTTCTACTCGATTTGAAGAGGTTTAGGTCTTCTGAGGTGTATGCTCTCCTCCATTTCTGTTCCAGTTCTTTGCACTTGAGGTGGAGCTCTGCTAGTGTGGGCGTATACCAGGGTGCTGAGATTTTAGATTTTTGCTTATTTGTTGGTGGTGCTAACGTGGCTAGCTCATTGCTAATGGAAGTCATCCACGTATGGAAGAGTTGTGTGTCTTCCAATGTGTCTCCAGATAGAATAGGGGTGGATGCACTAGCCAGGTGTGACAGCTTTGGGTTTGATACCAGTTTGGCCCAATTGCGACTTGGCAGTGGGGGGTATTTGCTTAAGAGGGTGTTTGGCGACTGAAGTCTTAATGTTGAAGGGAATTAACCTATGATCTGACCAGACTTGAATGATTGGGGTGCTGACCGTTAATGAGGTGGAGTTAGAACAAACTCTGTCTAACGTGTGACCTGCCTGGTGTGTAGGTGCTGCGGCGAGTTGGTGGATTCCAAGAGTTTCTAAGATTTAGAGAAAGTTGTCTAGTCCTGGTTCTTTCCGGCATTCTAGGTGTAGATTAAAATCTCCTAAGAGGGTAAAGTTAGCGTACCGGAGCGTAAGGTGACCTGGTGTATCTCCTAGTGATTCTAAAAATTCAAGGCTAGGGCCAGGCGGGTGGTAAATCAAACCTCCTGTGAAGGAGGACAAGGCATTGAGTTTTGAAACAGAAACCTAGGCTTTCTGCACCTTTCAAGGAGGAGAGGTTAAAGTTTATGCATTGCTAAACAATAATGGCCAATCTCCCTCCTCTAGTTTCGTCTCTGTCTCGTCTACAGATGGTGTAGTTGAGGGAGAGTGTTCTAGCGATATCAGGGTTGCACCATTCCTTAAGCCATGTTTCGGTGATAAAAAGCAAATTGAGTTGTAGGTCAACAATCAACTCGTTAATGTCTTGAGCATGTTTACAGAGTGAGCGTGCATTAATGAGTCTTCCCTTTAGTAGTGAGCTACTCAGTGCTTTGGGTCTAGTATCTGTGGACTTGGGGCTGGTATCTGTGAACTTAAATACCGTTCTGCATTTGAGGCATGTTAGGGGGCCTTTGACTATACAAGGTGCCAAGTGACATTCACATTTTGCACCGGTGTTAAATGTTTTTAAAAGGTCTGATGACATAGAAATGGATGCCGTTTCCTCCATCGGGATTACGATGTCTGTTTCCCACAGCCTTTCTGTGTGCGCCTTTCTGACACAGAAAGGCTGTCAGAATGTGACTTTGGGGGCCCCTAGCAGGGCCCCATTGCCTCTGCGGCCTATGGTTGGTGGCCAAGGGGGTGCCTAGGGTGCCCCCCTGTAAATCCATGCACTGTGTGTGGTGCAGGGTTTTACACACACACACCCATTTCTTTTTGGGAGCTTGTATTACGGCCAGTTTACGGCTGTAGCACAAGCTCCCAAAGAGAAATGTAAGTATCCGACCGAACAGTGTTCAGTCGCAACGTAATCAGGCTGTCGGAACTGCCAACTGGAGGCCAGTAGGTTCCGAGACGGTGTCGGTCGGAGGCAACTCCGACCGACATTGTAATAAGCCCCTTTTTGTAGATTTTTGAAGGTGTCTCCAAATTCCTAATAAGATTGAAATGATAGTAACAGCCCTGTATAGCTGTTTGTTTTGAATATGAAACTAATTACTGCTTTTTCAAACTCAAGGATTTTTTGGGGGTTAGTAATTGCTAGTTGTAAATTTTATTGGAGTTAGTAGTCAATAGTATGTAGCACTTTGTTAGACAGAGGTGCCTGCACAAAAGGTATGTTTGTGTTGTGGAACTCACCTTGCAAGCTGTAAATTTGTGTTAACGTTGGAGAGCATAATGTAAATGTGCCATCTATCATCCACATCCTATGTTTTGTTAATGTTAGCAGGTTGTCTTCTGTTGCATAGAAAATTGGGCCTCATTACAATGCCAGTCGGACCGACCGACCGCCGTCTTCGCGAGCCCTTTCCAACCAGCGAGGCTGGGAAACTTACCCCCACAGTATTACGATGCAACTGCGGCTACCGTGGTGGTCGCAGTTACGGTACAGCACTCATCTAAAAACCAAGCAATTAAAAGTAATACAAATATACAAATAATACTTACTAATATTGCATTACCAATTAAACTAATCAATTAAAATTGATACAATTAATAAATATAACATTAATTAGTGCAATTAAGAATATATAATAAGTTTAACCCTTTAATAGTTAATTAAAAATCAACAATTAGCAAAAATAACAATAACCTACTTAATTAATTGACTTAATTATCAATTAAATAAATGAATTAACTACAAGATTACATATAAATTAAAAATTGTAATTTCTGTATTAAAAATGCCCTATCCAAATCCTACAAACGGAGCAACTCACTACAAAAATTAACATTTTCTAAGGGAAGTAAAAAATATTACATTTCATGTGAAAATTTACAAAATCTACTGCAACAAGGTAAACATAAAACATTATTACAATACTAATAACTTATAATACTAAAAGTAACCAAAATGTATCAAACTAAATATAAAACAATATAATTACTCCTGAGACAGTAGTATGTGTCTAGAGTCTGACAAAACAATAACTTGAAAAATTGGGTAAAGAGAAAACACAGGTGTCTTGCCAGGTATCTTCTGGCACAACAACTATCCCTGGTGGCTTTTTCATCTTTTTATGTATGCTCCAGAATGCAGCACACATGCAAAGAGGAAATAATGAGGAGAAAGAAACATATTTCTCCTTGTTATGCCAGCCTCATGCAGGTGCACCATTTTGGCACAAAACTATGTGTACATCTCTTTGTCAATATGGGTTTGCGTCAAAATCCATGGGAGGATTCATGGGTACACCCATGCACCACCCTTGGAACGCCTCCGTGACACGAAATATTGCAAGGTAGTGCAATGCACTGCATTGTGTTACTTCTTCTTACTAAGCCAAACAAATCGACTTTTGTGAGGCTTTGTAAATACCAAAAAGGACTTTGTATTAGAGCTGCATCAAAAAAGTGTCTCACTCCTGATGCAAAATCTTTGTCAATCTGGGCCTTTGTCAGTAAGAGCTCAAGCAGAGTGGAATGTGAGATGGTGTCAAATGCAGTCGACAGTTCTAGCAAGACCAAAGCAGTCTAGCCGCCATCATACAGAATAAAGCATTTCTAAATATTGGCTTTCACTAGGATGGTTTCTGTAGTAAGGCTTTTCTGGAAACCAGATTGGCTAGATGCAAAAGCTAATGTGCTTCCAAAAAGCTAATGAGTTGATTGTTGACCACTGATTCTGCAATCTTTGCGATGACCGCAGTAAAGAAATGGGACAATAGTTAGATACGTTTTGGAATCCAGCATGGGCTTTTTCAATAGCGGGGTAACTATTGCTAATTTCCACATAGCATGGACTATTCCCGAATGGAGAGAGGAGTTACATAAATGTAACTTAATTGATTCCCCCTCTCACCTATAAAATATATACACTCCCTTCTAATTGGAGCAATCACGCTAAAAATGACATAAAAAATCTAATAACTATCTTTATCTAAAATAATTTCTAATTTTCTGTTAATTGATAACATAATAGCATGTTTCCTCAAATCCTCACCCTCAACATTGCTTCACTTACTTTCCTTATTTGAAGATGTCTAAAAGTAGGAATTAAAGTGCTTTTCCTTTCCTTAATAACATGTGTGCACATAAGAAACACATACTGCAAAACGTAGTCTCCTATCTTACAAAATCTACACTGTTCCCAACCCCTTACACTCTTGTTCTCCCCCAGCTTCAACTCTAAACACACCAGGATTTGCCCTAATCTCTTCTGCAGGTCCAATCTCCTGGTATTTCTGCATTTGATGTCCTTTAATAAATAGGGTTACATTTTACCTAAAACTTGAGGCAGTGCTGAAGGCGGGGTTGGGGGTCTACATTGATAGTGTTCGACATTGCTTAAAAAGGCAATCTCCCTCACCATTCTTTTAATCTATTTCTTCCTACCCAATCTTGAAATGTCCCCAGTTTTTGGTATGTGGCCTTCCTCTCGTCTTGTTATTACACTTTGTAAAATTTGTTGCCACAGTAATATCTTCTGCTCCTTCAAATAGGAGTTAATTCCTTGTCTTAATTTACCAGGCCCGGCCACCTCCAAATTATCATCATAATTCAAAAGCCTCAGATAGTATTTAAATAATATACTCATCTGGCCCAATTCCAATCGTACTCCACTATTTAAAGACCCTTTAGGAAGTCCTAACCAACTTTCCAAATTGTCAATTTCACCCTCCAAAGCTGCTGGATTGACTTTTCCTCGAGAATTGCACACCCGTACAGCATCAGGCTTGTAATGTTCAGATACTAGGTTTCTTCCAGTACTTCATGTTGTACTGCCAGGTTGGCCTGGAAAAATATGTAACCAAGCTTAACCTAAGTAAGGTAGTTGAGGAGGGCCCAGTGACAAAATTAACTTGAAAGAGACCAGAAAGAGACTTGTTTCTTTGTTGTTCAGTGATAAGTGAAGCCCGGAAAAGAAACATCTTTTGATTACAGGATACATGTTAGTCCTCCTGTCTCCATGCTTAGTGGAGGAGGAAGCTGACCTCAGAACCAGTTTGGTGTGGGTAAGTTACGAGGAAAGTAAACTCACCCCTGAGTGTGCTACAAGCCGCCTCCGGGCACAGAAAGGCTCTGTCATATTGGAACTTAATAAGAATGGTCAATTATAGTGTAGTTTTTAGTACGATATACAGGATATGATTGAAATAAGGCAAGGGTTATCCTAGGGAATGTTGTACTTATTACTTAGGGAGTGTACTGGAGTCAGCCTAACCACTGGCTAGTGAATTAAACAAAAGTAGCACCTCTTCTAAACTTATCTGGACTTGTGGAAGAAAAGAAAAGGAGGAAATCTGTGGCTGGTGTGGAGACCTGAAGGGCTGGCCCTGCTCCCGCAAGTACTCACAACTGGGAAGTGGACTCCATGGGAGAGTTGGTTGACCTCCTGTGTGGCTTCAGGGACACCAAAAGCTGTAAGAGATATTTTCCTGTGATGACCAGTTAAACATTGACCAGTGGACCCTTAATGGATTGTGCTGCTAGCCTCTTCTGCAGCGGGTCCTTGACTCTAAGTGCTGTCCCTAACATCCTGGTAACATTGGAAGTGACAAAGAGGAGCTACTACAAAAAGATGGAAACTTTCAACCTCCAGAAGACTAGGACTAACCACCTAAAACTACTCTCTCAAGAGCAACCCAATGTAACTTAAAAGGAGTTTCCTTTTCTGGGAAGTTACATCTGTTGCACATTTTGACTTTGTGGGATCTGTGCATTATAATAGCATTGAAAAATTTAGTGAATTATGTTGTACTTACATTTATAGTTTTTTTATGTGCAGTATTAAGTTTTCACATTTTATATATTCCCATTTTACCTTTTCTTTTCTTTTTCTATCATTTTATTTCAGTTTTCATGTTTTTCCTTTGGTTTATATACATGAACAAAAATATATTTTGCTTCAATAATTTAAAATATATTTTATGTTTATAATATTACTATATTTATTTTTAATTATTGAATATTCTTCATTGTAATTGATATACTTACAATATACTATACTTATGTGAGCCTTTTCTGTTGGGTTCACTGGCAAAATATCGATGGCAAAAATATAGATGAAAAAATATAGAATGCAAAAATATCGACTCCCTATTCTTAAACAGGTAAGTACAATAATATCCCCCCAAAAAATACCGATGTTAAAAATATAGTTGTACAAAATATCGATTTTTATATATATTTAAAATAAAAAATAAATATTAAATATATTAAATAATAATTTAAAAAAAATAAAGTAGATTTAATATACATTTTAACAAATATAACAAATAAAATTAATTAAAATAGTTAAACACACATACATAATATATATATATATATTTACAATTATTAAACTATTGATTTATTTTATAATTTTAAAATTATATAAAAATTTACAAATATATATATATATATATGTATATATATATACATATTGACTTAAAAAATCATAGGTTTCAGGCACGTTATAGTTAGAAATTAGCATTTAAAAAACCTTTGAAATTCACTGAAAAAACCATAGGTTTCAGGGGCGTTATAGTTCGTTGGACATTTCACTCGTACAAAACCATAGAAATTCCCCCGTTATAGTTAGTTCAGCTAACTATAACTCGCGCCCCATAATGCACTGCTGATGACGTCACATATTAACATCACTCATGACATGGTCAGTGACATCACTGATGACATCACTGATGACATCTCAAATGACATCACTGATGACATCACTGATGACATCATCCATGTGATAATTTCATGCATCTTCTCACACCCGAATATAACTTTTGATACACCCACTCTAAATTACAGACTGCCATTCTCAAAAGCATAGGCACTCCAACACCAATAACTACATACACACTCACTGATTCTTAGGTCTACACACACATCCACTCACTCACCCGTACAGTCACTCATACTTATGGTCACTCAGTACAGGACTATCATATGCACTCATACACCTATATAGACACTCACACACCACCACTCATCCATAGAGGTACTCACACACCTAGTCAGTCATGCAAATAATTAATCACACTGCCATTTACTCACCTATACAGTTATACACACACCACCTCACTTACTCATACAAATACTAGCACATTCTTACGCTCTTATACAATCACTGATACAAGTACACACTCATCCATACAGCCACTCTCACAATCACACACTCTCACTTATAACCATTTATATACTCCAACACACATATATACTGCCTTTCACATATGTAGTTACTCACACATGTACCACTGAGATATACATTCACTCACTAACACACCCATACACACACTCACCCACCCATACAGTCCATCACAGATGCACTCTTGAAACCATGCACCCAGTGAATCACCCACTCACACATCTATGCACAGAGTCACACACACCCCACCCACACAAACACTCAGGCACCCATACAGATACTCAGACAACCAATCAATAACCCATGTAGACACTCATGTAGCTATTCACAAACCCATGCAGCCGCTTACACACCAACAGACAGACGGATACAGACATTCATACAGTTTAGTCACTAACCCATGCATTCAGTAAGATACGTTTAATCACTCACTTATAGAGTCAGTCACGCACCTACTAAATCATCCATTCAGACACTTATACACCCACTCATTCTTCAATACGCCTTTCCCTATATATATTAAACATATTTAAACTTTACAGAAACACACAGTCACTGGATGATGTCATCAGTGATGTCATCAGTGATGTCATTTGAGATGTCATCAGTGATGTCATCAGTGATGTCACTGACCATGTCATGAGTGATGTAATATGTGATGTCATCAGCAGTGCATTGCGGGGGCGCGAGTTATAGTTAGCTGAACTAACTATAACGGGGGAATTTCTATGGTTTTGTACGAGTGAAATGTCCAACGAACTATAACGCCCCTGAAACCTATGGTTTTTTCAGGTAATTTCAAGGGGTTTTTAAATGCTAATTTCTAACTATAACGTGCCGGAAACCTATGGTTTTTTAAGTGAATTTCAAAGGTTTTTTAAATGCTAGTTTCTAACTATGCCTACAGAGGTAGGACATGTGAAGAAAGAAGAAAAAACGCACAGAAAGAAGCAAATGAAATGCAGAAAGAAGCAACAGAAGTCCACAAAGACGAACAAAATAGCAGGAAGAAGCAAGACATGTGCAGAAAGAACCAACAGAGGAGCAGAAAGAGGCCTTGTTGCAAAATCATCCTGTGCCCACAACTTTTTCAGACGGGTACTGGTGGTAACTGAGTCTGACTAACCAGGCCTAGAGCCAGTGCTATGTTAAAAGACACTTAGAATACAGTGAAAACACCCTTGAAATCAAGGAGAGGGGGCTCTTAAATCCAAAGGGTTAGAGCACCCAGTAACTATAACGTTAAAAAAATGTTCCCTTTGGATAGGTCATATACTCACTAATTCACACTCATCAAGCCACCATACTTATAGAGCACCCTCACCATACTCATCAATAATTAAGGCACTTATAAGACGATCACTACTTCTTAACAAATTATTGATATCTTTTAATTTAGGGGACATAAACGTTACAGTGAAAACACCTACATACACTAGGGAACACTATGCGTTGGGGTACCCCTGTGATTAGCATGACCTCCTCTGTAAGGACCTAGTACATAATAGGCCAGGGGGATTAAAACTACCTCTAAGTCAGAGGTGCAGAAATATGCTACTTTAACTAGTAGTCGCGTTTGCAGAGTGGTGGAGAAAGGGTGCTGGGCGTCCAACCAACGCTCAGGAATTCCGCTGCGTAGGACTTACAGGAGGTACCAGGAGGGATTCTTGGCCCCCAAACTCCCTCAGGACAAAGTTGGACTTCATCCCCATCCCGTAGTCTGCCACGAGGCACATTTGCAGAGTGGTAGAGAAAGGGGGCCATGGCCTCCAAAGACGTCTTAGCAATCCCACTGTGTGGGACTTACTGGAGGTAACAAGAGGGGTAGTTGGCCCCCAAGGACATCCTTGGGGGCCAACTTCCCAAACTATTACCTCCAGTCAGTCCCACACAGCAGCACTGGTAAGTACTCGTACCAGGCCACGCCCACTTTGCCCACCACTCTACAAACGCGCACCCTGGCGCGCTCTTGGATGGGGATTGAAGTCCCCTTCACTGCTGGGGGTCCTTTAGGGGCCAACTAGCCTACCTTTTACCTCCAGTAAGCCCCACGCAGTGGGATTGGTGAAAGGTAGAAAAAAGCCATGCCCCCTTTCTCCACCACTCTGCAAACGCGCCCCCTGGTGCGTTGTAAGTTGGGGGATTAAGTCCCCTTGAATCCTGAGGGTCCCTGGGGTCCAACTAGCCCACCAGGTAACTCCAGTAAGTGCCACAGAGCTGCATTGCAGAGAGGTGTAAAAAGGGGCGTGACCTGGACCACCTCTCTGCAACGCAGCACAGTGGCGCTTACTGGAAGCACCTGGTGGGCTAGTTGGCCCCCAGGGGCCCTCAGGATTGAAAGGAATTAATTCCCCAAATTAAAGGCGCCACAGGGCGTGTTTGCACACATGTCACCTCAGGCCCCGCCCCCTCCCTTCACCACTGTGCAAACATGCCCCGTGGCACGTTTTAAGTTGCGGGATAAAGTCCCCTTGAATCCTGAGGGTCCCTGGGGTCCAACTAGCCCACCATTTACCCCCAGTAAGCGCCACAGAGCTGCATTGCAGAGAGGTGTAAAAAGGGGCGAGGCCTGGACCACCTCTCTGCAACGCAGCCCTGTGGCGCTTACTGGAGGTACCTGGTGGGCTAGTTGGCCCCCAGGGACCCTCAGGATTGAAGGGGAATTAATTCCCCAACTTTAAACACTCCACAGGGTGTGTTTGCACACATGTCACCTCAGGTCCCGCCCCCTCCCTTCACCACTGTGCAAACGCGCCCCGTGGCACGTTTTAAGTTGAGGGATAAAGTCCCCTTGAATCCTGAGGGTCCCTGGGGTCCAACTAGCCCACGAGGTACCTCCAGTAAGCGCCACAGAGCTGCGTTGCAGAGAGGTGTAAAGGGGCGTGGCCTGGACCACCTCTCTGCAACGCATGCCTGTGGCGCTTACTGGAGGTACCTGGTGGGCTAGTTGGCCCCCAGGGGCCCTCAGGATTGAAGGGGAATTAATTCCCCAACTTACAATGCGCCACAGGGCGTGTTTGCACACATATCACCCCAGGCCCCGCCCCCTTCCTTCACCACTGTGCAAACGCACCCCGTGGCACATTTTAAGTTGGGGGATAAAGTCCCCTTGAATCCTGAGGGTCCCTGGGGTCCAACTAGCCCACCAGGTACCTCCAGTAAGCGCCGCAGAGCTGCGTTGCAGAGAGGTGTAAAAAGGGGCGTGGGCTGGACCACCTCTCTGCAACGCAGCCCTGTGGTGCTTACTGGAGGTACCTGGTGGGCTAGTTGGCCCCCAGGGACCCCCAGTATTGAAGGGGAATTAATTCCCCAACTTAAAACGCGCCATAGAGCGCGTTTGCAGAGTGTTGCTGGGTGGGGGCGGGGCCTGTGGCACGATCGTGTGTTTTTTTTATTCTATTTTTTGGAAGGGGGGCTGTGTGGCCCCCCCTTCTTTTTACTTTTTTTGGGCCCTGGGGACCCCATCCCCCAGGGCTTGTCCCCCATTTAAAAAAAATATATATATATTAACGGGAAGGGGGCTGCGTGGGCCCCCCTCCTTTGGCCAATTTCGGCCCCGGGGACCCCATCCCCCGGGGCATGGCCATTTTTTTTTTTTTATGGAGGGGGGCTGCATGGCCTCCCTCCTGAGGCCTCTGTTGGCCCCGGGGACCCCATCCCACAGGGCCGGCCTTTATTTGTTTTTCCTTTTTTTTGGGGGGGGAGGGAGGCCGCGTGGCCCCCCTCCCAGGCCACTTCTAGCCCCGGGGACCCCATCCCCCGGGGTAGGCCCTATCCGTTGGGGACCGTGGGGGGAGCCCCAATGCCCCCACGGTCCCCCCGGCTCCCCGCTTCCTGCGGGAGCCGGCATTGCTTTTCCACATGGGGAGCTGCTGACATGCAGCTCCCCTTGTGGAAAAGCAATCTGCTCGCTTCATTGAAGCGAGAGCAGGTTTCCTGCTCTCGCTTCAATGAAGCAAAGCAGTTTGCAATGACAGGGCGGGAGCCGCGAGGCTCCCACCCTGTCATTGCAAACAGCAGTGTCCCAGGGTGGGCACCCTGGGACACTGCAGGAGCCGGCCCTGGGGGGTGGCTGTCCCCAGGGCCATCACGGGCTCCAGGAGGGGGGCCGTGTGGCCCCCCTCTCACCTATTGCACAGCCCCGGGGAGGTGGTGGTCCCCGGTGCTCGGGGGTCCGTTACGGACCCCCGAATTTGAATATTAGTGCCTCGGGGAGGTGGCAGTCCCTGGGGCGTGTGAGGGAGCTCAAGCCCCCCCACACAGGTCTATCTTTGAAAAAATAAAAGCCCCGGGGGGTGGCGGTCCCCAGGGCAGCGGGGGGCCGTGTGCCCCCTGCAATTATAATTAATAAAAGCCCCGGGGGTGGCGGTCCCCGGGGCTTGGGGGGGCCTTGGAGGACCCCCACACATTAAAAATAAGAAGCCCCGGGGCTGCGGGGGCGCCGTGTGCCCCCCGCAAATGTTTATGGAAAGCCCCGGGGGGTGGCAGTCCCTGGGGGTGCGGGGGCCCCCGCAATTACATTATTGAATGCCCCCGGGATTTTGCCCACCCAGGGGCTAAATAATAACGAAGCGTGGGAGCCCGCGCTTTGTTTTTTTTCAAATTTTCAGCCGAAGTTCGCGCTGGGTTCGCAAATCTCTCCGATGTTTTTTTTAAAAAAGAAAAATGCTTTTTTTGTCCCTGGGGGTCCTTGTGGGACCCCCTAAGCAGGCCTAGGGGGTCAGGGTGTTTCCACCCTGCCCCCTTTTCTTGTTTTTCGCAATTGTTTTCTGTTTTCTTGTGCCTCAGTTACCAAGGCACAAGATGGCTGCCAACACTTCCTGGTTTGGAGTGTTGACAGCCAATTAGAATAAAGCTCGTGGTCGGGAGGGTGCGCGGATCCTCCGTGCCTCTATATATCGAAACTTTTATTTTTTGTTTTTCTCAGCAACTACTGAACAGATTTACACCATTTTAAAAAAAGGGTGCTTTCTGAACCAAGCACTACCTTTTTGCCAAATTTGGTGTAATTCCGTTCAGCAGTTCGAGCTGTAGCCGTGTCTAAATTTTCCTATGGGAAATGCATTTTTCGACCTCTTTTTTTTTAATTTCTCAGGAACTACTGAACGGATGTACACCATTTAACAAAAAGGTCTATTTATGAAACAAGGGCTACCTTTTTGCCAAATTTGGTGTAATTCCGTTCAGCAGTTCGGGCTGTAGCTGTGTCTAAAGTTTCCTATGGAAATTAACATGGAGAAAACATGTTTTCGGACCCCCCTTTTTTCTCGGCCCCCGCTTGCCGAATCACCCCAAAACTTTCAAGACAAGAGCTGACCGGAGTGTGTTACAAGTTATGAAAATTTCGCGAAGATTCGTCAACCGGCGCCAAAGATATTGAGAAAACAAAAAACGAGTTTCCTATGGAAACTAGGTCCTAACTATAACTATCTACTGGCGACCGCCAGTAGATAATATATATATATATGTATATATATATATATTCACTGAAAAAACCATAGGTTTCAGGGACGTTATAGTTAGAAATTAGCATTTAAAAAACCTTAGAAATTCACTGAAAAAACCACAGGTTTCAGGGACGTTATAGGTAGTTGGACATTTCACTTGTACAAAACCAGAGAAATTCGGCCGTTATAGTTAGTAGAGCTAACTATAACTCGCGCCCCCGTAATGCACTGCTGATGACGTCACATATTACATCACTCATGACATGGTCAGTGACATAACTGATGATATCTCAAATGACATCACTGATGACATCACTGATGACATCATCCAGTGAATGTGTGTTTCTGTAAAGTTTAAATATGTTTTATATATATATATATGCCAAGGTGTATTGAAGAATGAGTGGGTGTATAAGTGTCTGAATGGATGATTTAGTAGGTGCGTGACTGATTGTATAAGTAACTGATTAAGCGTATCTTACTGAATGCATGGGTTAGTGAGTAAACTGTGTAAATGTCTGTATCAGTCTGTCAGTTGGTGTATAAGCGGCTGCATGGGTTGGTGAGTAGCTGCATGACTGTCTATATGGGTTATTGATTGGTTGTCTGAGTATCTGTATGGATGCCTGAGTGTCTGTGGGGGTGGGTGACTCTGTGCATAGATGTGTGAGTGGGTGATTTACTGGGTGTATGGGTTCAAGAGTGCATCTGTGAAGGGCTGTATGGGTGTGTTGGTGACTGAATGGATGTCTCAGTGGTATATGTGTGAGTAACTACATATGTGAAAGGCAGTATATGTGAGTGTTGGAGTATATAAATGACTATATGTGAGAGTGAGTGATTGCGAGAGTGGCTGTATGGATGAGTGTGTGCTTGTATCAGTGATTGTATAAGAGAGTAAGTATGTGTTAGTATTTGTATAAATAAGTGAGGTGGTCTGTGTATAACTGTATAGGTGAGTAAATGGGTATGATTGATTCTTTGCATGACTGAGGAGGTGTGTGAGTAAGTCTATGGATGAGTGGCGGTATGTGAGTGTATGTATAGGTGTATGAGTGCATATGATAGTGCTGTATTGATGAGTGACTGCATGTATGAGTTACTGTATGGGTGAATGAGTGGATGTGGATGTGTAGACTTAGGAATCACTGAGCAGGTATGTACTAACTGCTGTTGGTCTGTCTATGGTTTTGATATTGGTAGTCTGTATTTTAGAGTGGGTGTATAAAAGGTTTTATTAGGGTGTGAGGAGGTGCATCAGATTATCACATGGATGATGTCATCAGTGATGTCATTTGAGATGTCATCAGTGATGTCATCAGTGATGTCACTGACCATGTCATGAGTGATGTAATATGTGACGTCATCAGCAGTGCATTGCGGGACGCGAGTAATAGTTAGCTGGAAGAGGTGTGGCGCAGTGGCCAGGGTGCCTGACTCCGGACCACGGAGTTCACGGTTCGATCCCCGGTGCCGACAGCAGGTTAGCCCAGCACCATGTGACTCTGGGCAATAGCTCGCTTAATCTTCCCGAGGGCCCCCAGCGCCGGGACACCTCTCCGGAGGTAGCTGTGCGCTTTACAAATGCTGGTATTTCATTTCATTACTACCTATAACGGCCAAATTTCTCTGGTTTTGCACGAGTGAAATGTCCAACTAACTATAACGTCCCTGAAACCTGTGGTTTTTTCAGTGAATTTCTAAGGTTTTTTAAATGCAAATTTCTAACTATAACGTCCCTGAAACCTACGTTTTTTTCAGAGAATTTCAAAGGTTTTTAAATGCTAATTTCTAACTATAACGTCCCTGCAACCTTTGTTTTTTCAGTGAAACCTATGTTTTTTTAAAAAAAATTCAAAGGTTTTTTTTTAATGCTAATATCTAAGTATAATGTGAAAGAAATGTTATTTTTGTTTTTAAAATTCTTGTAAAATGTATATGTTTTTTCTTTTCTAAAACTAAAATATAATTTTTTTTTTAATTAAAAAATGATTTGCGCACCCATCGTGCACCTGTCTCGATCGGTGCGCAAATTCAAGTAATTCGCCGCCATATTGGAAAAGTTGTGTACGTTGCGCGTATCATAAGTGACCGGTGCACGGTGCCGGCCCCGCGTTACGTCACATACGTGAGTTGCAATGTCGCGCTGGGTGCGCGACTCCATCGTAAATTTTTAACTTTTAAAAGTATGTATATATAACTTTATTGTATATATTACACCAAGACATGATTTAAGATAATTATAAGTGTCATGTATTTGTAACTGGAATAAAGATATATTATTTTTAAATGTATTTTTGCGGAACCGCGTCGGGTGCGCTCACGTTCCACACTGCCGCGCGCGCCCTGCGCGAATCCCATGTGACTTCAAAAGAAAGGTTTTCATTGATTTACATGCTTTTTATTCTAGAAGTTGAAGGACCCCACCCATTTTCGTTTCATTCTTTCAGGACCATCTATCGAGACAGACCTGTTATCTCTTAGGTGTGTTTTTACATCTTTTTGGTGTTTATTTTACTTTTCCTCCAAATGGCTGCTGCACCACCATCTCAGCAACTTCCACCAGAGGAAGAGGCAGACCTGGAAGAACCCCGGAAGGAGAGATATGACAGTGTTGTGTGGGCGTTTTTTACCATACCTCCTGGTGAAAAGAATGTTAATGCCAGGAAGGTTACTTGCACAATTTGCGAGCAAGTGCTTTCACGTGGATCTGACAAGAAATACTCTTGTGGCACATCATCGATGCTCAAACATCTGCAAACAATCCACCCAAGATGGCTTGCCCGAGAGCAACTAAGGCGGGAACGAGAGAAAGAAGCACAAGATGGGCCCAGTACTTCTTCTAGTGGCACAACACCTGCCACAATCAACGTTCATGCAGATTTGGCTCGAGTAGAGCAGGTGTGCATTAAATGCATAAAGACTCTTTGTGTTGGGGAGCAGTCAATGAATGCAATCCTGATTGCAATCCAGAGTCACAAATGTTAATTTTGTTTTTATTTTGTTCCTTTATGCAATGGCGTTAAATTGCATATTTTTTGCCATGTTTTTGTTGTTGGCTTTTCACTTTTTCAATTAAAAAAACACCAAAAAAATGTAAAAATGTGTTTAAAAAATACAAAAAAGAAGAAAACAACAAAAGAAGAAAAAAATGTTTCTTTTCAGAACCGCCTATTTGGTTTAAAGAAGAAAACAATTCTGAGTGGTGTATGAATTGTTGCCTGACTGATTGAAGGACTACATGGATAGAATCTGAGTGATTTTGTAAGTGCTTGATTAATGTGTGGGTGATTGTATAAGTGCATGGATAGTATCTGGGTGATTGAAGGAGTGCATGGAGAATGCGTGGGTTATTGTATGAGTGAATAAGTAGTGCCTGAGTGATTGGAGGAGTACATGGATAGCGATTGGATGATTTTATAAGTGCTTGGGTATTGGCTGAATAATTGCTTGAGTGTATGGGTACTGCTTGGGTGATTGAAGGAGTGCATGGGTAATGCCTGGGTGATTGCATGAGTCAATAGGTACTGCCTGAGTGATTGGAGAAGTGCATGGGTAGTACCTGGGTGATTGCATGACTGTATGGGTAGTGCGTAGATGATTGGAGGAGTAAAAGCATAGTGCATGGGTGGTGCCTGGGTAATTGCAGGAGTGCATCAGTAGTGCATGGGAGAATAGAGTAGTGTATAAGTAGTGCCTGGGTGATTCCATGAGTGCATGGGTAGTGCTTGGGTGATTGGAAGAGTGCATGAGTAGTGGCAGGGTGATTGCTGGATTGCATGGGTAGTTCCTGGGTAATTGAAGGAGTGAATGAGTACTGTGTAGGTGATTAGAGGACTGCATGTGTAGTGCACAGGTGATTGTAGCAGTGCATTGTTAGTGCCTGGGAAATTGCATGAGTACATGGGTAGTGACTGGATGATTAACGTACTGCAAGAATAGTGCATGGTGAATTAATAAGTGCTTGGGTATTGACGGAGTGATTGGATTAGTACATGGTACTGGGTGGGTGATTAGAGGAGTGCATGGGTAGTGACAGGGTGATTGCTGGAGTGCATGGGTACTACCTGGGTAATTGAAGGAGTGAATGAGTAGTGTCTAGGTGATTACAGGACTGCATAGGTATTGCACAGGTGATTATAGCACTGCATGGTTAGTGCCTGGGTCATTGCATGACTACATGGGTACTGACTGGATGATTAGAGTACTGCAAGGGTAGTGCATGGTGAATTTATAAGTGCTTGGGTATTAGCGGAGTGATTGGATAAGTACATGGTACTGGCTGGGGGATTAGAGGAGTGCATGGGTAGTGACAGTGTGATTGCTGGAGTGTATGGGTACTAACTGGGTAATTGAAGGTGTGAATGAGTAGTGTCTAGGTGATTAGAGGACTGCATGGGTAGTGCACAGGTGATTGTAGCAGTGCATGGTTACTGCCTGGGTCATTGCATCAGAACATGAAATGAAATGAATGAATGAAATGAAAACAAGATTTATAAAGCGCCTGGTTACCCATGGGCATCCCCGCGCTAATGCCTGCTAACACACTAATCTGAAAGCTATTCATTTAGGGAAGAGTAAGGTTTTAATCTGCTTCCGAAAGATGAGGTAGTTAGGTTGGGCACGGATCTGCGGAGGCAAGCCATTCCAGATCTTGGCCACATTATACGAGTAAAGGCGGCCGCCACTTCGTGCTCTCGTTATTCTTGGAGTTACCAATAGATGTTTAGTTTCTGACCTGAGGGCTCTGTTAGGACGGTATCGGTGGGTAAGGGACTGAATGACCATAGGTCCCTTACCTGAAAGTGACCTGTGGGCTATACATAGAGCGTTAAACTCTATGCGCTCACGAATAGGGAGCCAATGTAAAGATGCCAAAGCTGGTTTGGCGGAAGACCGCTTTGGAATGTTCATAAGCATGCGGGCAGCGCAGTTTTGAACAATTTGTAGCTTCCGTATCGAGGAGCCAGGGGCTCCAAGATAAAGAGCATTGGCATAGTCAAGTCGTGATAAAATGAGAGCCTGAATTAGGACTCTTCTTGCAGGGAAAGGGAGCAGTGGGAGCACTTTACGGATCATTCGAAGGATCCCGTAACAGCTTGCCGCTACCTTTTGCCCTTGTTCTTTAAAATCAAGGTTCTGGTCGAGCCAGACACACAGACTTTTAATTTGATATTTGGGGGTAGGGGCAGGACCAAAGGAGCTGGGCCAGAGTAGCTCAAAGTTTATTTTTTCTTTGTTCCCTAGGAGCATTAATTCTGTTTTTGATCCATTGAGTTTCAAGAAAGACTCTTCCATCCACCTTGAAACTTTTTCTAGACAAAGGGCAAGACAGGTACTGGAGGGATCCCGCTGGTTGACAGAGACAACCAACTGGGTGTCATCAGCATATGTAATTATCCGAATCCCAAATGGTAGCACAATCTCTGCCAAAGGCCTCAAATACACGTTAAAAAGTGTGGGGCTGAGGGAGGAGCCCTGAGGCACCCCACAAGTCAGCGGTATAGATTTAGAAGAAATGCCGTCTTCAAAAACTTTGAAAGATCGGTCTTCTAAAAAACATTGGAGCCAGTTGAGCATAGTCCCCGCAATCCCTACCTCGCCCAGTCTCTCTATCAAAAGCTGGTGGTTAACCGTGTCAAAGGCTGCGCTTAAATCTAGAAGGATAATAGCTGCGCAGCCTCCTGCGTCTAGGATTTTTCTCGCCTCTTCCACTACCACCAGAAGAGCCGTCTCTGTACCATGTTGAGGTCTAAAACCCATCTGGGAAGAATGGAAACAGTTATTGCTCTCCAGGAAGGTAGATAGAACAGAATTCACATATTTCTCGGCGATCTTACTGATAGCCGGCAGCAGGGAGATGGGGCGATAGTTACTCCAGACTTCAGGGTCCAGGGTAGGCTTTTTCAATAAGGCTTTAACCATAGCCTGTTTCCACAGTGGAGGGACTATCCCTGAGGAAAGAGAGGCATTTATCAGGTCAAGGATTACTGGGGAAAGGATTTCAGAGGCCTGATTTAAGATGTTGGGGGGGGCAGGATCAGTGGGGGAACCGGATTTTAATTTGCTCAAAATATCAAACAACGTGGACGTATTAAGTTGGGGAATTTCCTCAATTAGGCTAACTCTCCCTTTGACCAAGTTTTCCTGATCTCTGATAAGTTGTTGAGATATTCTTTGAGGGAAGGATGAGTAAATGACTTGGATTTTGTCCGAAAAGAATTCTGCCATGGCATTGCATCGTGCTGAAGTATCTTCAGATACAATGGGGTGGGGATGGTAAGCAAGCCCTTAGTGATGCGGAAGATTTCGCGAGGAGAGTTAGCAGCTGCCAGGATTCTCTCTTCATAATATAGAGTTTGGGCCAGTTGAATTTCAATTTTATAAGTTTTAATGGCCTCTCTATAAATTTGTTTGTTGCTGGTAGAAAAATCCTTCCTCCAATTCCTTTCAGCTCTCTTACAAGTTTTTTTAAGTTTGCGAAGTTTTGGGGAATACCACGGATTGCGCTTGGTTTCTGCTTTATTAAATGTCGTTTTATTTGGAAGGACAGAGTTCAATGAGGATTCTATCCGATAATTAAATTTATTGTAGGCAGTTACAGGGTCAGGATCGAAAGTGGGCCTAGACGATTCCAACGTTGTTACCCATGAATCAATTGGAAGTTTGGACCATATGCGTGAGCATTTCCTGTGCCCCATGGTCGCGGTGGAGATCACTTGCGGAATCCAAGTAAAAGGGATTAAGAAATGGTCAGACCAAGGTAGCCTAACAGGATCTCCAACTAAAAGATTCTCCAAATTGGAGAAAATGGGGTCCAATAAGTGGCCTTTTATATGGGTGGGACCTGCTACCTTTTGTGTAAGTTGAAAAACAGCTAGTCCCTCAGTTAGGTCATGTACATCTGAATGAAGGATATTCTCAAAATGGAGATTAATATCCCCTAACAGCGTAAAGTTAGCACTACTATTGGCCAGTTTAGCTGCTGCCTCAAGGAGCTCATTATTAAATCGATTGAGGGGTCCTGGAGGTCTATAGATCAGTATCCCCGAGAATGTCCAGACATGGGAGATACGAATTGCGAAGGCAAGGCTTTCGCAATCGGTTAACGGACTTGCGGTGGTGCGACAATCAAATTCCATTTTGTGAATAATCGCAAGACCACCGCCCCTTCCTATACCCCTGTCCAGCCTTTGGATAGCGTAACCGGCCGGGAGGGCTTGGACAATTGGGAAATTAGCCTCACTATTGAGCCAAGTTTCAATTAAAAACAGCACATCTGGGCTCTCTTCCTCAAGTAGAAGGTGAATTTCTAATGCATGTTTTGACATAGATCGGCAATTAACTAAAAACATTTTGAGCCCCAAATTGTGATTGGTGACTGTGGGAGACCTATTCCTTGGACAGAATCTGAACAAACAGTGTGAGCAGATACTGGTCTCACTATCGGGCAGCATGTGGTGAAGGCACTTACTTTGCGGTGCGCCCATCCAACCATTTAGTTGTTCTGAAATGTAGGAGAGAGTATTGTTATCAAATCCAACAGGATTCCTGGCCCCTGGCGCCGGGCGAGCGCGGACGGGCGCAGACGGGCTTGCCTTTGGCGCGCCTTCGGCGTGCCAGCGGCGCGTCCGCTGCGCGGTCGCTCAGCGCCCATGCTTTTATTCCCCAACCAGAGTTCCCGTCCGCTCTAAGTCCCGCCCCTACTCTTCCTGCTGGGAAGGAAGTGCAGCAGTGATTGTGGTCCCCGTAACCAGTGCGTGGCTCCGGAGAACTAAAGCAATGAAGGTAGGCTACACGCTAACAATGTGCAAAATGCAAAAATTAGATCAGTCAATTTCAGGTCACATAAACAGAGTAGGTTCCTTTTCCTAATATCAAATTCAACATCGGCCATTACACGAATTACAATAAAAACGCTAAAACGCTAAAATGTTAAAAAGGGCAGCTTGGTCACTCGTGTCCACCCAACTCACAGTTAAAGTATGTGCAGGCTGCGCGGTCGCTCAGCGCCCATGCTTTTATCCCCCAACCAGAGTTCCCGTCTGCTCTAAGTCCCGCCCCTACTCTTCCTGCTGGGAAGGAAGTGCAGCAGTGATTGTGGTCCCCGTAACCAGTGCGTGGCTCCGGAGAACTAAAGCAATGAAGGTAGGCTACACGCTAACAATGTGCAAAATGCAAAAATTAGATCAGTCAATTTCAGGTCACATAAACAGAGTAGGTTCCTTTTCCTAATATCAAATTCAACATCGGCAATTACACGAATTACAATAAAAACGCTAAAACGCTAAAATGTTAAAAAGGGCAGCTTGGTCACTCGTGTCCACCCAACTCACAGTTAAAGTATGTGCAGCAACATGGGTACTGACTGGATGATTAGAGTACTGCAAGGAGAGTGTATGGTGAATTTATAGGTGCTTGGGTATTGGCAGAGTGATTGGATAAGTACTTGGTACTGACTGGGTGATTGGAGGAGTGCATGGGTAGTGACAGGGTGATTGCTGGAGTGCATGGGTACTACCTGGGTAATTGAAGGAGTGAATGAGTAGTGTCTAGGTGATTAGAGGACTGCATGGGTAGTGCACAGGTGATTGTAGCACTGCATGGTTAGTGCCTGGGTCATTTCATGAGTACATGGGTACTGACTGGATGATTAACATACTGAAAGGAGAGTGCATGGTGAATTTATAAGTGCTTGGGTGTTGGCAGAGTGATTGTATAAGTACATGGTACTGGCTGGGTGATTGGAGGAGTGCATGGGTAGTGACAGGGTGATTGCTGGAGTGCATGGGAACTAGTTGGGTAATTGAAGGAGTGAATGAGTAGTGTCTAGGTGATTACAAGACTGCATAGGTATTGCACAGGTGATTGTAACACTGCATGGTTACTGCCTGGGTCATTGCATGAGTACATGGGTACTGACTGGATGATTAGAATACTGGAAAGGAGAGTGTATGGTGAATTTATAAGTGCTTGGGTATTCGCGGAGTGATTGGATTAGTACATGGTACTGGGTGGGTGATTAGAAGAGTGCATGGGTAGTGACAGGGTGATTGGAGCAGTGCATGGGTACTACCTGGGTAATTGAAGGAGTGAATGAGTAGTGTCTAGGTGATTAGAGTTTTGCATGGGTAGTGCACAGGTGATTGTAGCAGTGCATGGGTAGTGCTTGGGTGACTTAATCTTACCTTTTTTGAAGTAGATATAAAACTCATTGAAACAATTTTTCAGTTGTTTTATTATAATCTAAATTTAAAATATTTTCAAACTTTAGAATTAGTGTCTGTAAAAGAGAAGAAAAAATACTGTTATTACATATAATATTATAGTTTTAAGAACACAACATAATTTTACAATTACATAACATATTCAGTTTGCCTTTTTTGCTGTTTTCAGATTCTATTGAATTTCACCTTAGACAGTGATTTCAATGTTGATCATCATGTGACAGCGGGCCAAAAAATACAATCAATAAGATTGTTAAAAAAGAAAAAATTTGTGTTCAAAATATTTACAACAAACTCAACTATCTGTTTACATTTTCAAAAATAAACACTCTCATTTACATTGCATATAATACAAAGATCAAATATATTAACTGCTTCTCTCAAAAACAATTTTCTAAATACAATATCAAAGAACAGAAACGATAATTGAAACAGTAATTGTTGACATCTTCCCTATAGGCCGAATGATGTTTCTGAAATCGTTTGTATTGAAAATATCCAAAACAAACTCATTAATTCATGTTGACATCTTCCCAATAGGCCGAATGATGTTTTCAGAACTTTGGCATCAAAAATATTAGATATGAATTTGGTAATTCATAAGGCAACCGATATTTGAATTCCAAATGGGCATCATTACAATGTGTCCATCCTTTATTGCACTTTAAATACACAGTATAGTGTCCAGATGTTGTAGAAGGTCCATCGTGGAAAATAATTCCCACTGCTTTGAAAGTTCTTCCTGAAATTGACATTTGACTTGCCGCAACATTTTTAATTTTAGTTTCCAATTTTCTTCCATCTGCTCTACAACGTTGTAGCATTAAAATGACATATTGTACAAATCTTTCTATAAATAATGTTGATAACATTTCAGATTTGCAGTGACTACATTCCATATTTTGATTAGCTGATTTTACTAATTTGTTAAAAGACACTGTTTTGCAATCTGGTATTGTCAAATATATGAATCGTTCTGTCTCTATTTCAGTGGTAGATGAAAATGAACAGTCTTCACATTTATGATCCCATCTGTAACGTACTCCAAACAGATTTTCAATTTGTATTCCTTCACCTTCCAATACTGCAAGCATAAGCATATGAAATTCTTGAGCATCTTGCTGTACATTAAGTGTAAATTGTGAAGAACCAGAACATATATCCAGAAGATGCCGAATGCCAGAAGCACTTTGGATTTTTGTTTTATCGGTAGTCAAGTTTTCAAAAATAGAATGCAACAAAGAACAAAACCTTTTTTCTCGATTCTCCATAATTTGTTGTTGAAGGTGTTCCAGAAAAATATGACGTTCACAACTACATTAGCATAGCAGTTGATACCTGAACTATTTTCTAACTGATATCCTACAATATCTTCAACAGTGTCCATTTTTCTTTTTGTGTGTAACCTCAACATTCTCTTCTTTTTTTTTTCTTATTTCCAACCTCACTACAGAGTTTCTCATATGTTCGTTTTCGACATACTACACGCTTTTCATATACAGGATATTCACCTAAGTTGGGAGCATACAGTCTTCTTAACCGATTATACTCTCTTACACAATTTGCATCTGCACTAATCTTTCTCTCATCAAAATCAATCAAATACAATCCAGATAAAGTTCTGACTCAGGACAATGCAACATATGCCATGCCCTCTTTAAACACGGTACTTCCAATGTTTACCAAAGCACTGTCTACACTTAAACCTTGAGATTTATGAATGGTCACCGCATATGCTAAAGAAAGAGGAAACTGTTTTCTACGAACATACAAGTCTTTAACAAGCAAAAAACGATCAGCACAACGTCCAATCTGTTTTACCTCTTTAATCTGATCAAATTTAATCTTCAAAAATTCAATTCCTTCTCTATTTGGATAATTAACAAAATCAACAACTTTTCCCATTGCTCCATTTACTAAACCTTTTTCCACATCCAAATTACGCCATAAAATTACCCGACAGTTTTCACATACATATACATTATTTTCTAAACCAGCAGTCTTAGATATAGATTTTTCCAAAGAATCCAATTTTGTTTTGAATTTTTCTGACAAAATAATAGTAATTCCTTTGTGTTCTATTTTATCAATGGCTTCCATTTTAATTATTTGTTGTTTTCCAACTTCAAAAGTTCTTGATTGAATGTAGAACACTCTCGCAGTGTTGGCATTAGGCAAATTATAGATTTCTTCTCTCCAATTACTTTGTACATTATTTCCGGAGCAACATTTTCATTTGTATGTTGCCGACTTTGCAAAGCTTCTTTACCATTTTCTGTCAATACACCAATTCTTATATCTTGAAGAATGCTTCCATAATCTTCATCACTTGCCTGTCGCATATTTTTAATAAGTTCTTTGTATTCAAAATATGACCAAATGTTGATATTTCCAATACTTCCCAAAGATTTCCTGGTGTCTTCATGCACAAGTGTTTTAAAAACTGGTTCCCCTTTTACAGGAGTAAGTTGCAGTAGATCGCCGAAAACAATCACATGTTTTCCTCCAAATAACACATCATAATCTGTTTTTAAAATTTGCTGCATTCTTAAATGTACAAAGGCAAGCATTAAGTTTGAGACCATGCTCACCTCATCAATTATCAGAAGTTTCATTTTCTTTAGTACTCTTGAAACTTCACAACAAGCTTCTCCAGATAGCTTGTGATATTCCAACTTGTTTTCATGTTCAACAGGTAGCATCAGTAAACGATGTAATGTAATCTCTTTAATGTTGTGTGCTGCTAACCCAGTTGGAGCAGTTACAACACAAGATAAATATGATTCAGTGGTTTTCTGTAGATAACTGGTCAAAACTTTAATTAAGAAACTTTTTCCTGTACCAGCTTGACCACTGATATACATTTGAATAGGTTTAAATGATGTGCAGTTACATTCTTTATTTTCATGAAGTAAACCATGGTCTATCTGTTGTGTAACTTGCTGATATATTTCTTTCTGTTCAATATTTAGTTGTTCTTCCAAGTTTCCCAACTCCATAATATCCTGTTGAGCTTGATGCATTGCTGTTTCTACTTCAGTCATGGCTATTGCTGCTTAATTTTCAAGAATTGGTTCTCCTAGTGGATCTTGACTCAGTGGAGCAGAACTTTGACTATCTTGAGAACTGTCTCTAGCAATCTCAGCTGCAATAGTAGCTTCTTGTTCAATTTCTTCATTCAACATTTGTAGATAATTTGGAAAAACTGTGCATTGAAGGCTATCTTTACATGCATTAAAAGAATCTTCATAGCACCTAAAATCTCCAAGTATTTCCATTTCAGTACGCCAAGGCTTAAAGAGTTGCAGAAGTGCTAAATAGAAAAATTCCCTTTTATCTGGAGTATCGCAACTCAGGGGTCGATTCCGATCTCGGTCGGAGGCGCACCCAATACCATTCGGTCGGGAAAAAAGCCATGCGAAAGCCAGTTTCCCGACCGATCCGTACAGCACACCGAACGAGCAAGTACGATGCGCACAACAGCAAAAATTCCGGCCGAGCCGTACTCACCCAAACCAGGTCCTGTTCTCCGACCGAGGCGAATCCGGAAACGCCGAATCGAGTCGCACGGAAGGGAAAATGCAGCCCCGTCCGGCCGGACAAGTACGATGCGCTTCCCGTACGCGCCGAACCCGTCGCTACGCCCGGCACGTCAAAGCATCCGGGAGAGGCGCACATAAGCTCCTAATCGCGCCACAACACGATCCACGGCTACGAGACGAACACGGCACCGACGAGGACGACGCGAAGCGACGAGGACGAAGCGAAGCGACGAGGACGACGCGAAGCAACGAGAAGGACGAACGACACGAACCAACCATGAATCCCTTCGTCCCGATCATACCAATATTCTACATCTACTACCGGAACAGGCACGGACGCGTACGGCGCAGAAGGTAAGTCAGACACCAACCACAAAACACATACAACACGTACACGACACATCACACACATACACTGGGAATCTGAATATACTTACACCAGCAACAGCAGCACCATAGGGGCGGGATGCCCATCACCAATGCCACATATGCACACAGGGGCCTGAATGCGCGCCACCACCCCAACCCAGGGGGGCTGGATGCCTACCACTACTACCACCCTTAGCCAGGGGGCAGGATGCCTACCACTACTACCACCCTTAGCCAGGGGGCAGGATGCCTACCACTACTACCACCCTTAGCCAGGGGGCAGGATGCCTACCACTACTACCACCCTTAGCCAGGGGGCAGGATGCCCACCACTACTACCACCCTTAGCCAGGGGGCAGGATGCCCACCACTACTACCACCCTCACCCAGGGGGGCAGGATGCCTACCACTACTACCACCCTTAGCCAGGGGGCAGGATGCCCACCACTACTACCACCCTTAGCCAGGGGGCAGGATGCCCACCACTACTACCACCCTCACCCAGGGGGGCAGGATGCCTACCACTACTACCACCCTTAGCCAGGGGGCAGGATGCCTACCACTACTACCACCCTTAGCCAGGGGGCAGGATGCCTACCACTACTACCACCCTTAGCCAGGGGGCAGGATGCCTACCACTACTACCACCCTTAGCCAGGGGGCAGGATGCCCACCACTACTACCACCCTTAGCCAGGGGGCAGGATGCCCACCACTACTACCACCCTCACCCACGGGGGCAGGATGCCTACCACTACTACCACCCTTAGCCAGGGGGCAGGATGCCCACCACTACTACCACCCTTAGCCAGGGGGCAGGATGCCCACCACTACTACCACCCTCACCCAGGGGGGCAGGATGCCTACCACTACTACCACCCTTAGCCAGGGGGCAGGATGCCTACCACTACTACCACCCTTAGCCAGGGGGCAGGATGCCTACCACTACTACCACCCTTAGCCAGGGGGCAGGATGCCTACCACTACTACCACCCTTAGCCAGGGGGCAGGATGCCCACCACTACTACCACCCTTAGCCAGGGGGCAGGATGCCCACCACTACTACCACCCTCACCCACGGGGGGCAGGATGCCTACCACTACTACCACCCTTAGCCAGGGGGCAGGATGCCCACCACTACTACCACCCTTAGCCAGGGGGCAGGATGCCTACCACTACTACCACCCTCACCCAGGGGGGCTGGATGCCTACCACTACTACCACCCCCACTCATAGGATGGACAATGCATGACACAACAAGCACACCACAACCTAGGGAATGCAAGATTAAGACATCCCCCCACCACCATGACAAGCGTGTGAGCAGGCTGTGTCAAATGCCTACAACACCGAACATGACTTTGAACATACAATGTGACCCCCTAGCACATGTGCCACACATATATGTGTGTGGCACCCACAATGCAAGCAGCCCATGACCATTGTGGCAATGGGGCCTAAACCCCCATCATCACAGTGACCAAAAGGTAAGTGTGGGGTCCATAGCTGAAGCACATTTTGACCATTGTGGCAATGGGGTCTAAACCCCCATCATCACAGTGACCAAAAGGCAAGTGTGGGGTCCATAGCTGAAGCACATTTTGACCATTGTGGCAATGGGGTCTAAACCCCCATCATCACAGTGACCAAAAGGCAAGTGTGGGGTCCATAGCTGAAGCACATTTTGACCATTGTGGCAATGGGGTCTAAACCCCCATCATCACAGTGACCAAAAGGCAAATGTGGGGTCCATAGCTGAAGCACATTTTGACCATTGTGGCAATGGGGTCTAAACCCCCATCATCACAGTGACCAAAAGGCAAGTGTGGGGTCCATAGCTGAAGCACATTTTGACCATTGTGGCAATGGGGTCTACACCCTCATCATCACAGTGACCAAAAGGTAATTGTTGACAAAGAAAGAGCTGCAACTGCCAAACTGCATGGATCATTCCTGGTCACAGAACCAAAAACTCATCTGTGGCAAAGTAGTGTATGTGTCCCATTGCAACATAAATTGGGGGAGCCAAATACTGCAGTGCAAATGAAACATTCCTTTGGCCATGTGCAGACAAACAACACCCATGGGGGCTGAGACCGTCAACAGTCATCAATGACACAATGACAGAAGTGACCATCAGAATGCAGAACCACATATTTGCACCAATGGGCACACAAATGCAGATACCCTGTGGAGACAGCAGATGTGAGGTGAACAGATACCATACCATGGCAGCAATGGGACACACAAACCATGATCACTGTGCTGACCGATGACCTAGGAGTCCCAGGGACAGCAGGGGAAACACACCAAACAACATACAGCCAATGGCACACCCAAGATATGCCAATGCAGTGGTGCAGATGCACAAACACAAACAGGCAGACCAACACTGTCATCATACACAGCAGGTGAGGGGTGGGGGTGCCAGTGTCCCCAGGCAACAACACAACACATGAGGAGAGCTGAATACCAATCATACAGATGTGCATACACTGCCACACTAAGGTAACTCATGGATCCAAATCCCCTATGTGGGCAAGCAGGCATTGACAGGTGAGAGGGAGCACAAAACACACATGTCACACAGGCACGTAGGAACAACAACTGACACAGCAAGTCACAGACACACCACAGCACCACCCCCAGGGCCCCCACAATGTGGTGACCCTGGGCTGAATAAAAATACCACTGTGATGACAAAGCTAAATGTCGTTCACACTGTGAACCAAAGTCAGGTGTCCTGAGCAACAAACTACCATCACACCTACACAAGCACAAATCAATCAGCATGGCCAGTAAGCCAAGGCCAACATGGAGGCAGGGGACTAGCCGGGCAACAACTCTCATCTGCACACACTCAAGACCACACCCCTCGACCTCCAACAATGTGCAGCAGTGAAGTACACATGCACTGGTGACATTGCACATGCACCCATGACTATTCCAGGGTGGTGGGTGGGAACCAAGGTGTAGAAACACATCACACATGGACACTCAACAAGACTCCTGAATGTCTGACACACTGCACACTACGCTGTACATGGACATGACGGCAATACCACACCGACCAATGGGATCCCAGCCACAGTCACACACCAATGAAGAAGCCAAGGTCACCCACAAAGAACACACATAGACAACAACCAACATTGCAGCCCGGACCCTAAGGAGTGCCAGCAGTCACACACACAACGTGTCACAATCACTGAAAGATAACACAAACTGGAAATCACATGACAGGGGCAAACAACAAGTGCCAAAGGGAAACCTGACTGTGACCCATCTGCGTCTGCACACAAACTCTGCCCTGACAGCAAACACACCTATGGGTGACACCCTGATGACCAGTAATGTGCCATGCACCCACATCACAGAGAACACAGGGAGAAGACTTTGGGGGAACATAGCTCAAGTCAGCAAGCATCACAAACAGGTACAACACTAGGGATCACAGCATGCGCAGATGAATGGAAGTGAACACACAGACATGCACATACAACACACACCTTGGGCGCAGGCAATGTCACACGTGTACACACTGCCATGAGGGGACTCCACTCCTGTGTGAGGAAAGCTGTGCCATATGTTGCCTCAGTAGGGCCCCATCATGTCAGCTGAGCACTTGGTCACACAATCAACAATTAGCACCAAATGAGGGCTCCCATCACATCAGCCTGGTCATGGATGTGCCAACGGAATCATCAGCACAGATCCAACACACTTGTATAGCAATGTTGCACTGACTACACGGATGAGTCCCTCCCCATTGATGCCCAAACCTGCATGTCCACTGGAGATGGCAACACGGTCAGGGAAGTAGACAAATGCAACGATGGCAGGCACAACAGATGTGCAGGGGTGGAAGCCACAGATATGAAATTGCCAATGTAAGTAGGAAACCCATTGCCAAATACTGAACACATGACACCCTCAGATGCTGCTATTGATGACATGGATACACCACATGATAGGACACATTCCCCCTGGACCACATGGGTTCCTGCACAGTAACACTTCATAATCATGAGACCAGATATCACCATCACTGCAGCAAGGGCATGGTTAGCTGCACCAACAACATGTACATCTGAAGCATGAGCACTAGAGAAAAGAAAGTTGCTTTATTCAGCATATGTGTTGTTTGATAACGACGTCCAGAAGAAATTAGAGCAAAGGCCAATGGCCAGTCCATTGTCAAAGTTCAAACAGGGTGACACTGGCAGATGTCACCCTATGCATGCCTGCACAATACCAGGGACAATCCACTAGGAGGGGCAACCGGGGGGCAGGCCAGGCACCGCAGGGACAGGATCAGGGCTCACCAGGGGGAGTCAGGGAAGGGGTGGTGGGTGCTGGAGAGCCACTGACAACTGCAGTGGAGGTGTCTGACATGGTGTGTGCCGGCACAACTGGGGGCATGACTCAGATGTCGTGGGTGCCGGCACAACTGCAGTGGACCCTGCAGATGGGGTGGACAGGTCCGCCACTGCAGTGCCCAAGTCAGACAGGGCAGTAGTGGACTCCACTGCAGTGCCTACCTCCAGGGGAGGAGAATGGGGAACAGGCAAGGTGGGTTGGACAGAGGGGGAGGACACCCTCACCACATCAGTGGCACAGACAAGCGCAGCGGGGGTGTGGTGCTGGGAGAGCAAGTGGCAGGGGGAGAAGGCCGGATCCTCTTGGGGATGGTATATCTGTGGGTGGGGGAACCTGGGGCAGGGTGTGGTGGGGGCACCTGTGCAGTGGGGGCCTGAGGGATGGAGGACGGAGACCTTGTGCCTGAGCTGCAGGGCGGTGGCGGGGTCTTGCTCTTACCACTCCGGGGGGACTTGCGGGTGGGGGCCTCAGTCCGTCTGCGCCTGGGGGAGGGTGTCCGGGGGCGAGGGGCACTCTGCTCCGTGTGGGTGGGCTTCCTCTTCCCCCGGGATGCTGGAGCAGCTTCATCGGTGGGGAAGAGGCCGAGGTCACAGAGGAAGAGCTGCTGTGACTTTGGGGTTGCAGGTGAGGCAAGGGAGGGTGCTTTGGAGGGAGAGGGAACTGAGGACTGCGCAGTGCATGTGGATGCGTGTGTGTGTTCCAGGGCCCCATCCCCTGTGAGTCTGGCTTCAGTCCCCTGAATGTGCGTGCGTGTGCATTTTGTCATTGGCGTGTGTGTCAGTGTGCTGGATGTGTGTGTGCTGGTGTGTGCCTGTGCCGGTGTGTGTGTGCCTGGGATGGGTAAGGTGCTGGGGAGTGTGGATGGAGCAGAGGCAGGAGGGGTGAGGGACCGTTTGAGGAGGGACACTGCTGCCGTCAGGGAGGAGTCCATGGACCTATTGCCCCTCTGTAGGTCAGACATGCCCGATGAGATGCCCTCCATGAACGACACCAGCTGAGTCAACAGCGCGGTGTGCGCATGGAGGACACTCAGCATGGCTGTCTGCCCTACATGGAGCTGGCGAAGGAGGTACACAGACTCCTCACTCAGGGCAGCAGGGGACACAGGGGCAGGGGTGCGGTGCCTGGCCCAAAGGAGACACGCTCCCGGACATGGGAGCCTCCACGGACCTGGGAAATGGGAGCCGATGGGAGGGCGGTGGTGGTGCTGGTGGTGGCGGGGACAGCAACACTAGCTGGGGTGTGGTGGCTGCTGACACCCGCCTCCACAAGGGAGTCATCCTCCGAGTTGCTCTGGTCCTCAGCTGAGGTGGATGCTGCTGAGGACTCCTCGGTGTGGCTCCCCTCGCCCTCCGTGCCACTGGGTCCCTCCGACCACTCCTCGGCTGCTGACCCAGTCTGGCTCTCCGGCTCCTCCTGGTCCGTGGAGCTGTCCCCTTCCGTGGCCGTGGATGTATCTGCAAACAATGGGGAAACAGACAGACATCAGTCACCTGCACATAACGCACACACCACTGTGAGCACAGCACATCACAGAGCAAGCCCTGGCATCATTAGTTGTACATTGCTAAAAGTGCACTAATTGAACAGGAGAAGTCAATTGTCAGTCTGATGCCAAGCATGGCACTCACATCCCACATGGCCTTGCACCCATCTGTCTGGTGTCTGTTGGATTGCAACACCCCAGTGTTGACACATGCACCAAGTACACAGTAGTTGGACAGTGCAGAGGACACGGTGTGGACACATCACAGCTCTTGCCACTGAGTCAGTACAGGTTTCCGGATGTAAGGGATGCCCAGAGTCAAATAGGAAATGCATGTGATGCATACCAGCGACAGACACCATGATGCACCCATGTCCTGATAGCCAGCGCCACTATGGTGTGCATGTAGCACATGTCACTCCCCTGCAGGCTCACCAATCAGTAGACACATGCCATGGCGGAGGCATGACTGCAAAGTCATACATCACTGGCTCAGTGATGTATGACTTTGCAGCCAGACAACAACACTCTGCACTGTGTCACAATAGTAGGTCATGGGGAATGCAAGTCCTGGAGCTGCACAAGTGCACATGTACATCCCCCACAACACATCCTCTTAACCCTCATCTGTCCAGGTCATACCTATTGGACATATGGGAGACCTGTGACACTACCCTCTGAACCTGAGCCCCTCACACTCTGCTGTGCATGGGGAACAGCTGCCTGAACTTCACATTTACATGCCCCAGTCTGCATGGGCAGCTGATCAGACACCTATGTGTCACACAAGTATCGTCTCCTATGGTCACATCTCCAGTGGCATGCTGAGCCCCTACCAAGAAACTCCACAGCAGTCCTGGCGACTAATCCACAGCACACTGACACAGAGGCAGACACCTGAGGGGTCAAATCACTGTGCACAATGTGTCCGCTGATACACGGGAGTGGGAGTACAGAGTGTATTGTATGGCCTGGAGTAGGCATGACTGTCCAGCCCCACATGAATGAGGGATGAGCCCTGGACTGTAGGCAGCTGGCTAAGTATGTGTGACACACGTCATATACATACTCCTGGGGCCCAAACATTGTTCCCACCCGCAGCATGGGTGTGTGCCAGGTACCCCAGCCACATGTGGTGGATCAGCTCAGCAATTGGACCACAGATCAAAGTAACACGCTGAATACATGTCAGAATACAGGCATTGTGTAAGCAATGGACCCACCCATGATGCCCACCACAGAGTCAGGGAAACAGATGCTGTCTCCCACCTTGAGTCAAGCAAACTGCAAGGACACAGTCCTAAGTGACAGAATTCCCTGCATGTAAGGGCCACACCTGGGTATCAGATGAGGAGTGGGCAGTGCACAATAGAGGGACATGGCTCCTGGACAACATGACTGCTGTACTGTGGCAGTTTAACGAGGCCCGAGGAGGGCACATAGCATGTTAGACAGAGTACACAGTGCAGTCTTTGACTCACCCCCTCCTTGCTGCTCTCTGGCCTTCAGCTGCCCATCCAGGTCTGGAAAGACCACCGCCAGGATCCTGAGCATGTGGGGGTCAGGGTCCGTGTTCCGCCCCTCCTGCGAGGAGGCGACAGCTTCAGCTGGACCCGTGCAATCCTCCGGGTCCAGCCCCGAAGGTCCTGCCACCTCTTTTGGCAGTTGCGGATCCGGCGCTTGTAGACCCCCACGGACCGGACAGCCCGGACGATGTCCTTCCATATCTCATGCTTCCGATGGGCAGAAGCCTGTCAGGATGACAAAGTGATAAGTCCATTACTACACATGCAACATATCCGTGCATGACACAGTTGCATATACATGTCGCAATCACAGGGGCACATGGTGTACCCAGGCAGTGCACGGCTGCCCATGGACAGTTTTCCAGAAGTCACTACATGGTATCATTGCATGGGGAGTAAAACCCTGTTCAGAAGCACTGTCACTGCACCATACCTGTCCAGTGCAAGTCACTACACACTATGGGGGGTGACAACTACTCAGTGAGCCTGCTAGCCAGTGGTGTGCTGACTCTCAGCCTTGCTAGTCAGACAAAATGCACATTCAGAAAGGCAGTGCACAGAACACTCACCTGCTCCCCTGGTGTCCCATACAGCTTGCTGTACTGTGGAAGTAGGCTGTCCAGCAGGGCCTGGTTCTCCTCAAGGCTGAAGGCTGGGGCTCTCTCCACAGTACGTGCCATTGCAGGGTCCAGAGGGGCAGAGACAGCAGCAGTGCAGTGGCAGATGTCGTCCTGGAGCATGTAGTGCAGGCAAGTGGGCTCTCAGGGGAACAGGCAGCAATATATATGTGCTGGAGAGGCAGATACTGTCCCTTGTGTCCAAAGTGATAGGTCCAAGTCGTTTGCATCTTCTGAATCTGGCCAATCCATGGAATAGCAGCACCAAAACACGCCCACAGCATCCTTCAAGACTTCAACTTCATGACATACATGATTTTGCAACATTGTTGTGGGTGACCAACTGATTTTCCAGCAACCGACTCGTTCGAAATTCGAAAACGCGTCCGTTGCCAGGCAAGCCCATTGTCAATGGGTGCGCACCGATCGGTCCATTGAGGTACAACGCGCACAGGGGTACAACGCGTACCCGCACACATTGAAAGCAATGGGCCGGCCGGAGGCACCGATCGGTCCATTGCAGTTCAACGCGCACAGGGGTACAACGCGTACCCGCACACATTGAAAGCAATGGGCCGGCCGGAGGCACCGATCGGTCCATTGCAGTTCAACGCGCACAGAGGTACAACGCGTACCCGCACACATTGAAAGCAATGGGCCGGCCGGAGGCACCGATCGGTCCATTGCTGTTCAACGCGCACAGGGGTACAACGCGTACCGGCACACATTGAAAGCAATGGGCCGGCCGGAGGCACCGATCGGTCCATTGCAGTTCAACGCGCACAGGGGTTCAACGCGTACCCGCACACATTGAAAGCAATGGGCCGGCCGGAGGCACCGATCGGTCCATTGCAGTTCAACGCGCACAGGGGTACAACGCGTACCCGCACACATTGAAAGCAATGGGCCGGCCGGAGGCACCGATCGGTCCATTGCTGTTCAACGCATCACTGTATATGTGACTGGCATAGGTCAGCATGCCTGTCTCAGATGGACATATGCCAGCCACAGATAGCTCCCAGGGAGTGAGGGGCACACCTACATCACGACAGCCTGTCCAAACCTTATCATAAGGCATGTAAGGCTGCATTTCCTATTGTGTGTATGTTGGTGTACATGTTGTCCTGTGGGTGTCACCTGTGGGCAGCCACCCCCAGGCTGTGCACGTGTTCATGGGGACAGGATCCTGGGTGTTACGTGTACGTGACCACTGTGATGTGCAACTGTTCATATCTGTGCATGTGTCATGGTCACATTTCACAGTGGTGTTTGTGTATGTCAGGTCACATACCCCGTGAGTCCCATGTGGGACGGTATGTTTGAGCCAGGGTGTCCCAGTGGCACAATAGTGATGGCCCTCCACAGTCTTTGTGCATGTAGTGTTTACAATGTCTCTGATTTCATGTGCACAATGGGAGACAGTCTCCACATCCACGTTGTGTGTGCATGGACTCTGATGTTGTGCGTGTGTGTCACAGACGTCCATGGCTCTCCTGCCATGGCAAGTGTGGCCACTACCTGTGGGGGTCATGTTTGTTTTGCTGTGGTGTACACATGATACTCCAGGTGATGCCAGTGTCCATGTGGCATTACAGGGTCCCTGGGAATGTGCCTGTCGTTGAGCTGTGGTGCCTGGGGCACATCTGTCCTCACATGTCACTGGGGGGTGACTGTGACACAGCATCATGATATCCAATGGGCCAACCTGGGACAAATTGATGCCACCTGTAGGACCGTGTTGACAGATGTTGGCCATGTATGTACCATACATGTCGTTCCGGTACTGCACACTTCATGTAGTTGTGCCTCATGATGATGTATGTTGGGAACTTGAGTGTGTTCAATGCCGCATATGTGGGGTGACTGACGATCTTGCTTACTTCTCCTCTGCACTGCAGGGCTCCTGCTGTCCATCGGCCATTCCCAGACCTGGCAACGATGGTGGAACGGGACAGCATCCGACGGTACCGCTTCACCAGGCAGCTGATTGAGGATTTGGCAGTGCAGTTGTCCCCACATTTGCAGCCTGGCCGGCCGTATCCTACAGCGCTGACCCCCAAGGTGAAGGTGATGGCAGCCCTACACTTCTTTGCCACCGGTACCTTCCAACATACTGTGGCGTCTGCTGGTGGGATGTCACAGACCATGTTCAGCCGTGTGCTCCGCGATTTCTTGGCGGCAATGTTGCTCTTCCTGAACCGGTACATATATTTCCCTAGACTGCGACGACTCACTGACGTGAAGAGTGACTTTTATGCCCTGGGGAGGATGCCGCATGTCATTGGCTCCATTGATGGGACACATGTGGCTTTGGTACCACCACAGGCCCAGGAGCAGGCCTACAGGAACCGCAAGCACTACCACTCGGTCAATGCACTGGTGGTGTGTCTTGCAGACATGACCATCACACACGTGTGTGCCCGTTTCCCTGGTTCAGCACACGATGCCTTTGTGATGAGGAGTAATCGCATCCCCAGGTTGATGGCACAGATGCAGAACCAGCGTGCCTGGCTTGTCGGTGTGTACTGACTTTGTGCCATTGTGTGTGATCTGATCTGTAGTATTCCGCCCACTTTTCCAAGTCAGCTGATGTGCACTTGTCTGTCCGTAGGTGACTCGGGATACCCCAACATGCCGTGGTTGCTGACACCCCTCAGGAACCCTGTGACACCTGCCCAGATGCGCTACAATGAGGCACATGGTCGGACCAGGAGAGTGATTGAGCGGACCTTTGGTCTCCTGAAGAGCCGCTTCCGCTGCCTGGACAAGACCGGAGGGTCCCTCCCATATGCCCCTGCGAAAGTGTGCAAGATTATCATTGTCTGCTGCATGCTCCACAACCTGGCAGTGCGGAAGGAGTTGCCTCTCATCCAGGATGACGATGACCAACATCCGCCACCTGTGGAGGATCCTGGCCTGGACCACGATGCCAGTGACGATGATGATGGTGATGGTGATGTCCGCACACAGCTCATCACCAACTTCTTTAGCTGAATGTGAGTATCCTGAGGTGTCATGTGAATGATGTGAGTTGGCATGATGTGTGGGTGGTGCTCTGGTGCTGTTGGAGTGTGTCCATGGGCTACTTGACAGGATGTGTGTTGCGATGTGTGGTGACAGGTGGGCTGTACTCCCCAACAGTGTTGACATGCTAACTTGGTTCTGGGTGGGTATCTTGTAACATGTATTGTGCATGAGTTTTGCTGATCTGTCCTGTACTGCATTGCTTTTGACTGTGTGTCATTTCTGTCCTTCACAGGGTACTTTCAGATTCGTTTGGTCAACTGTGTCCACCGACGACGTGATTGCACATCCAGGCTGGTAGCTGTTGTGTCCCTACAGGTGATGTGCGCCACACCCATGGACTTCCTTCCGTCTACAGTTGTTGACTGTGTGCCCGCTACCAGGTGGGGTTACCTTGCATCTGTAGTGGTTACGGCATGTTGCTACTGTGTAATAAACCTGTGCTTCACTTAGTGATGTGCGTTGTCTGTGGTCACACATTTGACTGCCATTTGCTTACTGCACCTGTGGGCTACTTGACTACAACTGGGAATGGGTGTGGTGTCTGTGCATTGCACCGTCTTCCCTGGCAACATCAGTGTAGGCAATGAGTCAGATGGCCTAGGTGTGTATGTGTTGTGTAGCCCTGGTGGTGTGTCTCCCTCATATGTGTCACGTTGCCTGTACTCACATGCCTGTGTTGTCCTTCTGTTGCAGTTCGCATACACAGTGTAATTTTGCAGTTCATCATCCCCATAACAGCACCCACGTTGGAATCACGACAGAGGCAAGTATGGTGTATTAGTGTGTTTATTGTGATACATCTGTGTTAATAGTGCATAGGATGGATTGTGCTGTACATGAATCTTGCAATCCCAAGTTCCTAGGTGAATTGAAAGTCCAGGTAGACAGGATCCCCAGTATCGGGGCCACAGTTGTCTGACACATTGTTCCAACTTGTACTCCCCATGCAATGTGTGGGAGTAGTGTTGCCATCAACAGGGTGAACAGTCTGTGCACAAAGGCGAAAATCCAGAACAGGTTCAGGCTTCCTGGGAGTTGCGCTTGGCCATCAGCCTCTCACTTTCCCCTCCTCGGACGACCCCTCTTCTTGGGGGGGGGCCCTCAAGTGCAGGCTGCTGCGGTGCAGGGGACTCTCCGCCAGAGTCCTCCTCCCTCCCTGTGGCAGTTGCAGTTTGTTCGGTACCAGATGTTGTTGGCACACAGGGAGGTGTGGACTGGTTGCTGTTCATCTGGCGGAGGCATTGTAAAATGTCCCTGTGCACCGCCGTCATCTCATGTAGTACATCCCACTTGGACTCCACGCGGGACATGTGGGAGTCCACACGTGACATGTGTGACTCCACGTGGGACATGTGGGAGTCCAAGCGGGCATGATGGGCAGCCTGCTGCTGTTTGATGTCTCTGAGGAGCCCCACTACCTGGCTGAGCTCTCCGGTGCTGGACTGGTACGCATCAGCTATGCGTACCAGTTGTGGGTCTTCATGCACACCAGCAACGTCTGCAAGCAGCGACCTCTGTCTCCCACCCCTCCCACCACCCCTGCTGACATGTGCAGTGTGTGCAGTTGCACGCACAGATAACCCTGGTCCACCTTGGGGGGTGGTGGTGGTGGTGGTGTCCATGGCCCCAGGTTGGTCCAGGGTCACTGCGCTGGTGTTGTTCCTTATTCTGTCCATGTCGGCAGGGATGGTATTCGTGGTGACAGTCGTTGGAGGGGTGGGTGCAGGGGGTGCAGCTGGTGGACCTGCTGGTGCTGCAGCTGGTGGTCCTGCTGGTGCAGCATGTTGACTTGCACCGGATGTGCCAGGTTGTTCATCGTCCGAGGAGGACAGAGGCTGTACGACGCCAGTGAGCTCGGCATCCTCTTGAGCCTGGGACTGGGACTCCTCAGCGTCTGCTGCTGTGTCCCTATCATCACCTGTTTTTGGGAGACACAAACAATGTATTTCATGTTTCTGCAGGCATCAGTGGTTGACACACCTGACAGTTGTGACTGTGCCTCGGGGTGCGGGCCTGTACATTGTATTGTCCTAAGTCGTCACAGTCAGGGGTTGATATTGGTGTGGCACATTGTCCTTCATTATTTGGGCATTTCTATGTATTCTCTGGGTGTGAACATGGTCTGCATTGATTGTGTTTGGTTGACAGCCAGACCTCCTTCCCACCCACCCACCCACCCAGTCAGTTATCCCACCATGGAACGTGCTTGCATTGCAGGGAGTGGAAGTTGTCTCTCAGGATGTCAGTCAGTGGTGTCCTGCTGTTTGTTGGTGCACAGTTGCCAGCAGGGCCTTGTGCTCCCCACAGCAGTAGCCAGTGTCAGCCATCTTGTGAGTCCTTCTCCACTCCCTGTGATGTGAGCATGGTTCAGGGTGGTGTTGATGGGACAGTTGTGGGGGTGAGCTATGTCTGTGACTACGACTCCCATCATGCTATTGCCTCCACCCCCTTCCCAGCATGCCCATGCTTCCTTCCTTTTGACTCTGCTTCCCTGTGGGGTGGGCTGGCTGTGCTGACAGGATGGCTGGGAGTGTTGTCCTGGCAGTTGTTTGGCTAAGAGTCCCAAGAGTGTCCCTGTGCTTCACACAACATAACCCAGGGTGGTGGTGCTTTGTGGGATCTTGTGTTAGGATGGAGGGCATTGCATTCTACCAGGTGGGTACTGTGGAGTTTGTGTTGGGGGGGTGAGGGGAGGTGCTGGTGACTATAGTCAGTGCTGCAAGTCCCCCTTCCCACCCAGCCAGCCAGATATCCCACCATGGAACGTGCTTGCATTGCAGGGAGTGGAAGTTGTCTCTCAGGATGTCAGTCAGTGGTGTCCTGCTGTTTGTTGGTGCACAGTTGGCAGCAGGGCCTTGTGCTCCCCACAGCAGTAGCCAGTGTCAGCCATCTTGTGAGTCCTTCTCCACTCCCTGTGATGTGAGCATGGTTCAGGGTGGTGTTGATGGGACAGTTGTGGGGGTGAGCTATGTCTGTGACTACGACTCCCATCATGCTATTGCCTCCACCCCCTTCCCAGCATGCCCATGCTTCCTTCCTTTTGACTCTGCTTCCCTGTGGGGTGGGCTGGCTGTGCTGACAGGATGGCTGGGAGTGTTGTCCTGGCAGTTGTTTGGCTAAGAGTCCCAAGAGTGTCCCTGTGCTTCACACAACATAACCCAGGGTGGTGGTGCTTTGTGGGATCTTGTGTTAGGATGGAGGGCATTGCATTCTACCAGGTGGGTACTGTGGAGTTTGTGTTGGGGGGGGGTGAGGGGAGGTGCTGGTGACTATAGTCAGTGCTGCAAGTCCCCCTTCCCACCCAGCCAGCCAGATATCCCACCATGGAACGTGCTTGCATTGCAGGGAGTGGAAGTTGTCTCTCAGGATGTCAGTCAGTGGTGTCCTGCTGTTTGTTGGTGCACAGTTGCCAGCAGGGCCTTGTGCTCCCCACAGCAGTAGCCAGTGTCAGCCATCTTGTGAGTCCTTCTCCACTCCCTGTGATGTGAGCATGGTTCAGGGTGGTGTTGATGGGACAGTTGTGGGGGTGAGCAATGTCTGTGACTACGACTCCCATCATGCTATTGCCTCCACCCCCTTCCCAGCATGCCCATGCTTCCTTCCTTTTGACTCTGCTTCCCTGTGGGGTGGGCTGGCTGTGCTGACAGGATGGCTGGGAGTGTTGTCCTGGCAGTTGTTTGGCTAAGAGTCCCAAGAGTGTCCCTGTGCTTCACACAACATAACCCAGGGTGGTGGTGCTTTGTGGGATCTTGTGTTAGGATGGAGGGCATTGCATTCTACCAGGTGGGTACTGTGGAGTTTGTGTTGGGGGGGGTGAGGGGAGGTGCTGGTGACTATAGTCAGTGCTGCAAGTCCCCCTTCCCACCCAGCCAGCCAGATATCCCACCATGGAACGTGCTTGCATTGCAGGGAGTGGAAGTTGTCTCTCAGGATGTCAGTCAGTGGTGTCCTGCTGTTTGTTGGTGCACAGTTGGCAGCAGGGCCTTGTGCTCCCCACAGCAGTAGCCAGTGTCAGCCATCTTGTGAGTCCTTCTCCACTCCCTGTGATGTGAGCATGGTTCAGGGTGGTGTTGATGGGACAGTTGTGGGGGTGAGCTATGTCTGTGACTACGACTCCCATCATGCTATTGCCTCCACCCCCCTTCCCAGCATGCCCATGCTTCCTTCCTTTTGACTCTGCTTCCCTGTGGGGTAGGCTGGTTGTGCTGACAGGATGGCTGGGAGTGTTGTCCTGGCAGTTGTTTGGCTAAGAGTCCCAAGAGTGTCCCTGTGCTTCACACAACATAACCCAGGGTGGTGGTGCTTTGTGGGATCTTGTGTTAGGATGGAGGGCATTGCATTCTACCAGGTGGGTACTGTGGAGTTTGTGTTGGGGGGGTGAGGGGAGGTGCTGGTGACTATAGTCAGTGCTGCAAGTCCCCCTTCCCACCCAGCCAGCCAGATATCCCACCATGGAACGTGCTTGCATTGCAGGGAGTGGAAGTTGTCTCTCAGGATGTCAGTCAGTGGTGTCCTGCTGTTTGTTGGTGCACAGTTGCCAGCAGGGCCTTGTGCTCCCCACAGCAGTAGCCAGTGTCAGCCATCTTGTGAGTCCTTCTCCACTCCCTGTGATGTGAGCATGGTTCAGGGTGGTGTTGATGGGACAGTTGTGGGGGTGAGCAATGTCTGTGACTACGACTCCCATCATGCTATTGCCTCCACCCCCTTCCCAGCATGCCCATGCTTCCTTCCTTTTGACTCTGCTTCCCTGTGGGGTGGGCTGGCTGTGCTGACAGGATGGCTGGGAGTGTTGTCCTGGCAGTTGTTTGGCTAAGAGTCCCAAGAGTGTCCCTGTGCTTCACACAACATAACCCAGGGTGGTGGTGCTTTGTGGGATCTTGTGTTAGGATGGAGGGCATTGCATTCTACCAGGTGGGTACTGTGGAGTTTGTGTTGGGGGGGGTGAGGGGAGGTGCTGGTGACTATAGTCAGTGCTGCAAGTCCCCCTTCCCACCCAGCCAGCCAGATATCCCACCATGGAACGTGCTTGCATTGCAGGGAGTGGAAGTTGTCTCTCAGGATGTCAGTCAGTGGTGTCCTGCTGTTTGTTGGTGCACAGTTGCCAGCAGGGCCTTGTGCTCCCCACAGCAGTAGCCAGTGTCAGCCATCTTGTGAGTCCTTCTCCACTCCCTGTGATGTGAGCATGGTTCAGGGTGGTGTTGATGGGACAGTTGTGGGGGGGGCAATATGTGTGACTGCGACTCCCATGATGCTATTGGCTACACTGACTTGGCCAGCATACACAGAATTCCTTCCTTTGAGTGGTCTTCACTGTGTGTTGGTGTTGTTGTGGTGGCTACATGTGTGGATGTGTGTGTTAGTTCTATTTGTGCCACTGCCTAGCTGTAGTTGTGGTTGTGTTTGTACATGTGTTGGCACAGTTGGATGTGACTTTTTTGATGGCATGTGTTGTGTTTATCTGACTGACATACACATTTTGGGATGATTCTGTTCTAGTTGCTGTGTAATTGCTATGAGTGCATGGTTTGACTCTCCCCTTGACAGTGATGTGTGTGTTTTGTGGCAGTTTATTGTGTACATTTGTTGTGTACTCACCAGGCTCTGGGATGTTCTCTAGTCCATATACGCTCACTGGCGGAAGGATGGCCCGCACCTTCTCCTCCCAGGGCCTGAGGTATATTGGCTTGGCAGGAGGGCCACTGCCGGTGTGTTGGCTGTTGATGTAGTCTATCTTCAGCAGGTCCCGTACCCTCCTGCGCACGTCATACCACCTGTTCTGGATGTCCGTCTTTGTGCGCCGACATGGTGATTGGGCGTTCACCCTGTTGATGATCCTCTCCCACATCTTGGTTTTCTGCGACATGGGGGTCTGTTGGACCAGAGTGCCAAACAGCTGTGGCTCCACCCTGAGGATCTCGTCTACCATGACTTCCAATTCACTATCTAGGAACTTGGGATTCTTCTTGGGGGGCATGGTGATGGGTGGTGATGGTGGGTGATGTGTGTGTTGGTGTGCAGGTGAGGGTGTGTGGGTGTGTGTTGTGCTGGGTGTATGTGAGGTAGGTATTTGTTGGTGTGCTGATGGTGTGTGGCTTGTGTGAGGGATGAGCTGTGGGTGTGTGGTTGCTTTCTCTTGGGTGCTGGCAGTGGAATGGCATTTGCAAAGGCTCATGGTAGTGATTTGTGTCCTTTATATAGGTGGAGTTGTGGGTGTGTCTTTGTTCTCTGTCCCCACCCCCCAGTATTTATTGGCTTGGTAATTGCTTGTTTGGCCTTTTTTTGGTTGATTTTTCCTTTGTGCTGTTTGTGTATGTTGGAAACGTTCTTGTGACCGAGTCGGACCCTGCATTGGTCTCGTACGGTGTTTTCCGTTTCGTTCACGCTGTGTTTGTGCAGTTTTGTATGCTGCGTACGCGTCGGTCGCGGTGTATTGTGTTGCTTCGGCTCGGTTTTGTATGCGTGTCGGTCGTACGGCTTGTCCTCCGTCCGACTCGGTCGTGTTTTTCGCGCCTTGCATCGTACTTTGCGGTTTGGAGTTGGCGGGTACGATTCGGTCGGATTTGTTCCGGGTGCGTGTCGGTCGGTTGGATTCGCGTGTTTTTCCGGCCGGATTGCTATTTTCCGAGCGGCTCGGTCGGTCGGCTTGGTTTCCTAACGTGTCGGTCGGATTTATCGCGGCTTGCATCGTACTTGGCGTGTCGGGCGCCACTGGTACGTGTCGGTCGGTAATTTTTCCGGCTCCGAGTCGGTCGGTGCTTTTTCCGGCCCGAATCGGAATCGACCCCTCAG